>OX387185.1:48698409-49904202 GCA_947561395.2 Buxus sempervirens | reverse complement strand
ATGCTAGGTCCTGAGTTATCAACCTGCAAATTTTTTGGTCTAACTTGTTCGAACATGTATCTCTTTCAATTTCCAACGTAACCTCACAGCTATACCAATTCTCTACAGAACAGTTCAATTGGTATCATACTTAGGAACAAATCCCCGGATTTAAAAAAAAGCGCAAATGTGCAATTAATAAGATACATATGCGTACTTTGCATCCAAAACACAAAAGTTCGGTCCCAGATGTCTGAGGCCTTTGGTCAGAAACTCGATATGATGATCACGTTGGAGCTCCAACCTGAGAATCCGATCAAGAAAGCTAACAGTTACAAGAAGATGATAAGATATTGATATAAATAGCATCGATATGTCGATCAAATGAAACCCTAGATTACAAAAGTACATACATTAGTGTTTTGGCGTTGTTGGGAAGGCCACTAAAGAGCTGGTAGATCTCAAACACCTTTCCCTCAACCATCCATTGCTCTCGCTGAGTGACGGTGGGACTGAAACTATCCGAGGCCATGGCTCGCCCGACACCGTGAGACGCTTCACCTACTGTTTCCTTCGCCCGCTTTTCTCTTATACACCGCTAACAAGCGAAGAAAGCAGCGCCAAATCTTGTTACTGGCGCTTTTTTGCGGGCTGAAGCTGTCGAATTTCGAATCCCTTCCCTTGGTGATGATTCTGCCAACCAAATGGTTCAGGATAAAACATGTAGCATCTTCACTGTGGTTCTGAAAGCTCTTGCTCTGGATATTGGGAGAAAAAAAAAAACCACGTACTCACTGGCACGAACAAAAAAAAAATTTTTTTGCATTAAGGCTGTGTTTGGAGTCTTGGATTTGGGAAGAAAAGAAAATAAAGCTTAAAAGGAAATGAAAAAAAGAGAAAAAAGAAAAATATTGATTTTCTTTTCCTTTCCGATGTTTGGATGAAATGTGAAATGGGAAAAAAATATATATATATTTTAATAAGATGATGGGTTGGGGTGGTGGGCAAGTAAAAGTGGCCATGTGCTGGTAGGGTTGGTGGGGGTGGCAGTGACGGCGATGATTATGGTGGTGGTGGCAGCTACTGGTGGGTGGTAGTGGCAGCTGGTGGTGGCAGGCGGTGGTGGGTGGTGGTGGTGGCGGCAGGTGATGTTTGATAATGGTGGGTGAAGATGGCGGCAAATGGTGGTGGTAGCAAGTGACAATAGTGGTGGTGGGTGGTGGTTGGCGGTGGTGGGTGGTGGTGGTCGACAGTGGTGGCAAGCGATTGTGTGGTGGTGATTGTTGTTGGTGGGTTGTGGTGGTGGTGGATGGTGCTAATAATATGATGGGTGGGTGGTGTGAATAATGATAAGTGATGGTGAATTTTCTTTTCTTTCAAAATTCCTACCTTTTTGGATAGAAATTTTCTTACATTGGAAAGAAATAGGGAGAGAAAATTTAGAGAGAAAATTTAGAGAGAAAATCTTATTTTCTTTCGTTTTAAACCAAACAAGAGAAAAGAAAATTTTTGCATTTTCTTTTCTTTTCTCCCCAAATCCAGGGTTCCACACAGCCTAAGAGAATGCGAGAAAAAATTCGTTTTCAGCGTTGCTTTTTAAACATAATCCTGATTCTCACTAAATTCTTGATAATTGATAATTAGTAATATTTTTTAAAAGAAATAATAATGATTGTTATTTTACTGTTTATACAAGACTTCTTCCAAACATGTCCTCAAAACACTTCTTAATCTCATTAAAACATGATAACAAACAAAAAAATTTCGAGTATATTGAGGGCATTTTTGGAAAATGACCTTCATAAACAATAAACAATAAAACAACATTAATTCACAATTATTTCCACACAAGACCTCTTCTAAACATGCCCTCAAAACACTTCTTAATTTTATTAAAACATGATAACAAATAAATTTTTTTACAAGTATATTGAGGGCATTTTTGGAAAATGACCTTCATAAACATTAAAACGACATTAATTCACAATTATTCCAAAATTATAATTAATTTTTAATTTCCAATAATTTGGTCGACTGAATCAAGATTATTTTTAAAACACATCACTAAGAATCAGTTTTCTTGGGAAAATTGAAGTAAAGAAATTGAAAAGTAATTTCCCTATCGTATTTGGGTTGGGGCTTCACAAACAGGTTGATAGCAGATCAATTTACTTACAATCCATAAAAAGGACAAACCATATCAGTTAAAGCTTGTGCTAGAAGATTTGTTGGTCCAACAGTAAAAGATGTGTACATATTAACTATGTTTGGACCAATAGATCTTCCAGCCAAAGGCTCTATCTGATTTCAGTAGGCTAGGTTTGGTTTGGGCTTCAAGACAAGCTGTTTAACTTCCTATTATAAAATGGGAATTCGACAATTTACATACGTTGCGATGTTTATTTGGCTTTGCATTCTTAATCCACATGTTTTTTAAATTAAACCCATTCGTAAATTCATTCCAAACCAATATAATAATTTGAACTAGTTTCATCAAAAAAAAAAAAAAAACTTGAACTAGATTTATGTAGGATTGCAATATGATGCCAAACAGGAGATTATTCTGTAGGCTAGTTCGAACAGATGATAAACAGGGAAGAACACAAGCAGCTTGCCCAAAACACAGAGAAAAAACGTCTCTGAGGTTCAATTCAATATTAATTCATCAGGTCCCCTAAACTGAGTCCACAAGCCGGACTTTATAGCCAAAAATTGTCTATACTGGAAAGTTACTAAAAACGGCAAAATCCCTTAAGGCATGCCTAAATAAAATATAGAAATAAATAAGCATCCTATGAAAAATCTAGCCCAAATCGGGTTTAAAATCACTTCCTAATTGACAAACGAAGTATTACCAAAAATAGCAACAAATAACTAAGAATAGCAATTCGGAGGGGAAAACAGCGGAATTTGAGGTCGATAAAGGTGCACATCGACTTTAGTCCATGTACCACGGCGTGCGCATCGGAAATATCTTTCCGAATTGGGGTCATATGCGCGATTCCGATAACCGTAGCCAAAGTTATAGCAAAAATACTAAAACACACTCAAAACTGCCCCAATAAGAAATATATCACCATCACTTCCTGCTTTTGCGATGCTCTGCCAACTCATGGTATTCCAGCGCCATCAATGTACAATCTGACAGCTCTGCATCATCTGTCTCGGATCCCCCTGCATCACAATAGCTTTGGTTTGGTGTTGATGCTGACTAGATTAAATGACGTAAAGAAGAATGACATGGACAAACTGGACTATTCATTTAATAAATAAAAAAAATGGATTTGGGCAAATTGGACTCTTTTCTTCATAAAAGATCACCTAGAGCAGCCGCATGGAGGATGTGTTGCTGCTTCATGTGCTTATATTAGAATCTGTTAGGGTAAATTACACTTACCTCTCTTGAGGTATGCTATAATTACACTTACCTCCCTTGAGGTTTCTGAAATAACACTTTCCCCCTTGAGATTTGTGTATGGGTCAAAATAACACTCTTTCATTGAAGCTTCCGTCAAAACAGTAGTGATAGTTAGTAAAATAATTTGAACTGGACAAGATTACCCCCATTTAAGTTAAATGATAGTTATGCCTTAGGCCATTAAAATTTTTGTTCTCATATTTATGAAGGGGTAATCTTGTCCAGTTCAAATTATTTTACTAACTGTCACTACAGTTTTGACGGAAACTTCAATGAAAGAGTGTTATTTTGACCCATACACAAATCTCAAAGGGGGAAAGTGTTATTTCAAAAACCTCAAGGGAGGTAAGTGTAATTATAGCATACCTCAAGGGAGGTAAGTGTAATTTACCCAATATGTTATGCAACAAAATTACGAATAACTTCATATTTTCAATATAGCATCCATCCAATTTTTGTTGAATATAACTTTTACCAGCTTTCTGCTAAGTGATGATTAATTATTCTGATCAAATTTGTTCACTTTTTATTAATTAAGATTGTTTTATCTTCAAAAAAATCTTTTATTTTCAAATAATGATATTTTTAAGTTTGAACTCGTCAAGAATTTGTAATACATGAGAGGGATATTTTTTAGTTTAAACTCGTGAAACCTGATTTGGAGTCACTTTCCAGACTAGATTCAATCACTAAATATTGGATAATTAATCGTTAGTGATGACTTTTTTTAGATATTTAAAAACGATTGTCGTTTTACTATTCATGGATAACAACGCCCTTAGTGTGTATCTATTAGTGACTTGTAAACTCAGCAGGTGTTTCCGCCTCCAGCATCGCAGCAATAACAATCAAAGTTGCCAAGGAACTGGCCTGTTGTAAACGCAGGTCATGACTATTATTATCTTCTTCCCCATAATGTTGTCTTGCCTCCCATGCGCAGATTTCTTCCCATATGCCGCAGGCTAGATAAGCATTGTGGCAAAGGGAGTGTAATTGTTTGTTAAAATGTTTACCTGACGCTCTTGGGGCACATTGCAAGCCGTTGAATTCCATTATCTGTGGATCATTTTGCTAGCCGTCCATATGCAAAGATTTAGCATCAAGTTGGGCTTCGTCCCAGTTTTTTTTTTAGCTTAGACTTACCTGTATCTATTTGAGGACCTCAGTTGCACCCTAGTGATCAATTGAGCATGAACTGGCATTAATTCATTGCTGAAAATACCACAACATATCAGAAGACATATTTTATGACTTCTTGACGATGACTTGGTCTCTTAGGAAATTCCTTGATGAAGCAATTGTGAATTTGTGATTCAGAATCAACAGGTATATTTGTTGCTTCTTCTCCAATTTATGGCTTAAATGTTTTAGTATGGGGTGTTATTTGCCTCCTTTGCTCCATGTAACTTGAATCCATTATACCACATCATCATTAATTTGAAAGAATTTGAAGAAATATATAAGTTCCTTCTGTCTGTTATTAATCAACTTCATATCAAAGCGGTCCATGTTATAATCTTTTACAATGCCCCCTCTTTTTCTAACATGTCAAAGTTAGTCTGAACTGACACTGATCTGTGAGTTGGTCTCTTGGATATCAAAATGCTGTCACACTCGCAGAGTCAAAGTTATTCTGAACTGACATGTCAATCATATATCTGGCAAGCGCGTTCTATGAACTAATTTATCTTAAGATCAGATATCATGGTGTTGTCACACTGGCAGAGTCACTAAGTCACCACTTACAGCCTTCTCATAAGGCACTCAGCCACTGAACCTTGTTGGTCATTGGTGTTTTCTCCTCCCACCCAGCAGTTGAGTCACCAGTAACAGACCTCTCATTAATTACTCGACCAGGTGACCATGTTGACACTTGCCAGTTGAGTATGTTAATGAGCTACTGACAATTATGCTTATTTGCTTATGTTAATGAGCTACTGACAGTTATGCTTATTTTCTGGAGTTAATTTGATCATGAAATGGATACTACTTTTTCATTCCCGAGAGAAAACCATCTCCAGAGCAGTTTTTGCTAATGCCAATGATGTTCCCTACTTCTATAGAATTGTAGTACATTTCCATATAAAAGAGATCATCATCTGGATTAGAATGTGTTGCATTTCATAATAGGAATGATATTAGTTTGTTACATGTACGGGTTATATGAACTGTATTTGTCACTCACTTGCTGACTCTGTCTATGATAATTTTATGTTTTCAATTAATAAGGAAGCTCTTTTCATGAATATGAAGAATTTGGCTTATCCTCCTTATCCTTATAGTTTATGGAGCTATAATGATATACCCATTTTGGGAAAATTGCATGGGTATGCTGCCAGTTGTTTCCCTTGCCATTCACTTTCTTTGCTAAAATTTTTTTTCAAATCCATTTATGGAATCTACAGGATAAGACATTTAATGAATAAACAAGATTTTCAGAGCGCACAGTGAAAATTTGGCAATGCATGAGCTAACAAGTCTTGCTTCCTATTTGTCTCCTCATTACTCCATTTAATAGTTGGGTCCTCATTGTTTTTTCCAGCTCAGTCCCATCTGGCTGAAGACCATGGATTTTGGACTCACTTATAATAAGCGAAGTACGGGTTATGCAAATCTCCAAAATATACTCCTCTCTACCACAAAATCTGGTAGCCACATTTGTGGTTGCATCTGGATTGATTGTTCCCTCATTTTCACCTGTCATTTGCATCCAATTTTAATTTGTAATGCAGTATGTGCTCCGGCCCATTGAGTGGGTCGCCTTAGAGATGAAGTCTCTAGTTTTCTTTTATGTATTGCCCTTGATTTGTTTGGGCAACAACCACTTCTGTGGACAACAATACTTCTCATCTGAAGTATTCAGTTGATCAGTTGATATGCATCAATGTACTTGATGAATCTAGTGAGATAAAACTAAGAAGCCGTATGTGCAATTTGATAAAGAAGCTCACTAGTAAAGGGTTAACAAAGTTACTAAGCTTATGGGTCAGTCCTATGAAAAAGGAATGTCCAGATTTATTAGCTATGAATTCCAGATAATACATATCCATCTATCAAACTTCAATGTGAACGATTTTCTGCTGATGTGGTCTACCTGCTTGATAGATTCTGTGGCTTAGCTGTAATAAAAACTTGGAAATATAATGTTTACCCTATATTTTAAATGCTAACTTAAAAACCTTTTTGGTGAAACTGATAAGGGGTAGAGGATGCTATTGTATCTGGCTGTTGTTTCTTTTCTTGGTTCAATTGCAATTTCAATTTTTTTTTCTTGGTTCAATTTTCTTTGATGAAAAAAGAAATCCAATTTCAAATTGTTAACCCATTTGTTTATATTTATCCCATAATGATAAAATTACCGCAGATTGGTTATGCAACCCATCAATGGCTGTTATTACTGTTAACTGTAGAAGAAGGCCAGGACCACGTCCATTATAAAGGCAAGTATTGCCAATCATATATCAATTACTGTTAATGGTAATCTGGTCATTGACATGAAATGAGTATATTAATGTAATATATCTTTTGAAAAATAAAATAGTATGATACTTTTTTAAGTATAATAAGCTACTCTAAAATGTTTGGAAGGAACAAGAACCTTCTGTCTTAATGGCCATAGTCATTACATGGGAAAATATGGTATATCTTTCAATGATTGCGGTAAACATTACTGCTAACATTGGCCACGATATGCTTACTAATTGATCCCTTAGCAGATTCAGAAAAATAGCTAATTGTATTGAGGTGACGTTTTTCTTAGATGACTTACTGGTCAATAACTTTTACTTTATCCAAAGACTTTAATCATAATGCTTTGTTGTGGTTTCATTTTGGCATATCCAATTCTTTGTTTCATGATTCTGTTTGACGTGGAACGTAGAAACCGAATGGTAAAGGGCTTCTATTAATATCATGTTCCAATTAATTTTAGGATCAGAAATGGTTTTAGCAAATGATGAAGCAGTAAATAAACTGTTCAACAATGTTTCTAGTGATAATTCTGATATGAGAAACAAAATTTTGAATTGCTAGAGTATGGAATCATTTTGATGTAGAATTTTCACATCTTTGCTCTTATTCACTTTCATCCTTCTAGTAGTTGGTTGGTGGTTCACGGATATTCATCAATATGCATGATTTTTCTGCTCTATTCAAATTCTTTTCACATGCATGGCAGGCTAATTTGGATGTATAATATAATGTTTTTCTTGCAAAGACTCTTGAAGATATTGGAAAGGGCTGCTATTGCACGTGACAACATTTAACACACAAGTACTAATTAATAAGGTGGATTGACTGATTTCTCACATCATCATTAGGAAACTAAACCAGGTTAAAGATACCAGAAATCATTTTGCCTGATAATATATGTTCTTCTTAGCGGTGTCATATTGTTCTTTTCTTTCATAGTGAATCGGTGAATGTTGTTGAGCAATTTGTTGATGAAATACTCATTCCCAAACAACCTGTGCGCGTTTCATGAATACAGGGATTGCACATGCGAGGTCGCACGTGAGTGCGTGCCTCCTTCCAGGAAGTCGGGATTTTGGAGTCGCCGTTGCCTAGTGCCTAGAGTTGTCTATTTAGGCGGTTTGCGGCCTGAAATTCTAGGTAGGGTCTTGGTTGTGGTTCGGGGAGGTCCGTAGACATCCTGGTTCGTTCCGTCGGGTGATGGGTCTCACGGGTTTCCTGGTTTAGAGTCAACTTTTGGTTCTATCTCACCCATTCCTAATCCGATATGCATTATTTGTTTCAAATCCGGGTGGGGACCACCTGAATGGTGTAGGTCCTTTTTATTCGATTTTACTTTCTTTTATTTAAGTGATCTTTGTCTGATTGGGCGGGCCCCGTTGGAAGGCCCTCGTATTCCTTGGTGGGCTAGGCATAGCCCACATGTCCCTTTGATGGGCTTTGATCTAATCTTTAAAAGCCCTTTGGGGATTTTGGTCAGTTTAATTGCTTTTATTTAGGGTTTTAACAAAGAATTAGTTTAAGATTTATTCTAGGTGGGCTTGGATGGTTTGTGAGCCCATTGGGTGGGCTGCACAGGGTTTGCCTTAAGACTTGTTATTCTTGATTAGGTTTTTCTCCGACCAGGCTAGGAATGGGCTTGGGGCCCATGTCCTAGGCTTGGGCTAGAAAGCCCAAGACCTCCTGGGTTAGGGTCTTGGATCCCCTCCCCTTTCTGGTTAAGTGGCCTTTCCTTAAAGAAGGAAGTAGGCCCCAATAGGCCCAAATCCGTGTCACGGCCAAAAAAATCCTAGTCTAAGTAAGCATGCTTCAATTGGGCTCTTATTGGGTCTCTGGTGGTGTGGCTCATTCAATTAAGTTATTTTGTTGGATTTTAGTTCAAGCATGTCAATTGGGCTGGGTGGGCCCCATTAGAAGGCCCACGGATATTTAAGTTAGACCCATTAGGTTCAGGGCCCATGCTGGGTCTCGGGTTGACCCGAAAACCCTATTGGATTAATTAGTTTGATTGAAAATGGTTGAAATTGGCAAATGGGCTAAAAACCCTAAAATCAAGGTTTTCTAGTAGCGTGACTTAATTTCGGTCATGCTATATTTATATACATAACTGAAATACAATTTTGGTTATGTATATACAGTGTTTGCCCGACCTGGGTTTTTGGGCAAACACAGAAAATCATTTTTTTTTATTTTTTTTGAAAGGGGTTAGATTCCTAGGCCCCTTGGGGTGACCAAGGAGTTGGGTGGGCCCCTGTGTGGGCCCACAATGGTATGAAGCTATAGAAAATAGCCTAAATAGGCTATTCTCACCCCATTTCTTTGAAATCAAGGGAGGGAATTTAGGCTTGGGGGCCATGGTTCCCTTGGGGAGCTGAAACTTAACTCTCCAAAACAGGGACACCTAGGGTCCCTGTTTTAGTGTCTAGGACAACTCTCTCCATTCCATAGAGTTGGGATATTTTTATTAGACTGCTGGGAAGTTATGAAAAAAATTTTAATTCCGGATTTACTTGTTTTCAGAAGCCTTGGGGGGGGGGGGGGGGGCTAAAGATCTTCCTAGAAAAAGGAAAAATTGAAAACAGAGGCTTACAGGAGGCTTTGCAATATCAGATTAAGGTGGTGAGGGCGAAATCTGGCATGTGAAGCCGCAATAAATGGATGAATGATGTTCAGTGTCTAAGAACTACATATTTATGTGGACTACCAACAACAAAAAAACTACATATTTATGTGGCTTTTGCTTGGCCATTGAAACTACCAAAGAGCCGAATGCGTGAGCGGGAGGAATAAATTAACAATTGAAAGGCGTGGGGTATGTGTCTAGAAGTAGGTCGAGCACGCATTGCTCCCTTCCATCATCTCTTTTAACTAGTCTCATCTTATCTTTGTTGGGTTTTCAGTTTTGTTTGTGATTCATTGGATTCTTCTTAGTAAGTACAGTCGTTGGACGACAAAGGCTTCTCTTTATCTTGCCTCCCACAGTTTTTAATCTCCGGTTTAGTTGGAAGTCTTCATTGTTATTAAGAAAATGTAACCGCAATTGCACCTGTTCCAACATGATAATCTTCCAAACAAGATTTGTCCTGAGCCAAAGTATGATCTAGCGAGTGAAAAGTGAAAGTAATGGTAGAGATAAAGCATCCCAGAATTTATTAGGGGAAATTGGTTTTTAGTCCAACCTTTTAATTCAGTCACCAAATTTTAGATAATTGGGAATTACCGATACTTTTTAAAATAATTGAAAATGAGTGTCATTTTTTGTTTTCACAAGACTTCTTCCAAAAATGCCCTCAAAACACAAAATTTTTTACAAGCATGTTGAAGGTACTTTTTGTGTGGAAAAAGTCCTTTATTAACAGCAAAACAACACTGATTTACAATTATTCCCAAAAAGTTATCACTAATTTTCAATTACCAAGAATTTGATGACTGAATCATGATTAGTTTTTTCAAAAAACCAATTTTCCCTTGTTATAACAGCTGGCATCGTTTTCGCCGACGTATTCGATGAGCAATCCACATGCAGCTCGTCTTGGTCAAAATTATGCGTCTTTAGAAAAAGTAGTCTTGGTGCCAGAGGTGCTGGTTAGAGGCTTTGCTGCTACGAGAGAAGCTTTGCAATCAAAGCTTCCTATCCTGCGTGATAGAAGCACATTATGTCTGTCTAGTGCCTGAAAAAGCCTTCTGAATTCTTCTATTCACACCCCATTACAGTGCTCGAGCTGTTTTCACCACCTTTTATGAGACCTTTGCAGTTGGCATGCATGCTTTGTTGTGGTCATGACCATGTGGTGCTGCACATGTTCTGTTTGACAAAGCACTTCATAGGAGGAACTGGAACCAGTGGGCTTGGTGGGATGATATCCTTGTGGGAATCTGACCACCACCACCATCACCTCCCCCACAATAGTTGCAAACAAATAAGCTTAGCTAGCTCCCATATCTACAGAATCAAAGCAGATAACTGCCCCGCCCACAAGAATATACAGAACAAACTCCCAATGCTAATACATCACACAACTCCAAGCAACATACGAGTATCTATTACCTATGACGTATATAAAATTCTCTCTTATCCACACCCGCACTAAGTTCTAAAACCCCATTTGGAATTATGTACTGGTTGTAAATCGCAAGAAAGATATAACCATGAAATCAATGTCATGGCCTGCTGGTGTATTTTTTCAATTTTCTGTGTTATTGTTGTCTGTTCCTTTTGTACTCCTATCTTCACCCCCCCTTCTTGGGGGTCTAGACGGTTTTATGTACCCTTAATTTCTTCATATCTGTATATTTCTCATTACCTATCAGAAAATGTTATGGCCTGATTCCTCCCACGCAACTTCGATCATGAAATCTTGCTGCCCTACAGCTTTCAGAAGCACGTAACCCTTGAGTGGTCCATCGTTTTCTTTTTCTCTCAATGGGTGCAAGAATTCATCACTGATGTGAGAACACTTTGCCTGATGGAATCCGACGCAGAAAAAGTTATGGTTCTTGCTACTTTAACAAAGATAGAAGAATTCGTATACTCGACGTATGATTTTATGTCGGCAGGCTACGACCAATGAAAAGAACAGCTCGTACCATGAATAAACACTTTCACAAAAGCTTAACAGAGACTTCACCTTCTTCCCTGCAAAAAATGGGCCAGTGTGAACGAGCAATCAATTCAATTGTTGAATCTGGTCCATGTGCTCACTAATTTCGGTCAAATGGGTGGATGGGTCATTGCTCAGAAATCCCATTAATTGAGATGGGTGGTGCACTCAGATCGGATTGAAGTTTCTTTATATACAATGTGAATCACAAGATGGTTGCAGAATGCTTTTGCAACACAATCAATGATACAGTGTCCTTTTTCTTTTCCCTGTTTTTGCGGATTGTCAGCGCTTTAGAACAGATAGCTCTTTATTTTGTGTTATGAACCATATTTAGCATATGAAGGTGACAAATTAATAAAGTTGAAAGCTAATAGTCTAAAACAAATTAATTCAAACATGTGAAGCATAGAATCCTTTTGATATTCTCTTTCACCTACCATATCTTCCACTTTTAAAGATCTGAAAAACTTGTTCTGTGACTGTATACGGCTATGTCTATTTTATGTTTATATGTTATAGCTTTAGATACTTGGAAGTTCCAAGGCCTTGAAAGTTGAAACTCGTTTTTACTACTCACATTTCAAAAATAATGAGATTCTCTTAATTTTTTTTTTCTTTTGGTTAACTACTTGCAGAAGGAACCTACTGATATACTCTGTAGCAAAGAAACAAGAGAAGACCATTTTAATGTTGGGGACAACAGGAATCGATGTGCTTTACGGACTCAAGGCAACTGGGTTCTTCTGGATTTAACCAAAAACTAATGTAAGTTATAATGAATTGTCTTTATGTGAAGAAGGTGGCTGGACAAGTGTGTGGTTCACAAGATAATGGAAGCTTTGAGATCCAAAAACAGAAATCTCCCAGTGCAGGCAAAACTACTAGTTTGTGGAAGAGTGAACAATTTGTTAATCTTTCCAATGTGACAGGGAACCCCAGAAAAATAACATAACCATTGAAAAAAGTGAAGGCAACTATTCAAAGAACTTGTCCATACATGATCAATTTGAGAAACCCACTAATCCTCTGTTCATGTTATTATTATTATTGTTAATTGTTATCGATAAGAGGACATCAGCAAGCTTTAGCAGGCCGAGGTCAACCAGATAAACATTTACTGAATACCTGTTATCCTTGCTTGGGTCACTGTGTTTATATCATCTAGTCAAGACTAGAGCAAAGAAATCTGAGTCATGGCGACTCACTAATGCTTTTAAATTACAGTATGCGTATTCTATGTATTAATCCTTTGGAATCGGTTTCTCTCTCTCTCTCTCTCTTTATCACTTTTATTTTGTCCACTGAAGTACCTTTTTTTTTATGATTTTTTGTTTGTCATCTGAGATTCGAATACATCCAACAAAGCTTCAGTCTTCTTATTTCGATTTCCCCAAATGGTTAAGGGACAAGAAAGTGTTTCCAAAGTGAAAGAATCTGCTACACCTTCAAGTATCCATTTTTCTCTTACTCTTAAACAGTTTGTGCAGTTAAAAATATTGTGGAGTTGTTGGTTTTCGAACAAACAAATCAAATGTCTTTGTTGTACTATAAGGTTCCACTCGTGGGTCATATGGGTTCCACTCGTATGTGGTTGACCCAATCCACTTATAGTGACTGATGCACAAGATAAGTATACAGAGACATGGGATAGAGATAAAGACTACTTAATAAGAATTCCATAATGGAGATAGTGACTTCCATCACAGTCTCTCTATAAATTAATACCATGGGACTCCTTATAAAGGTTGCAAGATGCAACAAGAATGAGAGTTTGGATGTAATCTGGTTCATGATCCATGATTCCGAGTTTGGATTTGTTAACAAGTACGTATCTAAACCCAACACTTAAAAAACTAATTAATAACCTGTTTGCCAGAGTTCTTATGGACGACAAACCTTTGTGGTTAGGAGAAGCAATGATACAGGTCAGTTAGTGTGCATTTATGCAGCTATACCAACTGAATATAAGCATTTAAGCAGAGATATAAATTAGAAAGTGAAGCCATTTATTGTAGAGGTCAAATGGTACAGAAAACATGCAAACAGATTGCTGAAAGGATCGTAGTTGATCCTGATTCCTGACAATATTGTTTCCAAATTTTGTTCTCATGCGTAGGCAGCTCGATGCTTGCTATTCAATAGATTAGTACGACATTGTTAAGATGTACTTCTTATAATAAATTTTTTTTTTTTTTTGGTGTCGTACTTCTTATAATAAATGTAAATCACTTTTACTTGGTAAGACATTAATTTTTAGTAATGAAAGTATATTTATTCAACCCCCTTTGTCCATGTGTATCACCAAGTCATATATTGAACTGCATGGCTATAAAAGAAAAACTACAAATTTCGGTTAACAATTGATATTTTACACACCAAAAAGGCATCTTTTTGAGTTTATATAAATGATAGACAACAATGTAAAATTGAAAATTCATATAATTAAGTAGGCTACAAAATAAACATAATCTTCTTTCTATAGGAGAAAATTTAGATGTTCAAGCAGTTGCCTTCTGTAAAATGTAAGTACTTGTTAAAAAAAAAGTGTGTATGTAATGAAGGAAGATTAGAAAGTGCAGTGTGTTTGTTGGGGCTGGATGTGTTCTAAAGGAAAGAAGTTTCAACCTTGGATTTAAATTCTCTACAGCCAAGCCTTTAAAAGATGTTCGGTCATACCCAATAGCTGGTTGCTACATTAACAACAATATGTAACTCTGTTTTTTTCTCTTTCTTTCATTAGATGTAAAAAAAAAAAATTTCATATTTTTTTTTATTACATCTGATTGTAAAGTTGCAACCAATTGTTGGGTATAGCCGAACAACATTACTAGCTTAGCCATAAAGAATTTGAATCCCCAAATAATTGACAGCAAAAAAAATTTTGTAATAATAATGATAAAGATAGGGACTTTTACTTGTTTGTACCACTTACGACTGGCTACTGTTTCACTTCTAGGGATTCATTGAAACCAGGACCTGCAGACCGGCAGCTGATCGGACCACCCAACTTGGGCGGTTGAATTGGTTAACCCGACAGTTGTATGCTTCTAGCTAATTGTCACATCCTAGACAGGCACCAAAGTGTGTTTTTACTCTACCGTTTGAACTCCATTGAAGTACAATAAACAGAATGATTTCTCTTTTGTAAAGGAAGCTATCTAATCTCCCATAAAAAAGATGACACAGGGTATAGTGGGTTCCTTCAAAAAAAATTTTTGTTCTTTTGATTTCCCCATCGTGGTTATTGTAAGCCTGTTATCATATCTTCTGAAGTAAAGAAATCATGTATCCCACTAAAAGACCCAAAGTGTTTTAAAATTTAAAATTTAAAATTACATCATCATGCATAGATAGATAAGCATTGAAAGAAGCACTCAAACCACGGAAACGGTGGTCCAACAATCTTGCGGGTTACTCCCATGTGATACGAGGGAGATCGTTTCATCTGGTGCCACTCAGTGGTACCAGTGAAAAACGTGCGGATGGATGCCCCGTTTCAATATGGGGGCTCACATCCCAAAACAAATCCCATCCGGTGGTTTCATGGCACCACCGGATTTCCGTTCTAGAAGAAATGCATTCGATATGAGGCCAGAGATCTAGGGATCAAACCTCCTGCCTATTCAAGGATTGAGACAATTATCTTCGTGCACTATTGGGTAGCTCCATTTCATTTGAGTTTCAAAAAAAAAAAAAGAAGCACTCAAGCAATATCCGACCTTTTCGAACCCCACCACTAATAATGGCGATTGGCGACTTTTGCCATAATAGTAGGTAGCAGGAGCACCATCCATCCCCAGCATTTGCCCACCCATGAAACCCCTCTGCTCCAAACTATTTGGCAAATTCTATCGGATTGATCGATTACTTTAATCTTTGTGGGGTATATTGGTTTCATTTCATTAAGTTGGTCGAACGTGATGCTGACAGCATAAACCAGACTTATCCAAGTTCTTGTGAAAATGGATGGATGCCTCTCATATGGGAAAGGAAAACGTTAAAGGTGAGAGCGAGTTAGAGTTGGGTATAGACAAGGACTACAAATTCAAACATTATTAAGGTGATCGACTCTTCCAATCTATTGATCAATCATAAGCACAAAATTGATCATGTTGGAATGATATTGCATTTTTTAAATATTGCTTTGAAAAAGATGTAAAAAATGTACATTAAAATTACATTTATAGTCATATCGGGCCTTTATACTACACGTATGCATTTAAATTACATGTATAGTCATATCGAGCCTTTATACACTCTTTTCATCTGTATAACATCAAATTCTATATCATATAAAAATAAAAATGGAAAATAGTGTAAAATAATGCATTGTCCTTATTAAAGAACAAAACCGAAAAAAAAATTCAAAAACCAAAGCTTAAATGATTTCACACAAAAAATAGAAAGAGACTAATTCAATTTGTCATGTGAGCCTCATCATTTATTGAAATTTTTTACTTTTCATGAATCAATGCCTAGTTGCCTACTAAAACTAGAGGATATTTTTTCCTCCAACGCATAATGGCTCAAGTCAGAATGGTTCAAAGGCTTGATCAATTCAAAATTTAAATGGTTCAACCTAAATGCCCTTGTTCCTAGATTTTATTTATGGGAAAATTGGTTTTAAGTTATACTGATTCAATCGTCAAATTCTTGATAATTAAGAATTGGTGATACTTTTCTAAAACAATTGAAAATTAATGTCATTTTTATGAAGAATTTCTTTCCCAAATGTCCTAAAAAGATTTGAAAAAACCTTGTTTTTGACAAAATGAATAAAAAAGTTTCCAAAGTCTTTTGAAGATACCTTTGGAAGAAAAAATTTATGAATAATAAATAACATTGATTTTTAATTATTTTAAAAAATGTATCATTAATTATCAATTCCGAAGAATTGGATGACTGAATCATATCATGTTGAAAAAACCGCTAATAACTTTGAGAACCGACAGAATTCGTGGTTTTCAGGGGTCGTTTGACCATTTGGTCCCGTACGTTTCCTAAAATACCGGAGCTGTACAACATCCTGTTGACTTCTTTTACCTGCCTATTCGGCAGGCGGGGTAAATTTCTTTTTTCATTTTTCTTTGTTTCTTTCGAGAGTGAATAAATAATTAATACGGAAACTTGGTTTTTAGTGATATTTTTAACATAATGCAAATTCAGTCGTTTAATTCTTGTTAATTGAAAATTAGTATTATTTCATTCCTAATAAAATGGTTAAAAAGATTTTTAAAATTTATAAGGTAAAATGACACTGATTCTCAATTATTTTAAAAACCTATCATTAATGTTCAATTAACAAGAATTGAATGATTGAATCTGAATTATTTTAAAAAAAATAAATCACTAAAACCCAATTTCTCCTAATGACTCCGCGGGTTAATTGGCTTTTCAGAAAATTACAGAATAGAGTGATGAATGGAGAACATCAGAGAACTCAGAAAACCTCATAGCATAAAACAAAAACTTCGGGGGCTAAGCGCGTCAAAATCTGCTTAGGAACGACGTCGCACCAATACTCTCCGGCCACGTGTCTCCGAACGCGGTTTAACGAACAAGTGGCAACATCAACTCCAGATTTGGCGCTTCGACCGAATTGGCCATAAAAATCAACATTCAGCTTCCAATCCCACCGTATCAAAACCCCCATTAGAGAGCTGCCAAAAGCTGAGATCAGAACCCGAATAAAAGCGAAAAGAGCAAAAGATCAATTAAAAAAAGAAAAAAAAAAAAAAAAAGGCGGAAAAACTCTCCCTCACTCTCTCTCCCCCCACTCCATTTGTTATTTATTTCTCATTCAAACTTACCTACCAACATTCGTCTCCTTCTTTCTGAAAATCGAACTCGGAAAGAAATGCATAAGCAGCCACCGGAACTCATGGGCTTTCTCTTCTCCTTCGTCTTCTTCCTTCCATTTTTCTCATCTTTCAATGTGAGAACTCTTCTTCTCTCTGCATTCTTTGTGTATGATATAATGATCTGTTCGTTAATTTTCTCCTTTTTTCTGTCTTTCTAAATTCTAATCGATATGAGTTCTTGGATCTTCTATACCAATGCAGGTATCTCTAGCCGGGACAGACGGAAATTCCGGCAAGTTAACCACGGGGCAGAATCCATTCACGGCGAGAGCTTCTCTGATTCGCTATTGGAACAGACAGATATCGAATAACCTTTCGAAACCGGATTTCCTTCTTTCCAAAGCATCCCCATTAAGCGCCGTCGACTTGGCCACGCTTACCAAACTCGCTGATCAGAATGCTCTTGCTTCCCACCTCCATTCTTTCTGTTCATCGGCCAACTTGTTCTGCTTCGCCGACTTGTCGCCGAGTTTGGAGAAGTTTGACAAAGACGTCAATTTTGCCAAGTACTCTGATAGGAACTTTACTAACTACGGAACGTCTCGACTCGGCGGAGTGGACTCGTTCAAGAACTACTCCGACGGACAGAACAACCCCGTCGACTCGTTCCGGCGCTATAGCCGGGGATCGACCGGCCACAAGGACGAATTCGCCAATTACGTCCCCGACGGGAACGTCGTTGACAGCAGCTTCAACACGTACGGGCACAGCGCCACCGGTGGCTCTGGCGAATTCAAGAACTATGCACCGAATGTTAACGTTCCCAACCTTCGATTCACTTCTTATGAATCGGAGGGCAACGGGCGAGAACAGTCATTCTCAAGCTATTCCGAGCAGACCAATGCAGGGAATCAGGATTTCACGAGCTACAGCAAAAGCGGTAATGGAGTTCCTACTGATTTCAGTAACTACGGCACTGGCTCGAACGTTATAGGATCCACCTTCACCGGTTACGGCGAGTCCGGGAACGGAGCCAACGACTCGTTCAAGTCCTACGCATTCGACACTAATAACCCCCGGAACAACTTCAAAGGCTACGGCGAAGGTGGAAACGCAGCGATCAACAGTTTCTCCAGTTACAGAGAGCAAGCAAATGTGGGTGACGACTCCTTCCAATCCTACGCGAAGGATTCGAACGCGGCGAAGGTGAATTTCGCCAATTACGGGAAATCCTTCAACCCGGGTAGCGAAACATTCAAGGGTTACGGTGAGGGAGCCACGGGGCAGTCAATGGGATTCAAGATCTATGGCGTGAACACCACCTTCAAGGACTACACGAAGAAAGAGAGCATCAGCTTCGCCCAATACACCCACTCGGGCTCTTCAGCGACGACGAACTCGCTCTCGCTGCAACGGAGTGGCAGTCCCGTAAATAGATGGGTTGAGCCGGGCAAATTCTTCCGGGAGTCGATGCTGAAGCAGGGAACCGTAATGCCGATGCCGGACATCAGAGATAAGATGCCCAAAAGGTCATTCTTGCCCCGATCGATTGCGTCGAAATTACCATTCTCGACCTCTGGAATGCCAGAACTGAAGCAGATGTTCCACGCGAACGAGAACTCGAGCATGGAAAGCATTCTGGCGAATACGGTGGAGGAGTGCGAGAGGGCCCCGAGCACAGGCGAGAGCAAGAGATGCGTGGGTTCGGCGGAGGACATGATCGACTTCGCCGTCTCGATTTTGGGGCACAACGCGGTGGTTAGGAGCACAGAAAGCGTGAAGGGATCAAAGGAGGAGGTGATGATCGGAGCTGTCAAAGGCATCAATGGCGGAAGAGTGACGAGGTCAGTGTCGTGCCACCAGAGCCTGTTCCCGTACCTGGTCTATTACTGTCACTCGGTTCCCAAGGTCCGGGTTTACGAAGCGGATATCTTGGACGGGAAGGGTCAAGCCAAGATCAACCACGGTGTTGCCATCTGTCACCTGGACACATCAGCATGGAGTCCCGGACATGGAGCCTTTTTGGCATTGGGGTCCAGCCCGGGACGTATTGAGGTGTGTCATTGGATCTTCCAGAACGATATGACTTGGTCCACTGCCGACTGAAACCAAAGAGCTTCTCTTTTTAAACAGTCAGTCAGTTAAAGGGTTTAAGGTTCGAACCCGTGGTGTTCCTATCTGAGCCAGGGGTTCGACCCTAAGAATCCAAAAGGGTTTTAAGGTTTGCTGGTGATATTGTTGTATGGAAGAAGTGTGTTGTGCGTGCGTGTGTATGTGTTAGCGTTGTAGTTTGTGATTTTGATGAAGATGGGTAGCCTCAATAATTGTACGTGGCCACCGGTCATTGATTATTAGTGGATCAAAGGGTGGGTGTGGCTTTGATGAAACCCTCATCTCTGTCCAAAATCTCACCAATCAATACCCAATTTTTTTTTCTTTTTTTGTTTCCTTCCCCGTCACTTTTTTTCTCTTCTTCCCGTGAATTGGACCCATGATGCCGTGTTTCGTTGCTAGAACCCATTGAAAAGGGAAGGGCAGAAAAAAATAAAAATGACGAATCAAAGTGATTAAGGGGATTAAAGCTTTGTCGCTTTTCACCTTTTTTTGTTGTCACGGGAGAAAAGTTCATGATGTTGATTGAGTTCATATGGATGCATCTACGTTGTTTTTGGTTTTGTCTGGGGAAGGAAATTATAAAATTTTATTACTTAACGCGATGATATGAACTACTTTTCCAATACCGGAAAGAGAGCACACGGGGTCAACTTCTCCAACAGCAACTTACAGGAGTTCGTTAATGGCTGCATCCACCTATCAAAAGGTGATTGCTGATAGCGTCGGGTTAAGGATGTGAAAGAGCAGATATTCTTGTCTAGTAAGTAACAGGGAATGGGATTATCCAACTATATAACTTTATAATTAAACAACAGATACTTTAGCCAAAACAATTATGTGCAATCACAACAATTATTATTATTATTTTTTGTCCGAAACTTTGCTACATTCCATAGCCTAAGGTTTATTTTTTGTGGTGGATGTATCATGTATATCGTATAATACCAACATTGCGTCTCAATTGCGAAACATTTGTCGGGACCGACAGATCCAGATACAAGTGCGTGCACAACCGGTTTCCAAGGCTTTGTAGCTGGCTAGCTGCCGAATGAGCGGCGCTGCAGCCATACCAACCACCGCACAGCCCCACTCTAAAAGGAATAAAGCAAACAAAAGGGGTGGCGGAACGTTCAGCATGAGAGAGAATGTTGGAGGCGTCGTATACATTCATATGACGACAGCTGGGTGCTGTAATTTTCCAATTCAAAACAAACGTGAATTATTACGTGTTACAACCGCTTCATATCACGTCATGTGTCAAATCGGAACTGCCCATCCTGACAAATAACCCCGTCCACCTATCACAAGTTAACAACCATTTTTGTAATGTGCTTGTCAGACAACACATCCAGATAATTGTGAAATGCAAATCCATAAAATGCTTATCACTTCCATAACATCTATGTCCAGACGACCATGTCCCGATGCACATCATCGGACATAATTGCAAAACTCACTTGAACTGGACGCAAATGCCTTCATCTTAAAATGCTATTTCACTAGAAAGAGAACTGACCTTTTAAATTGAATGTATCAATCAGGATTTTTGGATGCAAACGAATTCCGCACATAGACACAAGGTTCCTCATCACTTATCTTTAAGCTTTATAAGACCAGGGCACATTTGCTTTCTTTAATATAACTACTTACCTAGCAATCCACTCCGTAGACGCACTTCTCCACATGAAATCCATAATCATAAGGCATGTCCACTGCACTCGGGTTAATGTCTCACCAGTAACTGAACTTTTTCCCGGTATATTTTTGGTCTTTCAATCAATCATTGGAAGTAGTCCCATATCCACTTTCCAACTTTAAGAGGTTTGCCAAGTTTGTTTGTCTAACCAAGATTAATTACTAAACTATAACAAACTCCCCTAATTGTTACCAATGCCACCTGACTCTATGACAGTCCAAGATTTGAAACAACACACTTCATATGCACTCGTACAACTCGATCTCATATGTATGCTCGCTCATACCTCTCATGAAGCCTACTCCTAGGAAGTTACTGCTCAAGAATACTGACCAATATTATGAGATATCCTCATTTACCACAAACACTCCTAGCCCTGTATCATCTATAGGAGGAGGAGGAGGCGCACCTAGGCTACCTCTTCTGTTTCTTTTCTGACCTAAAAAAGAAAACAACCATCTATTTCCCTACACCCCAAATCAAAAAATTGGAAGCAAATCCTCAAATGGAAAAAATTATATATGCTAACCCAGATAAAAGGGTATACTTGATTCTATCCCCTGTTTACAAAGCGCGCACACACACACACAAATTTATTCATTTTATAAAAATATTAAGATTTTATATATTTTACTTCATCTTGACCTCCCTCTGGTGTGAACCAAGAGATGACATGGAAAGTCATTTTGTGTCCAGTCAAAACCTCTTAAATCCTCAAACTGCCATTTGCAGCTCTACTTGAGCATGAATTTTCTATAGCACCTTGGCAGTATAGTTGAATGTAATACTCAGAAAATCCATCAAAAGCTCAGCTTCCACATATATTCATAGTACAAGTATCACTATGATCTTTTTTGATAGAATGTTGCAAAACTAGATATGACCTTCCATTTTCATGATTCACAACTAACAAAAATATAAAAACCAACGTTTGGGCATAGTTTAGAGTGAATCATCAGTACCTTCGTTGCTTAGCACGTTTCCAGGATTTCCGACCCTTGATCTTCCATTTATCAACACCAAATGGACGGTTCTGTTCCTCAATCTCTTGAACTTTGCGCTTCCTGCAATATACACAGAAAATAGAGGACAGCAAACACAAAACAAAACCAAATATCATAGCCCATTCATAATAAAAATCAATGAAACATGTGGTATAGGGTGTAAAAACAGCAGTGCCAGTAGTTTTTCTCACCTGTAATCTCCAAGGGAACGATCAGAAAGCAACTCATCAGCAAGAGTAGCCTTCCTCTCCTTCTTAGTAAGTCTATCAGAGAAAAAATCTGATGTCGATTCAATCACTGTACCAACCTGATAGATTTATCACAGATCCCAACCATTTCCCAGTTTCTTAGTAAATAAAAAAGGAGAGGAAATTAAAGATAATTAATGTGCTTATCTGTTCCCAAAAATAAGCATATTACATAGCGAAAACTTGCCTGGAAATACTTGGGCAATTCCTTCGACTTCGAATCACCCTTCTTGTAGTGCCTTTTTGGATCAACGACACTCCTCAACTGCACCACCAACATAACAAAGTAAAAAAGCTGACCAGCCAAGAACCCAAAAAGAAACAATATTATAGCATGTCACCAAGGAAGATTTAACAAATCTAAAGGATTTCTACATACTTTAAGAACATCAACAGTTTTGTGCATCTATATCCATCTATATTTTCTTCCAAAGCCAATGAACCAGCATAAAATTTTACAAAAAAAACATAGTTTTCGCTCATGAATTACCTAAAATGACCAATTCTAAAAATGATCACTACAAATTTCTAGCTCCAGTGACAAGGTTGATGGCACTTCATTGTCATCAAAAATCATATCTTTAGTTAATTAAATGTAGGGTCACGACATGAATCTTCTCTCCCCATCCTGTTCTATAAAAAATCATACCTTCGATTAATTTATGTTTATGTAAATCTTGTTTTAGTAACTCCATCCATGTCTTTTTGGGTCTTGATCTCTTAGGCCCTTTAATATGTATCCTCTAACACCTTCTCAAAAGTGCATCTCTGGTTCTCCACTTTATATGTGCAAACCACCTTAACCAACTCTCCTCAATGTTATACCTAATGCATGCTATGCCAGATCAATTTTGAATATCTTCATTTCTTTATCTTTTCTAGTTCATCCTCATCTCGGTAACGCATATTTTCTGAACATGTTGTTCCTTAGACGCCCAACATTCCGCATCAAACAATATAGCTAATTTAATTGTTGTGTTATAAAAACATACCCTTTAACTTATGCGGAACATGCTTATCACAAAATACTATAGAAGAACCGCTCCCCCCCCCCTACTTAAACCAACCAGCTCTAATCATATGTTATGTATCTTCATCAGTTTCTCTATCTTTTTGTACTATTAATCCAAGATATTTGAATTTATTGCTTAAAGGGATATATTGATTGTCAATTCTAATAGATTCATTAGTTACATTGTTATTTTTATTAAAAGGGCATTTCATCTTTTTGGTTAATGGTGCTTACCAAAAGAAAAAATATCTGCAATGCATCCCAAAACTCTGGACATATAAACTAGCATGGATCATAGTAATAGGGATACAGAATCTTAATTCTAACCAAACTCATAAGAACTTAGAATCATGTCTCATCTCCCATGTTCCATCAGCCCTTGCATAAAAAGAGAGGCCACAATTGATCAGACCAAGAATCCCACATTCATTTCATATAGTAAGATTCAAGCACCCACTCTAATTGAAGATACAGTTTTATACAGATCGGGAGAGTGTATCATGATCAGTGTGTCCAATCCAGAAAATCAAAGATATGGCCTTTTGAAGTTAATCGACCAACCATACTATCACCTGAATTAAATAATACAATTTCTTATTTCCATGGATTTTTTTCATAAATCAGATAAAGGTTAGAAAAAATTAAATTTTCCATATAAAGGAGTCACTTGAAGCATAAAGCAAACACCACCTATCTTATTTAACATATTAAAACCAAAAAAAATGATAAAAACAAAATAAAAATAAAAAACCAATAACAAAACATCAACATAAACAAAAGCAGAATCCCTAACTTTAACTTCATGCACTTGTTGCAAGACTACTTTGCCAAATGGTCTTTGAGTTCACCAACACAAATGTCACCATAACCCATGCTATCATTTGCAACATGTTGGGTGAACAATAAGATTTTCTTTCTACTATCATATCAATGATGATGCTCCTACTTTGAAGAATATTAGTATCCATGGAACATCTAAAAATGAGCTAATTCCACTAACGAATTTCTTCTTTGATGGATACCTAAGCTTTATAAATTGTTTCAACTAATAATTCATAAAAATAACCACCCAAATCCAAAAAATGACAACCAGAGAAAGGCGATCAATGTGGAACAATACAAAAATTTTATATGTTACAACATGTCACTAATTTTGACCATAGCAACATGAAATGTCATTAAAAGATGGGATAGCAATGCTTTTTCCTATAAAATTTAACATATAAGATAACACGTTCTGAAATGTTGTCACCTTCAAAAACATTTCCCTAAGAATTTGGGAAAATACATTTCACCCTTCTTCTTATAGATTCTTTTGGAGTTCACCCTTGTCCAACCATTTTATGTTGAACAACACTCGATTTATCAATAGATCTCACTACTTTAATTCTTTCAAAAATATTTAATAATCATTACTCATAAATATTAACTAGAAATTATATATATATATATATAAAGAAAGCAATTTATTGCATTTTAATTCTGCATATTTTAACAATGTAATTAGGGTCTTTCCAGATTCTATTGTGGATTGCCTCACCCAATGGAGCTTTGTCGGGTACTAGCCAATGAAGACAGATTCTATACATGATTCTTTTTCGGGCAATTCTGTGATACACCTCGAAAGAGAAAAATAGCAGGACTTTTGACAGCACAAAAACATTTTCAGCTTTAGTGTATAAGAATAGTATAGCAGCAGGAGCAGCATCTTGGGCTTCAAGTTATATTGAATTCCAGGGAATTTCTGTATCAGACATTTCAAGAGGTTACAGGGAGGTTTGCTCCTTGTTCACTGTTATGGAGGATAGACAGGTGTAGGGGAAAACCCCATATGTAGGCTACCTCAAGCTCAAATTTAATGGTAGCTTGATTGACAATCCAGGACCTTCCGATGTGGGAGGGGTGCCTAGGGACCATGTGGGGATCCGTCATCCTTGGTTATAGCAGACCTATTAGAGAGGGGGACTCTTTGAGAGCAAAAATTCTGGCTCTTATCTTTAGCCTGTGTCTTGCTAAAAGAGAAAGACACAAAGATTTTTCAATTAATGGGGAAGCTAGCACGGTCATTAGATGGATGGAGGAGGGGGAGGAAGGACCATGGCGTTTCCTACATTTGATTAAAATTGCCAAATCCATAGCATTCGAGTTGAAAACTTCGTTCAGTCCATGTGCTTAGATCTGCAAATGTTATAGCAGACAGCATGGCTCAGGCAGTGAAACATAGAAAGGAATTGTTCATAGGCATACCTTCAGCTATTGGACATTCAGATGTGAAGTATTGATGTTAATATTGGTGTTGGACTGTTGTCAGTTTGCACAGGACTAATGCTTTTTAGTTTTTCTGGAATCAGGTCTCTAAACCCGATTCATGCTCTTAAGGACTTTTGCCCTATTTTTTAATATGCACCTTTTTCATTACTGATTAAAAACCAATTACTACAAAGATCATTAGGAATAAGTGTGTTTCAAGATTGAAGCAACATCTAACAAGAAGGGAATAAGAATTTCGTTGACTGCCACAAATTGTCTACTACGGTTGGTACACAGATGCAAGAGCATCTTGAGTCAAGTGCCTTTGACAGGCATACGAATAAAGAGAGAGAGGCATAAAGACACTTGCAGACTTGCATGACCCCCGCAGCAGTAGGCAGTACCATCACATTACAAGAAGGAATTTGTTCCATACCTGATGGTGTCACAACATAGAAGATAAGCTAAGAGGTCTAGGTTTATAGCAGAATCTTCTAGCATTTGGCCCTCTTATATTGATGGAAAGATATCATATATCCTTCAACAATGCCAAAGTGCCCAGGCTCATTGTTTCCAAGTTTTGTGACATAGCAAAAGGCTTGGCATACACTGATCTGCTGAGCAAGGCCAACTCATAAGCCAGCATGGTCCATTTATACCACATTGCACACCACTGCACACAAAAGTTAAAAATGCCAACACACTAGAAAAAAAAGGGAAAACTAAATGTTACCAAGTTCCAACACAAATAAAAATAAGAAGAAAAACAAATATGAACACCTTTTTTTTTCTGTTCCTCTTTTTTCTCTTAATATTGCTGAAACCACTAACTCTGCCACGGAACTAGACGGCAGGTGGTAGAAAGTAGGCCATCACACGATTGACTCATGACCCGAATCTAACAAAAAATGATAGATTTAGAAATAAAATTATAATCAAATAATCTATTTAACAGCAATCTAATCCTACTATCATTTTTTTTTTTATGAAATTGAAGATTTGAGAAAAAGTTGTGAATTTTTAGTATTATATAAGTGACCCCCAAGGGGAGACAGAAGCTGGAACCCAGCCAAAATTGGAAAAATAAAATTAGAGGAAGAAAGAAAGATCAACACATCCAATTAGTCTTACTTGGATCAGTCAGATATACTCCAATCAAATCCCATTATGGCCTGATCCAATTTAAAATGTAATAGCGTATACAATACTGTAATGTATCTGTTATATACAACATACATACATTTAGGAATTTCAGACCATAATCTTAACTCCAATTTGAATTCAATCCAAAATGTCAGATTTGATAGAAGTTTAAATGATCCAATTACCAAACAACAAAACCCTACAAGCTAAAACTCCATATGATATTATAAACATGAGATCTTAAAAAGGTACAGGAACACACAGTCAGATTTGAACTCTCAAACTACAGCCAAAAAGGTTTTGTTCTGGAAAACATAATCAATATGGGCCATGAAATTTACTCATTATTTGAATGGTTATGAATAGCAGTGCAATGGAAGGAGCTGACAATGATAAATAGGTAAACTAAAACAGAGTATCAATTCCTAGGAACGTATGCAATAGCAGAAATAGTCAATAAAAGGACAAGGAAGGCCTCCAAGAAAAAAACGTTAGCATGTAAATATTAATCTACAAAGCAAATTTTCCTTGTCGTCTCTTCCTTAAACTATCATAGACCCATAAATTTTTGGATAATTACCAGTCTAAGAATAGATGGAAACCTTTGAAAACTGAATGCACAATGCACCATAATTGACCATACTACCACCAATATGGTTTCCCAAATGGAAAATTTGACCTGAATTTGCAAATTGAGACAAAGCATCCTTTGTTGCAAACACATAAACGAAAAGCATAAATAGATATCAAGCACTTACATGCGACTCCATAAATCGAGTCAATGTTTCCACTCTCTCTTTATTCTACAATGCTTCTTTTAAAATTGTGATTTTGAAATAACGACCATACAAATATATGTCAAGTATTTATAGTTATACCCAGGTTGCAAACATCGTTATTAAAAACAAAAACGAAGTTGAACAACATCGCTTATACTCCAAAACACGAAAAATGAAACATTAAACAAATAACTAGAAGAGTGCCATACAAGTTCCAGACCATGGAAGAAAAAACCCTAGCCCAAGCAGGTACGTCTGAATAGAACAAAAAGCGAGTCACAAACGAGGAGAAGCCGAACCTTTAGTAATTGGAGATCCTTCTTTAACTCGGGGGTGATGACTGGGGCAGGCATATCAAACCTATGTACATTTGCGTAAGCCTTGCATCAGAAACCCTCAAAACAGAACAAATCACAATTCAAGATTTACAAACAACATACCAATTTTTACCCGAAGTATCCTTCACTTGTTTTCTGAGCAACTTGTTGACCTTCTTGGGGTCGTTAGGGGGAACAAACAGTCCATCAACAAGTTCGCAGCTGGGTTTCCACACCGCAATACCTTCGGTTGGACTCTTTGATTTCTCGGACACGTTTTTTGTTCCAGATGAGATAGGAGGCAATTTCGGTTCCCATGTCAGTCCGATCGCCAGCCCTTTTTCCGGCATCTTTTGAGTAAATCAAACCGAAACAGTACTAAATCACCTTTAAACCCTAGCTAATCAGATTAAGAGAACAACTAATTTCCGGAAAAGATGACAGAAACACCTGATTGATTGAGAGGAGCCTCCGGCTGTGTATTGAATATGCCCTCCGACTCGCGTCCCTCTTAACGCTGTTTGTTCTTCGGGATGGCAACGGTTCGGTTCTGCGAAAAACGGAAACCAACCGATTAATACCCAAATCAAACCGAACCGAAACGGGAAATTGGTTTATAGTGATACTTTTTTAATATAATTTAGATTCAGTCGATCAATTCTTGAAAATTAAGAATTAGTGATACCTTTTTAAAATAATTATGAATCAGTATCCATTCCACCAATAATGCCCTCAAAAGACCTTGAAAACCTTTTCACACATTTTAAACAAGTAAGGTTTGCAAGTCTTTCGAGGGTATTTTTATTACCTTGCAAGTCTTTTGAGGGTATTTTTATAAAAGAAATTCTTCATTAATAGTAAATGAAACTGATTCCTAATTATTTTTAAAAAGTATTATCAATTCCTAATTTTCAAGAATTGGCCACTTGAATATAAATTATCTTGAAAATTTTGTACTAAAAACCAATTTCCGCCTATGTTTTGTTAGTATAAAACCAAAAACAGAACCGAAACCAAAACTGACTTGATAGGTTCACTCCGGTTTGATTACTCAATTTAAGCAATAAACTAAACAATCCCTAATAATTGATCTAACTTAAACATATGTACAGGTGCAATCAGTTTGGTTCAGCTCGCTTGGTTTTATCAAAGCCAAACTATTTAAGGCTCAACCTAAATCAATCCTAATAGGTTTGGTTAAGTTTGGTTCCATTTAGACGATCTTAACCTTGCCATCTGGGCAGAGAAGAGAAACAACTGAGACTAAGGTTCTAAAAGGTTGTTGGTGTGAGATGCTATCATGTAGAATATCTTATGGGAAATGTTTTATCACGTGGGTTCCATGTGAAACATTTATAACACTTGAAAAACATTGGTCGTGAGATTCTTTATGTGACAGTAGCGGTAAAAATTACAAGTGATATCATTGCTCCACGAAAACGGTGCTATGAGATCTTGATTTGAAACATGCACTGACTTTATGAAAACTAGCTTTATTCTTGTGTCGTAAAGAATGATGAATTAAAATTAGATTATAACTGTGTCTAACAAGACATTAGCAAGAATAAAGGTCCCAAAGAAATTAAGAGGATTATAAAATCAAAAGCAAGAATAATCATTCAACGCAAATTTTGGTTGACATACTAAGGACTTGAAATCTGTTGGAGCCCTTTGCTGGAAGATTTTCTGGTCCAATGGTGATGTATATGTCCGCATAAGTGCATAAAGCCTATGTGTACACACCTTCCACCGTTGGACTAGCAAATCTTCCAACGTGACGGACCAGCTGACATGGCCCCCATACTAAAGTCCCAAATAAATTAAGAGGCATACAAAATAAAAAACAAGAATATAATTATTCAAGGCATATTTTGGCTAATCTTTGGTTGATTGTCCATAGTCAAGCGAGAGGACAACCCGAAAAGGCAAAAAAAGTGTCATTGTTGATTTTAGAATCTAAATTCTCATTTGGATATCCTGGATTTTAAAATTTAATTATTCAATTAAAATCTATAATCTCATTTGATTCCAGCTATTGAGATTGATTCTTTAGTTTCTATATTTTTATAACATTAAAAATATAAAATGCAAGATTTTAGAATAGGATTGTAAAATCAATTTTAAATATGATCGAAAAAGCACTTTGAGAACCTAAAATCAGATTTTATCAAAATCTACAACTACAAGCGAAAAGTCCCAACAAACGCCGAATGGTATCCGGCCACAAATTATCCGGTTCGCCATTGCAGCAAATCAATCGCCGCTCCGGTTCGAGTTAGAAAGCTTGTGATCCGGATCCCGGAACCTTAGACCGCGTTTGTCTTTCAAATAGGCCCAGCTTTTATTTTATTTTTTTGGTCAGGACTCAGGAGAATCTTTTATTTTATTTTTGGAAATAGTTCCCATAAGATGTTAGGGTTCATAGTTTTTGGCTGAGTAAGAAGTGACCATGGCAGCTAACTGTGCAAGACGATCTTTCCGATTCCCTTCTGCATCTGCCAAGACGCTTGTAAGCGTTTGCCGCAGGTCATCGTCACCAGTATCATCTCGTTCATCTGGAGCAGCTAGTTTCGGAGGCTTCGCCGCTGCAATGCCCACCTCTCCCCGACATTTCTCGAGACGGAAACTCTCCTTCCTCTCCAGGTTTATTTTATTGATCTACCATTGGACTCATTCTAGTTTACTCCTTTTTTTCTTCTTGATTTCATACCGTTAGAGTTCGTTTTCTTCTTTTAATTCTCGCCGTTAAATCTTCAATGCCGATTCGAGTCTTGGAACTATTGGAATATTTGATATGCATTTTTCGTATCATCGAGATCCTGATTTCTGAAATTCGTTTGTTCAACGTTTTCCCACCTTATTGCCATGGATGTGCATTTAATATGTGTTTGCTGATTGATACTTTGAAAGGAGTTTTATGTTTGTTGTTATGAACACATCATAATATAATATGATTCAAATGTTACTTTATAGACTTCCCGTGGAGCTGGGTTGCGCACAGTCTTTGATGCCACTTCATACTGTTAATGCTTCTGCATTGCTTACTTCGATGTTATCCATAAAGGGTGGAAATTGGGGATGGCTTTCGGAAGGTATTTCACGACTTTGTTTTTATTCCTCATGTTGTTAATGCTTTATGCTCCATTCCACTGCATATGCTTGTAGTTGGAGTTACTTCATAAAACACACAAATATATCATCAGATATCTTGCTCTTTACCGATCCTATTAAATTCCATCCCTTCTGTATCCTTTTGTGCTGCTATTTGCTTTATCTTATTTATGAACATGGTCGTATATAGGCAAGTGAACAGTATGTGCAATGTATTGTGGCCTATTGATTTTTGTAGTCCAAAACTAGTGGTGGGCACATGCATATATGTGTTGTGGATAAATTGTGGTAGTTACTGGGAAATTAATAGAAGTTTTGGATTTGAAGTTAAAGTAGCTAAAAAAAGGGATCATCTCGTCACTTAGTTTCAATGATGTAATACAAATAGATAAATTATTAATACGGGAAAGTAGTTAAAGTACGGGGGATTTGCAATCGACATTATCTAAGAAGTGATTGCCAAGCCAGAATCTTGTCCTTTTGCTTTATAATAATATAGACATGTATAAGTTATATGTGTGAACATGGAGTTATATTGTTGGATGGTTTTTAAATGGCAGGAAGTAGTTTTCTTAGCATGTGGTTTTTTATGTGTTATGGAGTTAGTTATTTGGCTAAGTAGGTGTCTTATGTTTCATGGTTGTATGCAGACAATAGAAGGAATGCAATAGGTAGGTATGAGGAATTTCTTTTCATCTTCTTCCTTTGAAGAATTAGGAGCTTGAATTGGATCAACATAAAGGAAGAATGTACCAGGTGGTGTCAGAGCTGATAAGTCCAGCAATGAATGATTTAATGGAGCAAATTGAAAATATGTTAATTGAACAACTCTTTGCTGGAACTTTTTGAAGATTTTACAGACAAGTTTTATCAGTTTGCCAATTTTTTTTAACTGAGTACATTTTCAGAAAAAAAAAGCTTGGGTGATTTTCATATGGGTGGATTACTACTGCAAAAATAACTGCTACTTCTATTGCCAATGCGCAGTGTCTGAATCAGAACCTAGATAAAATGGTTGAATCTGCCTACAAAGGAATTGATTCCTATATTAAGTTTTAGCCAAATTATTAGGGACAAAGGAATATGTTATCATGGAAAAGGTACACTGCTAATGTCTTATGTTACTTGTCAACTGAAGTTTTAAACTTTCTGTTTAAGGATTTCTGTAAGAAGCCCTCCAGTTTCAAGACAGACAAAGTCGGAAACTGGAAAAATGCTTGGCTGAAAACTTTGCTTCAAAAGATAAGTGAACATTGTCTGCGGGCAAAGAGCTTTACCAACTATCAAGTTACCTAGTGTGAATGAAATAAGGATCAAAGATTTCCAATGCAGTCTTCTACAAATAGCCGTTTATTTGCTGGTGACCCTTTGATTCCTTAGATGTTTACCGGTAGAGAGAGCCAGGGAAGAAAGAAATGGGGAGGACTTGAATTCAGACTGTAATTTGGTTTAAATATTTGGGGAGAGTGTGGCTTGAATTCCTGATTCTGAACATACCCTTTGTATGCAAATTATGGTACAAAGCCTGTCTTAACGCACTCGAATACCCACGTTGGGATAATCAAGGAGATCTGATTTGGCATCAGATTCATTGGCGGTGGTTCGATGAGTGAACTAAGCGATATCACCCTCACCGTTGTTGAGCTGCTTGAGAGAGACAAGGTGGGAGTTGATAATGCCTGTGTACTGAAAAGGGGCTGTTTGTCTCCATCGGAAGGTCAGGCCTATGGTCAATTTGAGGGTCAAGAAGAACATCGATCTTCTCAGGTTGAGGGGCTTCCATCTGGGGGATTTGAGGTTTGTGAGTATGGAGGATTTGAGGCTGTTGGAAAGTTTGAGTTGAGATCCCCTGTGGTTCTTTTGGATGAGTATGAGATGGAAATGGACTCATCTTGGTGCTAGTGGGTTTTCTTGTGGATGGCAGGTATCTGCTACAGCATTTTTAAAGGGAAGACTAAAGCTGCAAACAGGTTTTGCAGTTGTGAAGTCTCATGCGGTACCTGAGTTGGTAACACCATAGTTGATTTGGTCCCACGTGGTACCAACTCGGAGCCACCAGTGTTAATAAAGTTTACTGGATTCTTACGATATCAATGGTACACACACCAGTCTGAGTTGAACCAGCTGGCACAACTTGGTACTGGCTGGTCTTTGAAACCATGCTTATCATTTGCCAGCTTTATTTGTCTCACTGGATAATGGAGTAAAGAAAATGACCTTAACTTAGTGAAGATATTGTCATAGCAGTGTGCTGGGACAGGTTGATAGTCACTGGAGCTAGATAAGAGGGGGATTTGTGGCAGGGAATGGCTATGATTGCAACCAGAGTCATATAGGTGATATGAAACAGGGCATTTTGATGTTTCGGTGGAAGGGTTGGGTATTGCAATTTAAGAGATAATAGCCTCTCCAAAATAACTTCCTTCTAAATTTTGAAAAGTTATTTTCCAGAAAAAATAATATCTAATTTCTGTGTAATGCTGAAAAAAAACATGAAAAAATTTTAAATTTTGGGGGAAAAAGGGTGTTTTTTCTGTCGGTTTTCTGGCAAAACAGCAGAGCCGAGGGAGAAAAGATTAATTAGTGGCTAACTAATATGGTCTGTTGATTGTTGGTTGGCTTGTTGTTATATTAGAAAGTATTTTCTATTATTTTGATCATAATCGGTCGTTTAAATTCTTATATCTCAAAAGGTTTTAAGATTAAATGCTTAATGATTACATTTGGTACTAATCAATGCTAGTCTAGATTATACAAGATACATCACTACAGTGTTTAGCGTGCCTTAAAAATGGCTATGGATACTGATTTATGGTCTTATTTAACCAACAGGGCCTTATACCTACTCTAATAACTTTATGTATGGAGCTAAAAGCAAGATATCTATATTGTCACCATCAAACTAGATAAACACTAAAATTCCTGTTTGATACTTAAATTTTCTTGTGTATTTGTTTCATTACTATAGAAATTTGCAAAATGCATTTGGAGTGCTAATCCTTGATAGCACTATGCTAATTATTGAGCAAGCTCAGTGATTGTCTTTGGTAATTCATTTCTTTCTTACCTTGTGAGTGGTAGTTCCATATTCTATTTGGTAGGAGTGAAAATCAATATCGGTAAATCAAAGCCAAGGCTTGGGGCCTGGGTGTGTGCTCCCTCCAAGGTCTCAGGTTCAAAACCTCTTAGGTGTTATCAATTCTTTGGGGCTACCTGCATAAGGTCTATGGACTTTAGACTGGCCATGTGGGTTGCAAGGTCTTTCATGGGCCCTTAGGGATTAGTCGGTTGAGCGTTAGTGGGCCCGGATACCCTGAGTTCTAAAAAAAAAGCCAAATGCCTTGTCCCAACTAGTTGGGGTCAGCAAGAATGAAAACTGGTATGCACTGCAAAATGTTGAAGAATATAAAAGCTCTAACTTTTGTTCTTTGTAAATTGTAAAAAACAACAAAGCTGTATATCATTTTAGTTTTCATGCCTATTCATGGTTTTGAAGTAATGTAATATTTATAAGCCCTGAAGCTGAAGCTAAACCGATAGCTTCCATCATCAAAGCTCTCCTTATCTTTGCGTTCCTTTATTTTATCAAGTTTTAGAGCTATGACTTAACTTTCTTGGTCACTTTTGTCTTCATGTTATCAAAGTCTTTATAGGCATCCATCTCAATATCATCATAATGCTTATTCAGATTCTATAAATATGTTATTTATTTATTTATTTCCCTAAATCTTGCTCCATATATCATTACTGGTTTATTGCCTTATGAACTTTACCTTTTAAATTAAGTGGAATGCATTAGTAATTTAACACTCTTGAAGCACTTCATTTAGTTCATCCAATGCTACACATGTGCGACATCTTCCTTGAACATCTTTGAGGGTTTCGTTGTTCTCAGTTGCTATTAATGTTTCATCCTATGTTTTATTATTTGGCTTACTTCTGGAAAGTTGTTTTTTTCTAGTTTTGCATCTAGTGCTTTCTAGCTTTATCTAGCAATACTTTATTATTGGCAAATAACGCACACCAAAGGATTCTCTCCCAAATAAAATTAATCAAATCATCGATAATAAATGAAAAAAGATAAGAGGCTTGTTACTGGTCACAATTTAAGCCTGCTGTTACTAAAACTCATTGACCTTATGACAAAAAATGCTCATGCCTAGCAACTGGAAGAAAAGTTTGTTAAAGAATTTTGCTGAAATTTTCCTGGCCAGCCATATTGAAACATTTTCTTATGGTTGTTACATATATAAACTAGTTTGTTGGTTCAGTGATTGCTGCTATGGTATGGATAATTGCTCAAATATATGCATTTGGAACTCAATTAGATTTTCAAGCACCTATATAAGCTATGAGGACTTTATGTCTTTCCAATGTCCGGTCCTGAAATAGTGTGTGAAACAGATTTTTAGAGGTGAGATCTATACTCTTTTTTTTCCTGTAAAACATTTACTGATTGGCACTATACATATGCTTTTGAACTTGATAAGGACAAGGCTTTGGGCATCTTGATGGTTCCAAATTATGATTTGCTTGCTTGAACTGATTGTTATTGTTCTGAAAAGGCATGGGAGTGAAGGATTAAAGGGAGATGTCTTTTATTTTCTAGCTACTTGACCTTGTTTTCTCTTGACCTGGTGACAGGGTTTGCAACACCACTATAGCAGGGCTAGGAGCTGGTTGACATGGGTGCATCTGCCAGATGGTGAGAACGTTAATGTTGTCGCCTCTTTCTCCGGTCTTAATTACTTTGTTTAGAACCTTCAAAAACAGCGGTGGCCCTATGAGAGCTGGGTTTTGATGACAGTCTGTTGGGTCGGTGGTTCATTGACTTAAATTTTTGTCATCTTTCAAGTCCGATATCCTTTCATGTGGTGGAAGATTGTAGGCGCCCAATCACTTTTGGAGAAATGATAAAAAGCAGCCAGGGTGCTTGAACAAATGTTATATATTCCCATAGAGAATCATCTTGTTCATATTAAGGTAATAATTTTATTTTTTTCCTAGTCATCCACGTGAAGTGTTGCACGTGCGCCCTCTGGTTTATGCGTCCTGCTTGGGTGGTAAGGGCAGTCACCTTCAACAAGAGGTCAAGAGGTGATCAAACACTTAAAAAGATAGGTTCTAGAACCGGAAATTTTCCCAGGTGGCAGACTATTTGGGGTGCCCCTCACCCTAACAAAACAAAATCCATGACTCCTCCAACAGCGACGTAGAGAATTCAGAAACCAAGTTGAATGATTCACGGCTCCATTCCTTGTATCATCGGATTCCACGGTTGAGTAATCCTGTTAAAAATGCCCGACAACCCAAGTGCTATTGATAAAGACCGGAGTTTTGAGCATTTTTAAAAATAATTGAGTTTCAATTCTAGAACAATTATAGCTTTTTTGAGGAATACAAAAGACCAAAAAGGGTTATCTGTGCCTAGAATACCTAGTGTTTTTTCTTTGATTTATTTTTTGGGAGAGGCGGGGCCGAGCGAGCCAACCTGTGGGGTTACACAAATCATGTCGCCATATGTCTTGATACACAACCATACAGCACTCACCACAAAGTTAGTCAAATTATGTTGCATTGTCAAAGTTGGTTGCCGAGAATGAAGGAAAGGTACAGTCATCTGATTTCCTCGCAATGAGGGAGTTGCGTGTGAACACGTGATGGTGGAGTCGTGACCCGCCTCACCTATAAATGTAAAGTGTCATTGATTATCGTCTTGGTGCATGCCGGAATTCTCACACTACATCAGCAATTCTAAACTTTTCTGCGTCACGCTGATCTACGTAATATTTACATTTATTGTTTTTATTACTTCTAAACTTTTGTGCGTCACACTAAGCTCATTGTGGCATTACGTAAGTAGAACTATTTTTTTTTTTTACGTTTGTTTCCATTTTTAATTAGACGGTTGCATGTGCAGTACAAGAAGGATTAGTTTTGTAATTGTCTGGGTTTTGAATGAAGAGATAGGATCATGATTGTTGGAACCTTATATTAGAGAAACCCTAACAAAGAATGGTATGGGATTTTTGGGGAACTCGTGCATAAAGAGTAGCACACTTCCCAAGGGGCTTTCTTGTGTTATATATAGTATTGATTAGATGTCTAAATTTATTCTCCCTTGTAGATAGAGATGACATTTATTTGGGCAATTAGATTTTTATGATTGTTATTTTAGGATGAAAATTATTTACTCCCAAATCTGTGATCAGCCCATGTGATTTGTGTTAAATAACAATTGCATCTAAAAGCTTAAGCTGATAGGTGAAGGCACAACTATGTAATTAAGAGAGCCCAAACATAATATTTCAACATTCCTCCGCACGTGCAACATCGCACAGGAACATATGTAGAGAGGATAATATAGAGAATGGACATCTTGTAAACAAATAAATGCCAACACTCCCTCACATGTACGGAACATATGTGCGGAGGACAACACAGGGAATGAACATCCTCTAAACAAATAAATGCCAAGGCAAACTTGCCCTCAGAAGTTGAGCACAAGACTTCTCGCTTTGATACCATGTTAAACAAACCATTGTACGGGAACATATGTGCTTTGATATCATGTTAAACAACCATTGCATGGGAACATATGTGGATTGGGCAACACATGGAATAAACATCCTATAAACAAATAAATGTCAAGGCAAACTTGCCTCCGAGAGTTGAATACAAGATCTCGCGCTTTGATATCATATTAAACAACCATTGCACCTAAAAACTTAAGCTGATAGGTGAAGGTGCAACTACGTAATTAAGAAGGCCCAAATATAACATTTCAACAATTTGTGAACTCAACAATCATAGTATAGATATAGGCATGGGTGCATGACTTCCGGTGTGTTGAGAATCGTGCAATTTGAATAATAAAGAAAAAAATAGATAGAAGAATAAGAACAAGAACACATAGATTTAAGTGGTTCGACAATGTGCCTACATCCATTATGTATGGCAAAATTTTCAACCATAAAAAAGTCAATTAGGGTTACATCAATATAAATATACCAACCCTAAACCTGGTATTTCTGAAATCCCAAAACTACCCTTTATCGTACCACAGGAGGCTGCGCCCCTTCCAACCTAAGGGACATATTTATAATTTGCACTTTCTTACTGACGAAAGCTTTTTTTTTTGCTCTAACTCCCCAAGGCATTTCCAGTAATTTTGAAAAAATGGTCGGTTAAAGCGCGGTCCAAAAATTTTAAAAATGTAAGAGTCAGCAGTCAACACCGAGTTTGGACTGGACTAGAAGGAAGGAAACGGGGGAAAAAACAAAGGATTATGCAGCCACAAGGTATTTATTGTCTACAACGTCCACCATTCAGCAGAAACGTCTTGATCTCTCAGTGTGGACCCCAGCCCATCACAATTATTTTCATTGACATGTCGTCTGATGAATGGTGTAAGATGCATGATGGATACCTTCCCTGAAGCATCAGATATTTGTCTCCGACACTGACTCCCAGAGTCTCGCTCACCATCTGGCATCGACACGTACTATTTTATTTACCATACTCGGTTCCTGTCAAGTTGCAACTCACTTTCCTTCTTTTAAGGCCCTCTCTCTCTCACTCTCTCTACTTTATTTCTGCTATTTAAATGGCTCGCTCTGGACCCAAGCAGTCCAACAAAGTTCTCTGCAATCTTTCTTCCATTGTTAGATAGGAGTCAAAGCGGGAAAAGGAAGAAAAAGCAAGTACAAGAAAAGATGAGGAAGAGCAGTGATGTTCCTTCATCCAAACTTGAGAGAAAATTAGTAGAAAGAAAGAGAAGAATGCACATGAAAGGTCTCTGCTTCAAGCTTGCGTCTCTCATCCCCGCCCATCACTTCAGCTCCTCCAAGGTATGCTATAGAGACCCTCGTTCTGTGTCTTCGCGTTTTAGTGTTGTAAGATAGAACAGTACAAGTATAAGAAGCAGAAATGGCGATTGTGGTAATCCAGACTGATTAATTTCGTCCTTGAATTTTTCTTCTTCTTTCTTGTTATTAAATTGTACTGTCCCCCCAATTGATCTCAACAACTAAACTTTTAGCGAAATTTATTAGGAGTAAGTAATACCATCAAGAAAAAAATCAGCAATTAATAATCTCTTCTATAGATAATTATGTTTAGAAAATACCTAATTAAGTAGGTGAACGAGGAAGCTAAATCAGTTATGTTTTGATTACAGCATCTGCGGTCAGAGCTAGAAAGATTGGATCATGCTGCCAAGTATATACAGCAATTGCGAGAAAGATTAGAGAAACTAAAGCAAAAGAAGGAGATGCTAGCCATGGGTTCTGCCGGAGGAAATAAAAGTAATTTCAGGAATAATATGACGATTGGCTTTAGACAACCAGTTCTCGAATTAAGAGACTTGGGTTCTGATCTAGAATTGATTCTGATTACTGGGTTGAATAAGAACTTCATGCTTCATGATGTTATTAGCATTTTTGAGGAAGAAGGAGCCGGAGTTGTGAATGCTAACTTCTCAGTTATGGGGGATAAGGTTTACCACTCAATCCATGCAAAGGTAATAAGAAATTCTCCTTTTCATTTCTTCCTTTCTTCTTTTTCTTGTTGAAGCAAAAGCTTAGCTTATCTTACTAAGAAGATCTCATTTTCATTTGATAATTGCAGGTAACATCTCCTAGAATTGGTGTAGAGACTTCAAGGGTGTGTGAGAGGCTGAAGGAGTTGATTTACTGAAGTACTGCTCCAGCTGCTGGATCTTTAATTTAGAGCTACTTCTGGAGGATATATGGGATGGTTATAAAATCCAGAGTACTGAAGTGAATTGTGTAAATTGAGGAGGCAAAATGAGATGGGGCTTCTTAATATGTCAATATTACAGACTGGGTTTTATGCTCTTGTCTGTTGATGAAATTAAGATAGGAATTCTGTGGTTGACAAATCCTCTGTTCTGTTCTCGAATTAATAAGGTTAAAATGTGTTATTTGTCGTCTTGTTGGCTTTCTCGAATGAATATTAATGCTTGACACAAACCACCAAAGGTCGCTCCAACAATTTCAATGTCCTGGTGTAGACACCTTCCGAATTCGAGTGTGACCTGACCAAAGGTCGCTCCAACAATTTCAATGTCCTGGTGTAGACACCTTCCGAATTCGAGTGTGACCTGAACCTAACTGGCTACTGTAGATTCCTCATCTTGTGGTTATTAGTGAAGGTGCTCCATTGCTGGCGTCTGATATTTCCAAACTTAATCCCAGCAAATGCGACGGATGAGGACTCTTAACCATAGCGGATTCTGTGTCACAGCATGGTGTGGCTTGTAGCTTTTATAAGGATCGAGAGGACGGAAATTATTTGATACTTGGCGTCGTTTGGCAGGGATTTTGGATTTTAAAAATCCAGGTTCTCAATGCTGATTTTTAGAATCCCATCTTGTTTGGGTATTTTGGATTTTAGCTCCTAGCTTTATGTTCAAGTGAGACCCACCAGTATAAATAGCTCCTCACTGCTTGGGCTTTATTCTTTTAACTATCAAAATCTATAGAATCCTATAAAAAATGGATTGTGGTTTTTGCCCAAATTTCAACATGCGATTTGAAAATCCAACTTTTAAAAACCCTTTCAAACAGCTTAAGTCAACTCTGGATTTGGTTTCTTCTATAATCCAAAATCCAAAAATCCTATCAAACAACCTCTAGTCTTCTCATAATAAAGAATTTAGAAATACAGTAACTGAAAGTTATGTCGCTTGAAATCGTCTACTATGTTTTCGTGAATTGGCCCTTGTTTTTTTTTACCGTGAGATGCTGTCATGCGGAGTATCTCATGATTAGTTTTTTTTTCTTATGGGTCCCACTTGAATCATTACAATATTAAAAAAAATGATAATTATGAGATGCTCCACATGACAACATCTCACGGCCTAAGTAAGAGCGAATTTACAAAAACATAGCAGATGATTTCACTTATCTATTTGATCTATACAATATTTAACACGAGAAGACCCCTTGGGAATTGTGCCTAACAAAATGGGTAGCTTTCCAAAAAAATCCTTCCTCAAAATTTTAAGATCCATTAATTAAAGGGGTGTAATTGTCATAACAACTAAATTCCCTTCATTTAAAAGTTGGGCAATTTCATTACTGTTTCCATTACATCCTTTCTCACATGTAATATTGCACGTGCACCTTGCTAGTCACTCAGAATCAGAGAAGCCACGTTGTGTATTTGAAATTGAAGTAGTCGATCACTTATAAAGTAGTCTAAAAAAACGAATCACTCTTCTATACTACCATTTAAGCTAACCTATAAGAAAATTCCCAAGATTCTTGATCGGCGTTTTTCATAGCCAACAACTCCCTTGATTAGCCTTTTTCATACCCAAAATCTCCCATTATCTATGCATGTTATTCTTTATCGTCAGTCCTATACGAAGAAAGTTTCTATTACGGTTGGGTTAAGAATTAACCAGAGCCAACCACCGGCATTGCAACCCCAAATTCAAATTAAAATGTACCTGCCATCCGACCCAAAAGGTTCGCCTGAAAGGGAACGAAGATCAAACGATTTAAACCCAAAGCTCGTCTGTTCAGTATACGTGACTGCCATGTGGACCGAGGAGGAGTCCAGAGGCCTGTGCGAATCGTGCGATCCAACTTCCAAAGCGCCATAAAATCAATCAAACGGAAATTAATCCCTGGCATTTTCACAAAAATGGATTATTCACTGAAATAAAACCCTAAATTTGCGAAGGGGGTCCGAATTTCTTTCTGAGACGGAGATAAGTAATGGAGCTGGCTTGCGTCTGGATGAGGCAGGCGGGAACTAAGTGCCTGCTCGTTATGAAACCATCCATGGCTTCACTAATACCAATCCACTCCTTCTCACTCTCTCCTTCGAGAACTCCTCTCATCCCCATCTCCTCTACATCGTCTCCCCGATTGGTTTCAAAAGCCGCTAATTATTCTTCGATTCCATTTGCTTTGGCTGATAATAGCTTGGATTTGGGTAAGACTTCTTTCAATCTATATGTCTCTGCAACTCCAAAAGGGAAAAAATAAAAAATAAAAAATGAAAAGCCTTTTTTATTCGTTTCGATTCAATAAATGTCGTCTTTTGAATTCAGATTTCTTTGTATTGTTTGTAGGGAGTGTCGTTAGAAATGGGAATTCAGAAGGCTCAAAGGTGCTTCTGAAGGGAATGGAATACACCGAACTCGAAGTACGTACAGTTTGCAACTTTCCTTCCTCTTAGCTTTCTTTTACCTTTGTTTTTACACTTTCTTCATTTATTCGCAAGAGATAAGAAGGGGGAAAATGGCATCTTTACTGATAATTGATGGTTTTGCTTTTCAATTTGTGTTCTTCAAATTGAAAACCATTTTGGATTTTCTTGAGCAGAAGTGGGTGCAATCACATGGATATCGTCCGGGTCAGGCTCTAATGCTGTGGAAGCGCTTGTATGGGAACAACATTTGGGCACATTGTAGTGATGAATTGGAAGGTTTGAACAAAGATTTCAAGAAAATGTTGAGTAAATTTGCTGAATTTAAGGCATTGTCTCTGAAAGATATTCTCACGGCATCGGATGGAACTCGAAAGGTAATTTTGATATTCTCTGGTTGTCTTTTACGTATCAGTATCCCCTTGGTGACTGCAGATAACATTCGTAATCTACAAACTGCTTGCAAATGTCTATTCTGGAAACTAGTCTCATTTATGAGGATATTATCATTGATTGTGAAGCTCGCAGGAGGCTGCAGATTTTATTTACTTTGGAAGATGGATTGGTGATAGAAACAGTTGTCATCCCTTGCGACAGGGGAAGGAACACTGTTTGTGTATCCAGTCAAGTGGGTTGTGCCCTGAATTGTCAGTTCTGCTATACTGGCAGGCAAGCTTCCATCCTTCTCATTTCATGATTGCAACTTAAATTTGTTTCAGTTGCTTAGACAACTAGGCTGCTTGCCCAATGATGTATCTATTTACTATATAGGATGGGTTTGAGGAGGCATCTCACTGCAGCTGAAATAGTAGAGCAGGCTGTTTTTGCCCTTCGTTTGCTCTCGAATGAAATTGGTTCTATTTCAAACGTTGTCTTCATGGTAACTCTAACGAAATTTATGATTGGCTGTCTCTTATTTGCAATTAGGACCTATTTAATTTGCTAAATCTGGAATTATTCATCAAAACATAATGACAGTGAACTTGCCTTCTGAAAAGTTTTCATTGATGGAAAAAATTGAGTCTTATATATTTCTGCTGCATCCATATTTCATGAATGTTGAATATTTTTCTTCATCTGCTTGTTATCATTGTTGTAAATATTCCAAGAGGATTCCCGTGTCTCTTTCTTTATGGACTAGGCTAGGGGTAGGGTTGCTAAACGGGCTGGCCCGGCACGGGCCTGGTAGGCTGTGACACACCCGGCCCGTTTTATATAAACCCCTAGCATGGCACGGCACGCCCCAGCCGCTGGGCCTAGGATATAAGAAATGATTTTTTTTTTAAAAAATAAGGAAAATTCCAAAAAAATAGTAAAAAATCATAAAAAAAATTCTGAAAAATATGTTTATTATTTACAAAATTGTCTTACACATATATTGGGATAGATTTTGCTCAAAAAAATATAAATAAATTAATTATTACAAGTACAGGTACAACTTTGCAAAAAATACATAATCACTTGCACAAATAATACTGCATCACTATAGTATGAGCACATCCTAACTAGGTTGGCACCCACTCATCTATCTTTCATTTGTAGTTTAAAAGGGACAAAAAAAGAAGGGAAAAAAAAAGAAGGAAAGTAAAGTTTCTAAACTTTGATTACAAAAAATATAATAAAACTTAGACTAATTTGGAAGACTAAATTCATCAAGATTCAAATCATCAAAGTCTCCAGCAAGTTGATCATCCGTATATTCCTGATCTCTCAGTTCCATCCTTAACCAATCTGTAAGACAGACACATACTTGCACTATCTCCGGTGTTAATCTGCTCCTGTAGTCGTCCACTGTTCATCCACCTGCGTTAAAAGTTGATTCCGATGCAACTGTGGACACCGGAACCGTTAGTAGATCACGTGCCATGACGGAAAGCACAGGATAACTAACCTGATTTTGCTTTCACCATGTCAAAATGTTAAAAGAACTATGCTCTTCCATAGTATGTAAAAGTATTGGGGGGCTTTTTAAATAAATCCTTAACTCAGATGATCCCCCACTACCAGATGCTGGTTGTTTTCCCCTTCTTCTCCCACTTAAAAAATTCCAAGGGGAATTATCTGGTAGTGCTTCTTGGGTCTGAGTCTGACCTTGTCTGCTACAGCTAGTATCATATTCAGAAAAAGGTCTTTCTAATAGGGTTCTTATTTTACGTATATCTATTTGAAAAGAAGAATTCATATTCTCATTTATTCCATCTATTAAGTCTTCCACTCCTAATTTAATCCTAGGGTACATTGTACCAGCTAAACAATATAAATTAAGCATATCTTGCCAATATTTTAAAATTTTAACTTCCATTGCAGGGAAAATATCTTTAGCAACGGGCATGTCTCTATATTGTTTAAAGCAAATATTTATTTGATATAAACAATTTAAAATACTCAGGGATGTTGGGTAATAAACCGCTGATAATATCTTGTTGCATCATAAAAAACTTTTAAAAAATCTCTTTAAAATTTCTGCTATTTGCCAATCAAGTTCTATTAGTTCACTTTGAGACACTTTTGTTTTATAAAATAGTGTAAGTTCTTGTTTTAATTCTAGTGCAGATTCTAGCATTAAATATGTTGAGTTCCACCTATGTTCAACATCTAGGGTAATTTTTTTAAGTTGCTTTCCTAAACTTGCACAATAATTTTTAAATTCTCTAGCAGTTGCGCTAGATTGTTTTAAATATCTTACTGCATTTCTAATATTTGTTAAATGATATTGGAAAATTTTTAAGCCATCCTGCATAACTAAATTTAAGATGTGACAAGCACACCTAAAATGAAATAAACATCCATCTATATTTAAGTTTAAGTGTTGTTTTAATATATCTGACCCAACTTTTTCTGATGATGTGACCCAATCCCTATATGGTGACCCTTTCATCCAAGATCATGAAACTGAGTTGCCTTCCCAAGAGATGGGATCATCTTCCCTACCACCTAGGAGCACCAAGAGAAGTAGAACCTCCGGTGCTTGGCTAAATTTTACAATTGAAACTATAAGGAGTGAAGAGAGGACAGCTTGTAACCATTGCAAAAAAAAATTTTAGTTGCAAAGGAAAAAGTGGTACATGCCACTTGCAACTTTGTAGAAATGCCTTCCAAAACATGCCCAAATAGACATTAGGCAAGCCCAAATTTCGAGCAATAGTGTTAATTTTGGTAATTTTGTTTTTAATCAAGAATGAACTAGGCTTGAAATAGTAAAGTGGGTAATACAAGAAGAATTGCCTTTTAGATTAATAGAATCTAAAAGATTTAACAGTCTAATAATCAAATATCTAGCATCAGGATATAAATCCTTTTCACGCCACACTTTAAGAAAGGATGCTATAACATTATACGAAAAAATGAAAACCGTATTAGTAGAAACTTTTCAAACAATAGCTTTAAGGTGGCTTTAACCTCAGATATCTGGACAAGTAAACAACAAATAAGTTATTTAGCTATAACTGCACATTATATAGATGAGAATTGGAGTATGAAAAAAAAATACTAACTTTTGTGTCCCAAGATTTTAAACATTCTGATCCAGCTATAGCAAATGCTATAGCTCATAATATAAGAAAGTATAAAATACAAAATAAAGTAATGGCTCTAGCACTTGATAATGCAAGTGAAAATAATGTTGCAATAGATATATTAAAACAACACTTAAACTTAAATATAGATGGATGTTTATTTCATTTTAGGTGTGCTTGTCACATCTTAAATTTAGTTATGCAGGATGGCTTAAAAATTTTCCAATATCATTTAACAAATATTAGAAATGCAGTAAGATATTTAAAACAATCTAGCGCAACTGCTAGAGAATTTAAAAATTATTGTGCAAGTTTAGGAAAGCAACTTAAAAAAATTACCCTAGATGTTGAACATAGGTGGAACTCAACATATTTAATGCTAGAATCTGCACTAGAATTAAAACAAGAACTTACACTATTTTATAAAACAAAAGTGTCTCAAAGTGAACTAATAGAACTTGATTGGCAAATAGCAGAAATTTTAAAGAGATTTTTTAAAAGTTTTTTATGATGCAACAAGATATTATTTGCGGTTTATTACCCAACATCCCTGAGTATTTTAAATTGTTTATATCAAATAAATATTTGCTTTAAACAATATAGAGACATGCCCGTTGCTAAAGATATTTTCCCTGCAATGGAAGTTAAAATTTTAAAATATTGGCAAGATATGCTTAATTTATATTGTTTAGCTGGTACAATGTACCCTAGGATTAAATTAGGAGTGGAAGACTTAATAGATGGAATAAATGAGAATATGAATTCTTCTTTTCAAATAGATATACGTAAAATAAGAACCCTATTAGAAAGACCTTTTTCTGAATATGATACTAGCTGTAGCAGACAAGGTCAGACTCAGACCCAAGAAGCACTACCAGATAATTCCCCTTGGAATTTTTTAAGTGGGAGAAGAAGGGGAAAACAACCAGCATCTGGTAGTGGGGGATCATCTGAGTTAAGGATTTATTTAGAAAGCCCCCCAATACTTTTACATACTATGGAAGAGCATAGTTCTTTTAACATTTTGACATGGTGAAAGCAAAATCAGGTTAGTTATCCTGTGCTTTCCGTCATGGCACGTGATCTACTAACGGTTCCGGTGTCCACAGTTGCATCGGAATCAACTTTTAGCGCAGGTGGATGAACAGTGGACGACTACAGGAGCAGATTAACACCGGAGATGGTGCAAGTATGTGTCTGTTTTACAGATTGGTTAAGGACGGAACTGAGAGATCAGGAATATACGGATGATCAACTTGCTGGAGACTTCGATGATTTGAATCTTGATGAATTTAGTCTTCCAGATTAGTCTAAGTTTTATTATATTTTTTGTAATTAAAGTTTAGGAACTTTACTTTCATTCTTTTCTTTTTTTTTTCCTTTTAAATTGCAAATGAAAGATAGATGAGTGGGTACCAACCTTGTTGAAATGTGCTCATACTATAATGATGCAGTATTATTTTTGCAAGCGATTATGCATTATTTGCAAAGTTCTACTTATACTTGTAATAATTAATTTATTTATATTTTTTTGAGCAAAATTTATCCCAATATGTGTAAGACAATTTTGTGAATAATAAATATATTTTTCATAAATTTTTAATGATTTTTTACTATTTTTTTGAAATTTTCCTTATTTTTTTTAAAAAAAAATCATTTTTTATACCCCAGGCCTGGCGGCGGCTCACCGGCTGGGGCGTGTCGTGCCGTGCCAGGGGTTTATATAAAACTAGCCGGGCGTGCTGCGGCTCACCAGGCCCGTGCTAAATGGGCCTATTGTGTGTTAGCTAGTGCTTTTTTTATTGTTGTTTATCCTTTTACTCATCTCCTTTCCATTGTTCAGTCTTAAAATTGTTGATTTGCTTCCTATACTACATATTTGGAAGTACGGGATCTTTCACTTGTGATGTTTGTTTGATCTTGCAACTTACTCCTATCAATTATGACAAGGAATGTGTTTTTCCCTTTATATCTTAGATATGGCACACTTTTGTAATAAAAAAAATTTATTTTTCTCGTTTCTTTCTTTGTTCTATCTTTTAGGATTGATTTCTTAATTTTTAGGGGATGGGAGAACCGTTTCACAATATTGAGAATGTCATTAAAGCTTCTGCGATTATGGTGGATGAACAAGGCCTTCATTTTAGTCCTCGAAAGGTTACCATATCAACCAGTGGGCTTGTTCCCCAATTAAGACGTTTCCTTCAGGAATCTAACTGTGCCTTGGCAGTCAGTCTGAATGCCACAACGGATGAGGTTTGTTCTTACTGTCTTATTCTGGTTGGTGTAAAAATGTTAGTGGACAAGTGTTAGTATGTGATTGATCTTCCTCACCACAAAAACATTGCAGGTGAGAAACTGGATTATGCCAATTAATCGGAAGTATAGTTTGGGGCTTCTGCTTGAGACTCTACGTGAGGAACTCCACTTCAAACATAATTACAAAGTGTTATTTGAATATGTAATGCTTGCTGGAGTTAATGACAGGTTTGTAAAAGTCTTACTACTTGTATTGGGACAGGCTTGGAGCACATTATTAGGGTTTTTGTGCTGTAGTGGCATTCGAAAAACTGTATCTACTCCTTTCCATTAATCTTGCTTGCGTGGTGATCCACATGCATCTTTAATAGGCCAAAATCTCCATTTGAAAAATGGATCCTTCCTGGATCATCAATTTGATGTTAAATAGTTTTGGGAAAAAACCTCTTTAACAGTAAAGATCATGTATTATGATGTCTAAGAAAGGCCTAGATCCAGCTGATCAAGTTGATTGTTTGCTATAGTTTCTCCTTAGCATCTCAAAATAAGTTCTGGCTCAAAGAAACTTTACAATCAAGATACATGATTTTCTTGGAGCCTGTTGGTGTCAAACGGTTTAGAGTTCTCTTGTTTACATTATCTTTAAACTCCAGTCTATTTTTATATAAGAAGATCAATTTGGCAATTTTTCTGATTCTTTTCTGTGTAGCATTGAGGACGCAAAAAGGCTAATTGATCTTGTTCGTGGAATTCCTTGCAAATTGAATCTCATCCAGTTCAATCCTCATTGTGGATCCCAGTTCAAGCCAAGCAGCAAAGAGAAGATGATCCAGTTCAGGAACTATCTGGCTGAAGCAGGATGTGTCGTATTCTTACGTCTCAGCAGGGGTGATGATAAAATGGCGGCCTGTGGTCAACTTGGAAAGCCTGGGGAGATTCAGGCTCCCCTACTCCGGGTTCCATCTCGATTCCAGATGACATTATGAGCATCAAGAATCAAAATTAATTTTCAGTATCTCTTTCACGTTGAAGATGGAAGAGACACCAACTTATCCCACTGTAATCACAAAAGTGGTGGGGCATTGGATTAAATATTTTGTGGCAAGGGAGGGTGGAACTTCTTTGGAAATGGCACAAGAATAGAATGAGACCGTAAAGAAATTTTTGACTAGGAATTTTGTTTTTCTTACGTTTTGTATATCGTCATTGTCATAACTTATATCTCCATCCCTTTTTGTTAAAAATTATATCTATAGTTAATTTATATTTATGTTTTGTTTTATCAACTCAATTCATATCCTTTTAGGTTTTCCTCTTATGTATTTTCTCACATCTTCTTATAAGTGCATCTTTACGTCTTTGCTTTATAAACCCAAACCATGTTAATCTATTTATATCAATTTTATTCCTAATTCATGTTATGTCTAAAAGGTGACTCTTGGTGCAACTTTATCTCATTTTGTGATATAGAAATACATGGGATGTGATAGATGGTTTACCATAAATCATTTTGGGGGCATGAAATTGGTTTTTAGTGATACTTTTTCAAAAGAATCTAGATTTAGCCGACAAATTATTAAAAATTGAGGATTAGTGATGCTTTTTTTTTTCATATAATTAGGATTTAATGTCATTTTACTATTCATCAAGAATTTCTTCCAAAAATACCCTAAAAGACTTTGAAAACCTTTTCACTCATTTAGGTACAAGTAAGATTTGCAAGTCTTTTTAGGGTATTTTTGGAAAAAAAAAATTGCATGAATAGTAAAACGACACTAAATCTCAATTCTTTAAAAAACGTATCACTAATTCCTAATTTTTAAGAATTGACCGACTGAATCTAGATTATTCTTAAAAAATATCACTAAAAACCAAATTTCCCTTTAAAAATTTAGTCGTAGCTGATTTGAAATTTAAGTCTAAGTCCATTCAACACTGAGACGGAGATCCAAAGCCAGGCCCACAGTCCGAAGCATAAACAGCCCTAATTTCTAAGCCACATTTGTGGAAGACGTCAAAACAAATGATGGGTGCGTTTATTTTGGGCTTCTGACGCCCAGACGAGATTCAATTGAAAAACAAAAGAGGATCAGAAGTGCCAGAACAGCCTTTGCATGAAAACAGATAAAACCATCTTTCATTTCTTGGATTACAGCTGTGGTTAACCTTTAAAGAAATCTATATTTATACTGTATATAACGCGGAGCGTCCATTGGGAATCGTGTCAATCATAATGTACGACTTTCTACATTATTGTTAAGATCTATTAATAAAAGATGTGTAATAGTTATAAATATCTTAATTTTTTTAAAATTTAACCAGTTGCAAAACTGTTTCCTCACAGCTCTTCCTTTATCATTTCTCTCCTTTGCATGTGGACCTTGCTAGTGATTTTTTATTTCTGTGTATATATGGATTAAAGCTCCCGTGTGACTATAAGAGAGTTGGAACAGAAACGTATAATTCCATGCATGCGATACCTGTCTTACCAAATTTCTTGTTGAGCAGTACACCATATTTATTCTTTAGTAACATTAATTATATCTCAGAAAGAAGCGAATTGAAACTCGTTCTCTCGACCTGAAATCGGCTAGAGCCTCTTATTGGAAGATCTGTTGGTCCAACGGTGAGTGGAATATACACGTCTGTGAATGATGTTTACGTGTACGCCCTGCCCACTGTTGGAGCAGTAGATATTCCAGCGTAGGCTACAGCTGATATGGCATCATTTTCTTCTACAATTTCTGGGATTTTCAAATTCAAGCTGTGGGGTTAGTATGATCAAACACGTGGAACTCTAGATGCGTAAACTTTCCAAACCTAATCCACAGACTGGGAACTTGCTTTTAGACTTGAAGCAAGACTTTTGGGGTTTCCCTGCACAAGACAAAATCAGAGTCATATTTCTTCTGACTCCTCAATAGTGTGATATGAAATGAGTGAGGCGATGACAAATTACAGGTGAAAGATAAAAGAGACATCTTCAAGCCGATCAACAAATCACGGGAGTTGCTGTGTACCCTTTCCAATACGGTAAGGAATCTTGCTCGTGACCTCGGCTTCTATTTTCCACATAAATTAAATAGAAGCCACAAAGAGTGAGATTTTTTCCAAGACTTATCAAGGGGATGTGGAGAGAGATCCATGTAAAGCTTAATTAAGGCGATAGGCTAAAAGTTGAAACACCAAAGCTGGTAAGTCATTAAGTCCCCCCATTAGCTCAATCATGGCTTTAATTGCAGCCTTCATTGGTTGTTAGGTGGGAAGCATGCGCCCGCACATACACATGTACACACCAACACCCAATTAAGTGCCTGCCTCCACCCCTTCACACCTCACAGGTGATTAATTCATTAGCAATGGTATCTATATAATCAATACACTTATTAGAGAAGAGCAAAACAATTTCCAAGTTTAACTTACTATTTTTTGTTTCAATTAAATTGTACCCCCAAAAAAAAACAAATTTTTTTTTCCCGCGGTAACCATTTTACTCCTTCATGCTTTACCAACGGTTAGTTATTGGTGGTATTTGCTGACCATTGGTAAAAACGTGCCTTCTTAGGTTTGTACATCATTTGCAGCCGATGTGCAGCAAACACCCACCATAAGTGAATATGTTTGGTGGACCTCATGTCATCTGTCTTGTTGTACATCGACTGCAGACAATGTGAACCCCCTTCTTAGCGGCCCCCTTTTGAGGTACGAATGGTGTTGGGGCAAGAAAATGAAATTTTTAAGAACCAAATCACTAGATTAACTTTCTTTTTTGGACCTTCCCAGTCCATCCCAATGGTGTGATGCATATGTGATTAATTATTTTGTATTAAATGGACGGATATGGTAACTCTAGCTGCTTGATTTCGGATCAAACCTTGACTGACTTTGCATGTGAGATTAGTAGGTTATAGAACACAACTATATCTCTAAGACCCAGATGATGACATGTGGGCAATTTTGGTTAAATCAATTGCTTAATTCTTCTTCTTTCTAGATAGCTTTCTCCACAATATCTTATCTTTGTTAAATCACAAGAAAGGTGGCTTAAAGAGCCATTTTCATTTCCCTTTCTTTCCATCAACAAGACATGTCACTTTTTCGATGGGCTGCATTTACATGTTAATGTTGGGGTTCGAAGAGGCAATAAGTGATGGCGTCGGCTATGTACATGCAATAAGAACATGTAATTGAAGTTACAAAAGGTATTTGTCTGAGTTTTGTTTCTTATTTCTGATGGTTCCCACAAAAGCAGGAACTCCAATGTGGTCTTTTAGGGTAGCTTAATGTACATTTGACATAAAGTTCTGTCAGACATATTCAAGTACAGGGGGCCGAAGGTACTTGTTTTCCATAGTTCACAGGCCATTCAGTTTCAAAATAAAAAATGGAAGACCTTCCAATTTGTTCCTACCTGTTATCATCTTTCCTTGTGTTCTGGTCTTCTCCATCTTTGGGTGCATTGGTTACAAAACCAAATCTTGGCCTTTCTTTCTCAAAATATGATTTTATGCCAAGATTCTCAAATTTGGATTCATTGGTCCCATTCGGCTGAAACAACCCATCTGAAATTCTGAATGGATGCACAGTAAAGACTTGAAATTTGCTGGAGCCTTAGGCTGGAAGATCTGCTAGTACAATGGTGAAATACGTGTCCACATAGGTGCATGAAGCCTACGTGTACATACCCTCCACCATTGGACCAACAGATGTTCCAGCAAGAGGGACCAGCTGAAATGGTCTTCACAGTAAACACTTGTCTTTTTTTTCTTTTTTCCTTCTTTCCCTTGTTTTGTTTTTTTATGATTGTGCCTGTGGGGGTTGCATGGGATGCTTTGAAAGGATTTTTTTTGTAAAGTTAATAGACCTTTTATGAGAGCGTTTCACCTAGTGCCATTTAATGGTGCCAGTGTAAAATGCACCAATGGATGCCCATGTCAAGAGGGGGCCCACACATCCAAACTCCATCCCAACCCGTGGTCTTACAAAACCACCGGATTTTAGCTCTAGAGGAAATGCTTTCACCTTTTACGTGTGCACATCGGTGCCGTTCCAAAAATTAGGAGACTTGTTGACCATCTCAGGTGGGAGATTTTTTCCAATTTTTTTTTAATCATGATAAGATTTATTATGAGCTAATTTGAAATCAATTACAACTTACCATGTCAGTTGAAGTTTTGTAATTACAAGGCTAGTTAGATAAATTACTCAAACTAGCTAATTAAATTTGAACAATTAATTCATGCAACTAAGATTACTAAATTTCAAATCTAATTCACTATCTTGGTAACAATATATGACACAAGTTTTAATTCTTTCCAAGTTACATAAAACATTTTTTTTAAAAAGCATGAATTTTCCTTTATAACCAAATTTGTCAGATCATCTACAACTCGGCTTACCTCTCAGATATGGGTAATTCTAATTGATAATGGTTTCTTAAATACTCAACCTACATTGAATGGTTATAATCAAGGAATGTAATTTTGGCGAAATTTCACCCGTGCTAGATTATAAGCTAAGTAATGCTTAAATAACCAAAAAAAAAAAGGTGCCAATAATGGTGAGCATGAATCTTATTAATGCCCATTATTTAGCATGCACTATTAAATAGATTTTAACCAATTTTTTAGTAGAAAGTTAATTCTATTATCAAGATCATTATTAGTGCTATTAATTATCATATTCATGTGCATAATGTTAACTTGTTATCAAAACGCTATTTTGATAAAGTGACCTTAAAAGCAAAAAGAAGTTGATTACATAAGAAGTATAATCCAACACAAGCAAGGAAACCTAAAACGGGAGAAGCAAAAAAGAAAAAAAGAAAAAAAAAGCTTCAAAATATTTCCAAAATCTACGGGAAGAAGCCTTAAATTGGGATTGGTTATTGTTGTGAGAGCGTACATTGACCGTGACGATCCATTGAGTTATCAATTCCAGAAGATAGAGAGAAGAAGAGCAAGTTTCGTCTGGAGGAGAGAGAGAGAGAGACAGGGAGGGACGATAATAAATAAATAAAGAAGCAAAGGAGGAAGAAGAGACCGAGGTGGGTCAGAAACACACGTTGTGTTCAGGCAATCCATGTGCCCACATGGATGATGGGGGCAGAGGCAGAATAGAGAAGTGAAGAAGGGAAAGAAGAATCGGTGAAAAAACAGGGACCGAAAGCCCACAAACAATAACACCCAGTTCCATTCAACTCGCTGCAGAGTGCAGAGTGCAGACTGCAATAAAACGTCGGTTACTTTTGTAATCACTTTTTGGTTTTATACGGATTGGATAAAGAAAGAGTTTGGACTTTGGACTTGTTTTATTTTTGAAGTGATTTGGAGAGATTGATTGTGGGGAGATAGAGATGAAGGAGGGTGGGGATGGGTTTGTTAGGGCAGATCAGATCGATCTGAAGAGCTTGGATGAGCAGCTTCAGAGGCATCTTAGTCGAGTATGGACTATGGAGAAGAGAAAAGAGGAGGGAGCTAAGGAGAGGGTCTCGAGGGAAGAGTGGGAGATCGATCCCAGTAAGCTTATCATAAAGGGAGTTATCGCTCGAGGTACCTTTGGGACTGTTCACAGAGGGGTTTACGACGGCCAAGACGTCGCAGGTGAGACAATTCACAGATAGAGAAAATTTGTTATTTCTTCCTTTGTTCTTCATTCCCTTCTTTGACACCTATTTCCCCTTTTGTTCTTTCTGTACCTTTTCAATGTTTCAGGCTTCTTTCTCCCAGTTCTGCCTTCCATTTTCTTAATCTTGCTTTTTCATGAGAATACACATTTAAATTTTTCTTACTCCCCATTTTTGCTTATTCTCTTCTCCAGCCATTAATTTGCTTTTTCTGTACCGATCTGTATGCATTTTTCTACCTTTACTCGTTTTATAGGTTACTTCTCTTCTTCTAATTTGTGCAATAAGATTAGTTTCTTCTCATTATTTTATTAAGTTCTAACTTCTTTCTGGTTATCCGGTTTCAATTTCTGAAAGTTCACATTTTAATTCTACATAATTTTTTGTTTTTCATCCCCATTTTTCCGCATCCCTTCTAAAATCCACCAACGGATGTTATTTTCTTTGTCTAATTTATGCAATCCAACTGGTTTCTTGAACGTCTGTATTCCTCTTCGCCCCAGCATATGTGATAGTGGGAGAAGGATATTGAGCTAATGGCAGGCCTTGTGGAAAGCATTGATGCTGTTTACTTGCATTGATACGAAGTTTTCAACTGAATTCGGTTTTGATTTTGTTAGTTTTGGATTATTTTGCTTTTTGTGAGCATTCCTCCTATTGTTTTAGGCTTTTGTTCGGCTTAGTGGGGAACTAAACCATGTTCTTCTTAATGATGCTGTTTCTTCATCTTCCTTCTATTTTGCCTTTTTGTAATGCAGTATTATACTTTATGTTGGCTCTCATGTGGTATCATCAATCCTTGTGAATCTAATCTTATGAACTTTGTAATCACGGGATTCAGTTGAGTTGGCAGGTAAAAGGCAATAACTTACACACTGTTGTTCATTGGGTTCTTTTTCTGAATGTTCATGTGATCCTTGCTGTTTCTGGCTCATACCGGTTTGGTAACTGACTTTGGCGAGGATAAAAGATAAAAGTGTAATATTAATTACATAAATAAAATGAATGGATTAACCACTTTTGGTAATTTATGCGCTGGCTTGCCATAGAAATATAATTATGAATCTTCGTTTAAAATCTACATAACTAAGTTTAAAAAAAAAATACGTTATCCCCTGTGCACCTCGTTATATCGTTTGAGAAGATTTCATCACGTGCAAGCTTCAAAAAAAAATTTTTTGTTATTATTATATATATATTCGTAATCAACACGTGTCTTGATGACTTGACATTCAATTGGGAGGCTTTGATTAGAGATTTCTCTGATACTAACTTTTATGTGATTCTGTTCTGTAGTCAAATTGCTTGATTGGGGGGAAGAAGGCCACAGGACAGATGCTGAAATATCTTCACTTAGGGCAGCTTTCACACAAGAGGTCGCTGTTTGGCATAAGCTTGATCATCCTAATGTAACTAAGGTAACCCTTCACAATGGATTCTCTCTCTTTTAATATCCTTCTGTTAAGTCTTATAGAAGTTAAACATCATGGAACATGCATGCCTTATTTTTTATTCTTGGATGATTTTGTCAAATTAGAATAATACAGTGCAAATCATGATTCTCTTACAAGAAACATTAGACCTATGGAATATTTATGAATTTCTGGAGTGCTTATAGAGAAGAGTGTTAATAATGTCACAATCATTGAAAAAAGAATGAGCTTAATATAAGGTTATGATGACATGTAACTTTTTTTTTATAGAAAATATGGATGCTTTATAGTAGATTTTTCTTAAGATTGAGCAAACAAAGAACATGAAATCTAGTTGAGCCATGGCAGAATTTCTTGGGTATTGCAATTCGACACCTGTCAGACAGAGGTTTTTTATCATTTAGAATATTTCTTCCAACAAAGACCATGGTGAAGGTCTAGGCAACTTGAACTTAAATATATGAGTGCTTCATTCATCTAGTGCAAAGAGAAGGATAGATATTTTCTCATCTTGGCTTGGTCTTGATGATTGTTTTCTGGGATGAATATTAGTCAGTTGTTGTAGTTATGATCAGGCTAGGGTACATGTTGGTCATGTTATTAGGATAAGTGCTTGTTATAATTTTCCTTTGATAAAATATGTTTCAAGCCGCTTCTATGGGTGTTTGAGTGGTTGGAAACAGAGGGAAGCAGGCCAAAATCGAGGCTGGTGTCGTGATTTAACCTTTTGTCTTTTCCAAGAGCATTATGACATTTTTCAGCAATAGCCTTGTTTATGGTTCTTGACATAGTGCGCATAGTATTAAAAGAAAAATGATATTTCTAGTAATTCCATCTTCCGCATCCAAAATTGTTGTACCATATCTTGTTGGCATATGGAAGAAAGTAAGTGTGAATAACATTTTCCTTATGGCTTTTATCCGGTGGCCGATTCCGTTTTCTGATTGCATCAATGATGTATCACTCTACTTAAGACAACTTGGGTCCTAAAATGTCTTATTTGGTGGTATAAGTCTTTCTGCAACGTATTTATGGTAGTAATCTTCCGAGGATGATTTTGTGATTTTTTGGCATTTGGTGGGGTCAAGAATACTGTCCTGTGCTTCTGGCCGGTTTTTTGTATTGTTCCAGTGAAGATCTCATTTTAAACAATTAGGATCACAAGTGCTTTCTATGGCTTATTAGATCTGTTTTAGGATTACAAAGGCTTTTGAACAGAAAAAATAAATGTATGTGTATTTATTTACTGAAATCATAGAAAAATGTATAAGAAATTAAAGGACTACGTCCTATGTGCACAAAGGAGTTGACCACAAACCCCTGCTTTAATTTGCAAAGCAGTCACTCATGAGGTATAGGTACTCTATATTTGTCAGTTTGTTTGGTGAGATGTCTACTGCCCCCTGGCAGGTGGATGAATAAATTATTTTGGATGCTTATTTTTGGCACACTAAATGTATGTTATGGTAATCATAAGTAAACCAAATGTCTTATCCCAACTAGTTAGGCATTAGGCTTCAGTTTTTTGGGAAATTTTAGTATCCATTTGAAGTTTTGCAAATTTTAAGTTTGCTTGTGCTAGGGTTTGACTTACTAGGCATTATGTGTGCAAGATGGTACAGGGCTTTGTTTTCTTTACTATGATAATTGAAACAAGGACCATTAGCTCAGCTAGTTGTTGCAATAAGGTAACCATAAGGTCATGTGTCAAGGCCAACTCCTAACAAAAAGGAAATGTCATGCTTAATTTAGACCACGGAGCTTTTAACTTAAAGCCTTGAGTAGGGACTCTACCCCGTAACCTGAAAAGCTCTGTTTTTTTGAATCATTAAAATTAATTATTTCCTATTTGTCTCCGTGATTTTCTTTTATTTTCTGTCTTAACTGTTTATATTTCCACTTTATATCTCCTCTGTCAGATATCACAGCAGATTAGACCTAGCACATGGGAAATTTCGCATTTGCACATAAAGATTTCCTTAGTTATGCATTGTAGCTTATTCAATTTATGGTTGAATTAATCGTATTGATGTTCTGTACATATTTTTATGATAATGAGGTAAGAGACATTGTTAGGAATATAATCAAATATATAAAAGTTCACCCCTATTAGCAGCTTAAGCTTTTAGTAGGATCGGTGTTCTATATGGTATCAAAGTCTTAGGCTAATGACGAGGTCCTGGGTTCAAACCTTCACTAAAAATAAAAAAAAATTCCACGTGTAGGGCCTCCCTAAAATGGGTTTGAGTCCGACCCACACGTGAGGGAGAGTGTTAGGATTATAATTAAATATGTAAAAGTTCACCCCTATCATCAGCTTAAATTTTTAGTAGGATTGGTGTTCTATAGACATTGCCATTGAATATTCATGTAATATGTTTCTTGATGCATTTCACAAAAGTTCTAATATTTGTTTTGCATTAACAAGACTCCATGGTATGCCTTCATTTGGTCATTTACCTGGATTATGTTTCTAACGATATTGCCCAACCCCATTTGCAGTTCATAGGCGCTACAATGGGCTCATCAGAGCTAAGCATACAGACTGATAATGGTCACATTGGCATGCCAAGTAATGTTTGCTGCGTTGTTGTTGAGTATCTTCCTGGGGGTGCACTGAAATCTTACCTGATAAAGAACCGGCGGAGGAAACTAGCATTCAGAATTGTTGTCCAACTGGCACTAGATCTTGCAAGAGGGTCAAAAGTTCTATCCATGCTGTCATTCAAAGCTGTTAATTTTGCAATTTATTTCTTCACTATTTTGGAGTTTAGCTGCTGATAAGTTATCTGCATTTGGTAACCTTTTTAATGCAATTTCTTTTTACCTAACCACGCTTAGTCTTTAATTTGTAGGTTGAGTTATCTTCACTCGCAAAAGATTGTACACAGAGATGTCAAGACGGAGAACATGCTTCTGGATAAGACACGCACTATAAAAATAGCGGACTTTGGGGTTGCTCGTGTTGAGGCTTCAAATCCCAACGACATGACAGGCGAGACTGGTACTCTTGGCTACATGGCTCCCGAGGTATGCACAGATCTTATTTTGTATGTGATTTGTTCATATTTTCAGTTCTATGATCAAAATTGTGAAAGGAATTTCTACCTCTTATCGGTGTGAGGAAGGTATGGTTTAATGGGTCTTTAAGGCATGTGTATAAATTCCCTTTCAGGTTTCATTTTTATTTTTCTAACCATTCTCTGGCAACTTTTTGTGAATGCTTGGGCTATAGGTCCTAAACGGAAGCCCATATAACCGGAAGTGTGATGTGTACAGTTTTGGTATATGTTTGTGGGAAATATATTGTTGCGACATGCCATATCCTGACCTTAGCTTCTCAGAAGTGACATCGGCTGTCGTCCGCCAGGTACATAGTTTCTTCCTTATCAGCCATTAACTTGTCACCGTCGCCATAATGCAGGACTTCATGATTTAACTTTCTAAAACTAACCACTGCAGAATCTGAGGCCAGAGATACCCAGATGTTGCCCAAGCTCACTAGCAAATGTAATGAAGCGATGCTGGGATGCTAATCCTGACAAGCGACCAGAGATGGATGAAGTGGTTTCCATGTTGGAGGCAATTGACACCTCAAAAGGTGGTGGCATGATTCCCCTTGATCAGCAACAGGGTTGTTTCTGCTTCGGCAGGTCTCGAGGACCTTGAAAGATTTTATTCCATGGTCAAGGAAAGAATGACATTGATATGTGAGATAAAGCTCATAGAATATCGTTGGCATTTGAAGCTGAAAAAGAAAGGGATAAAATAAGAAGAAAGGATTATCCGAACCAAGATACAGATGGCGATGAATATTTGCGCTGGGGAGCGATCTGCAATATCTCTGTTAGATGATGTAAAGCTTTTCTTTCCATTTTCAATTGTGTATTTGCCAACATTTAGATGGACCTAGCCCATTTCATGTTCTTTATTTAGTCTTTATTATATTGAAATTAGTATGATGGTGATGATCACTTCTTTGATGCCAAAGTTAGATTATGTTATTTAACGGATCAATGACAAGGTGAATCGCACAAAGTCACCATAACGACTTTCGTAATGCTCAGCTAGCTCCTGGAATTAGTAGACTGCCGTTTCAATTTCTCTCTACCGGAAACATTAATCAATTGCCTAGGAGCCATCGGATCTCTTTAGTCCCTCATTTTTTGCGTATCGGGAGCATGTGAGAAAGTCCCTGTACGTACCTGTCACCGTTTGATGAAGCGTTATTTTCTCATGAAGTACTTCAAGAAAGGGTACATGCGAATAGGGATGGCAACCTACAAGAGCTTCAGCCCATTCCAAACCCGTTACCCACCTCTATTGGGTTTGGTAACAGGAGGTACTACAACATGTAAATAGAATTATTTCTTAATTGAATATATAAATTTATTTATAAAATATGTATTTTATATGTAATATACATGAAAACTAATATTTTAATAAACTATAAGTTCGGGTTCACGGTGAGGCTGGGACGGATTGAGCTAAACCCGCTAAATAGCCATCCCTACACAGGAAGGTCAGACGGTGAAGTTAGAACTGTAAGGAAAATGGCATTACATAACTTACCTTATGAGGTTGGGTAAACTTGCCAAGTATCTTTTCTTCATATTTCCTTTACAATGTATACATCAAAGGCTGAGCTTCGAACATGAAAATCCCAACTGAAACCAAGAAATCATGGGCACTAATCACTGATTGCAAAATGCCTGACCATGAATGATATCCAAAATGCTAACCGCATTCACACTTGATAATGCTTGTAGAGACCCTTCGAACATGGACTTGGATTCTCCATCCAAGTCCAAACGGGTGATAGAGCTTTGTAAAAATTGCCCACTTTCCCACGTCCACGGCAACTGAGGAGGCTGGCTATATCACTTTCCAAAACTTGAAATGATTAGTCTTCTGTCCGTTCCATTCATCTTTATCTATGAGTTAGTCCATCCACAGCCTTTGCAAATGAATGAACACCATTGTATTTAAAAAACTGCAAACCTGTGGGCTATACAACCGGCAGATGGAAGATGAGCAAATGCCTCAGCCCAGATCGGAAAAATTTCAAGGGCAAAATGCATTTTCTACCAAATGCGTCAACAATCAGTATCATGGTTTGGTGTTTTCATCTGAAGCGTTAGCTGAAGGGGCAGGTGAGGATTCCCTGCTAAGATCTTCTGCACTTCCATTTTGGAATTGCTCAAGAATCAATATTCGGATCCTCTCTCTTAGTGCAGATGCCTCTTCAGGTTTAAACCATCGTCTGCCAAACTGAACGAGGGCATATTAATCAAAAGGATACAGCACGTGGATTAAATGCAACCAGTAAGGATATCATACCATTGCCAAGTCCTCCTTTCTGAGCCTTCCAGGTGCCTCTTCAATGAAGCGCTCCATGAAGAAAAGCACAAAAAGGCCACAATCATAGTCATTCTTTTGTTGAGGAACCTGTTGAAGAATACAACAGAGGAATATGTTGAAGAATCAGAAATGAATAAAAGTAATAAAGGTCACAATTACTAACAACTAGATAAGAAGCATCTTGAGTCCAAGGGGTGGCTTAAGAACCAAGCTAATGGTTCTTAAGTGGCTGTCAACTGTTGGATCACACTACAAGGAGATCTGACTTCTCCTTGCTTTAAATTAATTTAATGCATGGTAGATGCCAAATTTATCCATTGGCTACCAAGTTGTTAAGAATCTTTCGATGGGTTTTTTTCCAACAAGTTCCTAAGGCCCAGACAGTAGATTTAGCTAGTAAGAAAATACAAAAAAATGCTATGACTAACGAATCAACTGGGAAGACTGGCTGTTACAAAAGAGAATCTTGAAAATGTAATTCTTATTTTAGATGCATTAAAAAAAGAAAGAAAGAAAGGAAAGAAATTTAAAGTCTTAATCTTTAATGAATAGAAGACAAGAAAGATTATTGCAAAAACAACCATAACACTTGAAACACTTCTACAAAGATTGTTACCGTGATTCTTTTCTCATCGATCCTACGAGGAAGATGTTTCCATATTCTTTCTGCAATAGGAATATTTAGAGAGGCAACTTCTTGATTTAGATAGTTCCACTCTTCCCTTATATATCTACAAGGCACAAGCACCATTTCTTAGGTTTAAAAACAAGTATTGTAATAAGGATTTCCAATCAAAATAATAACATGTTGCTCATATTGGCACAAAGAGTAAACATGCTACAACATTCTCACATTTGAGAGAACCATATAAATGGTATGATTTCCACGGAAATGTAAATAGAGTCTCAAAAGAATAAACATGAAGCACACAGTGAGCTATCACATATGAATTACTAGATGGCACACGACAATATTCAAAAGTGAGGCTGGTATCAAGGATGCATGAGTACTGCAAAGATAAAATTTTTGAAACTGCCCCAATTTAATGATCTAGACATCCTAAAATGTATTGATGATACAGCTTTTAATTGTCTTCACCAAGCTTTTCCTCTGACAAACTATGAATTATATAGATCACAGATTTGCATTAGAAGGACAAAACTAAGCTTTTCCTCTCCCAAAATATACGCAGATTACATGATCTATATTAAAATGGACAACTTTAGAAATTGAGTCACCTTGCAGACTCGGGACTGTTTAATTAGCATGTTAGCTCAAAGTGCAGATATTAATCTTCAAGGAAAATAACCATATCACCATTTAATTATGGTACTACATGCTAGTCCTATAAAAGACTTACATTTTGTGCTACTGCGCTATATTGTTATGTTACTAGTTTACTTTCCTCTCCGGCAATGCGCAATAGACATATCAGTGAACCAAGTAAATAGAAACATAAACTTTCTAGATTCCAAAATCAATCCATAGCATGTCAATGAAACAAGTGAATAGAAACATAAATGTGAAAACATTGGCCTAAATCAATAAGAGTCTTCTCTACTGCAAGTATAACTTAGAATAGCACCCTTCAAGTTATTTTCTATGGTCACTGTTACTTATGAGAAGATCATACCATAGATTGTAGTAGAGAACAGCACCAATCAAGTTATTCTTTCAACAAAATTTTTTAATCCACCATCTAATATCCATACTTGGCATATGAACATGAAAGTTCAAACAAATGCCGACATATAAACAAAATTGAAAACCTGCCAGCTCTATGACCCTACCAGCAAATAAGTATCCTGAATGAACTTCATAGTCATGGGTGTTTCAGATGAAAAGGTCTGCCATGGACTTACCTTTTAATGTTCTCAAATATTTGGCAACTGGAATGATATCCCAATGAATCCAAATGAAGTATAATTGGCCCCGATTCATCTTCCTTGTCTGGGATACAAATAATCACCAAGCTCCAATGAAGACTGCACAAAGGTTTGCATTTATATGAGACAACAATGGTAGGGAAAGAAAAAGACAAATACTTCATAATTATGAACTTCCAAATATTAGTGTCAAAAGTATACCCATTCCACGAAGCAGATGGTCCTCACACATTAAAAAGGTTGCACACAACTCTGAAAGGTAGTCCTCACATTTCAACTAGGAAAATTGAACAGTTTGAAATCTTACTTTCCAATAGATGAAGTATTCTCTCATAGCAAGTAGTAGCTAGCATAATGCCATATTTCTAACAGTTTCATTCAAGCAATTGTAGCCTCATCAATTAACGTCTCATTTGTTTCAAGTGTAATTTAACTTTTCAGGAAAATAAGCTATTTTCTATTTTTTGGCTAGACACAAAAATGAATTGAAAATATGCACTTTCACTTTCACATGATTTACTGATGTTAAATGAGTTGGAAAATGGTTTAAAAACTACGAAAACCATATTTATGGACATGAATCAAAATATGGTCCTCCTTCTCATTTTTTTAGCACTTCCTTTTGATATTTGTGGGCATTTTTGTGCTTAACATGGTTTTTAATGCTAAGATAACACTCAATTCTAAAACTCTCAAAATAAAAAGAACTTACTCTTCATGTATCGGCAGAAATATATAAGCCTTCTCGAAAATATTTACACCTTTCCACCACCTTCTGAACTTGACGAAGAAAGTTTCCTTGTCACTCTACAAATTATTAAAGAAGAAAAATTACCTTTGAATATAAATTGGAAATAAGGCCTCAATATGCAACACCTAGAATGACCTGAAAATACTGGACCGAAGCACCAATAACTCACTTGAAGAGTTCTTGTAGTAGAATGCAATGATTAGACTTTATCACATAAACACACATATAAGAAAACTAAGCAACATGCTGTGCTTCTACCATTGTGTTTTTCAGCTTTGAAGAGAAATAAGGAGGTAAAAAACTTAAAACAGAAATCGTCAAGTTGTCTCAGTGTAAGATGTATTTTATGAGTCACCATCTGATGACTGAAACAAGTTTATTTCTTGTTTTCTGATACTTCAACCAAGTGGATAGCAATTTTTTCTGTAATTCATGAGTTGATAGATTTTCATGGCAATTTGACTATGTGATGAAATATGAACCAACTTGTTACCTACTTCTACAGTTTCATTGTCAAATCTATCACAAACTGGCATCATGATTTGACTCAAAAGAAAAAAAATTATCATGGAGAAACACCCAAAAAATATACCTTGTGTGATACAGCTTCCTTAAGCTTCTGGTAGAAATATGTGTTGAAAAAATGATAACTTCCTCTTGCCCCTTCTGTTAGAGAACCTTGTTGCTGTAGGTACCTAGCAATTGGACCACCAATTATTAAAATGGAACATTCAGTAATAAATTCATGTCTAGTTTTGTAAAGGCAAAACCATGAAATAATACAGCTGCATACCTCATGAAATGAGATATGCTTTACAATAAAATACTCAGAAGGCACTTGGTTAAAATCTCAAGTTTAGTAAGGAAGAACAAAGTAAAATACTCCCCAAAAAAAAAAAACCTCAGCCGTGTTATTCACTTCTCTTTTTCCTAAGGATTAATTTTTTTTAAAAAAAATAATGTATAAGAGGTATTGTAAGGAAAGCCCATCCCAAATGGAAACTAATCTTTAACACTGCAGTAATAACAACAAATATAAACAGGAACTGGTGCTTCACATAGTCAAATATGTCATTGACTTACCCATTTAAATCAAAAAGGAAATGAATACAACTATTGGAATATGAACAATGTCTAAAAGACTTACTGAATGTAAAAATTCATGATAGTTGATGACAAATAAGTTTCAGGGGCAAGGCATTTAATATCTGAGTAACAAAGCTCAACAGCTTCTGGATCATTCCTGTGCGCACAAGCAAGGACATTGGTATAAAGCTTGAAATCAAATCCCTAATAAATTAAAAACCAAGCTGTCAAGAAAGGCATATGTGGCATTATTTTCGGGACAAAGACAAGGGATACCTCGATGGGAAGTATATCTTTGTCTCCTTAATCCTGAAAAAGGAAATCATGTCATTGGCTATTACTCCCAAAAACTGGATGTGCAACTGGATATGACAAAAGAACAAATGAAGATTGAAAGATCAAAATTCACCATCCAGGTAATTTGTCTTCTAGCTGTGTTGATACTGTAGGCTGGTAATCCTCTTCATCCACAAGAACAAAAGTCTGGCCCTGTGTCATTATGCCAGTATGAATTCAGTCAGTTGCTTAAAGACAATCGTAGTAAAGGAAACCAAACAAAGATGCTTCAGAGCAAAGTCTCAGACTCAAAATACTAGTCTAAATAACTCAAAAATGAAAATAATTTTAATATTAGTCTAAATAAAACATTCATGCCAATCTATTGTTCTGAAATTATTAATGCTGTATGCCTTATTTTATATATCTGTCAACAGATTAGTATGTAGCTCAGACCATTTTGCAAGGCATATGTTCATGAAATCAAAGTCACAACCCTGTTAACCAATAGCATATCATGAAAGTTGATATTCTACTGGACAATATTTTAATCTAAGACAACAAACAGGGTCATCAACAATTTGAAGACTATCGACCCAAATACATTAATCCAGCAACTTAAATAGACCTATTTAGCAAGAACTACAGGTAAAAAATAGGTTAATCACAGGAAGACCGGTTACAAATATAAAACCAAGATACTTATGAAAAAAATTAGTTTATCAGGAAATCAAAAGGACCAAGGTTTTCAACACCTATAATTTTCGAACACTGGGACCATTTTGACACAAGTATAGTAGGGTTCAATAGCAACCTAAAGTTGAACTACTGGAGTGTTAGCAAGTAATATGGTTATACTAAGATCCTAGACACTAGAATTCCAGTTGGGACCTGATTGCCTGACATATCCATCTTGTCAATTATTATGGTTTCTAGCCCTTTTTAAATGCTTGATAAATGTAATGTTGCCATTTGTCAAGAATTTGTCTTTGCATGGAAGTGGTAAACACCGTGGGAACATCCGTGGTCTAAAGATGCCCTTACTGTTTCTTTATAATGTTATATATAAAATGATTATCAGTCATGCCCATCATAATACAATGAAAGGCATATCACAATACATCCTCAATTAAAACTCCTATTCAATGAAATAAGTGCAATTTAATAGCAGAAACAATCTAAATGGTACCAAAAGTGGTCACAAATTGATCGTATTAAGAACACAAAGTATAATGACAAACCTCTATATAAAATAACGAACATCATTTTTCATAGACTAAGTATAATATGAAAAAATTCAGAACTTCATTATAGGGTGAAAAATGGGAAGGACTAACCTTTGTAGCACTTGAATGAATTGAAGGTTGAACTTCAGAAGCGTTCCTAGCAAAAGATTGTGAACCATATATAAGAAAACCATCTATTCAGATAAGCAATTAACAAATCACTGAATTAGAATACAATATCACAGTTCCTACATGGGTCATGAGAAAGGAGCTTAATATAAGAATTTGCATTACAAACTGTCAGCAACTACACAAACAGTAAGAGTGCTTTCACAGAAAACAATTTAAAAAAAAACTGCCATAGACACATATAAAAAAAAAATCTAAAGGAAACAAATTAAAAATCCATGAAAACATGAAACATTGTAATACAACTTATTTATCTCCCTACTCCTTTAGTTATTCTGTTTACATGATTTTGAAAGGGAACATAGATAATGTATGTTCAAATGATAAATGAACAAATATGGTAAAACTGATATATATATTGCAGATTGTTTCCTAGTCATTTATATCTGCATTCCTCTAATTAGATGGTCTAAGTGATTTAGGAAGGGAACATAAGAAATGTATCTTCAAAATTACAAATAACAATATAGATGATACAAGCAATACAAGAATCAACATTAACATATCACCAAGATTTAATGGGTGTAGATATTGTTTAACACAAATATATTAATATCTACATTTAGATTGTGTGAAATACTCGGAAGTTGAAATTTCAAATCACCTTAGAATAAATTCCATGCATTTTGGTACTCCAAATCATGTCAAAGAAAATAACTACCATTTTAATTTTTCTTTTAAAGAAACACATTAGGAATTAGGAATAGCAATTCCTATGGACAATAACTGTCTACGTTAATTCAGTAAGACAATGTGCCTTTAAATCATTCCTAACAGACTCCTTCACATCCTTAACAATTCCTAGCCCCTTTAAGATCATTCTACATCTTTAATCATAATATTAATGCACATATAACAAGGATACCTATTTCAAAATAAGGCAATTTCGGTATGCACATAAGGATGCAACAATAATTCATACACTTTAAAACAGAGTAGAAGAACAGCAAACAGCAATGAAAAAATGAGTTTTGAGAAGATTTAACCTCATGACCACTTTAGCTGAATCATGCAACAATATCCTATTGGAAAGTCAAGCAACAGAAGAAATCTAATATGCATACTTTTTGGAGAAACAGCCAGAAAAGTTTTCCTCCATGGGATGCAGAGAATGCATGGAAGAAGCACTGCCTCGCCGATCTCCATCCTGAAGACGATTATTTAAACGATGGCTGCCGGGGCTTTGAAAAGGAGATTGCCTGAAGGATAATCTGTCTTTATGACTCTCCTTTCGTAAGAACTTTTTATTCCGCTTCACATTCTGGTGGCTGCAGCAGCCCAAGACTGCCAATTCCTTATCAAATGCTTTGCCTGCTCCATTATCTGACTGATGAGAAAATGGACGCATTTTATTGCTCAACTACAGTGCCATTGAACAGGGAAAATGAAAAGGAATCGGGCCAAGCACAAAAGTTAATCCATACTACCTTTTCTTCCATCTTCCGAACAAAATAGGAAGCAAATGCAGACTGTACATGGTCTTGAGGAGAAGTGAATCCATTAGATGGATCTGCATACAAAAAATGCAAAAGAAATATGGAGAAATATGACAGCAAAGAGAGTAAAGAATACATCTAGATCCACTTAGTATATGCCCATCGAAAAGAAATCCAAGACTTTCAATATTATACAACACAGAAACATACATATAATGACTCCCTATAGACACATATCGACACATATCCCAATCAGAGCATATACATAAAGTGATATCAAACCAGATTCAGAAGAGCTTACCAATGGTCCAAGGGCCAAGTTATCAGTTTGAACACCAGATGGTAATTGTGTATTTAAAATGAGCAAGACTACCTTATCACAGAAACTGAATGCTAGAATTAGAATGTGAGTTTAGTAACCAAAGCAATTTAATGATTTAAAATTTTGATTTTTCACAGAAGTGTCAAAATGTCGGAGTTCCAGAAGTCATATATTCCAATTCTAAGTGCTTTAATTTAAAACTTTCCCATTGATAAACATTTCCCTAAAATTAGAAACACAACTCCAGCCGTTCTCATTATAAACAATTATCTGGATTTTGAATCCCCCCACCACAAAACAAATCATATGAATTTTGTGCCAAACTATATGCAGATTCTTTGTCAAAAATACTTAAATCAACCTGAAATTACCATAACAGTTTTTACGTTAATCCAAGCCCAAAGAGGCTTTTGTAACAGGTTCAGCAATACATGTTATAGCAAACAAACTACAGTATGGTTTAACAGGCATGATTCAAGATAAGGCTACCCATCGATGTGACATAGGCAGTATAATTGGAAGTCAATCAACCACTGAATAATCCTTTACAATCATAACCAGGCCCTGTGTCCTAGAATAAGAAATCAGATCTTCTTTGAAACTTTTGATATAACCAAGCAAGGATCCTTCTACGTAAGCTTGATGTCCATGACTAGTTATGAATCTATTATCAAACAAGTAAACTCAGGAGAGGAGAAAGATATACCACATAAAAGAAAATGTCTGCGCCCTAATCTCATAGAAAACTAGCTTAATCACCCATAAATAACATTTTAATGAGTCTGCATGAAAAAATAATCAAATTGGAAAAAATTAGAAGGCAATAATGTTGATTTTGCAATGAAATAAGACTAATATCACTCTAAATCCTCATTCGAATCCAACACACGTGTCAAGGTTGTGATATTTGAAGTTTGAGCAAAAGATGCTACAAGTTAAAGAGCACAAATTTTAGAACATAAAAACAAGATTCCAGAATTCACTTATAATAAGTAATAAAAATGTCTCACCATTGAGACTTAAGCTCTTTGATTGTGTGAGCTGCTTGCATTCATGGGCATCCTGAGCAATGACAGCAATGAGGAACAAGTAAGAATCTCATCTGGGATAATAAAAGGCGTGGAAATTATCCCTTTTCTCCCCTTGTAAAGAAAAAACCACAGAAAATACAATGATAGCATCTGCCAGAGGAATACCAAATTAATCATTCCCAAGATGGAAGATATAAAGATGTTCACAAAGCCAATCACAGCCCAAGCAGAGAAAATAAATCCGATTCATTTCATTCCCAAAATGGCATTTGCAAGTTCCAACAAATATATAGGCAGGATCATAAGTTTTCTCCAATCAGTAAATGCCATGCATAACATTTGAACAATAAAATTCTCCAAAAAAAGACATGCTAATTAATTTGGAAAACTTTCAGTAGTCAGAATCCATTTCAAAGCTTTAAATCATGGAAACATGCAATGCAGAAACAGTTAAAATACTTTAGGCGTAGTAGTGGACCAAAGGCAGATCTACATGGAAGATAAACGAACAGCACTGCTAAAATGACTAAGGCTTCGCGAAATGAGTTGAACCAAATAAAATAGAGTTTCGTAAACTAATTTAGGGTTTGTTCTCAAACGATTAAAGAACAGAAATCATGTAATAATCTCAGGACTCAGAACTTAGAAATGCCCTAGCATTCGAACAATAGAAACGCACAACTGCAGGGTTGGAAAATTAAAAGAGAGAACTAAGAAACCTTTTGCAAGCGGAGGAGCTTTCTTCGCTCGCGCTCGTCTTCTAAGCGCTTAATATTGTGTTGAAGCTTGGCGCCTTTGTCGGGCAATTTGGAACCCCTGGATTCGAAGAGCTGCTTCTGTCTAAGAATTGATGCATTAAGTTCATGATCGGGAATCTGTTTGACATCATCCTTCTGATTTTCATTCCTCACAATCTCTAGTTCATGCGGGGCGTCGTCGTCTTCGCAGGGCAAAAGCTTTTCCCAGTCAAGGGATATTTTCCTTTTCTTCACCACCTCCATAATCCGTCACGGTAAAAACGAGGAACCACACCACGATCAGTCAAACAACCTCTTCTATTCACTCACTCACGCTACAACACTCCGCCTCCCCCTCTCTCTCTCTCTCTCTCTCTATCCCTCGCAGAGAGCGAAGGAACAAAAACCCCAAAAATGAAAAAAACCGAAAAGGAACATGCAAAGATTCTTTCGTTGTACAGCCGAGCTCGGAAAAGCGATTTTCTTCAGTAGCGTCATCTGCAGCATTTTTCCTGCAGGACCTGTGACAGGTCATTTTTAATTTTATGCGAGTTTGTCATAAAAATATATAACATCTGCACCGTTGAAAATAATGTAAATCATAAGTTTTGCTGAAAGCGCCGCGTGTCATTTTGGCGTGGCACGTGGAATAGTGCGTAGGTAACTGAGTAGGCTCAAACCGCAACGCTCGTCGCGTTGCGGTAACGTCCAAAAAACTGAATCGAACGGGACCGGATAGGCACGGGACAGGTTTGATGCGGGCTTATGGTCAGTCTCCGGGTTAAAAACGGCTATGCCCACGTTAATATGACCCAAATCAATAGGAGAAAATTGGTTTTTAGTGATACTTTTTTAAAATAATTTAGATTTAATCAGTCAATTCTTAAAATTTGAAAATTAATGATACTTTATTCAAATAATTGAGATTTAGTATCACTTAACTATTCATGAAGAATTTCTTTCAAAAATACCCTAAAAAGACTTGCAAACCTCATTTGTATCTAAACGAATGAAAAGGTTTTCAAAATCTTTGAAGCGCATTATTGGAATAAAGTCTTTATCACCGTAAAATGACATTGAAACTTAATTATTTGAAAAAAGTATCACTAATTCTCAATTTTTAAGAATTAACCGACTAAATTTGAATTACTTGGGGGCAGTTTTCTCCCCTCTGCCATTACGTGGATAGTTAATTACATAATATATTACTTCTGTCACGTATAAATTATATCTCCTAAAATATATTTCACGTAAAGATTAACTTTATAGTTTAGTTAAGTGGATTCGTGAAGAAATTGTATAGCTAATCACTCCAATCACGGCTGTTTGGTATATAACTTTTCAAAGTAGAATTTTTTAGCTTTTCTACTTTGAAAAGTTAAAAACCAACTTTGAAATACTATACCAAACAACCTCTTATCAATCACTTTATAGTTCATGCGAAGATTTTGGTGGGCGAACACCTAGCCTACATTCACACTAACCACCCACAGGCACACCGCTTGGCTAGCATAGTTGATGAGTTAGGCCGATTACTATAATTCTGTCCACAAACCTCACAAGGCTCATTCAAGATCGAGTCTATTTTCTTGTATGACACTAGGTATTGCACACGCTATGCACGTAACAAATTTTTAAAAAAAAATGCATTTTGGACATAGAATGTCAGGTTGAAAATAAGGTGTTGGCGCTTTATAATAGTATAGATATACCACCTGTCTATAAAACACTGTTCCTACTAAAAGCTTAAACTTATAATCGGATCAATGTTCTATATTGTATCAAAGCCTTATGTTAACGCCGAGGTCCTAGTTTCAAACCTCCATTCCACCCGTTGACAAAAAAAATATTCCACGTGTAGGGCCTCTCTAAAATGGGTTTGAGTCCGGCCCACAAGTGAGGGGCTATGTTAGGAACATAATTAAATATATAAAATTCACCCCTATTATCATCTTAAGCTTTTGGTTGGATCGGTGTTTTATACTTTCACCCAGCTTTCTCTGCACACTTCGTCCCCCAAAGTTAACAATGTTAATACCCTTTTTCAAATAAAAATTTATTAATCTATACTATTATATAAAGCCAAACTTATTTTAAATCCTATTAGTTTCTTGAACTAATAGGATTTATTAACTCCTTTATCTCAAAGATTGGGATCGACGTCCTTTCAATTCAATCGCATGTGATTATTTTTTGAGGAAATTATTAAAAGGACTGCCTTTTCCCAAGTATTTACAAAAACATACTTTGAAAAAGTCAAATATTCAAAAACGTGTAAATTTTCTTGTGTAACTGCGTTTCAGTCCAAAATCATTGTAGCTTGATTAATCGCATAATTTACGATTAATTGAAATCACTATGATACTTTTCAAAGTTTAAAAATTGTTCTTTCAAGTACAATTAATCAAAATCAAATGAATGTGCGAACGTTGAATCGGGGGCTTTAATCATGTGTTGATCACGAGTCCATGAATTTCAATCAATCAGATATCTTTCAATTAATCACAGAACAATGATTTAAGATTTTGGTTAATCGAAATTTAAAATCATCATTGGATATATGTTAGACCTTCAAGGATATCAGACGAATCATTAACGAATACAAGTATAATCTTCATGGGATGCATACAGTATTAGGTTGACCATTATGGAAACAAACAAGATCATCTTAGGATACAAGTTAAATTTTCGAAAGATACAAGTTTAATAATTCACGGATACACGTTAGTTCATCGTGAATCATCGATAATCGTCACGACTTTTCGATTAATCGAAAATAGCACTCGATTAATCAAATCTCAATATTGATTGTTAGATTGGTATAATTGAACATTTTTTTGATTAATCGCAAAATTAATTGAGCAAAAGTGATTTCGGATTGAAACGTAATTACAAGGGAAAAGTTGTACATTTAAATAACATTTGATTTTCAAAACATGTATTTGAAAATACATGAGAAAATGCGGTCCTTTCCATAATTTTTATTTTTTATTTTGAATATCTTATACGTCCTCACCGATTGTCACTGAAGCCTTGTTAAAAAAAATTCGCGTCGTTAGTGGCAAACGTCAAATTTTTTTACTTTTTGAAAACTTTTACCAAAGATCGATCAGAAAGCTTCTTACATCCCTGTCCCGACCATGGCGGGAATTTGGCCGGATTCCAAAATTAGAGGATCCGGATCATGGATTGACAGAAAATTACAATTCAAGACTACTGACGAAACAATCCACGTAAATGAACTAGTTGTTTCTCATTCATTCTTCTAATCATTTTCACTGCTGTCCTAAGGAAAGAAGACGAACAAATATGATCTGCGATCCGCTCGTGCTTCACTGTTAGGCCTTCCGTCTTTAAACCACCGTTTCAGATCTATCGTTACTCGAGAGCTGCAACTCGGATGGCTTCTTCTCGTCATCGTCTCTTGGGGTCGATTTATAGTACCAAGCATAGAGTATGAGCTGTGTTGCTCCAGATAAAGCTCCAAGACCGTTCCCAGTCTACAAAAAAAGCCTTGGATTAGTAATAAAATTTTAACCTTTTCCATACAATTTCAACAATAGTAAGATTGGAATAGCCATTTCTCCATGATTGAACCATCATGTATATATATATATATACCATGATATAAGGGTCGAAGCGAATGAGCGCATAGGCAAGCCAAACGGAGCCATTGAGGAAGTTGGCAAGTGAGAGATAAAATGGCATGTACTTTACACTTTTTGTCGTGATAACCTTTTTCTGTTAAGGAGAAAGAGAAGATATTAAAACCCAGAGAATTAAACCCAAGAACTGAGTAAATTTTGCTAGGAAATGGAGAAGGGAATAGCTAGGGACAGATTCAAATGATCAACGCACCATGATAGTGAGCGGCGAAAAGTACATGCAGACCCCAAAGAAGACACAAAGGACTCCAACAAACAGAGATCTCCTCGTATGGGTGTGGAAGCAGAACAAGGTAATGACGACCACTATGCTCAGGAATACCAATTCAATGAAAAGCCAACAAGCCACCTTCAACTGCAGAGAGTAATGGAAAATGCATGAAGAAGAAATTAATTAACAATTCTTCTTATATTTCAAAAGAAATTGTGAGTCACATTGATCGGTTCAGAGAACAAGCATTAGAATCATGTAAGGTATATATAGTGAATTACGTACACGTCCCTGCTTGCCAGTGTATGTGACAAAGATGGTGAGGTAGATCAACTCCATGGCGAGACCTACGCTATTGATTGTGACAACGAGAGTGCTGTCTGGATGGACAACGGGTAGACCATAGAAGATCCACAACATGCAGTTCATTACGGTGGCCAGATAGGGATCTGGTTTGAACTCCTCTACTGCCTTCTGCTTCCATATCTTGTAGAATGTTGGACTGCATGCGACACGATGATCAACCATTGTTAGTGTTAACTGTTTGTTCACCAGAAAGAATAGAATTACCAAAAGAAACCTTCGCGTAGTAAGCACACTTAGTATGTTATCAGTAGTTTAATTAGCTGTTTCTAGATTCACGCCCAGAACATGAAATTAACCTATCAAAGAACAAATAAATAAAAATATAATTGCAAAGAATTCATGACGGAGAAGAAATAGAGAGAGAGAGAGCGATTACGTACGCCGGTGATGCAAATAAGAAGAAGGATATAACATTTCCTGCAAGAAAACATAATAGAAGTTAGAAAAATTAGACTTCTGATCGAAAGAAGAAGAAAAAAATTTTTGATCCAGCCAGATACGCATTTTTTTTCTTTTCTTGATCCAGCCAGATACGCATTGGAACACTTAATTCTCACTTGTTTTTCTCTATATTTACCGGCAAATTTTATTAATTTTCGTCAGAAGAAGATCTGAGAAGGCTGCGAGAAATCATTCAAAAAGAAGTTAACAGAAGAGGATAACTGGAAAAATTATGATGCTTTTTCTTGATAAATCAAGGAAAGAATATTAACAATTTAAAGAAGAAAAAAAATGAAACGCGCGACATGAAAGTAAATTTGATTTTCTCGAAATAGAATCGACTTCAATCAAAAAATTATGAGCGAAATGTATATAGAATTACTGGATATATATATATATATCATCAAGAAGAAATATCGACGATACAACTGCAAGATTTCATATAACGAAAAAAGGTTGTGGTTTAATTTGAGAACGAACCGATGATGCCAACAATCGTCCGAGCAGTATCTGCCTCGCTAGCCATCTTCAAAGCTTCTCGACGAAAGAGCAAAAGGATCGAAGATGATGAGCAAGAATTTCCTACGAAAATGAGGCCGAACTGAAGAAGAAGCAGGAGGAGGAGAAGATCTTCGAATGGAACGAGAAGGGGAAAACGTCACAAGGAGAGGACAATATTCACCCTTCTCTCGGTATTCGAAATCTTCTTCTCCACAGATTGCAAATGAGAACGGATTGAAATTTAAAGCCTTTTGAATTCGTTATGATTGTTTCCAAAATTGGATTTAGGCTGACGTTTGAAATTAAATCCAGACTTGGCCAGACGCAAAAAGCGAGGTGAAGCCGTCGACTATCGCTCCCTCTCTTTTCTTCATGCGAAAATAGGAAGTATACGCATTACGCAACAATGCACGCGCCGGGGATGCTTCTTACCTCAAATTACACTGCTGCCCTTATCTTTACATAATGTACTATCTCATGCCCTCTCCGTAAAAGTGCCCGTTTCTGATTACTAGATCTTTCTTTTTTTTTGCTAAACAAAAAGCAGTATATTAATGAATCTGCCGAAGATAAGTGATCCCCCTCGCTTCATCAAACAGAATTGATGACAGAAAGTGAGGGATCGACAGCCAAATACAAGAAAAACGATCCTGAGCGTGATTAGCCAATAAGTCAGCAACTTGATTGGCCTCACGTACAACATGGGAAAAAGAAATAGAAGAGAAGCTATTTTATCTTAACCATGATTAATGTAAAAATTAATATATTGGTTCATATTTATCTTTAACGTTATTTTGAGTTTTGGTTTAATTAATTAATATATCATAAACAAATCATGTTATTTTTTATGTGATTAGTTATCCTAACTATAATTAATATATTGATTCATATATATCTTTAACGTATTTAAATCAAGAACCATAAATTAATTCACGAAATAAAAATATAATATAATATAATATATTATTTAAAGTGGCTCTTTTGGGCGCCACTTTAAATATATATTTTACTATTATTTTTAAGGAAAATATTTATTTTACTAACATAATATAATTATAATTAAATTTTAATAAATTAAACTATTATTATTAATTTAAATATTCTAAAGTTATTATCCCAATGTTTCTTCAATGGTAATCCTTTAAATAAAAATAATATTTAATTAGTAAATTTAGATATTTAAATTTAGAACAATTACGTCATTAACGCACAATGGATGAAAATTGTATAATTTTCATTAAAAAAAGGATTTTACTGGTAGCCAAAAAGCAACCAATAAAATATTGAATCCTGCTAATAAAAGACTTAATGATATAAGGAATTATTGCTGTTAAAATCTTGGATTACAAATAAATTACTAGGGTGCTTACACATGGTAACAGAACATCCACTTTTACATTTACTCATTGTAGCGGTTATTTTAAATTATTTAAAAAGAGCATATTTTAAAAAATATATATGTTCCTGTGCTTAGCACAAGTAAAACAACTAGTATATATATATAAAAGCAAAGTCTTCAAACCCCATCCTCTCTCTCATCCATGTGGACATCCCTAATGGCCTTTTTGGGCCCCATATTAAAATAACTTATCTTACTTTCTATCATCCATGTGGACAAGCCCCCTTTCTCCAATGACCCTTTTGGGTCCCACGTCAAATTAATTTATCTTACGTACATGTCCACATGCTCTCTTTTTCTAATATTATCTTTAACTAAATTATCTAATTAATTGTTATCTTTTCAAAGTCCTAGCTAGAACCCAAAACTATTTTTAACTAAATTAATAATCAAAAGATATACTTCACTAAGCAAACACTAGCCTAAATTAAAATGCAAAAGAGCCACAACAAATAATCCATTACCGATAAGGATACCTAATTAACGATAAGGAGGCTAATTCTCACCTGATAAATTGGTTTTCGTCAAATTTTTTTTAAATGATCCATATTCAGTCACCTAATTCTTGATAATTTAAAAGTAGTGATACTTCTTTTAAATAATTGAGAATGAGTGTCATTTTACTGTTTACAAAGGAGATATTCCAGAAAGGCCCTCATTATTATGTTAGTCATTAATTAACAAAAGGTCTGATTAATTTAAATTGATAGAGATTACTCCATCAGGTGACTAATTCTCAATTATTTTTAAAAAGTATCATTAATTTATAATTATAAAAAAGTAACCCATTATTTAAACTAAATATATGTACACTCATTCTCAATTATCAGCCAAATCAATATTTTATCCAGCAATATATGTCTACTGTCAAAAATTTTAAACCAAAAATATTTTTTCTTATTTAAAAGTACATTTTTTCTAATTACTTTTTCTATGTTTTTGTAATTTTTTTAATTATTGGTCCATTATTTAACATATGTATTGTTAAAATGTCCTACTCATAAATCTAAAGAAAATAATATATATTTTAAATTATTTAATAAAATATTATGTATAAAAAGTATTTCCCGTGCTAAGCACGGTTAAATCAACTAGTATATGAGACATTATCATGATTAATTGATTATCCTTGTAGCATTACTTACATTAAAATATTTAGAGTTTGCCAAATGTGTTCCTTTCCAGCCTGTCCTCAACAACTTTGTTATTTACTCATGTTATATATATATATAATAGTAATTTACCTCAGAAATCAATGAGGTAGCTACTTATTTTACTTAGTAATATGGATTGCAATTTCTCTTAGATCTTATATCCTCTCCTTCTATTAGTCTCTTACGAGATTGATACATGTATCCCTTTAATTAGCAAGTTATTTGTTGATTTAAAATTCCTAGACTAATTCAAGACTACGTGCGTCAATCTCATTGGAGATTGATACAAGAGGAGGATAGAAGATCAATGAATAGCTCCCTTTTATAAGGATTTTGTGGCTAGAAGACATCCCATGTAGTTATTGATACATGCTTAAAAAAACCGAGGGTGTGTTTGGCATGAAAACTATAAATTCTCATTCTTTGAATATGAAATTCTTTTCTTTGATTGTAAAACATAATTAATTTTCTAAAACTTTGATTTTGTTATAATTAAAATTCTAGTATTTAGTTGAAATAGAGAAATTTGTATAAAAGTTAATACTAAATAAAATAAGAGGTTGTTTTCTAACGTAGAAGATGATGATGACAATGGTAGTGGTGGTGCCAATGGTGATGGCAGCAATAGTGGTACGTAGTACTGGTGGTGTGTTGGTGATAGTTGTGGTTGTGGTGGTAACAATACATTTGATGATAAAAAAACAGAGTATGACTATAATTAGAGGTCGCACTGACAGAACTATGGTGGTTAAGATGGATTGGCTAGGAAGATGGACGAATGGTGTTTTCCAGTTTTTTTTCTCTATATATTCTTTAAATCAGTTTTTGGATTATATGATTTTCCTATGATCAATTATTTGTAAACTATGATCAATTATTTGTAAACTAGAGTTGAACCTGTGATTAATTTGGCAATCATTTGAAGCTTGGGTTTATTGATATTTCCAAGTTTTGGAGGCCATATTTCAAAAAGAGATTGTAATTGGTTTTGACTTAATTGTTATCAAATAGCTTCTAGAATATTTATATTTATACTTACACTACTACACGTCAACTATTTTTCTTTAATAATTTTTTTTAAAACTTTCTTAATAAATTGAACTTGAAGAGACAACAATAGTTGCATATTGACAAAAATTTCGACAAGAAATAATCAAATATAATGCTATTATTCACCAGGTGAACTTGCGAACTAAAAGGCTTACAGCACTTCGAATTACTAGTCACGTGTTCGCACGTGCCATTCACTGGTTCTATAAAGAAACAGGAAAGAGATTGCTAGAAAGGTTCTAGGGCACAAGACCAGTGTAGCAGTCGTACCCAAACGGCGACGTGCAACGGCAATCGAGAGCTCCCCCAGGTTCCGTTGATGGCGGCCCCTCCGTCCTCTCCTGCAACCATGGAACCTACTTCGGAGACGTCTGAACCCGAAAAGTCACTCCAATCAACCGAACCGGATGTTACTCCATCCGCTTCTGCTCCTCCTACGTCGTCATCGTCAGCTTCGTTGGTACCTTCTTCATCACCATCTTCTGCTTCAGCTTCTGCTGCTGTTTCCATTTCAGAACCGCCTAATGCGAATCCTCGTCCCCATTATCTTATATCTCCGCCACCTCCTTCAGTCCAATCTTTTGCTCCTTCTACGATCTCCGCCGGAATTATCCCTCCATCGGCGCCGTCCTTCCGACCGGTAACGCCTCTTCCTGTTCCACCACAATTTACTCCTCTTACAAATCAGAATACACAGAATCCGATTTTTCCGAACCCTAATTTTAATAATCCTAACGTTCAACCGCCTGGAGCGAACACCGGTTCGATCATGATTCCTGGTGTGGCTAGCGGATCAGGAGCAGTAACTGTCTCGGTGTCGCCCTTGCCTCCTCCTGGTACGTTCCAGGTTCCTCCAGGTCAGCTTCCAAATCAGGCAATGCGACCTTATCCGCAGATGCCCAACGGATTTCCGGCCATGTCCGCGGCTGCTCCTCCGGGGACGATTCCCCCACCGGGTGGGTTATTCTTTCCTCGCCTCGTGTATGTTATAAGCATCATCTTACGATTTATTTTTTTCCGCTTCCTTCGGTTCTATCTTACGAGAATTGACAGATCCTCATATCTTTGTGTTACTATGTTTTTCTTTCATTCGTTTTTCTCGTTCGAGAGTGTTAAGACCTTTGTATTTTGTGGTTCCTAGAAATTCACGTGGTTGTAAACTGTAAATGTTCTTGACTGTGATATTAATTGGATTGTCTAGACTGTGTGCTATGTATAAACATCATCCAATGCGATAAAAGTGAAGAAAGGAACTTGAAAGAGCACGGCTTATCATACTCTTTGACAAGCTATTTGGATGTTGACAAATCATGGGTAGTAACATTAGGCTAATTATTCGATTTAGTTCAAGGAATTCGGTTGAGAGAGGTTCAGCGAGAGTGAAAAGTCCTATTGGTTAGATAAGAGATGCACGTGGTATCGATGACAGGATGTTTTCTCCTACAGTGTCTTGATTGGTCAAGGTCAGAATGGTCGGCAGGCTTCATCTTGCGGTTGTTTAAGGATCCCCCACTACAACACCTTTGTTTGGTATGCATAAATTTTCTAAGATTTATCAAGCTTTTGATAACAAGCATTCTTCTTGTGAATAATTTCTTGTATATGACTTCAGATTAGCATCAGGCATCTATGAATCCAAAGTCTTTCTGTCGTATGACAATTGTACCAATCATCGACACTAAATAATGACTGGTTGTGTCATTTTCCTTTTGTTGGACCTTCTGATAGATTTAAGAATATTTTTCCTTTGGCCTTCATGGATTTTTTATTTTCCGGCAGCAGGCTCGGTTAGCAACTGAGTGCTCATTGCAATTGTGTTACAAGGTATTATGATCTCTTATATTAAAGTTCGTAATTTCTCTTCATGTGCTTTCTTTGTGTTTGTCATTCTGCACATTGGGTTGGTTTAACTTTATAGGTATTTAAAGATAATGGAACATCTTAATGTTGTGTTGTCTCATTGATTCCTTTCGTGAGTGAGACCTGCTAGTCTCATGTTGCTCAATTTCACAATCTAGTGCTTGGGATTGCTTCTGAAGGGCAAGACAAAATATAAGGTAAGTACACTTGACATGTCCATGGTTTATGAATAAGATGCCATTTTCTTTATGTTCCCTCAGGTTAACTGTTCAGCTGGTGTAGTTGCCATATCTTTCCTATCCGTCTGTAATATGCCTGTAATCTGTGGTAACATCATTTGATCATTCTTGTTGAATTTAATTTTCTACTTAAATATGTTTATTTAATGGTGAGAAATTATTGTCATTTTATTCTAATTATGTGCTTTACCTGACAAGTTTGCATAGATATTCTTTGCTTTTATACAGGAATTCCTCGTTATCCCACACCATATACGGCTATGGTTCGGCCTGCCTTTCCTCCACGTCTGCCAGGAGCAGTTGGTGTTCTTCCACCGCTGTCACGTCCTCCTATCCCCGGTATTCGTGGAGTTCCTACAAGTGTACCCCCCGTTATCAGGCCAGTTGTTCCTATTGTTGCACCAACAGAGAAGCCTCAAACTACAGTCTATGTTGGCAAGATATCACCAACAGTGGAAAATGATTTTATGCTCTCTCTTCTTCAGGTAACTAATTGCTTACGTCACATATAAGGGTAGATATGCCGTTGGTTTCCTTCCTATTTCAAGCTGCAACATCGAGAGTTTTTACTTTATTTATACTATATCTTCTTTATTGTCAATGAAGCTTCACAACTCTTGACTCTTTTATTTCTTCATTTGTTGAAGCTCTGTGGACCTGTCAAGAGTTGGAAACGTGCTCAAGATCCCACGGATGGAACTCCAAGGGGCTTTGGGTTTTGTGAATTTGAATCTGCAGAGGGGGTTCTTCGTGCACTGCGCCTGCTGAGTAAATTTAGTGTTGATGGGCAACAACTAGTGGTAGGGTTTTATAAGTTTTCTTTGTGTTTGGATGTTATGGTCTATTTTTATTGCAGGTATCAACAATGTGTTACTGAATTTGCAAATGCTGCATGATGTTGGTTGATAGCTTTATTTTGGGGATTAACTTGATAAAAGCAATTCGTGACAATTAATATTTCCATTCAAAAAAGAGATAATTTAAAATACATTTCGATAATCCTTTTTTTCTGCTTTTTTTTTCTTCCAAGCAATCGCTTATTCGCTTTATGTAACATATATTTTATTTCATCCCTTGTATCTAGAAATATAACTTGCGTCTGATTTCTGATTTGTTAACGTCTTGAAGACAACACATCTTGTCACTGTTTGACTTCTTCCTATAATGTTATATACTTATTCACAGAAACATGTTCTGATCAAAATATGTTGACTTGCTGGTAATCTAGTTAAGTTTCTCATTGGCTAGAGACTCTTTAGCATTTTCCTGATTTAATCATATTCGTCTCCTGACCACTGCATTATTGCAGTGTCAACCTATTTGTATGTTACTTTTGACAGCTTGCATGTCTTAGATCACTGATATTCCTTGGTCTGACGGATTTATATTGATGATTAGAAGCATCCTTATTCCACTTTTGAGTTAGATTTAGTTGTTGGTTTGCGAGACCTAACTATATAATCAAGTGAAAATGAGAATAATAGTGATGGAAATAATACATGTCATGCAACTTCTGTGGGAGCTGCTTTTTAAGTTTTGGCTGGGTATATAATATTTTCGGCGGAGTCCAATCCTAGACCCAAACAGGTAGTGTCATTTATATGTATCTTTCTTTTTTCTCAAAACAACAAAAGACCTATAGCAAGGAACTACAGTTAGATAGCAGTGATGATAGCCCATAACTCATATTGCATTGGTTTGTAACAATTTTGGAACACTTGGGAATTTCTTTCCTTCCAGATGATCTAGATAGTAGCAGCAGAAACTGTTTTTTTGATACTAGAAATGAGATCTGAACCTGCAAAACAATCAATCAACCACAGTACTAGTTTTGGCCACACTAGAACTTGCCTTCGCAAACCACACCTTCTCATAATCTCGTCTCAAATAGCTGAAGAGTAAGGGCATTCAAAGAAAAGGTGCTCAATGCTTTCTGGAACCAAGTGACAAAAAGGCAAACAGATTTAGCGATTGCTCCCATTCTAAAATGACTATCTTGTGTAAGGAGTCACATCTGTAAGGCCAACCAAAGAATAAAAGTATGTTGTAGAATACTATGAGGGAACCACACTAAATCAGCCCGGTTAACTTGATTGTATCTTGTAATAGAGCATTATAAGTATCCTTCACCGTAAACTACCTTGTTTTCAAGGGTAACCAATGAAAAGAGTCCTCCAAGTCATCATTTGACAACGGAAGAAGGGTAAACCCTCCCAAACATTACGTAAAGCAGCTGGATAACTTTTCAGAATTTTCCATGACTCCCCATTAATAAAAACTGAGACCTTAAGCTCTTTTCCATAGCCATGTGCATAGATAAAATGGTGATCTTACTTCTCCACTAGCGACAAATAGGGTGCCAACAATCAAACCAGAAAGAAGTATCATTCTCGATAAAACGGCGACCATACTATCTTGCATATTTATCATTGTCTTGTCCTGTGTGCCTTGTTTCCTGTTAAAAAGTTTCATTTTCATCAGGTTCTGAAGCCCAAATTGAGACCTAAAACCATGAGGGGGACAATATTTTACCATATTTTTATACAGTAGGACTTGACGTTTATGCCCATTCATCATATCCTTGATCAAACTTGCAAATGTATTACATGCACACCCCTTGGATATCCTGACAGTGCTGACACATTACAAAGTGCATATGCTTTGCCCGAACTGGTGGCTGACCTGTACATTCAATTCAACCAGTCTATGCATGAAAAGGGATGAACATCTTGGATATGGATTAGCACTTCTGGGGCACTTATAACTTTTGATATATTTTCCAATCCATGATGTTATATGTTCCTCTTTCGGACTTGCTATAATTGATAACACCAAAATGCAATTATTGAAGCTTTTGATAAATAATATTGCTGTTTCCGCCATTTTCAGTTTAACCCACTAAAGACAATTGTACTAAATACAATTGGACCACTTTAAGAAACAAGCAAATCTATTTCTATTCAGAGTTTGAATTCTGTTTTTGAAAGTGTAATAGCATACCATGAACTATGATAAGTATTAAGTACAGCCACATTGGTTACCCAAAAAATTTTGTTTTATGGAAAAAGGGAAAAGACACATGGTTGCAGTCATAAATGGGTAAGAAACATCTTAAACATTTACTGATAAAAAAAAAAAAAAACATGTTAAACATTTTCGAGGAAAAATAAAAATCAATTATTCTTCAAGTTTGGGTCCTCAACCAAAGTGTAACTTGTGCATGAATCTTGTCAAATGAATAATCTGTATACCCATCAACAGAATCTTAATATTAATATTACACTTCTGATGATTTGCCGTAATATATCTGCTGTCAATTGAATATATCGGGTTTTCTCAGATTCTTTGGTGCATGTAATTTTTTCACAGCTTAATGTTAACCAAGCAACCAGGGAATATCTGGAGCGCTATGTTGAAAAGAAAACTGAAAGAGAGAAACTTAAAGAAACTGGAAATGATGGAACCGAGAGAGAGGAAGAAAGGGCACCGGGTTTGGAGAAGAGTGAACCTCCTAAGCCCTCTGTAGAGGAGCCCAAGAAGGATGAGAATGTCTCAGGGGACAAAGAGAATCAAGATAGTGCCAACTTTGGCATTGTGACTGATGAAGATCGAGAAGCTGACCGAGATTCTTTGGAGAAGATTACAAGTATGGTAGAAGAGCGACTAAAGACCAAACCTCTGCCTCCACCCCCCCAGACTACTGCTGATGGTTCTGGGAGATCAAACTCTGAAGCGCCAACTAAATCAAGGGATGGGGACTCAGATGTTGACATAATGAAAAGTGGTGAGTCTTGAAACTGTTTGTTACTATTGCTATTGTGATTGTTTTATCATTACTTGCTGCTGTGAGTTCAAAATGGAGCTTGCATGAGGAATAAAATGTTTTTGGATCTGTTAAATCATGGATGTGATACACTGATTTGTGGTTGTTCCGATTGTTGGTGCTATTATTATGTTCTGTAGTTCAATAATTTTCCCTTCCAACATGGCAGATGCAGCTGAAGATAAAAATGACGATGAGACAACAAGTGAAATCAGGCGTGCCAGTGAGCACGATAGACCTGAAACAAGCTCGCCTGATAGGAGTAGAAGATCTGATGGGAAGGGAAAGGAGCGGGACAGAGAGCGGGATCTAAAACGGGAGAAGGAACGGGAGCTTGAGAGATACGAGAGGGAAAGGGAGAGGGAGCGAGTTAGGAGGGAGAGGGAGCGAGAAATGAAGATTCGAGAGGCTGAGAGGTTGTATAAGGAGCGCGTTAAGGAATGGGAATCTCGAGAGAGGGAGAAAGAGTATCAACGGAAGCATGACAGAGAGCGGGAGAAAGAAAGGGAGCGGGAACGCAGGAGAGAGATAATGGATCAGGAGGAAGAAAGTGATGATGATACCAGAAAAAGAAGGCGCAGAAGTAGTGCATATGAGGAGAAGAGAAAGAAAAGGCAATGGGAAAAGGAAGAGGACTTGGCAGACCGATTAAGAGAAGAAGAAGAAATTGCTGAAGCCAGGAGGAGGGCTATTGAGGAGCAGCATCAGAAGCATAAGGATGAATCCAAAGTTGATTCAAGTCAGGTAACAAATGGGGACGAAGAAATGATTTTTCCAGAAGAAACCAATTTGGAGACTAAAGATGCTGCCGTTGAAAAGGGTTATGAAAGTGACTTTGCTAATGGTAGCCATGCTGGTATCGTAGACTTTGTTGATTTCCTGCTTTTTTTTTTCCCATAGTTATGTTGTGAAATATGTTCTTGAGATTGAAAGCATTATTTGACAGGTGATGCGGTTTTATTAAATGGTATTTCAAATGAATCAGCTGCGGTTTCTATGGCCACACCTGATACAAGGGATGGTAACAGTGTTCCTGCTAGAAAGCTGGGGTTTGGTCTGGTAGGATCGGGAAAACGAACTGCTGTCCCTTCTGTCTTCCATGAAGAGGATGATGATGAATCACAAAAGGAGAAAAAGATGAGGCCTTTGGTTCCCATTGATTACTCCGCTGAGGAACTGCAGGCTATCCAACCTGCTGCCTCAGGGCCAACACCACCTAACTTGGCTGCTGCAGCAGAATATGCAAAACATATCTCTAATGTTAATGCCACAGAAGACAGGCCTGATACTGAAAGGGAAAGACATAGGCGAACAAGTGACCGTTCAAGCCATGGAGATCGGGATCGGGATCGGGATCGGAATGATGAGAAGAGTAATCGTTCTAGAACTGAGAACCGAGAGAAGAATCTTGACAGGGACAAAGATCGGGAGCAAAGTACAGATAAGCTGAAGGCCCCAGAAAACAAGAAGCTTTTGGATGCAAAACAGTTGATAGATATGATCCCAAAGACTAAAGAGGAGTTGTTCTCATATGAGATAAATTGGCCAATTTATGACAAGGTGAGAAACAATATTTAGCTCTCAATGAATTCCTTTCATCACTTTTTTTTTGGGGGGGTTTATTTTTTGGTTTTTGTTTGGGGGTGGGGGGCTGGTGTGTGTCTGGAGGTTTTTCTGTGTGTAGAAGCTGAAAAAATTTTATTTCATAATTAATATTGATAACTAATAATAGGAGCCAATAGATGGATCAATACTTTTAAGAAAATTGCAGGCAGTCCATGACTTACTAGGACTCAACTAGTTAGCCATTGGTATGCTGTCTTATCACTTGGAATTCTTGCTATTTAGGTTTCAAGTTAAATACAACATGCAACTTGGTCTGCTTATGGATATGACATGCAATTTGCCAAGTTCTTTTTCCTTCCCCATGTAATGATTTTGAGATTAGCCTTCGCTTTAACTGAATTTTTGTTCTACATGTAAAAGAGGCTTTTATGACTTGGCATAGGATTTTTGGGCTGAGGAATTCATAGTCACTGTAACAACTTCCCCTGTTTCCCATCTTAGATGAAAAGTAAAGGAGTTCAAAGAATCATGTTGCATTTTCAGTTTTTCTTACTATATATTGATATATTCTGATACTTTTTCCTGTTTTTTGATATTTCCAATTTTCCATAGCATGAGCTGCACGAGAGAATGAGACCATGGATCTCAAAGAAGATCACCGAGTTTCTGGGTGAGGAAGAAGCCACTCTTGTTGAGTACATAGTGTCCAGCACCAGAAATCACGTTCATGCATCTCAAATGCTGGGGATGCTTCAGTCCATCTTGGATGATGAAGCAGAGATGTTTGTACTCAAGATGTGGAGGATGCTCATCTTTGAAATTAAGAAGGTTGAGACAGGTATTTCTTTGAAGCCCAAAGCATGAAATCTGGGCATTCTTGTTTCATTGCAGCATGCCTAATATTATTATCATTTTTAACTTGTATTCTCATTTTCCAATTTACTTTAGGTGACAAAGCAGCTTAAGCTTCATTATTTTCTTCCTCTTGAATTTCTTTTCTAACTGTGTAATTGTTTAATCTACCAATCAAGCACAAATTTTGCTGCTACTCAAGACTTCTTTTAGCTGTCTTCCTTTTATTTGTTATTTATTTATTTTGCAATGGAAAATATATTAAAAAGTTGAAAATATGATCCTTACGAAGACTGGGATGCACACTAAAACCACAAAGACCCCAAAAGCTAATACACCAACCACAATCATACCATGAAAATGAAGACCCCAAAAGCTAATAAGCCCACCACAATCATACCATGAAAATGAGAATCTCTACTTACTGTACCAACATCTGCCAATTTCTTACAACCTCCCCCACCCCTAAGCCATGAAACTCTGGACATAATGAGGACCAAAAAGCTGCCAGGGACAAGATTGCATCCATTGTTGCCCCATTACCACTGCCATTATCCTAAAAAACTTTCCTATTCCGATTTAGCCACACTAACCAAATTGCAGCAAAAAAGACAACTGAATAAAGCCTTCTTCCTTGCTTAGACATGTGTGTAAAATACCGTGAATGAAGCCTTCCTTTGCTTTGTTTCTCTCTGGGTTTTGTGCTCTGCTTAGAATAAAGAGGGCCAGTGACAGGTGTTCTGGGGTTGAAGTCAGATGGGTGACGCATCTTTTCCTGCCCATAATGGATCAGGTTGTGCAATGTATAATTGGGTTTGAGCTTGTTCTAGCCTGGTTCTAAATTACCTCATTGCCATTCATTTGTATGCTGATCATATAAGTTTTACATGAGTTGTATATCTTACACAAGTAAATGTTTTAAAAAAAAGAAAAAAATTTCCCCTTGAAGAAACTGTATTTTACAGTTATTTAACTTGTGGTATATGTTTTAGTCTAAGCTGTCTGATCCACCCCAATCCCTGATCATAGAGGAACAGGTTAGGTTTTGATAACACAACCAGCTATCATCCTTATTTCCGCCTGCCTTATCTTTGTTCTGATGAACTTGTTAGTATTCATTTTAGTTATATTTGATAAATAAAATTTGTCAAAAATCTTGTGATATTGTTCAAGGGGGGGTTCTTCTATTTGTTATATGCATAAACCCATGTTTGTTTTCAAGGCTCTTTTTCTTGTGCACTATTCGTTCTGTTCCGTGTCTTTGGCACTTTGGAATGACCTTGTTGGTGGCGTTAATTTCTACCATGCCTTCCTGCTTGAATATCTGACACAAATTATCATGTAATGCTGTGTTGGATGTTCATGCCTCTGGCAGATGATGGTGCATCAGCTGAAAGTAGTTGGTTGATTATTGGATCATGAATCCAATTTCTAATGATCTATATGAAGTGAGATTAATCTAATAGGGCATCCCCTATATCAGTTGATCAGGGCCCACTATATAAATTCTTTCCTACCATTCCAACCTATCAAAAACTGTTTATGTAATTAGTTATCTACATTCTAATAATTTTTAATCGTCTGGGTTTCTTTTTGGTCTTAGGTCTCTCAGGTTGCATCTTCTCACATGTCTCTTTTAAAGTTTTTGTTTAACGTGTTCACTCCATCTCAATCTATTATCGATATTTTATCGGAATGAGATCATCTACAGTTGAAGCCGTAAAAGGGTTCAACTGCAGCCAACCCTTGCTTGCCACATAGGCAACAAGAGTCCTGAAAATTTCTCTCTCCATTAAAAAAATGAAGTGTTTTTTTTCCCTTTTTCAGGACTCTTTCTTGCTGGCAAGCAAGGGTTGGCTACAGTTGAACCCTTTTACAGCTTCAACTGTAAATGATCTCATTCCTATTTTATCACTATGGAGATAAAAAAAATCCACTTTTATCGTATATGGCGATTATGCAACTTTCTCGCCTCATGACGATCCCCTTTTGTAACGGGTTCTCTTTGTTTCTGTTCTTTACTTCTTAGTCTCTCCACAAACGTGTCTTAAACTACACCGAATTTCATTTCAATGGTTTTTTTCGTTTTGGTGTGTTATAGTTGTAATGAATTTCTAATAGCGATCTTGAAAGTTTTACCTTTTAGTATAATAGGGTTTTGGTATGTTATAGTTGTAATGAATTTCTAATAGCAATCTTGAAAGTTTAACCTTTCAATATCATAGGAATTCACTTCCACATTGTAATTTAGAGTCAATTCCCTGCTTGAATTGTCATTTGTCCTACATGAAACACCCTCTACTAATTCCAGGCTTTATTTTTGGTTATTGTAGTGACTTCTTGATGGCATATGAGATCACATAATTCTGGTGCCACATGAAGTCGTACCTTGCTTGTTGGGCCTTTCTCGACTCCCTCATACAAGGATCGATCATTGAATGGGGTCTATGTAAAGATAGAAGGGGGCTTTGGGACCGGTTGGCATGACCAAGAGGTCCGTTACCACAAAGATGGAGGATCAAGAATCCCTTTGGAAATTTCTCTGATGTAGTTTTCATATCAATTGCTTTCAAATACTTTAGCAAGGGCGTTGTTGCTGTCCTCTGCAAGAGCGTGATGTTTTGCAGTTACTTATACTTGTTGCTTACATTTGATTTCCTTTGGACGAACTTAGATTGCCCGCTGTCCTCGCTGCTCTCAATCACCATCCTACCCATCTGTCAATCGCCCTTTAGTCCACACTTTTGCTGTTGGGATGAAAGTATTTGAAGATGGATCCACCCACCGGAAGTAACAGGTCTATTTCATCACTCTTTTTTTGGTGAAGTCCTTTATGTGAATTTGATTGTAATTTCTGAACACTTTGTGTTTTAGGATGCATATATTCACTGATTTGAATCAAATTGAACATAATCCTTTAGATCTAGATCTCCATTTAACTCCACGGGGTGGTATTATTTGGATCTAAAACTTGTAATGGAACCTGCAAGATCTGTTGTATTCCAACACTCGTTGCATAGTGGAGAAATTTAACAAAACGTTGTTACAAATCCTGTATTGCCAGACCCAAAGCAAGCAATTTCTGGCACCTCATCTAGTATATAATCCACCTGGCTCTATTGATAGTTATCTTTCACAACATTCTTGAAATGTTCAGGAATTACTTGAACCATGCTTGTCGGTTTTCAATATTATGCACAGAACTTTCTTTTTAGATTGAAAACATACGGTGCCAGAATCCCAGTCAAAACATGTTGAAGAAAAGAATAATTTGTGATTAATCTTGCAAATAAATGTTTGCATGACACCGAACATAGAAGAAAATAACTTGAAGTCGTATGAATTGAGAATAGAACCTAGAATGATAGGCAGTGTTAAAATAACTTCCTCAGCACCAAACTAGAGTCCTCTAGCGCATTGAAACTCCATAGCTGGAAAAGCATCTCAAGGAAAGATTTATGAAAATCAGTCGACAATACCTAACAAAGGCAAGGACAGTGCAGACCAATTACATGGTGAAGCAAGTGGAGGATAAAGTTTTAAGAACAAATTTTTTAAGGGTTTTCTTTGAATTTACATATTGACACATAAAAGCATGAGCATTTAAAGGTGGTCAAAGCCAAAGAAACTAAACGAAACAACACTATTCTGATGCTTGCCACTTTAGTACCATCTTCTGTCATCATTACCTAAACCATCTCCACGTATCTCAAAAGCATTTCTTTTCTCAACTGACGGTCCTTTGTAGCTTCTTTATACTCCCGTATCTCACTTACCAATTTTTCTTTTTTTTTTATTTACAGAGAAGATATATAAAAAGAAAAGAAGATACTCCATTCCATTACTGAAAGATACCAACATTAGGTACCCTTTACTGAAGGCAAAACCATAAGCAATCCTTCTAAATCTCTCTCTTTCTGTGTGAAAGGTTCTACCTCCTTTTGTTCCATAAGAAGTGAAATTTGCTTATACATTTACCAGAAGGGAAGGCATCAAATTAGTATAGACTCCAACATTCTGATCATTTTCATAAGATCTCTGGTAACTTCTTCTGAATTCCCAACTCTATCCACCCCACATCCCCAAACACCTAATCATCACCCTTGAAATTATCTTATCCTTGTTTAAACCACTTGATTACACTTGTCACGCAGCTACTCTTCGTCTCTGATGGTTAAGCTAGCTAAAATACTAAAACAGAAGTATTTGCTTCCTAGATTCTATGAATTAACAAGGTGACGTGATGGTTTAGTTGACTCAGATTCTGAGATTGCACGATAACAATTACCATCTTCTTATCTTGAGAATATTCTCGGCAATTAATATTTTGTTATACCGAAAGGAAACCCACTTCACTTGAGGATTATGTTTTTCTTTCGAGTACCTATCGGAAAGCAACTTTAGCCTTCCGGATAGGTTTTTTTTTTTTTTTTTTTGTAATGATCATAACTTCTGCAACATCAGAAAGACTTTTGTCTCAGCTGGAGGTGCAACTGTCGAGCTTTACTTTCCTTTCCTTTGATGAGGGCAGGGTACAACCAAGGTCTGATACCACAAAACTTTGCCACCAGCCCAGGTGACACCTTGAATAAATTTTTTTTATTACTTTCGTTTCTCCGGTTCTTTAAAAACACTAAAGGGCACCACAACAGAGAGTAGGGCTTAGTCAGTGCTTGTCTAATTCTTTTTTCTTCCACTAGAAAAGGGAAATGCTTTGATTCCTTCGGACCCACAGCTACAGGTTCCTTCTGTAAGTGGCGTAGCAGAAGCGGAAGAATATTATTTCTAAATAAGTGGTGTACGCTGAGAAGCCACTTCGTAGAAGAAAAGGAGATCTTAAAACCCCTAAAAAAAAATTACCCGAAAATGTCAACGAGAGAACTTGCCATTGATGTCAGATGTATTTTTGAAAATGTAAAAACAGCCATTTCCTCTAATCCTTCATATTTATATCCAAAGGTATTAGGTCAGCATCTTTGAGCCAATTGGAGCTTGTCGAATTCAAGTGAAATTTTATGTAATTGCAATTGATTGGTTGATTGGTTCAACTGATTCAATTTGATTCTCTTGCATGGTAATAATTTCATGAGATTTGTTGAGTTTTAGTTGGCTATAAATAAGCAATCTTAACTTGAGAGTGTCTATAATCAATTAAAGGATTTTGTTATTCAACTTGACGTGCAAATTTTTTGTATTATTACTTGATCTTACGTTTGAAATCCGACTAAAAGCAAAGATGATAATAAGCGTAAAATTTAGTGTATTTAATTATATTCTTAACACTCTCCAAATCCATTTTAGGGAGACCCTACACGTGGAATATTTTTTTTCAATTGGTAGAGTGGAGGTTTGAACCCAAGACATCAGCCTTAGCCTAAGGCTCCAAAATATCTTATAGAACACCAATCCTACTAAAAGCTTAAGCTCATAGTAAGGGGGGTAAACTTCAAATATTTAATTATATTCTTTAACAAAAATTGCCAGATAATCAGCAAGCAATTGATTGGTTTCTCCATAGAGTGCGGCCAAAGCTAACAAGCCAATGTCATTTTGGTTAACTTTATATAGAGCATAGCATGTGAGGAGGTGCTTGGTTGGGCGGCGTGGTCCTAAAGATGGGAATGGGTTAGATCTGCACCTAATGGTTAGGGTTTAGTAGTCCATAAATCGGGTCCTTCCCTAACTCAATCTTAATATATTAAAATATGTTTTTTTCACATATTTTTCATATATAAAAATACATATTTTTTAAATAAATATATTAATTAGTTTATATGTTTTACTTATAACATTTAATAGTATATTCGGGGCAACCAGATCCGACCCATTACTAACTCAGAGTCTCAGAAAGGTTAAGAGCTGGTTTGTTAGTGCATCATCTGCTCTATTCTCCTATAAAAACGCACTGGCACCACTTCCTCTTAGTTTTAGCCGCAAAAAAACCTTAACATCAGAGACACATACAGGAACGGAATCTCCCCGCGCCGGACATCAAGAAGTGCTCGGCGGGTCAGATTCCGTCCACTCAATACCCAATTGATGAAACCGCTTCTCAAAAATTTTAAAGCCTCTTCATACCGTTCACTCTCCCAAACCTTTTCTTCTCCATACTAACTTCGCCGGAGAATTCGTCGGAGCTGGGTAATTCTGCAATCGTTATGGGATTTTGCATCTGTCCATTGGAGGCTCCCACTCGGTTGCTCTGGTGTTCAAGTTTCTTTCGTCACAAGATCATGATCTTCTGAGAACTAAAGAGCAAACTTACAGAGATCAGAGTAGGGTTCAACCAGAGAAGGTTTTCTTCTTCCCTCGGGAAGTAGGAGATTTCCAGGAATTAGTGGCCAGATATACAGAAGGAGACAGACAAAAAGACTGATATTTTGAATTTTTAGTTTCCATGGATTCCGGCCGTCTCTTCTTCGATCCTTCCCGCTATGGAAACATGTTACACATCGGGATCGGAGACACCATTTTTCGAGGTTAATTACTATTGCTTTTCTTTCCATATAGCCTCTGTTACTTGTTCTTTATCGTTTATGTGGTCTACCTATTCATCTTCATCTTCTTGTAAGTAGAAGATGAACTATGTTGAGTTTCTTGCTCTCGAAATTTCAAAATCCGATCTAGTATTTTTGCTTGAGAGATCAGTTTATACATAGTTCCTTTCTTTCGCCAGATCATATATATTTTCGTTGCAGAAAAATCTTTCTGGTTTTTTAGTTTATTCGTTGAGGCCCGTTAAAACTCGCCCCAAACTTCCGTCTAGCAGGACCAAGGTATTTTCCGTACATGGAGGAACCCGCAAAGAGGAGCCTCTTTTTCAGCTCGTCGGACGAAATTATCGACGAAGAATATTATGACGAGCAGTCGCCGGAGAAGAAGCGCAGGCTTAATCCTGAACAGGTCAGTTGACCAAGCGTCGACAGGTTACTCGATTCCGAATAGGAATCGCGCAATTCGAATTCTTTTGAGATAAGGAATATTCATAGCAAATTCTTCTTAATCTCATCATCGAGTATCAGATTCAGTTCCCTCTGAAAAAGGGTAGACAAATGGACGAATTTATTTCCACCAGGCGAATTGAAATTCAATATTAGCATCTTAAGAGGGAAGTTCCGAACAGATGCCTTATCTCTTAGATTTATTTATTTGTTGGTCGTGATCAGGTTCACCTCTTGGAGAAGAGCTTCGAGGCAGAGAACAAGCTGGAGCCTGAGCGCAAGACCCAGCTGGCGAAGAAGCTCGGGCTGCAACCAAGACAAGTCGCCGTGTGGTTCCAGAACCGCCGAGCTCGTTGGAAGACAAAGCAGCTTGAGAGAGATTACGATCTTCTCAAGTCTTCTTATGAAACACTTGCATCTAATTATGACTCCATTGCCAAGGAGAACGAGAAGCTCAAATCCGAGGTAAAAATTAATGATCTAATCTAATCCCCGTCTTTTATCTTTCCGAGATTACAGTCCCCAACCAGAAAATCTTTATTTCGCATTGTCTACGTAATGAATCTAAAACAAGAAAAATATCGGAAAACTAGGGACAGATTGTGATTGCAATTTGGGTTCTCAGCCTTTTAATTTTCCCCTAGGTGGGGTTATGCATGAGAATAATCTTTGAAACTCTAGACCCCGCTTTGAGAAAATTATGTTCTAAACTAATGTTTGAGGTGCAGGTGGTCATCCTTAGAGAAAAGGTGCAGGGCAAGGAAGTGGCCGGAGTGGCAGTGGTGTGCAAGAAACCTGACCAACTAGCCCCTGCTGATGAGGGCGAGGTAGTTCCAGTCGGATTCAGTACTAAGGCCGAGGACCGACTGAGCTCCGGCAGTGGAGAGAGTGGAGTGTTGGATGAAGATGGACCACAGCTCCTGGACAGTGGTGATTCATACTTTCCGGATGAAGATTACCGTGGTTGCATGGGTGCTATAGATGGGATGCGTCCGGAAGAGGACAATATTATTGGCCGGAGCTACTTCTCCGGTGTCTTTCCGTCGGTGGGGCAGCAACACCATGAGGAGGAAGGAGAGGCCTTGGGCTGGTGGGTCTGGTCTTAGTTCTCCTTCGTTAACGCTGCTGGTTGTGAGTGCAGAGGATGCGAGTGATCGGGGTTAATTGCCTGAGAAAACCTTAGAACCATCTCATGTCTACAAGATGGAGAAAAGAAAAATTAGAAAAACTGAAAAAACAAAAACAATAGATCTATTATTTTACGCGGTTAAGATGCTGTTTTAAGTTTTATTATCGTTCGGGAAAGACTTTCGTCTCCGGCCTCTCGCAACATACTTAGTTCGCTGTTGTTATAAAATATATTAATAGTATCTTAATGCTCCATTAAAAAAAAAACAAAGAACTGTATCTTAATGTGTAATGATATTGCTAAAGATGTTGAGAGGTGATATAAAATCACTTTTTTTTTTTTTTTTTATGTTTTATTTCTTCTCTTGGACTTGTTACTTTATATGAGCGTATTCATATAAATACAACAATAAAAGTTTATATACCATTAGTGTGGTACATAACAGAGGGGGTTTTTCTCATGTGGGTTTATAAAATGCTAGATGGGGTTTTATTAAGAGAATAGAGAAGAAGAGGAGAGAGAAAGAGAAGAGACAATGGTTTTCTCTACAAGGGTTTTCACAATTCCATCTTTTGCAAGGTTTGTTCCAAGGTATTTTGGGGTTCTTTCATAGTTGTTTAAAGTTACAAATACATTATGGAAGGTTGCAAGTTGTGGAGATTGGGTGAATGGTTTATTTGTTAAGCTTGTAAAGAGGTAAGTCTCCTAAATCCTCTCTTGTTGTAATTTTTTCATTAATAGTGGATTTCTATCTTGCCAGATTGCCCGTGGATGTAGGCCTTAGTGCCGAACCACATTAAATCTCGTCTCTTGTTTGTGGTTGAACTTCTACTTCATTTTCTTATACACTTAATAGTAGCTTATTTACACTTTGGTTTGTTTGTTTGGTGTATTACCATTACTTTGTTGGTTTGTTTGAACTTCAAAGTATTAGGAAAATCATTCATAAGTGGCGGGACTTCCCCTCAGATAATCCGTAGAGATGAGCACTGGAGAAGAGTACGCTTCAAATGTTTAAGCAATGTCTCTTGCTATTCTTGAATGAATGAATCCACTAACAAACATTTTCAATACGCAGAACCCCATATGTCCACCTCCCCGAACACAAAAATGAAAACAAAGAGAAAAGAAAAAAGAAAAAATAAAAAGCAAAAAAGGGAAAAAAAAGATGATGAAGAACAAAAAGAATTTAAGTTTGTGGAATAAAGATTGTTCTACAGAAATCTGGTGATGGCATCAACTTAAATTGGCTAGTAACTTCTAGGGATTTGGCGACCATTTATCTTGATAAATGAGATACCATTGTACGTGATTTTGTGCCTCAAATTAAAAATCTTTTCTAGCCATATATAGAATCTGATCATTATGGTTTTTAATTTGTTAAGAAAATCCGATCATTTGTGCAATTTATGAAAACAAGTTTCAGACATTAATGAAAATATATTTTTAAAGTAATTATTATCGTAAAAAACTTAATAATATCTTTCTGACGAATGGGTTTAACAAGCCAAGGCTCAACCCAAATCCGCCCATTTAATAAACGGGTTGGAATATCCCAATCCGCTCTAATCCGCTTCAACCAACCAACCCATTTAAATAATTTAAATTACTATTAAAAATTAAAAATTTTAATTCATTCTAATATCAAAGTCAACACAAATTCTATTTTTTAATTCATTTTAATATTAAAGGACACCTAACAAGCATAATGATACAACAATCATTAAGATATAACTAAAATAACATGAAGAAAAGAACTAAAGCATACTAATAAAGTTTTAAAAGACTTTACTTGTCATCAATGCGTCAATTTATATTAGTAAAGGCTAAGAAATTTGAAATATTTATACGTAAAAAGTCTTTCTTCACTTTATCCTTTGTCATTATTTATATTAAAAGAAGAAAGATTGAATAGCCACAAGTATTGTTATTATAATTTTCCAAACTTTTATTACATGTAATCGGGTCATTTCGGGTTGAGGGGTCAAACCCTAACCCAACTTGGTTATAATCGGGTTGAGAATTCATGACCCTAACCCAACCCGTTTGTTGAAACAGTCAACCCTAACCCGCCTAAGACCGAGCGGGTTGGCGGGTCACAATTGCCACCTCTATTCGAATCTGATTAATATTTGAATTTGATTAAATATTCAAATCTGGTTAAAAGTCCAAAAATCCGATTAAATTGGCTTTTTTTTACAACATACTACTTTTACATATAGCATGTTAGCTTATTTACTTATATAGTATGTTAGTTCATTTACTTATACCCTTATAATATTCAAAAATTTTAAATCGCACCTTAAATTTAATCGGATTCAGATTTTTATCGAACGGATATACTAAGATCCGAATCCAAATCTAATTATTGAATGGATTGAATCTTTGGATCCGTATTCGATCCGCCAGACATTTATTTGGATAAAGATCAAATTAAATTGGATAAATTTAATTGGAATTGAATGGTAATCAGATCAAGATCCGATCCATTGACAACCCTAGTGGGACCCTCAAAAGGAGTATTTGTAGATGATGTCTTGAATGGGGATACATATAAAATGGAGAGCGGTGGTAGGACATGGTTCCATCCTCTAAAAGTCATAACATATGTCGTTACATCTTTCTTTTGCCCCCTTCATAAGCTTATCCATTTTATTTTATTTTTTTTCCAAATTTAGCTCAGTCAATTGGCATCAGCGTCCTCATAAACGTGTCTGTATGTAACTCTTTCATTTCGAAAGATTGGTGTCCTGTGCCTTTCAAAAATTTATTTTATAAGCCCTGGTAGAAAGTTTTTTGTATTATAATATTTAACATGGAAACACCATGTAGCTAAAAGATGGGTTCCAGCACTATTTAATCACCTAAAAGAAGAAGAGGTGAAAAGTTATTAAAATTTAAAAGAAATAGAAATAGAAAATAAAATAAAAAAACTTTCCCAGTTTCTAAAATTATAAGAATGGCCACCAATTCCATCGGGCCTGGGATATGAGTCACCTCAGCTGCCCGGGCTATACACACCATATGGTGGTCTCCATTGGACAATTCAACTGTCCAATCCCTAGAGCTATCCGTGGCCTTATTATTGACCTAACCCTATTATTTAAAAGTGTCCTCAATTAGCCTACAATGGTTTAGAAAATTATAAAACTTCTAGATATCTACCCACACCTTTGCAGGCAACGGGCAAGTGTAGGTTGCCAAGGTGGGATCCCTGTTTATTGAGGGTAGATTCATGAATGGCTGCCGAGGTTTAAAAACTCGGTATAGTAGCGGCTGATACTTCCAGAAAACCCCGAGTATCGGGTTTATAGGCGATACCGAGAAGTATCGGATACCGATAGGTATAGGCCGATACTCTCGGTATCGGCTGATACTTCAAACCTTAAATTGGCTGTGCACATTGGACAATACTTAAAACCTTGAATTGGCTGTGCACATTTTGTCCATGCCCAGGCCCAGAGCAAAGGCATCCTCTCTAAGACTCTAACCGTAGCACTTTCTGAACAATTTGACAATTTTTTTCAATCTGGTGAATGTTAGCATCATCATTTAAGCTCACTAAGATTCTTTTTGTAGATCCTGGAGATTAAGAACTCAAAAATTTAGCCAGGCACAAAAGTTTTGACACATCTCTTGCTTTTCGAAAAGGATTGAGACACCTGTAATGTGTTACATCACATGGGCATGTTATTGCTCAAAGCAGATCCATTTGTTAAGCTTGTGAGCTGTCGGAGTACCTATGCGAGATCAAACTAACTCCACATGTGTACAAAGTCCGGCAGAATTTCAGCTACTTACATCTCTAGCACCCAGGCTCCGGAGTTTGAAAGCTCAAATTAGCACTCGAAGATGCAGAAATATCCCCACAAAATTGCTCTTAAGTGAACCTGCCTTTGGCACAACGAAAGGCAGTGTCAGCAATACTACAAATGTTCCTGATCTTTTCATCAGTGTCACCCAGTTTCAGGCATCTGTATATCCAATTAAAAACTCCCATTTTAGCACAGCCATATTTCCAAGAAGCTGCTCAAGTGTACCTACCAAAATAACTGAAATCCTCATGGAAATCAATGGCTATGCGGTAAATGTGAAATTCTTGATAGGATTTTCAAGATGAAGGATCCTGGGTAAGGTTGTTTATTGAGAAATGCAAACCCAAATGCCAGCACCTGAAATATGAATGGATGGGAAGCATGAATTTTCACTCTTACATGTACAATATGTGACCGAACCTTTACTTCCATCAGCGAAACCCCTATAATACAAAAAATCAAGGAAAACCTGTGTGCAAACAAGATGGCAATATTGAGACTGAACATAACTAAAGAATGAAATATATTTTCACTACACCTGCTCAGCTTCATCCATTTTTACATGGATTCCTACTGTATGTGGATGTGGAATTGCCCTTGTGAGAAGCTGTCACCTTTTCTATCTCAGTGAGAATAACCAATCTCAAAATGCCCCCTAATGTTGAAGTCAGTTCAAAATTGGAAGCATTCACATGACTACTTCCATCAGCTTTGTCAACCCTTCATATGCACCGCTTTGATGCAGTTCGCTTCTCAATCCATCATCCATGTTAGCATGTCAGCTGTAATTTTTATATACAAACAAGGCGGAAGTGGGGTGACTTTCCTTGCTGTTCTTCATTTATCCTCGGTGCTCACTTTGAGCCAGCAAATGCTGCAACACACCCAGATAAGCACTTCCCTTTTTCCAGGGTTGAACATGCTGCTACCTCCCTGTGCGACCAGAATTAGAATTGATTGTTTAAGGTTCCTCACAGAAGTAATAAAGGCATGAATGTATTCCAATATCAACCCTCTGAGTCCTTCCTTCTCTTGCTTGACTTGCTGCTTGGCTTCGGCTTTTCTGTTGGATCCAAACTGGGAAAAGTCTTTTGGTTTGCCTTGCTACTTGGCTTGGAATCATCTATTTGAGCCAAGCAGGTTTGAGTCTTCTCATAAATAATGGCAGCATCCAGTGAGTATATGCGGAGAGCAAGGGACGAGATGGTAGATGTCTTTGCTGCAGCTGAGAGTGATGACCAATAACACCATCCATTTCTCAGGTATTCTGTCTTAACCATGTCCTCAAATATGATTGTTGCTTGAATCATCTGAAAGAATTAAGGAAGTTTCAAATCGAGGGCAACAAATAAAACAATATAGACACTAAATTTATTTAGCCAAATTCCATTACAAAGGAAAAGAAAGCTTCTAATAAAATTTGTGTGTTTGGCTCACAGGAAAGCATGGCCCATCAGAAAGTACTTCCCAAAAGAGCCCTTTCTTAATCATTAAAAGCCCCACAAACGTTTCTTCCTAAAACAAAGGGCAAATAACAGATATGAGATAAAAGTTCACTTTACTTTCAATTGTTTCACACCTAACCAAGCATGGTCATATCATATGGAACTAAGTCATCTAGAGAAATTCCACTGCATCTCTGGATTCAGTACACAATAATCTATGCAAAAGCTTGGTACTTATGTGTTGGATTTATATTCTCTTAATCCAAGTTAAAAAGGGAATGGGTAAAAGAATTAAATTCAAAATACAGTAGATATGAGATTATGAGGAGATTTCACTTCATGTTTTCTTTTTCCTATAAGAGATAGCCACCAACAAGTACAAGTTGATGGCTACTAACTGCAACATCTTACACTTCAATCCCACGAACTGAGTAAATGATTTTGGATAATCACAAAAATAACAAAATTGCATAGGGGAAAACAACTTGGGTATCTGAGTATTCAATCAGGGGTATGCTTGAATTTTGTAGATCTCTGTTAGGTAGAAACAAAATGGAGATGGCTCCTAAATCCACATGTTCAGGTATCATCAAATGGCTTAATCTTATGTATAAACAGAAGTTTCAAATGAAAGCTATTCTAATTATCAAATTGAAGTCAGAAATTAGGTCATTGCATTGACTTCTCGATGCAGCTAGATAGAGATACTGAAGAACTGTTTCTCAATGGATAGGCCACTTAACCCACCAGAGTAAGATCAGAACATTATAAGCCATCAATTTGAAAACAACAAACAGTTAAAGAAAAGAGTGAAACAGAACTTTAATAATAGCATTTGAAGTATTAATTACTCAAAGTACAACGAAATGAAACCAGCTCACCTCAAAAATTGACTCCAAAGATTTAACATATGCACGCCAAGCACATCTCTTTGCCAATTGTGCCTTTGATGGTCTTAGTGCCTCTTCAGGGAGTGCAGCGTCCATGTCAAGTAAATTGATTTTGAGCCGCCTTAAAATTGGAGACACTATGCCCACTAGTGGCTTCAATGAAGATTCAGGAACTATACAAAACTGACCAGCTTCTGGGTCTGGCACTTTATTATTGAAAGACTTTCGATCTCTTCCATTCATAAATTCCAAAGTACATCCTTCAGGTTTTAGTGTCTGATCATTGTTGCCAGTCTCAGTACATGTGGGTGAATGAGTAGAGACAATGCAATGGCTTGTATTGGTGGCAACACTGTTCCTTTGTGACGGTTGAGCCTGTTCTTCAACCGCCATGGGCCCATCACATGGATCATTACCACCTTTCCTAGTAGGAGATAATAATAAGATATGGTCACTGAGGTAAGGAGGTAGAGACGGAACAAATGATGGAACTCCATTTGAACCTATAAGTCCAATTTCCTTTACAGATTCTTTGATAGAATTTGCTGTGACAAACTTGGTGCTGATCTCTTCGAAGTCATATGGACACGCTGTTCCTTTCTTTTCTAATCTGACCAACCTAGAACTGATTTCAGACCTTCCACTTTTTGATGCTTCAACTATGTCCATTTCATCAGAGCATTCTTTCCGTGTGGCTTCAGGCCTCGTCGTCCCCTTTGCTTTGAGATTATCATCATTTTCCTTGCTGTTCTCAGAGGACAGTGGGCCTGAACTGCACTTCCCATCATTGTGCCCCTGAAGTTCCGCACTAGTGGAAAAAGTCTGGTGGCATAAGAGACAATGGTGTCTAGAAGGCCATACAGGCTCCAGGCATTCGCACCTGTACATTCTTTCCTCTAAAGTTGCTTTAGCTTTCCTTCCTCGCTTCTTGTGGATGTCAGTGTTTTCTGGCTCCAAGCAAGGACCGTATTTCTTCTCCAGCATAATAGCAGCCTTAGAGATAAGACCATCAGAAGCTTTGGTATTTTCATTGTTTAAGGATTTTGACAAATTTGCTTGAGACTCATCCTGAACATTGCGTCTAGCTTGTTGAAAATCCTGAGAACTCAACCTTTGCCATTGCATAATGGAATCTTTCAGTTCTCTCTCTCTCGGATCCGTTTCTCTCAACCATCTAATGAGTTGTTGGATTTCTGCATCAGTTTGGTAACAAAACCATGAAGAAGAAATGGGATCACAAGCATTAATATTATGTGCATGAGAACTTGAAGAATTGGACACACTCGAACTAGAAAGTTTCTCCATGCAAATTGGAGCACAAGATCCCCATGTTAAATTGTTTCTTATGGGCTCTCTGTGTTCTTTTAGTTCTCTTCTTTCCAATTGCATTGCCGCACTCCCATCAACAACCACACAAGGCTGTGTACCTGGCCTAGCTAGAACCCAGTATAGTCGGCCTGCAGAGTCCAAGCCCAAAAAATCCTTCCGGATTGATGACATCAGAAGCTGCGATTCCAGACCAGCAAATGAATCCTGCAGAAGTGACATCTCATTCCTCAGGGAGTTTATCTCAAGGTCATGAATTTGTGACTCATTCAAATCAGGTTGAACACCACCAAGATGGACATGATTATCTGAATTCACAGGCACAGGAGACACATGCTCGGCCAAATGAGTAGGTCCTTGAGGAACTTCAACAGAAGGCATAGAACCATTGGTTCCAATGTCCAATCCATGTATTTCCTTTAAAGTGTTTTGGATGCCATTCTCCCTGTCGGGCTCACCAATTCCTCCTTCTTGTAGTGGCTGCTCATTTGTTCTGTTGGATTCATCTTTTCTTCGACTTTCAGAAAAGCAAGATTGCATATCTTGACTTTTACCAGTGAAATGTTTCTCAGAAACGTTTCTTGAATATAACCAGCCTGAGTGTCTATTTAACTCATTTAAATGGTTCCCCTCTGGACCATCTTCCAGTTGTATCATATTATTAGGGAAGCCTGTGCAATGGTTGGAATTCTCACTCAAAGCATGGAGATGCCCTGTCCATCTACATTGGGTTGTAGATAAAGTAGTCAGCCCTTCTGTCCCAGCTTCTCCAGCTACATTAAGCCCTCTAGAATTTATCTTTGCAGCTTTTGCAGTAACTATTTCCTCTCGTAACTTTAGGTTTCTCCATTCCCCAGAAAGAGAACGAAGCTTTTGCTGCAAATCAGCTGACATATCAGCACATTTCTCAAGGTGTTCACGAATCATAGCCGAGTTAAGCACCTCATCACACAGAAACTTTAGCAGGAAGACCCTCTGCAGGCAATATAAAAGATAAACTCATCAAACTTAACCAAATAAGCAAAAAGAGAATAATAACCAATGCAGTTATGCAGCAGCTGGGGGAATGAAAGATGTCATTTTCATGTGCAATATTAAATGTCTGGAATAATTTGTTCATACTTAAAAAACCAAAACATAAAATTGATGCTACCATTTCTGATTAAAGAAAGAAACAAATAACTCATATGCACATGTGAATTACATTAACAGCCAGGACAGCAAATGGAAAACACTGTAACCTCCTGTCTCACCAATATAAGACCCAATGCCTGAATCCTTCCAACTCTCTCTTTCCTTCTCTGTTGTAATATTTCCCTTCTAGTTTGAATAGAACACATTGGTTAGGTAACACTCTAAAATTGCCTATCCACTTAAACCATCCAGGTTTAATTCTATATAAAGTATCCTTATCAACATATGCTTTTGAGGACTAGGCATGGCATATATGATAGCTCTGCTAGACTTTGAGAGGAAGTGAGTTTTCTAAGAAGCCTTCGCTCTATCCTAAAAATGGTAAGAGACCATGATGCACATGATTGTGTGCAAAAGATCGTGGTAAGCAGCACACCAAAATTTAAGAATTTTTTGCACAAAGTAAAAAGACCTGCTAGTTAGTGAAGAAATACCTTGAATATGGATTTTATAAATAATGTCAAGCTATGGCAATCTCACCATTTACATGCCCTATTTAATTTTTTTCATTAAAATAGTTGCACAATAGAGGTTCTTGCTATCACAAATTGTACAGAACTAAGCCCCATTTCTTGTTCCTTTCTTTTGATCTCTGTTATGTTTAGTGGTGCTGTGGTAGGTTTTGTCTTAACCCATACTTCATGGGTGCATTGTATTTTCTGCTCTCCCTTTATCTCTATCAAATCCGCCATTATTCATTAAAAAAAAGGGGATTCATATTCATCAGTGGGAAATGGGGCACAAGTTTCAGGTTTTGGAAACAGAGGTATGTATTTTCCAGACAAAGAAGGCATTAGATAATAAACAGAACGTGGATGGAATCATGGAAGTCATGATGCATTAGTACTGTCATAATTTGGTGTTCAAGCATCATAACACCATAAATCTGCAACTACAAAAGGTGGTAGCACTAAGCCTACCACTCAATCGAAGCACCTGGGAAAGCTGAACTGCAGACGGCATGTTTCTGTTAGATTACAGTAAAATGGAGTAATGAACCATTACAACCATATTAGACCGATGAAAAAATAGTCCACATCAAGGCATAGAACACACAAACAAGGAATCACAATAACCAAATGTCCTGTCCCAACTAGCTGGGTTGGGGACATGAATCCTTTCCCTGCATTACAATCTGCTAAACACTATATCTTCAGTCAGACATGATATGAAAAGCAAAGAACTAAAAAGTTATTAATATGGAAGCAAAGCACCACAGCATTTCACAAATATAATTAGAGATCCTCAAGAAGGCATGTGGGACTAGAGAAGACAAATAAGACGGTGTTCACAGACAAACCTCTTCTACGCTGAACTCCCAATACTCTTTTTCTTCCATTACGGAAGCTAAATGGGTCAGTGACTCAGAAAAGATGTGAGTGCTCTCTCCCTGATATCTCTTTTTCTGGTGTTGGCTGTTGACTTCAGAACACTTGGTTGTATCTTGAATTTTACATTGACCAGCAACACATGAAGGGCAATACCAGTTACCTTCAGGAATCCTTGCAAGTGGAGGATTTAAGCAATATGTATGATATTCTGAATCACATGTATCACACAACAGTACGCTGTCATCATCTTTATCAATACCACACACCTTACAGACTCCATCATCCCAAGGAGCTTTTGGGAGCTCACTTGAACAAACAAGAATATCATCAACTTCCTTTTCTGCTTCTACACTTAAAGATTTGGCGTTATCATACCCCACTAATTTCTTGACACGGGTAAGGACCTGCAACAGAAAATAAACACATTTAAGTATCAAGCCAATATATGGAAATAATTTTGATGTTTAGGTAGCAAAATTAGCAGAAGAAATTAAATATAAAGGGAGCACGAAAGAGAAAACCTAAGCCATCTAATTACTGCTTTGAAACTGCTACAAAAGTCAAGCTTGACAGAGATTCGCTATATCAAATTGTTTTCATTTTCTTGTGTTCTACTGCATCGCTGATCTAGACAATTCATAATACCTAAATTAGACACCACATTTCAACCAGATTTAAGCACACAGTTGAGAAATTAGCTCTTTAAAAATATTTTCCTTTATTCATCAGAAAAATAAAATAAAAAAGAAATTAGCTCTTTGATTAGGCTACAGTTAGACAACTTGGGTTGAATGTTGGTTTGGGTTTGGCCATGGTCTGCTGGTTTGTCTTCTAGATTGGACTTCGCTTCTCCCCTAGTTGAACACAATATACCAGGGTTTTTTACAATTATCTTCGTAAAAATTGAGACGAAATTTTTATGTTCTAACCTGAGACTTCATAATTAAGTTGATAGTAATAAGAGCTTTTATACTATTTGGAGGCTCTATTTCGCACTTAAGTGGCTGATGAATAAATTTATATACAACATGAGGTCTCTGAATTACAGCTAAAAAGGAAGTTGCAATCCAATAGAATCAATGCAAAGGGATGTGGAGAGAGACATGAAAAGAGATAAGTGCAAAACCTCCTTTTCATAGAGTGATTCAAAATTTTTGGATAGCTTTTCAGCTAATTGCATCAAGTCAGGTCGTTCCCCAAAAGCAGTACGTATGTTGTGCCAGACCTGCCAAAAGTACAGAGGAATTAGGCACCTTTGAAAGTTATTATCGTAGGCATGAACTAAAATTTCAAAAGCATCTTCAAATGATTAGGAAGTATAGATACAGGAGATAAAAAAACAATATCAACAGTGAAAACTGCAAAATAACGTATCACAACAAGTCAGGATGGTAACACGAGTCCTGTTCCACCATCCCAATGTAAAAATCCATATCTTTTGTTAGATAGTGTATTAAATACCGCTCCTGAATTATTTTATCTATTTTTTTTAACCAAAAGGTCCAGAAGAATGGACATTTTATCTAGGTTTGTTTTGGTCATCATCTTACCTTTTTGAAGCTAGAACCTTCAATATGCTACCCCTTACACTTTCTCATAGGGGGCATCCTTAGGTGGGTAGGTGAGCTAGTGTATAGGTTCACCGTTCACCTATCTAAGCAACAAATAAAAATAAATTCTTGTGCATGGGAAATTTTTGTTTTATCAACTTGGGCTGAAATTTACACCATTAACAGAAAGAACATAGATGTTTCACTGACACCACCTTAGCTGCAACTTGTTAAGTACTAGCCGATACAACACACTGCACTGGACATCTTATTTAGTGAATCCATATGCACCTCAGCGATTTGTTTCATTTACAAACACTTCAGTGAAATAGTTTCTCCAAGAATAAATAAACATAGCCTTTAAGCTCCAGAAGACCGCACAAAGCCCAAAGCAATTGAGTGAACAGAAGGTGTCATGTCACAGCCATTACTATTGAAGGCCCTATTTCAAGCGTTGGCTAGGGGAACCTATCAGTGACATTTTGAATACAAGGAAAACAATAAAGTGCAGTCCAGAAAGATGATATTGTGAACTTGGAAGATTGAGAAGTCATAATGTCATTAAGCACCTGATTGTGATATTATCATCATCTAATGATCTAATTCATATTCTTGCTATTTAGATTAGACACCCACGAGGATAATGATAAGAAGATCCATTTGAAGTGACAGATATAAATGTTTATAATTCTGCCAGAAATCATGGCTGTCAATATTATAAGTGGATTTTATTGATTCACGAAGATGTTACAACAATGTGTACAGAAGAATGTTAAACATTAAAAAAAAAAAATTTAATTTAAAAAAAAATGAAAAACCACAATTAAGAAAATGAAAACAACAATATGTACCAAAATGCATGAATATAAGAAAATCTTAATGACAATTAAGACAATGACAACAGCAATGCCTTATACCAATCACTTGTGGACAATTAAGAAGTTATATGAGAACCTTGCAAGACCAGAAAGAACCTAAAAATAACATTAATTGTGGCCAGAATGGTTGTTAGGCGATACTGTTGTTAAACTTTATAAAGGAAATAACATAAGGATTCCTTTCTTTTGATTCCTTTCATTTTTCTCAAAATACTTTATTCAATATTAGACTTAACTGAACATAGTATTATTAAAATAATATTAATCAACAAGAATTGTCAAAATAACATAATAAAGGCTGTGCAACAGAAAATAACAAATCATTATTTTTATAACGTATACTTTTTAAAACAAAATAACACCAGTTCAAGCCATAAAATGAATAGAGAAGTCTATTGTCATGGAAAAATGTTTCCTAATCAAACAAAATGATAAGTAGTAAAAGGATACAAACCTCACGAACATCCTCCAAGAAAGATTCATGTGATCCTCCATATGCCCCAACAGCCAATCTCAAATCAATAGTCCTAAAATCCAAAGGACGAGACACCATGGCTGGTGATCCAAGAAGACCCTCATCATCATTGTCAATTGGATTTGACAGTGATCTTCCCAGCAAATTGCAGAATACTTTTGCCTCATCTGCAGCAATAGCATGGCGTAGGACAATACGACACTGCTTCATAATTATATCAGATACGGCTCTAACCCTCTTCCCCTTTCTCCCCTTATCAGTTTTCTGGTGCTGACCTTTACCACACACATTTGCCAGCACAGAGAGAACAGCTTTCTGCATCGAGAAGGAAACAAAATTGAACTTAGGATCAAGTTCAATGTACTAAAATCATTTACTCTAGGAAGTAAATACAATTAAATAAGATACAGGAAAAAATGACTTCTTATATGCAGCATAGCATTGAAACTTCAAATTTATTACCAAAATAAAAAAAGGACGATGACCTCTTTAATTGTGAGGTCAATAAGATTGGACTGCATTAAATTTGTGGCAGACTTATTACAAGAGAGTGGAAACACAACAAAGTGCAAGAGTATCAAATTTTGATTTTTTTTTTAAGCAGAAGGAACAGCTTTAGAGAAAGTATATGCACCCAATCCATACAGATCTGCACAAAAATGTTTTATATAATGCTACAGTATCTGATATATATAACAATTTTTAATAACGCGTCTTATTACAACTGGCAGGTGGTACAACCAGAACTGCATGTAGGTAAATGATAAGACAAACATGAGTAGTTATATGGGACATCAAGGACTCAAAAAATGCTAAGGAGCATTCTTTGGTAAATAAAGTGAAAAGACCAACTTATTCTCATAATAAGATGTTGTGACCTGGTATTGCAAGGTTATTTCCAGAAGAAGTTTTTGGCACACTCTTTGAGAAGCCCTCTCCCACTATATATATTACAAGCCATACTTTATATTATAAGAATACATTTTGTGTGTTAAGGTATAATTGAAAGTAGGTAAAGATTCACGTTTTTTGAGAAACTATTTATTTTTTTAAAATTAATTAGTAATAAAACGCAGATAAGGTATGCACAGAGAGGGAGAGAGAAATTATATTGATGATTGAGTGGGACTGAACTTACATCAGTAAAATTGAGACTAAGTCAACTTTGTTTTCTTACCTATAAAATGTCTTTTTACTCCTTAAGTTATTTACTATGTTGCCTTCTATTCTCACATAGGCCAACATTGAGGATGTCCCCTTTTAATGATAAAGAAGAAAAAAGAGCTGAATTTGGCACTGTCACATTATAAATTCATGGATTTGTGGCCAATCCACCCTCGGGTTGCTAAGCCACATCTTAAGTGCTTGAACACCCCAAAGAGCAAAACATAGGTAAATCACATGTGTGAATAAGGGGTGAAAAGGACAACAACAAAAAATTTGACGAAAAGAAGAGCTACCAATAATTTAATTGTGTAATGTATTGAAAGACCAAATTGAGAAAGTTACTGCACACATTTTTAAGATGCAAAAAACAACAAAACAACAAATAAATATAGCATTGAAGTTTTTCCCAACCCAAAAAAAAAAGGAATAGATGGCCTAAATACTTGAAACGTTTTATAATTTGCAGAAATATGTGAACAACGAACAACTTGATCCACAAAATGAAGATAAGAAACAACAAAGCAACAGTGTTACAGACTGTAAAGCATTGAGACGAAGCAAAGCAGGTCCAAAAACTATTTTCTTTCAAATTTGAAAGTCCAAATATGACGATTTCCCTCATCTACACATTCCAAAAGCATCTATTCCCCACCAACAGGACAAAATCCCCACACACAGGAAACCAAAAAAAAAAAAAAAACTACAGACCATGATATATTATCCTTTTGATTGCAGTTTCAGAACTGTCATTTTTTCTTTTATTATTAAGAAGTGAATTTCTGGTTCTGTCCATTTCACCCTATGGCATGACATCTACAGGAGTAACTCCAAAAGTAACAGAATTCTGAGAATGCAGTTGAAACTCAAATAATAATACATCAAACACACAATCTTGTTCAAATAAACAAACAAGCATAAATCAGTTTAACACATGAAATGGAACTAGATTGCATTAATAAACTTTTAATTTCTATTTAAACATCACAGTTTGTGTAGGAAAAAAATATGGGAATAATTAAAAGACCAACAGAAATCACCTTGGTAGGACCTGATGCATTGCCCTTATAGACTTCCTTACTGATTGAATGCTCCAAGATTTTCTTTGCCCATTCTGGTGGATCTTTCTCCAAAGCTTCATAGATACACTTTCTTATTCTGGTTCCCACATTAGTCGGAAGCTTCCTCACAGGTTCCAGTGCCTGCGCCCACTCTGGGATATTACTGTCATTCACTACAATCATTTTGCAAGCAACAGTTGCATCGGAGTCCCTGGAATCTATGGTTAAAGCATCATAGTCTCTCTTCACAGAACCAAATATTTGTCTTGTAGCCTCTGCAAGCAGCTGAGAATCACAAAAATTAGTGCATCACTATTTACCATCACTTTTTCAGCATCTAAACAAAAGTCCGATTTTTCAGAAAGAGCACTTGAATTCAAAATCCATTCTTAGTAGAAAACAAAAAGAACTTAGCAGAAAAAGCATCAGTGACTTGGGAATTCCACAGATCTTAAATGACATAAGAACCATATTGGAAACAGTGGCTCATATTCAGGGAATCAGGGTCCAAGGGGGGAGAGACCTAAGGGGCCCCATGGGCGGAGTGCAGTGGATAACACAAGGAGAGGCCCCTCCCCCGGACTTGGGAGAAGTTTCGGCCATGCCGAACTGTGGGGGTTGGGGAGTGCAAGGATTTTCACCAATATACGGACTAGGGTTATAATGGGAATATGGATAGATATAAGTTGTAACCCTAATCTTTTCTCAATATAGCAAAAGAACCCTTCTCTCTCCTGGGGATGTAGGAATTCTGCCGAACCATGTATATCTGTGTGCAATTTCTCTTTGATTCTTCTTTTTAAGTTCACAGATTAAATATCGCAACATCAAATAATCACAAGAAACCTAGTCACACACACAACAACAATAACAACAACAAATTTCTTCTACCTACCAGCTGGGATCTGTTAAATCAAAATCAATATCTTTGATCAGAATATACTTCTTTAAATCATTTCCGCTCAACTCCATCCATACCCTTTTGGTTCCCTCTAAGATCAGGATTTAAAACATCAGTATTGGTAGCTTATCAGTTAGCTCAGATACTGATATGGATTGATCATTTCAGAAAAATATCGGACTGAATTGGCATCTAAAATTGTGTAAAATCAAGAGCTTCTTCAAGTTTCTACCAAACACATACCATTATATGGATCAGATCATCCAGTCTAATACCAATATGGATCAGCAAATATAAAAGGATAATTTAGACCACCTCTTAAATCGTTCAACATGCAGTCCCTTAGACCTTCTCATATTTGCCTCGCTAGGTCCTTGTTTTACACGTCCAAACTATAATAACTTAATTCCCTTTTTCATATCTGTTTTGACAAGTACTAAGCACTCTCGTATATTTTCAGTTCTTTCTCTATCTCGCGGTCTTCCAATGCATCAATTTCAACATCACCATCTTAGTAATGCCCATTTCTATAAATTCATTACTTCTTTTAATGAGGGGCCTCTCAACTTTCTTACAGCTGCCTCCCTAAGTCATCACTTTAAATATGAAACTATCTTAACTTACTTTCCTTTATCTTATCACCTACTTGGACAAATCCTAACCGCTCTCAAATAAGTTCATCTCTTATCTTTCATAGTCTTTCCACACATCAATCTTAACATCTGCATCTCAGCAATAACCATCCTATGTATATCATGCTTTTTGTTGCCCAATATATTAATCCATATATCATAGTAGGTATAATAACCATTTTGTATATTTTCCTTTTAGTTTCAATAGGATACAACGATTAGATAACACTCAAGAAGAACCTCTCCACTTAAGCCATCCAAATCTAGTTCTATGTGCATCATCCTTATGAATGTCGCCCTTCTTTGTGTATAATTGACCCAGGATAACGAAAATGGTTACTTTTAAAAATCTCTTGATTCTCAATTCTTATCAGTGATTACCTATTCAATTACTTATTCTGAAGTTACACTTCATATACTCAATCTTAGTTCAACTTATTTTACTATCTTTTCATTTGTCCCTCCATAACCTCAATTTTGAATTTACTCCCTCTCTAGTTTGGTCCACCAAAACTACACCATATCTACAAAAAAAATTCACCACGACATTTTCTCTTGGATATCACTAATTAATTCATCTAAGTTGAAGCAAAACGATAAGGACTCATATCTCGCCTTTGGTGTAAACCTATCATACTCAAGACATAACACTCTAGAAGAATCTATACTCAAGACATCTAACTCTAATTATAAGGGCAACATCAACATCATTATCCCCTTCAAGTCCACACATAATCATTAATTGTTTATACTAATGCAAAATCAATTATCATTAAGATAATCGTAAAGAACTGGGGAAAGTAATGTATAGATGTTCTAGTTAACCATAACATCTAATTTCATGCTTGAGTAGTGTCATTACTTTCACAATTTCCCTTTGGGTTAGGTTGTTAATTGCCCTGGTAAGTTATCACTGGATTCAGAATGTCCAACCCCCTCCTTGGCGGCTGTCTCACTCTGTGGGATCGGTTCATTTCTTGGTACAATGTGTTGAACATCTCATTCAGCCATATACCTAGATCGCCAATGCACTTACAGATAGTTTAGCTAAGGTGGAAACTGGAAATATGTCAGTATTTGAGCGGTTAGATCTAGCGTCTTTACTTGGGCAGAATAGGGAATCTGATGTATGACTTTCCGGGTGCACTCCTCTCTATGGGGAGAGTGCCACCTTGTTTTTTTTTTCCTCTCTTGATTTATATCCACCTTCATTATCTTTCAAAAAAAAGGTTAAAAGTTATCACATTGGATATAATCCTTTTTTCTGAAAAATTAAAGAATAGTAGCAACAGAAAAAATAATCTACAAAAAAGCATAACATGAAAAAAAGGTGAGAAAGGCAACTAATATGAATCAAAGTCCCCCAAACATGCATACAACATTAATTACATTCACGTAATATGTTCTTAATGCTCGAAAGTTTTCTAGTCCTTCCAAAACTGTTTTGTCCTATAGTTTCATCACTAATTTACTGAGAATTACAATAAAATGTATAACTTTCATAGCCTTGACTTCATGGAAGTGTAGTCAATTGTTACTCATATTGAAGTTACTTTGTTGGAAATAAGTAACAAAAGTGCATGTCAAAAGGAAGTAAATCACACTTATGCTTCTCAAGAAATATGACAAAGTATGGTACAGAGCTTCTAGCAAACATATGTAGTAAGCAGTCTTGTCAAAATCTGGTTAAAAAAATTATAGATTCATATTGTAACCAAACAAGATATTTGAAATGAAAATATGTAAGATTTAAGAACATTTCTGTTGAGTAATATTGTTCTGGTGAAGAACAATATATTTCATCACTAAATGAGGTAGTAACTATGATAATATATTAGATCAAATTATAATGCTCTGACCCAATCTTACCAACGCATCTGTTTCCATTCCAGCCACCCCGGTAAGTGAGCCACAAAGCACTCCACCATCACCTTGTAAGCATCGAAATACTTTAGCACTCTCTCGGCTAATAATTTCCGCAGAATCAAGGTGACAGTCCATGCACGAGACAGCTAATATGTATCTCCGAGCTAACTCTGGCCAAGTAAATTCATTGATGGGGAGCATATCAAGCTTCATTTTCTTTGTAGAAACCAGGTTATCTGCCTCTTTCCTCCTTCCTCGTCTCGATTTTGGCTCTCCAGCATCAAAAGTAGGATCAACAAGCGCTGCTACCTTAGACTGTAACTCACCAACTAGCACTTTCAGAAGCGAGCTGTGCGCCTTTGTCAAAGCAATGCCAGTGCATCTGCCATAAGTGCGAGATGCCAACCTAGCTTGAGCAGCTTCCTTCATTGATACTGTTTCTACTTCAATGAATGCATGTGGATTTTCCCTAGGAACTTTTGGGTCAGATGCAGCGGTTGCAGATAAAGTATGACAACTAGCACCATTGCTTCCTTGTGATGTTATATTCCCACCTTCCTGAATTTCCTTTTCTAATTTATCAATAAAATTTAAGCTATCAAACCATGGATTTATAAGTTCTTCTTCAAGTTCCTCAAACAACAAAGGTTCCTTCATACCTAATATCTCATAGAACCGCCACAGTAACTCCCAAACCTATGCAGGATTAAATAAAAAGTGATTAGATTGCAGAACCTATCAATCAAAATTTGCATCCTAATAACAATAATTATTTGACAGTATCCTTGCCATTACTGGCACACGCATACCTGAAGAACATCACCAACCAGTTCCAAAGGAAGCTTTGAGCTCAAAGGCTTTCCAGGAGGAGGAAGGAGATTATCCAGTACATCTTCAGACGTCTGCTGCCTGGGTCTTTTACATCCTCTCAATAAAGCATCTAAGCCTACTTCTTCCTCACCATGTATTTCACATTTTCTTTTGGCCAGAAGAAACCCACTTCCAACAGTTTGTGTTGAATGATAACTTCTTTTGTTCAGAAATTCATATTGTGGACTGACATCGACTTCAGGAAACTGTTCTATGAATTCTTGCACGAACTCCATATCCAACCCGAATCTGTCTTGTTCTAACCATTTTGCCAGTGCTTCACACAAAGTATCAAGTTCATGATCACACCGAATTACATGTGGAGTCTTGATAGGACCCAAAGAGCTGCAAAATTTGGTTAAAAAACCAAGACTCTCTTTGGTCTCTGCATCCATGACATTCAAATACTTTGTAGACACTGCATCTACATCATGCTTGCAGAAAAACTGAAGAAAGCCAGTTCTATTGTAGACTTTACGGCAAGCATCGATGAATGTCTGAGAAACAAGCCTCCATACCAAAGATGATGATCTCCCTTCAACTAAGAACTCACCAATATCATCCCTGGACTCTGACTGATCATATAAGAGTTTCCCAGATGTTTCTGGAAGGCAATTGGACAGGTTTTGCAAACTATTTGCCAATTGAGCATCATTAGCATTATTTAAACTACCATTGAAACTCGATAAAAAGTCATGTTCCAGATAGGGAGGACACGGATCGGCTAGAAGCATCTGAATACTATCATCTTCATCATAGTCCACATTGAAAAATGTAGAAGTACCACGTTCTATTTTATGTCGACAATCAGATTGGCCACAGTTTGGCCTTAATAGGACAGCTGACCCATCAGGGATGGGCACTGCCATGCATGAACTTCTTCTTACCTTAAAAATAGGTCCAGCATCACCACCATCAGAGACATCACACATAAACAGAGACCCAGTAATCTTATCATGCCAACAGGATTTATAACCTACAGGCCAAACCTGCGTCACGTCATGATATGATTTCCGCGTATCAACACTCCCCAAACAAAGAACAAAGAAATCTTCATACTGAACTGGATGTCCTTCCTGGAAAAAGAAACATAAACATATCAGGCAGGAACATCAGGAAAAAAAAGAGAGAGAGAGAGACAAAAAGATACAACCTCAAATAAGATTGTATAAGGTGCATGTAGGCATGATACAAACTATGAATTACATATACACTTACGTTAAGCTGCAGTGACCACCTGCCACTGTTTTTCTCTGGCCTTGATTCAGTAACTGTTGCATTACTTCCAGAACTACAACCATGAGTTTCCATGATATTGACACCAGAGAAGAGCTCCCCACTTTCACAATTTGTCAGAATTTCTTGGTCTGCTGCAGAACTATTGGCACTTGAAATTTTACACGACTCCTTTCTTCTTCGTCTTAAATGCAACGCTTTAGGCACAGAAGCTAAAACATCATTTCTATCCTCAAGTTCTATGGAACTGCAGTTTGACACCAATCCAAGATGACAAGCTACATCAAACATTGACTCGAACCTCTTCCCATCTGGGGCAAAGTACACTGCCAAAGTTTCAGACTGGTTTGCACACTGTCTAAATTCTACTCGCCAACCTTCTCCCAGCAAACCATGCCGTTCAAAAATATACTCCCTTAGATTCAGCAAGAATGTCTCACTTGGATTCCGAGATGGTAATCCAAGATCTGCATTAGTTGTAATCCTAAGCGTTTCTTTAAATTCAGAGTCCAAATCCACCTCCTCAAAACTTTTATCCGTCGTTAGTCTGTGTTGTACTGTAATACTAGATGCCTTCTGTAAATCAAATCCATTGCTAGCACACCACAATCTTGAATACGAGATCGGGGGACTATATCGGTTGGCAACAAAAGTATTATCACTTGTATTGTGCACTCTAAAAGCCACCACAATAGTAATCAGTAAGTATTTTAGTACTATGAAATTCAGAAGTGCAACTACATTAAAAAAATAACAAAGGCATTCCATGACAAGGACAAATGCGATTTAATTAAGTATAAAATGCTAAAGAAGGAACACATCATGGAAATCAGAGTTCTTCCACCCTAATAATTGGTCCCAGATTATATACATTTGTATCTCTCTTTACAAAAGCATTATGTTTCAATTGCAAACCACCAGAATTTCAACAGGAGGGCAAGAAACCAACTGTCACTTTTGCAACCACTCGTTCATCAGCATCGTCAACTAAAAGTGAAATATGGATAAAGATCAATTTTTTTTTCCAAATGAATAATGAAGGATATATTAAAAGCTAAGAGAGAAGAGTACAAAAACATGAACACCATGACATATGCGTAAATAAAAATAAAAACTACCTACTACATGTACCAGCTATCTAAAATATAACACCACAATAGTAATACAGCAAGAAAGTAGGACCTAATCCAATAGTGTAGCAGTAACCCAATCCCATAAGATATCACTGGTAGATACAAGCCTGAACTCCTCCCTGATACTAACCCTATCTCGGAACCGTTGTATCTTTGATGGGGGCTCTATACATAAATAATTCCGATGGATAAAAATAAATTTGCTCCAAGTAACTAGATGCTAATATAAACCTTCCATTTCATCAACTAAAATTACCTTTTGCTTTGTATTCTTGATTGATGAGTCGGATAACTTCTGGATATAATGCAAAATTAATCTACTTCTTTTCCAACTAAATGATAAAATTTTGTAATAGATCGAAAATAAATTGAATGACAGCAAGTTAAGCTTTAAAAACTCTCACCACCTCCTCCCATCTTTACAATCTTCCCATCTCTTTTCGCTTTCTATCCTCCTAAATTGTACTTGTACCGGTGTGGGTTCCAGCACACAAAAATGAGTGTGAGATGTCAGATTTAGAAAAATCCAGAAGGTATATCCTAGGGTATGAAGTATTGCCAAGATTAAACTGTGGTTCTGCATCAAAGCCGAGTTCCTACAGAAAGCGTTTACAAGATTAGTAACCCCCTTTCTCCATCTTCTAGAGATTACCTACAATTCTACCAGACCATTACCAACACCCCAAACCACCCCCCACCCTCCCAAAACAATGGTTACACAGAAAAATATATAAATACCGCATTTGGAGCTTAGTGGTCAACTTAGCCACCCTATTTGACACTCTAAATAGAGACATGATAAAAATGAGAAGCTTAGCTAACATAAACTGAATTAATAATCTGTACAACACAAAGTTAAGCAGTTCCTGCCTAATCATAGTGTTACTGCCTAAGCTGGTAGGCAGTTTTTTGTATAGCTAACAGGTTTATGACTTGTATAGTTACAGGTTTATAGCTGTAGTATCTAATATGGCTTAGCATTTTGGCTGAACCTTTCATGTAAATTTTGTTTCAAATCAATACAAATTACACACTCTCCAAAAAAAAAGTTAAGCAGTTCCTCTACCAAGACGCCAATCACCTCTCAATCTCTCAATAATGGATCCCAAGACACAAACCCTGAGGACTGGGCTCCCTGGAGGAGGCCCAAATAAATGAGAGACCACAAGCCACACTACAGCACAAGATTACAAATAAAGTTTGTCAATCTTTGTAATTTATGTTGATCCCTGACATGCAGCTCTTCTGGAAATGATTTTAGGCCTAGATACCATTTCAGAACATACTAAAATGTATTTTGCCCAAATAAAATTGATCAACGACAAAAACAAGGTATTATTTACAAATTTCAAACGAGATGTAGGAACCTCATCTCTTCCCACTCAAAAACTTCTAATAAGTCTCCAATCTTCAACCTACTTCAAGAACCAATTCAGCACACAAGTAAACAGAAAAGGGAAAAACAGCCCTTCTCACTTCAAGCCTTCAGAAAAAGGAAAGCAACACAGTATAGAGCCACCAATAAGGAACAAAAAGCAAACATTCTAACACTACTCTCATATATTTCTTCCATCTCACACGAAAGCCTTTGCAATCCATAACTGCATCAAAAGCTTCCATTCCACTCTATCGTATGTCTTTACAAGAACTAATTCGCAAATCAACCTTGACTCCCCAGAACTTAATCTCCCTATATTCACTACCAATTTAGGAACCATCAAGATTTGTCTACCCTTTAGTGGAAATACTTTGACTTTGTGAAATGAGCGACATCATTACAATATTGCATCTGGGAATGAACTTTAGCATGTTTTATATAAACTGGTGGTTAGGCATATAGGAAAAAAGTAATTGATCTATATACCCTCACTGTGTTGGATTCAACAAAAGAAGGGTCATATTAGTAAATTTATTGATCACTCTGTGAGAATGAAGAAACTCTTTTTAAGGCCAAACAACTATCCTTTTTTTCAACACATCCCAGTTATATTTGATGAATGCCAAGGTAGAATCATCAAAGCCAGGAGCTTCATCCTTTCCAAATTCCCAAACTCCCATTCCAATCCCTTGTTGAGCATGTTTTCCAACTTCCTTTCATTTGCCTCTAAACCTAAAACTTTACTCAAAAGAATAAAGATTGGAATATAGTCAAGAGAGGGCTCTTCAAAATCCTCTGGAGAATTTAAAACAATCCCCTATATCATGAACCTAGAGATCAAATCAGTCAACTTTTCTACCATTGGCCAGCTTATGAAAAAATCTATTAGTCACATTCGCATCTTTGATCCATAGTCATCAAGATTTCTACCTTCAAGATATCTCTTCACTTATAATAACTCCATCCAATTCAGATGTCAAACAACAGTTTCCTCTCTATTTCATCCTTTTTATCCAATACCTCCATGTTTCCAACCAGGTCCTCCTTTACCTCTATAATACTAAAACATTTTTGATTCCCCATTTTGGTGTTTTGTTTTAGTCCCCCAAAATCCCTAATCACCCGAAAACCAGCCCAACCATAATGAGAACCTATAACTTTAACCCCATCACAACACAAATTTTCTGAATTAAGGATAGGATAGCCATATGTTCTCAAACCTAGAGGACACTGGATCATATCTTTTTAACCCAACATGCCACTATTTTCTCAATGGGGTGGCATGCTGCCAGTGCCGCTAGAAACAAGGGAGCTCTCTAACACCCCCACCCAACCTGTGGGTTCCATTCCAAAACCCATTGTAACATGCAAAAATTTCTCCAACATTGCTAACACCACCTCATAGATTTCAAGGCTTCAATCTCTCAAATCCACAAATACATAATAAAATTCATGCCAATCCATTGCATTCATGAATTGGCTCATATTTTCTTATAATTTCATTCAAAATGAAACAAAGAAAGACAAATAAAAATTTTCAAAAAACATATTACATTTCACAAAATCTTAGCCAAAGCGACCTTTGGATTGAAGATTTTAGGAATTACAAAATAAATGATTTAAAAATCAAACTCCAAGTGATAGAAGATGAGTTAAAAATTTTGGTGGATACAAATAGGAAAACTAGTTCCTATTTGATCTCTCATAATGATCTATGCCTGTAAGTAAAAGAATATATCGCTAGATATCATGATACATTACCAATACTGAAATTTATCAATTGATTCATGATGCAATGATTTGAAAACAGCAACTAACACACTAGACTTATATCATTCACCATGGAAAGTGGATATCAATCAATTATCAAGTGATACATCGATTTTTTTTTTTAATCAATAATGAAGTATGTTCATATATAAGGTAAAAAGGAAGTATAAGTAATACAAGGAACAGCTAGGAACAAATATACAAAAACAATCCCTAGCCATCACTCCCTCAATGCCCGAACTAAGAATGCCATAATCATCGATATTTAAAACATGCATGATAAAATGTGATTCAATGGATAAATGAAGTTTGACTATATTACAAGGGAAAAATAGTTTAATGCAATCAATAAAGTGCTGATAAAATTTCACTGGTTCCAATGAATTCCACTAGGGGTATTAAAACCCCCTTTTTTCAACCAACAAGAGCAACATTTTGCCTCATGCCAATGGAAATATAGCAGAACAAATTTCTTACAACACCAATGGCATGCACCGCAAAAAACTTAAAAGAAGGATGAGAGAAAGGGGAGAGAGAGAGAGAGAGAGACAAAGAGGGAGGGAGGGAGGGAGACAAGAGAGAAGAGATGAGATATAGATATACACATCTCTCCTTCTCTTCCCAAGAAGTATGGCGTGTGCTTTCCTATCCAAAAGCCTTATATATGTGTGTGCACACATGTGCGTGTGAACACATATACATACACGTGTACGTATATACATACACGTGTACGTGTGTGTAAGTACATAGATACATATGTATATACACTTTTGAGTGTGATTAACGCAACACATTAATAATTTAAAATTTCTTGAAAAATGTGTTTGTTGGACACTTCTTCTGAACTTGGCGCCGTGAGGATAATTATATGTATCATGGGCGTGCTAGCACCCCTACGAATGTAGGGAGTCACAAAGGGTTTTGACTCCGGGCATATGTTCGAATCCAAACCACGATCAGACCATGATCAGCTCAATCGTATTACAAGCCATTTGTGTGAATATATTAAATGAAAAGTCAAGCAATCATGCGAAGGTTGTAGTTCTTTCTTCATCAAGAGTTCTTGATTTGTGGAAACAACAAATGGAAATAATTATAATAGCATGTGTAGTTGAAGCACTGGCTGATTAAGATTGGCCAATGTATATTTGTATTATGTGCGCATGTGTTTCTGAGCACAATATCTAATGGCCATATAAAACAATAGCTATTTGAGGACAAAGAGAAATTGACCTGGACCATCAACCTCAAAGGAAGAGAAAAGAAATAAAACAAAGAAAACCAACAAAACCAATAGTATCGGCCTCTCTCTTATCGCCATGGTGTTGGAGGATAAGAGAGTTTGGAGGCATCCACCAATGATGATAATTTGAGGATTCGTGCAAAGAGCACCGCCTGGCCATGATTGCTTCAGTTACACACCTGACTTTATCAAAGCTGCCTATGACACCAGCCTCTCCCTTATTACCATGGTGTCAAAGCACAAGAGAGTTTGGGGGCAAAAAATACCTTCACACATCGCTATGACAAAAAGTAGGAGAAAGGAGCCTAATCTAATTTCTGTTACTTTTGTTGGAGTAGCATGAAAGATAGGGTAGCCAACTAGCGAGTGGATAAAATCTAATAATATAATTTATGTTGTGTTGTTTTGGAGCTAGTCCTCGATCTCTTCATCATTTGGTGATTTATACTTTCTACTGAGCATTTATTCAGTTTATGCCACTCCTCAATCACCCATGATCTCACATGGCAATTAATTTGTTTTTGAATTCTCTAGCCCACAGCAATTTCATGTGCATGCGAGTGAGCGTTGTTTTGTAATTCGTCGGCCACATGTTAATCCACGAATCCAACTCTCAGAATTAGACCAACATATTGCCACGTGGACTTCTCTTATTCGCCAAGTCACAGCAAGTGTAAACAATGTTATATAGTTTTTTTTTTTTTTTAGTTTGATTCGACAAATCATATTTGTGTGAGAGGCGCAATAATATTTGAAAGAGGTTTAGAGATAGTTGAATTTTTGTAGTATTTAAAACAATAAAAAATAGAATGGAAATGGGTTTCATACAATGTTCTTAAATCTTATTTACCATGTAAAATTTAAAAAACTACATTAAGTGGGGCAGTTGCAGCCATATCAGAGTTTTTGGTAGTACTTAAAATCCCAGATTCAGTTATACCACTCAGTGTTTTAGCCAAATCGTATAACTCAATAAAGGTTGATAGAAAGCACAATGATTCGCATGCAACAAATGCAGATTCTACAACCTATTGAAGGATAGTCAAGAAAAGGAAAAACAAATATCATATACTGAATAAGGGAGCTGTGCTACATGAAAACATGCATGTAGTCCTTTCACCAAAATCTGCTGCTAAATAGCCGCTAATACAATGCAGTTGTAAGGACTGCAACTAGCAGACATACTCAAACGAATATATGCAAGCATCCAAGGACTCATTAACTATCCATTGTACTAGTTAAAAACAACTAACACGAAACAACTAAAAAAGTACATTTTGAGACGAAAAATGGATAATTTTTGCAGATGCAAGCTACATTTTCAAGTAACTGAACCGTACACTGCCTTTTTCTGCTGAGAAACTATAACCACAGTAACCTGAAATGCAAGTATAAGAAATAATAGAAATAAGGGAAAATCACAAACCTCGAATTTTGAAACCTATCGCTTCCCTCGGCTTCCCCATCACTCGGAGGCGACGCATTGATATCCAACAGGCGAACGCCGCTCCTCTTCGGCCCCGCACACACGGCTCCCAACGGCCACCGCTTACTCCCGGCTCCATTCCTCACACAGTCAACACACATCCAGTCATCCAGCATGATCGCTTGGCGTCCTCGCATACCCGCGCAGCTCAGGTGGAAACCCCGCTCACAGCCATCACAGACCACAACACTGCCCCTCACCTCGGGGCGACCACAGGCACTGCACACCGACCCCCGTACTTCACCGGGCAAACACACCGGCAGTCCGGGCGGCGGCATAGGGTTGTCATGGAAAGCCCGAACAACAGCGTACGCGTCGGGAACGGCTGGCAGGGTTTCGCACGTCGAGGAAGAAGGGATCTCGTTGAGATCGATGCCGAAAAGCACCGGCCGGAACTCTGGCTTGGCATCGCTGTTACCACAGCTTGAATCCTTCAATTCCATCATGAGAGAAGGGATTCCGAGCTCGATTTTGACGGAACCATTTCTGCCCGTTGAGGCATTTTTATCTTCGAAATTACGATTATTTCCAAGTAGAGATGACAAATGTGAAGGCAAACTTAGATCGAAAGGCCGAGATTTGGAGGACAAATTTCGCTTCCGTTACGCTTCCACCGACTGACTGAGGAGCCAAAACGTATCAGCGAGAGGTGGAGGCAGCGCAGAGAGGGAGGGAGGGGGGAAGAGAGAACCCAAAGAAAAATAAGAATCAAAGAAAATTACGAATGAAAAGCGAACCGAACCGCATCCAACCCGCAACCCCGCCTCCTTGTATGGAAACAAGTTCGACAAAACCAGATTTGGACCCTGCTTTTAAGAAAAAGAGAAAAGGAAATATTAATTTCCTACAAGGTGGAATGACGAAAATATCCATACGCGGGAAACCGACTGTGCCCAGAAGTCAGAACCCGAGGGTCGCGCTAGGTAAAGCCGGAAGGACGCGTACTATTACGCTTTTAGACATTGTACGACGAGCATCTCGATGTTACTATTTCTATAACTAAGAATCATATCTCCGATGAACCGTCCATACTTAATGTTCAACTTACCCGACATATTTAGTAAGATTTCCGTACAAAGGAAAAAGATAATTCAAATGTTGAAGGAATTCGGCTAAAGTTTGGGGCATATTTGCACAAACACTATGATATCTAATATTATCTAACATGCAGCTTGAATATATCCATCTTAAGCATCTTTCGTCTTGATAAGCTTACTTGCGTGGCCACACCAAGGGATATAAACCAAATAACTATTCTAATAAATGCTTCAAAAAATACACAAGCACACATAAAACAAATGAAAATTTCAGCAATGCATCTTTGTTCTAGTGATCCATACAATATATCAGATGAAAAATATAAATAAAACTCAAGATCATTGTCATGCATATGCCTGATTACTCACAAACCACATGCATGACTCTAAAGAACAATATTTTGCAGATCCAGCAGTTTATGGTAACAATTAATTGATGAGATCTAAAACAAGACAGCATGCTTGTGAATACCAAGCTTGAATAGAAAGAAAATTAGGAAAAACTAGAGATATGAGATACAAACCCCAATAAATCCATGCGACATGTAAAAAGGAGGGGAAGATTGTTGAAATCTCTTGCAAATGCATGCACTTGAATACAAAAAGGGAAAAAAATTAATAGAATTTATCTTTGTGAGATTTTAACTGCAAACCTTGAATGTTATTTCTTTTGTCTGCGCGTTGAACTCCATGATAGAGAGGTTTATGGGCGAATTAGGATTCAATTTTCGAGTTGATTTTCTAGCCGATGAAGCAAATCAATGCCCTTGAATGTTAAATCCAGGGTTTGCAGAAGGAGAAGAATAAGGATTTGGTCTAACTACGATATTGTATAAGTGACAAGAGTTATGAGGAGCATAAATATCAATTGTATATGTTATTTTTAGTAAGAAAAAGTTAAAGCATACGACCTATACGAGGCAATAGGTACACGTGGCCCTTATTATTATTATTATTATTTTGCATGTCGTTAAATTGGACGGTCGGTGTGACTTGACCGATAGATAATCTCACTAAAATTGCTTCTCAAAATAGGTCATTAATTTTTGTCAAAATTTTGAATCAATACACTATACTACCATAGATAATGACCAACGTAATGCCTTAATATATAAACACAAGTTTATACTATATATAACACAAGGTGTCTCCTTGGGAATCACACCAACCAAAATGTGCAAGTTTCCAAAATAGCTCTTACACATCTTTGTGAAGATTCATTAATAAGAAGGTACAATAGTTAAAACTGCGTCAATTTAAAAAAAAATTTAATAATCTATTTCAAAGCTGTTCTTCCTTTTCCATCTCCTTCTTTGTACTCGAAGGATTGCACGTGCACCTGACTAGTTTATACAATAAAAACAAACAAACAAGATGGTTAATTTGACAATAATCTACACAGTAAGTTTGGGACTTGCTATATGTTCTTGTCGTTTCCATTGATCCAATGTGCATAAAAAAATTGTCTGAACAATTTCTTTTTTATTGTTCCTAATGTAAAAAGTGACCAAAATATCATACGACATATATCCAAGGATTATAGGTGGATGTTTCTCTCTTAAAGATAGTTGAAGACTTCCATAATCATAAACTCCATCCAAATATTTGAAAGTAACTCCTCACGCATGATAATGTAACTATCCCTGTATGATTTCCCAAAAATAACTCATAGAGAACTGTTATTCTTCTTGGGAATCCCCAATCTCATAGAAATTATCAAAATTCATTGGTGAAACTTACTTTCAGTTTGCCTTCACTAAGTTCAATGTTGCAGAATGAAATTACATCTATACTATAATAAAGATAACCCTCGATATTCTTCATTGAGATTTACTACCTAAATTGCCCCTCGCTTTTATTTTTGTTCATATTTATCTCTCAACCAATTGCTTATACATACATACCTTATATTATCCCCAATGTAATTTACTCTTACTTTTATTATCAGAGGGATTTATCCTAAGCTAACAAAAACAATAATAAGCATATTCGGAGAAATTATTGCGGGCCTCAGTTATCATTTTCATACATTGATGCAGAACTGCCCATTTGCTTGGTTTCTCTCCTAGAAGGGTGCTTGGACTAACGCTTGAGCCTAACACGTTAAATTCATACTTTTTTCGGAGAAAGATAAACAGCCTTTCGTATGCTTGAGTACTGGGATCTCCTCGCTATTCTGTGGTAATCTTTATATCCCTATATCTGTAGTCTGTTTGAGCGTGTGATTGTTTGTTTTTTAGCCCTAAAATTCTAGTATTTAAGGTCCCAAATACAAGAAGTGCCTGAATTCAAGATCATGTTCTATTGTTGCGGGGTATTGCGGGCTTTCCGCTTTTGGTGCTTATCGAGTTTAAGATTTTGTTATTTAATTTACGTATTAGGTCTTTCCATTATCCAATGGTTTGCGATTTTAGAACTTCAGAGCTCACTGTCCTTTCCCAGATTGTTTTCTCTATTAATTGAGAAAACAATTAATAGAGAAAGGAAAAGGGATTTATCTCAATTGAGATTTATTAGAAGTATGTGCAGCTTTGCATTTGTGAGTAGCCTTCCTAAAACTCAGCGCCACCGAAAAAGGAAAAGAGATTAAAAATTAGTGTCATTATTGATGATCTCGATATTTTTTTTATCGTTCTGAATGTTGTCTGTATTTGTGTACGTGTGTGTTTGGATGTGCAGGCACAAACGGGCGGCAAGCTTGGCCAGCATACGTCAGCATACACGTACTCACGTTATTCATGGACGATAAGATACCCTTTCATCATTTCAATATTGATTTATAAGGCTTTTAAAATTAGTCTAATCAAGACTGAATTTAGGGAAGGAAGAGGCTTTCCTGATATGTTGAAGTGAACATTTTAGTAGTACAGTTTGAGCATTCATGAGGATGGAATATTGAGCAGGATGTTGTTTATAAAATTAGAGTTGTCATAATGATAGATAAAGCAGGAGAATGGAGTATAAGTCCATGAGATGTATTCTGTCGCGTGCTATCTCATAATTAGATTAAAATCAATTGATGTGTTACATATTTTATATTAGATCAGTCATCAATTGACAGTTTGATCTGACCACTTCTAAGTGAATTTAATTAGATTTAGTTTCCATTCTAGCAGTATTGCAATCTATAATAACCCACATAAAGTAATTATCAAATGACTATTAATAAAACTCCTCTTTCATGAAATCAGAAGAGTGATCAACCATTTTGATCACCGTTTGGTGATATCTTTTGCTGGCAAGCTCCCTGCCTGTTTTACATAATTGTTCCCTTTTTTTTTTCATCAGAACTAAACCTATGTTACCTGTTATTGTTTTTTTTTTTTTTGGGTATACCTGTTATTGTTTACTTCTTGTTTTGACGTGATTAAATAGTGTCAAGTACTTATTGAGCTTCCACTGTCATTGGGTCTGTATTATTTCCACAGTTGATTGTGAATTTCATGTCTATTTGATGTGTTATCTCAATATCAATATATTCTGCCATTGTGAACATTGCGTTTCTGTGATAATCTATCAGTCACACCTACATTTTTTGCTTCCTGGAAACAAAATGGAGCCCATGAGTTTAAAAGGGAGTGACAGGGAAAATACGAGGGTGACATACTGTTGTAATAATGAGGTACAGTGTATCAAGTGTAATTTCATTAAACCAAATTGTAATGGGCATAGCGATTTGTTTAGATATTTAGATTGGACATGTGTGCATATAATGATTTGATTAGGTTATGTATTTTGATTTAATTCAGCTGAGATTCCACTATTTCTATATTGTAATTTGTTTAGAAATTCATATGGTGCTTTATAATTATCCAACAACCATAAATAGATCTTCTCTATTATACTAAGAGTATTGGTTTTCTGGTGGAACGTTCAATTTGGAGAAACCTTGTGAGACACAGAACTCACACATCAAACCTTATTTGAAGAACCACACTTCTCTTCATGTATGTTTAGTCCACCTCAATTCACATTCTAAGTTTGATCCTGAAAGACACTTTTCACTTGGTTGAAGGGCTCTCTTAAAACTAGAATCCTTGTGTAGAACTAAAGAAAGATTAAAAAATTAAGCATCTGACACGTGACAAAACGTATCACACATATATACTAAAGGGCTTATATGGCTTGAAATATTGTCCATGTGGCTGGTTTAGGGGATGCGTTGTTAGATGGACAGCTTGGATTGGCTACACCATTCTTCAATGTGGCAAAAGAGGTTTTACAGTTGTGAATGATATAGGAAAGTAAATGAGCATGTTTTATATAGTTGTGAATGATATAGGAAAGTATAAACCAACTTCTGCAGTCACTTCACCAAGTTTGATGTTCATTGTTTATTTTACTGAATAGATCCAGAGTTTTATGGCATCTGTCAAAAAAAAAAAAAAAAAAGGAAACTGTCACCTGAGGTTGAAATACGATAGTGAGCAAATATGGATGTTTGGGAAGCAGCAGGAGTCGATTTGGACGTAATAAGAATATACTGTTGGTTCACGTCTTTGACTATGTATCTGTGTATTTTAAACGTGTAGGCAGCAGATACTTGAAGCTGCTTCTCTAAGGAACATAGATATTTCTTGTTTTAACAGCTAATTATTTTGTCTAAGCTGCTGTAACTTAATGGTTATACTCAATCATATCTATGCCAATTGTAGCTTCTAGGTCATTGATCTTGAACACACACACACACACACACATACTCAAAAACACCTACATAGAAGGGCTGAAATCTTTGTTGAATATCTCTTTCAACCAAGTGCCAAGATCTGCCAATGATATTGCTGATAAGATAACTGAGCAAGGAGCTAGAAGATAGGATTTGTTATTTGTAGATTTACCAGTTTACTTGACTGACCTATAGGTAGTTAGGGAGGGTGGGAGGAAGAGTTCTTGCTGTTTGAGGACTCTTGGTTCTTCCTTATATTGTTTCTTCTTACGTCCTTTGGACATTCTTCTAAATGAATTTTTCATCACTTGTCAATATATATATACGTATAGTTTCTAGGTTGCTGATATTGAATTTACTGGTTTCTTTTTCTGTATCAGACACAATTCCTATGGGATGTCGAGGAAAGTCCTTACAGACCTCAACATCAGAAGGAAAAGGAACTTCTTATAAGGTGAGCTTTACTTATATTCTGAATGCTAATGATAATTTTGACAAATGGGAAATGGAAGATCATTCCTTTTTGGCCTCAACTCAAACCAGGGAAGGTGGAACTACAAAATGGAGGTGTGAACTGCTAGAATATATAGATTCTGATAAAATGAATGATTTAGAAGACATGGATACAGGTTTGAAGGAACAGTTGCATTTTCAATTCTTCTTCCCTTTCTTTGGTCCAACTTCTGAAGTATATAACATATTTTATTGACAGTTTCCATTTGATGATTGTTACTTATGGATTGAAAGTTTGTTTAATATTCAATATTTTCATTTTGCATCTACAGACACTTTCTGATGGTTTGAACTCCATAGCTAGGGTTTTGGTATATGAGTCATTCAGTAGTGTGTGCCAATTATCAACATGTCACAAGGAACCACTGCTTGATATGTTGTAGGCCCAGAATTCTTATGCTACAATTTGGTCCTGTTGTTGGTTTTTGTTTGATTTAATTTTGAGAAATTTATGCTTACACCCATCACATTTCTGATAAAAGCAGTCAGACCCTCTTACATTTGGAAAAAGGCAGGGTCCTGCCTCTACATTTATAGAAATGCGCACTTACCTCCCTCACTGTTAAAATTTGTCCAAAATGACATTAAGTTAATGCGGGAAATGAACTAAATAATCAGCTAGGATTTAAATCCGTTCACAATTTCAGGGTTTGGGAAGGTTTAGTAGGTCATTTCTCTCATTAACTTAACATAGTATTGGCCAAATTTTAATGGCAAGGAGGTAAGTGCACATGTTTTCAAATATTAACTTAACATAGTATTAGGTCATTTCTCTTTACCTTTTTTCAACTGCAAGGGAGGCTTTGCTGCTTTTTTCAAAAAAATTAGTTCCTTAAATTTTTTGTTGATTGCTCTTTTAATGTTAGTTCTCTATTTGAGCATTCGGAAATGGTTTCTGGTTGCACCCTGTCATGTGAATCTCTCCCCTTTAAGTGCACAGGCCGTCATTCATATCGCGAATATCCTAGACAAGGTCTTGTTTCAGGCTCTGAAGTCATGTTTATATCAAAACAATAGGATATTATTTTTATCGTCTCTTTTGTATGTTTGCCCTTGTTTGTTTTTCACTCGTTCTGATGTAGATTTGTTGAAGTTCGGGAAAGTTCATTAATCTGGATGAAGCATTTATTTAATCTGGAAATTATGCAAGGGTTTTCCCTGGTATGGTATGTCATTGATATACTCCCTTTCTCTTTTTCGATCATTATGTCATTTGTCATTAATATACCATTTTTATTTTAATATAAAACATGTATATGTGTGTGTGTGTGTACGCATGTGCGTGTGCATGCACCAATGTACAACAAAGACAGCAACAGTGACAACAACAAATTTTTTTGTCTGATGCGAACTTGTTGGGTTCATCAGGAATCCATTTCTGTCGTCCCACTCTGTTGGAATTCATATTTTGTTCAGATTATGAGTATTTATATAAATTTTTGATACAAGATCCCTCTCTTTCTTTTGGCCAATACATCCTTCAATATGGTCTCCTTCCTCTTTGTTATAGCTGCATTAGGTCTTCACTTTAGATGCTCAAATCATTTCATCTACATTTTGTTATCTTATTAGCAATTTGGGTTGTGCCAGGATATTCAGATATGCTAGTTCCTTATACTATTATTTCTAGCTTTCACATTTGATTTACTGAAAAAAAGAAAAGTTACTGACTGGAGCTATAGATAATAGTTATGTTGACCCTGTTTCTTGTTTATGATAGCTTGTCTATGGAACCCTGGTCTTCTAGTTCAGAGATTGAATTCAGGATGGAGCCTGTCCTTGCTACCATCATCCTTGTTGATAAATAAACAGCAAGCAGATTTGTAAAAGAGCCATTCCTTTAGTAATTCAGTGCTTATGCAAATCAAGTAATTATTTCCTGTGTATTTTAGTAGAGTTATGCAAATAACTTGTTTGATTAACTTTGAGCTGTTCTTCTAACAACTGCATTCAGTAGAGCATTCCCATGGCTGGCTTGAACTATTTGGCAAGAGGCCTTGTTGGTTGATCAATTTGATGTCTGGGGAAGATCATGCTGTCTGTTGAATGATGTTGATGCCGGAGATCCTTAAAGTTTCAAAGAACTTTGAACTAGTCAGTTTCGTGTTTTTCTGTGCTAATATTTGAAGGTGGATTGGGGGGATGTAGACATCTCAACTCCTGGAGGAATGTATGACTCTACTAGGCTACTACGAATAAACATATTAAAATTACTTATTATCCTTAATAGTGGTGGATTAAGTTTTACATGATGATTCCATTGCGGACATCATTGTCATCGTTTATATTTTACGCCATTGAATATTTGTCTGGCAGATAATATGTGACCCTTTTCATGACCTTAACAGTGCAACTACGGAATACTCCATCTGCCATGCAATATGCGGTTTGCTGTCCTCTTCTTAAATTCCTATTTAGTTGGTGCAATCCAAAAAGAAGATTCATGTTTAATTGGATCAAAACCAAATTATTTTTGGTACATAAGGGAATGCTCACTCGAGAATAATTGCGATGTTAGTGTTCTAGGGTCTTTTTCTTTTTTTCAATGGTAAAAACGTGAAACCCCCAAAACGACTAGTTTGGTACAAGTCACCTCTGTGACACGGTAGCTAGAAATTGAGGTGTGTATCTCTACAAGACAAGTCATAAATGACAATTTGCAGGACAGTGGAGAAGAAAAGTTCGAAGGTTCTTCATGGGAAGTAGTTATCAGTTTTATCTGGTTCGTGCAAGGGGCTTTGAGACCTTTACGCGGAACCAAAGAAGAAAAATAAAAAAGGAAAACCTGTAATATTGCTATTTATTAACACTTAAAAAAGCCCTTTAGAAACTAGGGTACTTCAACTTCTATGCGACCGCACCATCACTGTTTTGAATTATTGTAGTTGACTAAATGATCATTTATTATATTTTGATAAAGAAAAAAAAAAGAAAAAGAATTTTAATTCGATAGACTTTTAGAGCTACGGCTGGGGTGCCCTGTATACCTTTTTTTTTTTTTCTGATGGAATGGGTGCCCTGCAAAGGGACAAAGGAATTACATGTCAATGCAGAAGACACTGATGTCATGTTTCGGTTGTACTGCGATCGCATCTTTCTTCTTCTTCCTTTCTTCTCTAAATGAAATTTTATGGAGAGTAAATGGTTGCTCTGATCAGAAACATCTTGAGTGCTATTGTATGTCATTAGCGTCTCACTCTTGATTTTGTTTTGGATGTATTGCCTATGTTGATTTCTCCACCTTTCCATCTTTCTTGTTTCTCTCTTGAGAGAGAACCAGCTGGGATAGGTGAAGAAACAGAGAAACAAAGGGGAAATAAAGGTTGAAAAGTCGTCCCATGACCTCTATCCTTACCTGTGAGTTTTGGTTTTTTCCCACCCACTCCATTTGTTAGATTTACCCACTCTCCATTAGACATTTAATATCTCGTTAACCCCTTTAACGCCCTTATCTATCAGCTTCTGATGATGTCAGGAATCTATAATTCAGTAATTCTTTTCAAACTAAGCCTCTTACCTGTTACAAAATGCAGCCTTCGGTTTGCCTCTCAATCCTCCCCCACGAACCAACCTCTAGACCCAAGTCAAAATCTGTAACTGTAGTTTCCTGAACTTTCTTATACTTATTTCATTATTTTTTGGATTTGATCTATTTATGGAATACTTGGTGGATTGATCAAATCAAACGTCTTGAGATGGACACTGCAACTCAAATATTTGTTGAGTTGGTGAGATATTATGAAAAAGATCATCGAGACAAATATCTCTGGGAATTTAAAAAGCATTGTGTGGGAACAACTTTGGGTATTTTGGATTTGTTTGGATGAAAGGACGACGGTTTTAAGCATTGGAGGAGGTTGTCATGAATAGCAGGGTTTTGGTTGTTGCAGCACATATCATGCTGATGGCAATTGTCATCTCTGTAATACTGCTTTTTCTGGGTATTGCTCTTTGGGTCCTAATTCATATTTGTGTTGTTGGGAGAGCTTTTAGGAGAGGATTGGGCACCAATGACATGGTTGAGAGAGGCAGTATTAGAAGCAACAGCATGTCCCGTGATGATGTAGAGAAGCTTCCTAGCTTTGATTTCAAGGCAAGAGAGAAGGGGAGTGGCCCTGTAGATTGTGCTGTTTGCTTGGAAAATTTCGAGACGGGTGATAAGTGTAGATTGCTGCCTGTGTGCAAGCACAGTTTCCACGCTGAGTGTGTAGATTCTTGGTTGTTCAAGACACCCATTTGTCCAATCTGTAGAACCAGTGCTGATTTTCGAAAGGGCAGCACTGTTTCGGGTGGGGAAAGCAGCCATTCAAGTGATCTTGGAATCCAGATGCAAGAGAACCAAGCAGTTGTAGTTGATACCCAGTTGATTTCCAACTCCTCTCCTTCACATGCTTCTGCTTCCGAACCTGTTGTATGAGATTGCTTGGATCGGATTGTACATATCGGTGATTTTGGTTTGAATTTGATGATAAAAGTTCATTGCTTGTTTTATGCATAGAAAGTATACTTTGAACTTCCCTTCCTTTGGGCTTATTTAGTAGATTTAAATGATACTGGGTTGTTCTGGTACTTGCGCTTCTTTGCTTTATATTCACTAGGACGCCATGAATGCTGTGAGCTCAAAGATTACCGTGTGATGCACGCTGCCCTGGGGGGAAGTGCCGGTTGGGATCAGATGACCAGGCGTAGAGTAATAAGCCCATCGAGCAGATACACAAAATTAAAGGTGCAATTTGGGTTCAGCTTGGTCCGGGTTAACATGAACCACAACCAAACCGAAATGATCTCTCCAACCTAAAAATCAAACCGACTTGAATTTCAAGTTAGAAATCTTGAAACCAAAGCCAGTCATCGATTCCTGTGAGTTGCTGAGTGAAATCGTGTGCTACTTTGAGTGTGATGCAGACTATGGAGTTTGAGTGAGATGCTTAGTGTGAAATGGACTCTTGTGAGTTGTTGAGTTGCAGAATATGCAGTTTGAGCGAGATGCTGCAACGTGCAGAATCTCAATGTTGAAGTTTTTTTAATTAAGTTTCTTTAAAAAAAAAAAAAAACTTTAATCGTTAGATACTCCATGTGACAGCATCTCCCTTAAATTGCATAGTCCGTTATTGGAAGCAGCAAACAAAAATAACCACTCAACATCGACGCTTGCTAGGCCCTCTCTATAGAAGAAACAAATGAAAGAAAAACGAAATAAAGGGGATAATAATTACATTATTTAATTCAATTTCCTAGGTGCTATGTGGAGAATCTCAAGGTATGAATTGCAATATTTTGTGAATGGCAAGGTTAGGGTTGGCTTTGGTGTACGTATTAGCTAGTAGGTGGGACGTTAACCCGTTTAATCAATTTAACCTTAGACAATAAACTGGATGGTTCAATCTGTTTACCTAAAAAACATAAGACGGGGAGGAAGCTGGTATGGTCATGCCCACGGGTTGCACGCTGGTAGCCCCGTTCCTTTTCTCATCGTACGAAAAGGTTACCGGGCAACTCAAAAGTTTTTTTTTTTTTTTTGATATGGGCAACTCAAAAGTTGTAAAACAATATCCTACTCGTAAACTTTTAGTTTTTGCATGTGATATCTGACTCATTTCCGATAAAGCAAAATTTAAAAAGCCTGTGAAGAGATGATAGCCTAGAAGATTCTCTCCCAATACACTGGTTCTCACACTGAATAGAACCAGTGAGATTGGTTCATTGTTCAGCTTACATCTGACAAAAGACATAATTTGTTTGATATAAAGAGATGGAGGGATCGAAGGATAAGGGATTTTGATTTCATTGTTGATAATCTGGATCCGAACCAGTTTAATGAGCAAACCAGATTTGAGGATTTAAAAGGAAGCATAAAGGAGTAGGTGTTCTGTCTGGTCACCAAGATTAAGAATCTTGACACAGGAATCCTACGCCAAATGACAGGTAACGTCTCCCTTGTCCTGTGCTGCGGTCAGGAGACTCACTAGTCCAGCACTGTTCTCGTGTGTACTTCCTCTTTCATAACCAACATTGCAGAAGACATCTGAACTCTGTTTCACTCATTCACTCACTCTCTGTGAATAATGTCCCCTGCAAATAGATTGGTCGTGCTGCTGTGTTTTCTCTTATCCATCAATGTTTCTTCAGCAGCCTCCACATCCGTCATCGTTATCGGTGCAGGAATGTCAGGTAGCACTTTGTTTTTTCCCTGCCTGCAATAAAATGCTAAGTTGAAGCTTAAGGTTGTTTATGGCTTAACTACATGGTTTTATTTTTCTCAAGTTTGTAGCTTGGGAGTTGGGACTCAATTTCCTTTGTTAGAACTAAAATACTTGGCACTGATGCTCTAATATATTGAAGATCACATGACAAAGCCATCGATGTTACTGGTTCCCCAAAAATAAATTTTAAAAAATTCTGATTCCTGCTGAAAACTTAATCTTATTCTTGATTTTCATTTTTAGCTTGCAAAGTATGAGTGTGTATTTGGGAATATATAAAATACGCATCTGTTCTCAAATGAAAGTTTAGAAGAGGTTGCTAATCATTCTGTTCCATGGAAGTACATATGAAAAATTAAAATTTTCTTTCACCTGGTACATTGTTATAGCATGGACAACATATCATGGAAGGCCACAAGAGCAGTTTCATTAATGTGAGGGTAAAGATCATATAAAAAGTTCATTAGATCCATTTCAATTACAGTTTATTGTCTTTCTTCATCAGGGCTATCTGCGGCAAAAGAAATGCACGATTCTGGGATGAAGAATTTTCTCATCTTAGAAGCAACAAACAGAATTGGAGGCAGAGTTCATAAAACAAAGTTTTCTGGGTATCAGGTGGAACTAGGCGCGAATTGGATTGAAGGTGTTGGAGGCCCTAAGCGCAATCCCATACTTGAAATTTCTGCCAAAATTGGCCTACGAGCCTTCAGATCTAACTATGATAACCTTGAATCTAACACATACCAGGAAAGGTATCTTATATATGCATATGAGAAAACTGTAACCAACTTCAAACTTTCTTATATTTTTCTCATTGAACGCAGTGGTGGCCTCTATGACATAAAAACTTCCAAGCAAGCCTTTAGACTTGCCGACAAAATCCACAACTACAGCATCAATTTGGCAAATGCTTTGTCAGCCAATAATGAGGATGATATATCAATCTTGACAGCTCAACGCCTCTTCGGACAGTAAGTAGGCCTCACAATTTCTGACTCAAAACAAGTATTTCTCAGAATGGTTTTTTTGCTGGGAATGCATGCATCCCCACAAAAAGAATTCACCTATGCAACTGCTAGCTTCCCCAGTTTTGTTTTCCCTTCTTTCCCCACTTGAGACAGGTCTCATTGTTTACTTTCAGCGTCCCCTCGAATGCACTCGATATGGTCGCCGACTACTACAATTATGATTTTGAGATGGCAACTCCTCCAAGATCGACCAGTTTAATCCACACTTTGTCTATGCCAACAACAAGTAACTTTGGCTCTGACACACTCTTTGTAGCAGACCCCAGGGGATATGAAAGTGTTGTGTACCATGTTGCTAGACAATTCCTCTCTTCAACCAAGGATGGAGTCATCACAGATCAACGCCTCAAGTTAAATAAGGTATGATGTTAAAGTAATTGTATAGTTTGACTCACTGTGCTAAGAATGCATACATTTGCAGGTGGTAAGAGAGATCATTTACACAAAAAGTGGAGTGACAGTAAGAACAGAGGATGGTTCCACATATAAGGCCGATTATGTGATGGTATCTGTCAGCATTGGCGTGCTACAGACGCGTCTCATCCGTTTCAGACCTGCTTTGCCTGTATGATCATAAATGAACTTAGATAAGTTTTTTTTTTTCTCTAGCAATTGGCCCTTTCTGATAAGTAAGAGAGTTAAATATTTTCTTTCTTCATGCAAGCAGCACTTGAAGAAAATTTCCATGCACAAGTATGACATGGCGATTTATACTAAGATTTTTCTGAAATTCCCTTACAAATTTTGGCCTAGCGGGAAAAGTACTGAATTCTTCTTGTACGCCAGTGCGAAGAGGGGATACTACCCATTCTGGCAGGTACAGCAAAATGTGAAACTTTTTCACTTTAGTTTCCCATCACAGCACTAAGATCTAATTAGTTTGAGTTGTGTTGTGTGGTTGTTTAGCATCTGGATGCAGAATTGCCAGGTTCCAATATTCTGTTCGTCACGGTAACAGATGATGAATCCAGAAGGATTGAGCAACAAAGTGATGAAGTGACAAAAACAGAAGCCATGGAAGTGTTAAGAAGCATGTTTGGTGTGAATATTCCGAATGCTACTGACATACTTGTGCCGCGTTGGTGGTCTGATAGGTTCTTTAAGGGTTCATATTCCAACTGGCCCATTGGAGTCACTGAAAAGGAGTTTGATCGGATAAAGGTATGCAAACAGCCTCTTCTTTTATCTCTGCCAATTTTCAAATACCATGACTAGCTAGCAGGCTACTTACATGAACAAATAGAAGCGAAATTTCTGATTTCTATGTCTATACTCTTCTGTCATGGATGCCAGGCGCCAGTGGGAAGGGTATATTTCACAGGAGAGCACACCAGCAAGGATTACAATGGGTTTCTCCATGGTGCCTACTTAGAAGGTATGCTTTCATGTTTCAGCTTAATTGGAACTTCTTATCTACACATACCTTTTCTATTTTTTTGGTCTTTCTCTTCCATCTAAAATGAATCAGTCCTTTTATTACAGGGATAGACTCTGCCAAGAAACTTCTCAGTTGCATCAAACTGGGCTCTTGCCATGGTTGATGACACTTATGGTAAAACTTCAGAGATTTCAATCACAAACTAATTAGCACACACAGGGAGAAACCATATAACATAACATTGCATCATTTAAAACTAAAGATGACATCTCGCAGCAAGCAAAATAGTCTTATAGCAGATACTGATATCATTTACTCGGATTGCAGGGCTGTAATAAAGGTTTGGGCTCGATTGGTAATCATGTCTAGTCTACCATAATGAGTTAGATGGGTTAGCTTGTGGATTTCTCAAGTAATTAAGTCGCATGTTATTATCATTAAATTGTAGCAAACTCATTGAAAATTAATAATAGTGAGTTAACATCTACCTGACATTGCATACTTCATGGATGAGCAGTTCCAACGCACGCCAGGAAGATCCACCTTCTTGCATAGCTTTTGTAGCCGATCCTGCAACCCCCTTAATCTTCTTCGCCGCCTCCTTACCCTTCTCTCCTACCATCAGTTCCCTCACCATGTTCGCTATAGTCTCCGACTTCACGACAACACTGTCAGGTTCATTACATGGAGCTCCCAGTCTCAGACCGATCCCAAGCTCTTCCACCATCTTTGCGTTCAAGAACTGATCGCCCATCATCGGCCATGCTAAGATCGGCACAGCCGCGCACATACTCTCCGATATCGAGTTCCAACCACAGTGGCTAACGAACCCCTTAACAGCTTCGTGCTGGAGTATTGCAGGCTGATCCACCCACTCCCTCACAACGAATCCTCTTTCTTTTACGCTCTCTTCAATATCCAGTCCCTGTAACTTCATCACCCACAAGAAATCGACTTCCGATCGCTTCAACCCATCCGCAATTTCTTTCAGTTGTTCTGGTGAAACATCCACTTGGGTACCAAATGCGACGTACAAAACTGCTCTTCCCTGAGCCGCCCTGGCATCGAGCCATCGAACCCATATGGGCTCCTCCTCTATTCTTGGTGGCGAGGCCAAGCAGAGTGGTCCAACGCACCAACCTCTGGGCTTGAACTCTTTGTTCCAGTGGTCGATATAAGCAGGTTCAAGTTCGTTGTAGGAGTTGAACAAAACCCCATGACTGTTTGAGGTGGCCTGCGCTTGCTCAATGACGAAGTCAGACCAAATACTCGGACCAAGGGAGCCGAATTTCTGCGGTCCCAAGTCATCTCTGGCGATGTTGATCCAGGGCAAGCTCTTCAATGGCACCGACTTGTCACGGAGGATCGAATATATGTCCGGATACTCCCCGAGTATGGCTCGGCGGATGGTCATGGGGTAGCAGCACATCCCATACGAGACGAGCCTCGGAATGTTAAGCTTTTTGGCGGACTCGAGAGTCCAGCCGAGGAAGCCGTCGGAAATGATACACGAGACATGCGGCAAAGTCTCGAGTGCAGCCTCAAAGTGGGGTTGGAGGAGTATGGTGGCTAATGTAAAGGGGAGAAAGAGAGAAAGGGAGGGAAGTTGGTCGGTGCTTTCCACTCCGGGAGGGATTCCCGGAATGCTCTGGGGGAAGGGGAGTTCAGTGACAGAGATATCGGTGTCGGAAAGAGAGGAACGTATGTAGAGTAAGTTTGCATGGGTAGTAAAGACGGTGACTGAGACGCCATGGCGTCGAAGAAGGCGGGCCAGATGGAGAAGCGGGATGGTGTGGCCTTTGGACATGAAAGGAAATATGACAAAGAGAGGAGACGAAATAGGATCCATGGTGGTCGTCATTCTTCTTCCCTCTCCGGCCTGGTAATGCGATCGATATTCTCAATTACGGTCCTCTACTTGCTTAACATAACATTCAAAAGTTTGAGCTGGCAAGACGGGGTTACCAAAAAAAAAAAAATTCCCAAAAAAAAAAAGCCAACACCAGACGGGTCTTATCAAAAAAAAAAAGAAGAAACCGACACCAGACGGAAAACGTTGGAAAGGAATCTGAACGCTTTTCTTTCTCTTTCTTTCTTTCTTAGGATTCCGTTCGTTCCCGAATCCCCGAATTGTCTTACCAGAACGGTGGGTTTCGCCTAGGGCTGGCAACGGTTCGAATGATCCGTATTCGAACCGATTTTTAAATATTCATATTCGTATTCGACCGATATCCGATCGGATATTGGTCTGCTTTGACCGAATTCGAATTCGAATTAACTAATTCATATTCGACCGGTTAGCACTTGTTATTTAATTAAAACTTTTATTTGCTCTTGAACCGTTCTGGTTTAACCACGGTTTAGTGGTTTGATTCCTGAATGGTTATATTGTTTGTTTTCACAAGAGGACAAAGAACTTTTTATAAGTGTCATCGGCTGGGAATAGATATTCCCAACCGATCTCGCTTATAAAAGAAGAGGCAAACAGCCTCTTTCTTAACAAAACGTTTTGAATTTAAATAGTAATATTCAAATTCAATTCGAAAACGTTAATATGTTCGGATTTTTTTCGGATATCGATTAAATACCATATATTCGAATCCGAAATTAATCGAATATTTAATTATATAACCGTATTCGATCCATCGGTTATCATTGCATATTCGAATTCGATTTTTCGGATCGAATACGGGTCGAATTCGGATCCAGAATTCGACCCATTTCCAGCCCTTTGGCCATTGTTCCAACAAGACCCTGAAACAATTTGCTCTACCCGAATCAGCGTTTCAGGACCAATGGACTGGTCCAATCCATGATCATACGATCCCTATTTGGTAAAAAATCATAATAAGTAATTAAATCATCTTTTGACCAGCTCCATCCACAATCTTTTCGTTTTTCATGTAAACAATCGATGACACGGTCGTCATCCCATCATGCCAATTTGAAAAAAAGTAGGAAGGAATTTAATCACCTTTTGACCAGTTACAGCCATGCTGTTTGAATCTTCCTCTAGCGCTTCGATTTATTATTACTGGGAGGCACTACGCGTCTACAAAACGCGGGTTCACTTAGATAAACAATCCGAGATAGTTAGTTTAAAACAGTGGAGATTATTTTATTTAGAGAGAACAAATTTTAAAAAGAGAAAGGGGAGCAGATTCTAAAGAAAATATCCCTTCCTCTTTTCTTTATTTATAGATTATTATTATTTTTGGTAATCAACACTTCAATTTATTAAGTCCTCGTTTAACATGATCAAATCCATTAATCAGATGCCACGTAATCCATAAAGCCAAATACGCTTTCAACCTTCAGATCAAATTAAAAAACTACCATAGAGTGCCATTTAAATCCATCAGAACACCGGTCGGTCATCCCTGTACCCCCCTTCATGTTCCCAACATCTCTTCGCCTGTTAACCCGTATGTAAGATAACAACGCAAAGGTGTGATAAGCAGAATTCAGTTTTCAGTCTCCAACCACATGCCAAATCTTGCATTGGTTTTTTTACGCAAAGAAACTAACCAGGAATTTATAAACTACTTTACAGAGTCATTTCCACAGTTTCTGATCCATCAATCCTGCAAATAAATATTTCGCCTCAGACTGGTTCTTAAAATTATCACGTAAACCTTTTTTTTTTTCTCTTGGGTTAAAGGTTAAAGATTATCATGGATTTCGAACCCTTCAAGTCAATAGGCGGTTATACGATGATCTGCTTGAACACGTCATAGAAAAGGAAACAAATAAGGTTTAAAGATCCAGTATCCATCAAGGTACCGGCCGTGACTGGTACCATGTCTTACCAGCTGCTATCGAGGAGGTACAACCAGCACCAACCTGGAACCAGCAGAATTTTACTACCATGGAAACAAAAACATTCTATATCCTGTACCATTGACATGATGCAAGGCTTGCATACATCATCCTAACATTCAGGTTTAAATCCTTTCGCAAGGAACATGAGTTTAAAGAGGTACTTCTCTTACCCCCACAAAGCACGTAACTGTTTGATATCAATAAGAGGTTGTACATCTCATGTTCATCAAAGACAGTACCACTATCCTAATGTAAAGAACAAAAGATGATCGACACAATACTTAGCTCAATTCTTCTCTGTGTTCTCAAGCTCCCTCCTCAACTGCAGAGAGAAGTCATCACTGACATCATCATCATCCCAATCATCCTCCCACTGCTGCAATGCTTCATTACCTTCTTCCTTGTCATCCCACTCTGCTATTGTCAATAAATGGAATATTGGAATAGTGTTTCTACTACCAAGAAAATTAAGCAACAAAAAATTTTTAAAACACAATGCAGATACAATTAACATTGCGAATTGACCACAGGTTCATAATATGAACAGGGCAACAAAAAGAGAAGTGCAATATACATGCTTAACAACTATACGTCCGGTGACATCTCAACTGATAAAAAAGGATGACAAGGTAAACAAGTTCTTTACATGTAGCATTAAAAAGATAACACAAAAACCCAATTTTGCTTGGTAATACAACTACATATCATCAAAAAAGCAAAGAAAAACACCTCACCACCTTCCTTATGCCTTATTAATACCATATGGGGCCTAAAACTTGATTTCAGATAGTTACATTTGACCACAGATAAAATTCAGGTCATACCCCAATCCCATGCAGAATGCTTTATAGAATCATTATGCAAAATCCTTAAAAGTCATAGTACAATCACTAATCATGTTGGCATTCATCCCTGGTACACATCAATTCAAATAATTGAAGGAGCTTAGCATTGTTCCATGTTCCTCTTATTTTTTCCAGCTTGAAAAACCTTCCCCCACCAAATTTCATGAAACTTACTTTTGATGACTTTCTCTTTAGGATATCAGGGGACAGCTGGGACATAGGGAATAATTATAGTCCATGAGGGGATTAGGTAATGTGAGAGGCTGGGTTGTAATGGAAGGGAATCTTCTCATTTTAGATGGGGGTAAGGCAGGCTAGCTGGTTTTTGGAGGCTAGCTCATTGGCTAAAAGAAATTGGGGATCTGTCATCCCAGGCCAATGCCTACACTTGGGTCCCCACGTCCATAACTATTGGAAATAATTATGCAGGATATAGAAGGAAGCAACAAGTGAGATCTTTATATCTTCTTTACCATGTCATTTATTTATTTTGTTGTTGTTGGTTTTTGGTGTGTGTTTTGAGGTTGGTTGTGCGGGGGATTGTGGGGGGGTGGGGGTGTGTGTTGGTTGAGGGTGTGGGGGTTTGTGTGTGTGTGTGTGTGTGTGTTGGGGTTGGGGTGGATGGGGGCAGATCAGTGAACTTCAGATCAGCTGATAAGGGATTGAATAAGATCGGTAGTTAAAAGGATGGACATCAAATACTGTCAAAAGAAACTTCTCAACCTTCATAACACAGCAATAAGCAACACAACAAAAGATATGTTCACAAAACAATATTTCCAGTCATAGGTCCTGCCTTTCAAATACACAGGTTCTCCCTGGTTGGCTGCAAGGCCGAACATTTATCTGTTGTCAAAACAGCAATTTTTTTTACTCACGCGATATTTGTCTTGTAAAATTAACCTTTCAGCTTGACTAGAACAAGACGATCACAAAACTAATCTGGTTATATAATTAGCAAACTATATTAGCAGTAAGTATATTTTTAAGTTATTCACAAAAATTGTAATGACAATGAGATAAATACGATTGTAGTGATTGTTCCTATAGTTTTCACTTATATAATTTTTTTTGGTAACTAACATGAGAGAGAGAGAGAGAGAGAGGGAGGGAGGGAGGGAGGGAGGGAGGGAGAGAGAGAGGGAGGGAGAGAGAGAGAGAGAGAGAGAGAGAGAGAGAGAGAGAGAGAGAGAGAGAGAGTTTTCACTTATATAAATTTTTTTGGTAACTAACATGAGAGAGAGAGAGAGAGAATTATCTTAAAAAATGGCCCTTTCATCCTACCTTTTTACAAAATGACCACTGAAATGCAACTCTTGAAATATAATGACCAATTGGTCCTACACTTCAGCACCTCTTATGATAGAAGCCCATAAAACATTATTACCACTATTTTTTTTTTTTTGTTCAACCACTACATAAATCGGCTTTCCAATGGTCTGAACAATTAACTATTAAACCATTCCAAAATCAATTTTCATTGAAAACCCATCCACTTCTTTGTCTTCTACTTCCCACTGTCTGCTACTGCCTATCCTTTGTCTTCTTCTTCTTGTTCCCTTTTGCCACTATTGTATGCTGCTGTTATCTATTGCAACAATTGTCATTGGCAACACTCTCATCTCCCATCTTGTCTAATACTACCATTAACATTCTCCATTGGTCTCTGGGGGAGTAATCAATGTCCTTATTACAACAACAGTATCCACTACACCAAAAGAATAAAGTGAGACTAACCCAAGCTGGTAATGTTATACTTGTTTCGTAAGTTCCACACTCTAAAATATAGCATTTTTCTGTGTCATCATTGGGGAGAATACCAAAGAGGTGCATTTATATGCAATTAAACAGAAAATGGGGCAGGATAGTGGGTGGTGATGGGTTTTCAAGTCAAATCCGTCTCACAGTTTCTGAAAATGTTGCAAAGAAGGCAATTTCTGGTTATCAACCTGAATTCACAAGGTTTTCTTTGGTTCAGATTACCAAAGAAGGATGACTGCATCCTGGAGTGGATGAGCATAAGGTCATTACGGTGGCAGAATTTCTTAAATCTTGATTGAATCCTGAATGACTCCAAATAGAAGCTTGGTCTCAGTCAATACAAACTTGTCAGCTGATTGAATCCCCACAGCATCATAAGGAGACTAAGAATCCTGGATCTGCGCATAAGTAGCATTAACAGATGAAATACTTGCAAAAAGCTTCATAAGACATGCTTCCACGGAAGCTATATATCAAAGCCTTTCTTTTTCTTTCTCAAAATACTGAGATTGATGAGTAGCAATTTAACAATCCTAGACCTTCTCCTGAGATTTAACCTTATGAATTCCACCATGGTAGAGAATTCCAGTCACAAAACATATAAGAAGAACTTTAGAGAAAGTCCTGACTAGCCTGCACTTGTTTGAATTCACTGCTGGTTTGGTGGAATCCATCTAAAGCAAGAGAAAACTATAAGAAGATGTACAGGAGAAATAGGTTTTCAGAATTTGAATGATTGCCCAAAAGAAATCAGGGGCATAAAAGAAAAAGGGGACAATGAGCATGTTTGAGGAAAATAAACCGTTAAAGCCAAAAGCATTTCACTTTAACTCTCCAATTGAGGACCTTAAGGAAGGGATCTTTTGTAGCTTTTGTATATAAGGTCATGAAGAAGCAGAAGATGAAGAACAAGATAAGACCCCCAGAAACTATCAAAAGACATATAGGAACAGAGCAAAACATGAACTATTACCAGAGGCCAGCAACGCCATTATTAATGTTAGATGGGAACAGGAAGAAGAAGATGAATGATAGGAAATAACAGACAATGTGAAGAAGATGGGTTTTCAACAAAAAAAATGAAAAAGAGTTTATCTTGGAACAGTTCAATGTAATTGAAAACCAATTTGGGCAGTAGTTGAACCAAATAAAATGGGGTAATAACATCTTTTTAAACTTCAATTATAAGAGGTGCTGATGTGTAGGATGAATTGGTCATTGTTTTCAAAAGTTGCAGTTTTTGTGGTCGTTTTGTAAAATGCAGGATGAAATTCGTGATAAATCTATAGAGTATGGTAATTTTGTATCAAGTAAGCTAATAAACATATTTCACTAATAAGAAATTATTAATCATTAAATTTTAACTGTAAATCATTTTTGAAGCAATTTAATAGTATATGATTTTACTACGTAATATAAGATATAGATGTACGTTAATGTAAAATAATTAATAAGCTAACAAATTTAGTATGATTTGATTACTAATATCTAAGAACTTGTAAGTAGAAAAATATGAAATATAGATTAACAAAAAAGAGTTAAAATCCAGTTATAACTTGGAGCTTGGTTGGGGCCGTCAGCCTCATCTAAAAGCCTGGAAAAAAAATTGTCTCATGGTTTGGCTACCATCTGGGCACCTAACAGCATCGCCTCCTAATTCCTCAGATGGCAGCTGATATTCTAAAAGCTAACTAAGATTAAATAAAGCGAATTCTTACAATTGCTATTATTTTCATGTTTGTCTAGCTCTTATTCTCATCCTCATTTTATCAACTTAGTAATTGCTAACATCACTAACCGTCAAATTTTTAGGATTCTGTTTCCCAATTTCCTATGTCATGACTTTTTCTTCTTTTTTTATGCATTCATGGAGCTACTATGTACCAAAAAGAATCTCTTTCAATTATGTGATCATCGAATGAGGAGCATCAGCTAAAGAAAGAAAGCTAGTTCAAAAAAGACAACATCAAATTATCAAACCATGAATTTAAATGAGTTTTAAGTCTAATCACTATGATAAGCCCACTCTCAACAACATCCCCTTTAAGGATTTGGGGGGTTATTCAGAAGCCAATTTAATTGAGAACCATGTCTGACTGAATTCACATCAATCTCATATTCATAACAATCCATCAATGTCCTTAAAAAATAACTAAGCTCATGAATCAACAGATCTACAACATATCAGGCAGCAAAATAATTCTAGTTACTCAAATAAGAGGACTAATTATGAATCGTAATTTCCCAAATTTTTTTTAAAGAAGAATTCCACAATCAGATCAACCCATGTTATTACTTACCACCAAACAAATCAACTTAACCACATAATGCTATACAAATTCGAAGAGATTTCGAGTACCTTCTTATTCTGAGTTTTAATGATATCCTTCATTAATCATCAAAAAAATTTCGAAGAGACTAAATCTCAGGATAACAACCTAACTTAGAGAGAGAGAGAGAGAGAGAGAGAGAGAGAGAGAGAGATCAACAACAATATAACGATGCGCAGGGTAAGTCTGCGAAGCCCTAGGAGGAGTTCCAGGATTACCTTCACCGATTTCGAACTCCTCAAATTCGTCGTCATCTTCAAATAAATCGATCTTGGCATCTTCAGTCGCTACCTTAGATTCTGTCGCCATTTCGGAAGCTTAAAAAACCTGTAAAAATGGCAGTCGAAACAAACAAGTCTATGTAATGGAACCACAAAAGAAAACAATAATTCAACAAGATCAATCAAAACCCTAAATGAAGACCTAAAAGTAAAGGAAATGAACCTTTTAAGAACATGAAAAATAGAATATAAAAAAATAATACGTATTACATTGAGATCTAAAGTTCTAACCGGTGAAGAAAAATGAACACGAATCCAAGAAGAGATCTAACCAGCACGAACTTTTAAATGGGAGAAAAAAGGAAGGGAAGTTAAAAGCATGTGAAGAATTGCAATAAAAATAAAAATATAATTGTGATGACCACAGATACAATGCCCTAAACCTTAAGTTCAAATCAAGTGCTAGGTCTTGGCAGTTGGCACAATGCCTTAGAAATTCGAATTCAAAGATAAAAAGAAACCCTATCATTAACCGATTGACGAGGAATCCATCCACATAAGATTTTACCTACAGAATCAGAAAACAGAGAACAGAGACGCCGCGAGGTTTGCAGTCGTTTCCCCCTTTACGCTACAAAGATCAGTCCGTGCTTCGGTGAAGGTTTATGGACAAGGCACAATTAGGTTTTACTGGTGCTTTATAAGCTTTCAAAAAGCTAATTAAAGACTAGGTACAAAATATTTAAATAAGTGATAGTTTACTATCATAACCTTCGTTTTGAAGAAAATTACGCATGTTTGGTCCAAAGACTCCAAACTAATTTTAGAGGCTGTTTGGTAACCTTTTTAAATCGAGTTTCAACTTTTACCGTTTTTTAAGACAAGAAATACAAAATCATGTGAAAAAAAAAGAAAAAACGATTGGGAAAACGGGATCTTTTTTTTTTCGGGAAAAAACGGGATCGATTTAAAAGCTGAAACTTGTGGTTTTTAAAATCTACGAATCGTTTTTCTGTCGATTTGAATAGCATTTTTTGTAATTCCAATTAGTTTATCTCTTCGATACCTCATCTCATCTCTTCCTCACGCATTGAACAGACCGTATCCATCACGTCCTTCACGTCTGAAGAGGAGAGATTACCAAGAGTAATCGTAGTCTGGACATGGTTAAGAGAAGGTTGTACCTTGTTCATCTATATCTATACTATATTTAATGTGAGAAGGGCCCTTGGGAATCATGCCAAAAAAATGCATTACTTCCCAAAAATGCCCATTCTCTACGTTGTTTGAGTTTCAATAATTCAAGGATTTATCCATCCACCGCTCAAAATTTCAGCAGTTACAAACTTCTCCCGTCCACTTCCCCTCTCCCCGTTACCTCTCTCTATGTGTAGTTTTGCACTTGCACCCCTACTAGTCACCAATAAAATACTAGTGGCAGCAGAGTAGAGAGGAGGATAACTTGAGAGGCAAAAGGGATACGCAGATACTAGGTGCATGCACATCGTATTGCATTTACCCCTCAGGAAGCACCGCATCAGAGGGGACATATATCTCAGCTAGAGGTGAAGTTGTCTAGCAAACTCCCTTTCCTTGATGAGGGCAGGTTTTGAACTTAGGTTTCAAGTCTTCACCACCTTAAAAAATGGCGCCACTCACAATCTTAATTTTAAATACCACTCGGAAGTATAACTAGCAATAAATGTTATATTTAAGGTAATATCTAGTTTTTGAACACATATGAGCATATCAAAACACATATAAATTCATGCCAATAGCAACATAAGTTGTGGACTGTTGTTTCCCTCATTTTGTTCATCTCCCTTCCTATATAATTAAGTTTCTAACAACCATGTCAACCTATGCATCGAAATTTGTACCTATAACAGTGATCGAGCTGCAGTATAACATTGGTTCATGGTTGTTTTTTTGCAAATGGGATATATGGAGATATTTGTTATGGGAGTCACAACGTATTCCATTTTAGACATCCGAACCTTGTGGCTTTACTGGGCTTTTGTGAGAGAGCATAGTAGTGATACTCTGTTTATAATAATGAGCCACTGCCATAAGTTGGTGCAAAATAGGAAGAGATAAATATCCCGTCCTGCATTCAAATACTTGATATCGCAAATGCTCTAGTTCTTCGGTCTCTACAGACATTGCTGCAGAGGATACACACTTTGGAAGCTCTTTTAAATAGAATTGTTGAGTTCTGCAGATACTTCTTAATACTAGAATGCGCAAATGATTTGAACATGTTATCTTTTGGGATCATACTAAACAAAGCCGTGCTCTGTATGGATTTCAAAATGTGAAACTTGATTGAAATCATTGTTTATATGAGTTGCATACTATATAATAAAGAGGAAATATGACATATTTTATCTCTTCAAATTTGAACAACTGCAAATTCTAAATTATGTAAGGATTCACTTGGGATCTATGGTTTCTTCTGTTATTGTGGTAAGAACTGGCATCTCAGCAGTACCTTGTCCCCTTATGCAGCTAACAAGCATTCTTTTCAGCACTAACTTTCAACACAAGCTCTAAGAGTTCTGTTAGAACCACTCATCATCCACATGATACAAGATCATTACCTGATTCAAGATCATCAAATCCGAAGGCTCAAGACCCTTCTGGAAATCTTCAGAGACATCATCACACTTCTCATTCTGTTGTAACTAATTCTGGTTAGAAAGAATATTCCAGATGTAAGTAGCTTATAAAAAGGGAGACATTCTCCTTCCATGAACATGAGGAAAAACAGAGTATAATAAAGAAAGACATTCTTCGCAACAAGTTCCGACTATGAGGAAGCCTTGACCAATCTGTGAGATAAAAATCTCCGGTTATAATGATCCTGCGTACTAGAAGAACGATCAAGAAATTTCATCAGGTGATGTTTGATATGAACATGATGAAGCTAACCCACCATATTATGAGTTTCTGTCCTTCAATTTGTGCTTCCGCTTGTACCCAAAAATCTTTAATCCCAAACTTATTTGGGAGTACTCAATGGAAGCCTTTGGCCTCACACTAAAGGTAGCTTTTTCATGCACAGCACTGAAGCAGCAACTGAAATTTATGAAGTGGGTTTTGAAATATCTTGAAAAGGTGCTCCATATGATCACAATGTTGAACTGTAGTTCTGTCTTATTCAATGTTACACAACTGTTTACACAAATTGGGCAGAGAATTTGAACTGTGATTCTGTCTTATTCAAAGTTACACAACAAATCAGAATACAAGCGTATATTTCTACACAGCTTCAAAATCAGAAGCTCATTGGGTATTAGCTCTTGAAAAAAAATGCGAGCTAATATCCTAGGATCCACACTCTTAAGAGAAAAAACACCTATGACACAGTACTCTGTGTATTTACTGGGAGAAATGCTAAAAAAGAATATGAAAGAAGGGGGAAAAACTGAAATTTGATTACCATACATGAACAAATCGCTCTTGTGGAACGGCTGGAGGGATCATACCAGAGGAACCTTTCTCACGGAACCCATGAAGGAGACTGAGGAGTGAATTGGCCTTCTTGCTTGCACGAGAAGTCCCTTCTGTAAGAAGGGCATACAGTGATGCCATGAGTGATGCATTTTTCTGCAAAACTGAAACCACATCTCTGCCACCATTGACACAGAGGGACAGCAACAATGAAACACAATACTCTTTCCCTGTCCCAGATGTAGAGGATTGCAGAATTCCCACAATTAGAGGTAAAGCCGAGGTCTGGAGTATCTCAACTGTTCCATCAACGTTCTGCGCCAATGTTGCTAGCACTGCTAGAGAATCGGTTATTACATCAGTTCTGTCTGAAGATGTTAGAAGATCCATCAGCTGTGGAACTGCTCCTGCAGCGAGCACCCGCCGATGGTTCCCGGCAAACAAAAGGAGCCCGAAGATGGTGACCACAGCATTCTTTTTCCCACGAGTGGTACCACTCCTGATCAGCTCAACCAGAGCTGGTATTGCCTCCGGTGTTTCTCCGATCATTTTCCGGTACTCCTCGACAGAAGAAAGATAAAACAGTGTTGCCGCCGAAATCTGCCTTACTTCCATCCTTAATCCACTCCTTAGAGCATCCAGAATAAACCTTAATCCCCCACTCTCAATGATCACTGTCTTGCCTTTTGGATACTTCGAGAGGTTCAACAAAGCTGCAATTGCATTCTCCTGGGTGGAAGAATCTGTCGAACAAAGAAGATTCAGTAGATGCGGGATTGTACCGGCTTCTACCAAGCAGGACCGATTGAAAATGTTGGATTTTGCAAGCAATCTTATCTCATAAGCTGCCTTGTTCCTCTCTTCATATGTTCCCAGTTCAAGCCTGCCAGCAAGAAACTCAGCAAGCATTTTAATGGCTTCCGCAGCAGCATGACTCCCGGCAGAAATAGTCCTCGTGATATCGCGATTTCGACTGCCCGGTTCAGCGAGCGGAACCCCGTTATCAGAACAGAATTGTCGGATAAGCTTCCGTAGAGTTGAATTGGGAACCAGGTCTGTGTTCACCAGCTTTTCACCTGTTTTAGGACAGGTGAGATTCCCAGCCTTGAGCCACTTCTGAATCGAATTGCGATCGTAAGTTTGCCCTGTAGCTATGGTCACCGGATCGGTCATGAGCTCAAGAGTAATTGGGCACCGGAAATCCTCTGGGTTCAGGCGACTAACTGCATCCAGACTGCATCTAGCATCCGGCTGATCGGAGGTTCTACTGTCCACCATGCTGAACATCACGACTCGGCAGTAACTCGCGAACCCCATTAAGCTGTTGAGGAGGGCAGCTTCTCTCTCCTTTCTATTCGAACACTCCAAACCAATCTCTTCATCCAAAAATTTAATCTCGTTGTTACACTCGTTCCAGCTGTGGATCTCCAAATGATCGAGAACCTACTTCAGATGTACTGGATCCTGAGCAATTCTGTCCTCGAACCTATTTATAATCGAAAGAACATCCTTGACTGCACGTTCATCATCCGGCTCCAACTCCAATTTCGCCTTCTGTGCCTGCTTCGATACTAATTCAACTAATTCCCTCACTTCAGCTGAAACATCGATGGATTGTAAGGGAAGAACATCAAGAGCCGTTGCGATGGTTCTGATCAATATTCGGAACTGAGTCGCTACGAATTCGGACTTCATCAGCATCCACAACCGAGCGCCTTCTCGGGTGCAATCCTCCAACAAGAACTGAATCTTCTGGAAGGTGCAATGGAGCTCGGAAAAAGAAAGTACGACGGAGGCTGGCAGAACAGATCGCCGGTCTCGGATTTCTTCGAAAAAATGGAGAAGAATTCCGATCTGGCGAATTGCTTCCCGCGCGTTTCGCTTCTGGGAAGCAAAGACTTTCCATTGGTATCTGCAGATGTTGCGCGAGAGTGTAATCAGAGATTGGAGAAGGGTCACCGGAGAGATTCTTTGGCAGGGATGAACGGCCGGAAACGTCAGAATCCGACGCGCCGATGTATCGGATTTTTGGATCATCGAAGATGAAACAGGAAAAAAAAGAGCGAAGAAACGAAGGAAACTTTTCCGACTTTGGCTTTCTCTTACGAATCGACCTTGATTTGAGAATGGCGGTTATGTCAAGCCCCAATATATATAAGGGAAGGATATCTTGGGACAGGTGTCGGCCTGTCACGCGTTACTGCGCTAGACCGGACGGTTTATATTCGACTGACACGTGTCAGAAGATTCGCGTGGCTTTCTTGGATCATGGTCAGAGATGACTTATGGGTACGTACGTATGGGGCCTACTAACCGACTCTTAACACGTGGAGATTCCAATGATCGACACGCATGGAGTGGTTCGTGGCCCCGAAGACGGCGCGAAGCAACGTTGCCGACATGGAAGGGAGATGCCTGGATTACAAGGCAAATTAATGACGCGTGTTACCACGATGGCCATGTACAGGGAAAAAGGATATTATGGGAGAAATAATTGGGTGTGGAGCAAGCACACGTTAAAGGAGGAAGTCAAATGATGGGGGTTAAGGTCAAAACAAAAAATTTTTTTTTAAATTAAAAAATTTAGTTTGTTTATTTAGCTGATCAAAGACCAGTATATCTTTGATCAAATCAAAGATATGAATAAACGGTCTGTGTAACCTAGCTAGCTAATTTATATAACATTTATATATGAATATTATATACACCAATATTCATATCAGAATGGAGTTAGAAAGACTGCGTTTGTGATGCACTCAAAGAAATTGAGCATAAACCCATTAATTAAAACCATGGAGCCTTGTCCTAACATAATCCCTTGTTAGATTTGGATGGTATAAGTACCTAGCCTATTTTGTTCTAGTTTAGTTATCTTGTAACCAAGGAAATTGTCATCTAAAGTAGATTTTCGGTCAAGATGTGGATAAATGAAGTCAAATATATAAGTATAGGTTTGTAACTACAAATTTACACATGACAAATCTCAAGGTAGTCAACTTGTATTTGAAAAACCTTATCAAGGGTGAAAATGTGATTGTGGAAAACCTCAAGGTTACCATGGCAAATATATATCCCTTCCATAAAAATCATTCTGTAATATTGTCTAACCAAACACTTGTTTTATCTGATTTAAACCCAATCTCCCAATCATATGAACATCCGAATATTATTCCATACGAAAGAGACCCATTGTAGGCGGAAGATCAACCATTGACTTCGGATTTGAATCTTAAATTTAAGATCAGAAGCCGGCAATCTGTTGTGCCACGTGGAAGGTGATGTTGCATCACTTGTGGTGCAGGATAATAGAAGCTTAAGGCCCACTTAAGCTTCACTGTGTAAAAACAAAACAAAAAAACAAAACTTACAACACCGACCGGGTTGGTGAAAGTCGCTATTACGAATCCAAATTTTCCATGAAAGATAGCGAGAGCTTTACGTGATGAAGCATAAATGCCGTCAAACATCATGCTAGGTGGCACCTTTGGGTGATAAATGGAGACCAAAGCAGGTTCTACGCAAAAGCCATGTAACCTTTGAATGATACGAGGCTAACGTGGACTAATCACATTAAGACGGGTTGATACATGGTACACGTTTTTTTAAAATTATTTTTTGTTTTCTACTTTAGCGTTTGAAAACATTGCACGTGTATATTTATAATAGTAAGTTTGAATCTGAAAGTGACCTAATAGTTGCAAGCGCATAAGATAATGCGAATTAATTGGACTATATTATAAGATCTCAAATCACCTGATGTTTGTGTCGTACGTGAAAACCTTAGTGTTATTACAAGAGCTCTGTATCGGATGAGCGATGCAAACTAAACACGTAGACGGTAGTACGCATCAACCGGGTGTGTGAAAGGACTTCTCCACTGGATTTGAAATCCTCAATTAGGGCTTCAAATCGAAAGCGAATCTACCACGAAATTCCTATTATAAGCACATCCAGAGGAGATGCTTTCTTTTACAATCCAACGAATTGCCGAAGGAGACTTTTACCCAGTCAAATTTTGACACACTTAAAGGGCAATAGAATAAAGTTTTGGGGACGTTGCAAATAATACAAACATGAATATGAACGCTTCAGGTATCAAGGTCATACACGATTAATAGATCACGACAGAAAAATGTTGAACAAAGATCACAGATTACAGTACAAAAGCATTTTCCATGTGAAGATCATTTGTGGCTGCTGCGGGTTAAAGAATAGGCAGCGTAAGCAATGCTGAGATTTACAAACATTTTCCAAATATCCTATCTAAACCCTCTCATTACATCCTTTCTCCGAGTAACTGTCAACTGGAGTTCTCCTTCCAACTACAAATCCTCGTGGACTACGGAGAAATCGGGTTCATCTGGCTTCAACAGCTTTGGCATCTTTAAGCTGGTCCTGGTCGCATCAGGGTCGACTACATTGACTTTCTGGTTGACCCCTCTTCTTGTATTTGCGGCAAATCTGGAAGCCAGTACTGTGGCTCCAAGATGCTGGAAGTTATTTGCATTGTCCATCCACGATCCCCCAACATCCTCCTCATATTCCCCATCTGGGGCCTCATTGCTACAGTTGCTATCCCAGTCTGGAATTTGTCTTATAGGAAAGTCCACCATTGGTGTGAGTAGTAACTGAAAGCATGCTGAAGCTTTTTGCTATGAAGACACTTGAACTGATCGGCAACAAACTTGAGGTCTTCAGCCTGAAGAGCGAATGCATCGACATCACAAAGTGCCATGACAGTCAAGTTTATGATGGAAGATTTAGGCTCGATTTAGGAACTAATGCCCATGTGAGCAATTCTCCACCACAGAAGTTGGTGGGTCCAAGGGTGGTCGAATTGAAGAATCCAGATCTTCCTCCATTTGTTGTGGAGCTCTCCAGTTGCCCTCTAATGATGAAAAGCATCTGAGTCACTGGATCATCTTCACAAACAATATATGTGCCTTGGGTACTCAATGATGGGACTAGACGTTCACATATTGCATCCAAAAGTTGGTCATCCATTTGTGAAAAGAAACCTGTAACATGGAAAAATTTATTTCAGGTTAGGTCTATTGGAAACTGATGACACCAGTTTAAGTAATGTTATCCATGTAGAAAGCTTAAAAGAACACAACGCAATGAATTCTAGAGAAATAGTTGGTTATTCCAGGGTACTAGAGCATCTAGATCAGTGGCAGAACCATTACGGCAACAGTAGCTTCATAGGCCATGGGATACCCAAGTTCAGATATATTGCTGGGCAGAGAATGAGGACCTGAATATTGTGTCATTCATCACAGTCATGGGACATTCCAGTGAGACAGTGGCAGCTCTCTAAAGAAGAGGACCAGAAAGCTTACTGTTTACGGGTACCTGTTGGGGCATCCAGGGCCTCGACATTCTTCAGGGACCATAGAGACTTCATTATCACTTTTTTTTTTGGTGGTCCAATTGGAGAGACTAATTCCACAAAGGCTGAGCTTAAAACTGTTCTCACATTTTTTTTCCTTCATTATACGTAGAGAAAGATTTCAAGAGCTTGTGATTGAAGGGGGCGCTGCTACCATAATAGGTTGGATGAGCCTGGTCCTTGGAGGTCAGCTACCATAATAAGTTGATCATGTTAGCCATATCTCCGGTGCATGGGTTGAACATTTCAGTCAACCAAGAGTCGAGGTACTTATCGTTAGGCAGTCTATGAGGGAGGAAGAGCTCTAGTACAGGTACTTTACGTGTAGTGGGCTCTTTTTCTCTCACATTCAGGTTTGACCTAATTTTTTGTCTGTGCATTCCTTCTCATCTTAATGAATTATCCTCACTTATCAAGAGAGTAATAATAGTAATAGTTCTATAACACAAACAACCAACAAAAAGAAGATTTAAAAAGACTTACACGTCAAACAAGTTGAAGACATAGATGCCCTTGAATTTCACGACGAAGGTCCAAGGGTAAGGCACACAAAATATATCTTTTGTCTACTCTTGTTGCAAGCCATTTCTACCGATCAAAACGGCGAACACGCTCTTGCAAATCTATGGGTAGTTCTCACAGACATAGATTGCAGATAGGTCTTTAAGAAAGAGATACAATCACTAGTCAGAAGCAAATGACTTGAAGCATATTGGCAACAGTGTGTATGTGTTTTTTGGAAAGAAGGGGGGGGGGGGGGGGGGGGGGGGGGGGGGGGTGGTGTGTGTCACCAAACTAGAAAGGCAACAGATGAGGCATATATGCTGGGCAAGTTTTTTTCTGTCGTTATCATTCCAGAAAATTTGGTTTAAATTTAAACGTGCAAATGAATTCCAAAATAAGAGATCTGTAAAATGAACTCCTAGAGTGAGGGCCACGTTAATACTGTTCCCAAAATGGCAGGTAGCCAATAAACTTATGCACTCTCAGCAAGGAACCAAATATTTTTACATTCAAGCATATTAATTGATTCTAAGTTCTTTTGAAGAACTCATAATCATCAGTTTGAAAATATGATATAAAAACAGAAAAATGGAGTTAAAATTTTTTTTTGGAGAAACTTCATTCAATGACCTCATTCTTCATGAGCAAGGTATTCCAAGGTTGCTGCCATAATCAACATATTATAAAAAGGTTATTTGAAGGACTAATACAAGCCAAAAACCAATGATTTGTCATCTCATATTATCAAAAACTCAAAATCCTGTCATGCAAAAATACTAAGAGATAATATCAAATAAAAAATGTTGATCTTCATAATTAAAAAAAAATTTTTGGTTCAGAAAATGTTGCCTAGGCAACCACCTAATCACAGCTTTGACTAGGCATTTAAATGACTTTGGCATACAGAATCTTAAATACCAAAAAAAGTGTATAGCTAATGTATTAGACATCTTATACCAACAAATATCCATTGCACGGCTCAGAGACAATGTTAAAAACTATAGAACAAAAAAAATGAAGTTACCATATAAAAAGAAACAATAATGGTAAGAAAACAAGGAAGTATCTACAAGAAATAAAAGCTTAATTAATTACTTTCATATTAAATAAATTGCATATGTACACACAAGCCAAAAAGCAACACACATTTAGTACACACTTCAAAAACCATCCAATGCAAAAAAATCAAGCACTTCAAGCAACACATTGAAAAAATATGTGACAAGCTCTGAACCAACCTGCATGATGTCAATGTAATGTTGTGTCTTTAGAAGTTTTGACATACTGTCCAAATCTTCATAATTAAGCGCTTCTATGTCTGCCAAGTCACCATCATCTTCTTCCATTTCTCCCACATCCCCATTTTCTTCAACCTGAGAGAAAAAAAGGGTTTTATCATCATAAACAAGCAAAAATATGAAAAAAGGGAGAAAACAATTGAAAATGCATTACGGAAGCAATGTTTCTGTAACAATCAAGCAATAAATAACTCACAAGAAGATTTTCTTCATTGCCAGATAATTCACCCAGGTCTGCTAAGAAAGAATCAGCAAGAGTTGCCTGAAAGAACCCCAGAAATGAATTGCAACAATCAATATGCAGATATTTGAATATTTATCCGTCATGAATCTCAGTAATTAAAAAAAAAAACCACATATATGTGAAGAAAATTTGACATATAAAATCAAATTATGGTTAAATCTCTGTACTGTAAAATTTCAAAATAAATGAGATGGGAAAAAGTAATATAAGGTTTCCTGTAGAACAACAAAGAGCAAGTAAAATAGCGTAAACTAACCATTTCTTAATCTTCTAACAGCAATATCCAGGAAGCGGTGATTCAAATTCAGGAACTCGGAAGATTCTACGGGAGCTCTGTACAAGCACGTAAGTTGATGATAAAAAATTCAGAACATTGAAAACTTCCCTAGAGAAACGGAGTGAAATATCCTTTCGAAAATGAACATCAACCGATTTAAAAGGTTTCTCTAGATAGATATCAAACAAATTACACACAAAAGAGGTAACAAAAAGTTTACGATCATCTCTGGCACACAAAAAACCTAATATCGACAGATAAAAAAAACTTGTACCATAATATCTATAGATAACAATAAAATAATAAACTGAAATTGAACATAAAACCTGGAGTTGCAGATCCACGACTTCTTTGGAGCCAGTCGACGTCTAAATAAACCCTAAACAATAGAGACATAGCGAGCTAGAAAGAATTCTACATACGCGAGAGAGAGAGCTTTTAAGCCTTAAACCTACCGGACGGATCCTGCTTCCTCCTCCTCAAGGCTCCAACTAGGCTTTCGTGATAGCGTTTCTGTTGTTGGAAACTAGATTCTTCAAGCCCATGGGCATTGTAATGGTCCAATAATAAATAGACTGAACGAGTCCGTCAATAACCACGGAGCACAATTTGAATGGATTCGGAATCTGGATCTCACTGGATTGTGTTAAGTAAAATCCGTTCTCGAAAACATATACTGTTTTATGGATTAAGATCATTGAATCCGTAAAAGAGTTCAACTGTTTACGGGTTCAATTGTAACCAATTGCTGCTTACCACCTGAGTAAACAGCAGTCCTCAAAACTTCTCTCTTACATTAAAAAAAGTAAATTTTTTTTTTCATTTTTTGAGAACTATTGTTTGTCTAAATGGCATGCAACGGAGCTACTGTTGAACCTTTTTACGAGTTCAACTGTAGATGATCTCAATTGCTATTTTATTTCATTTTGAAGCACAATAATCACACATGAGATTTTGCAATTATGATTTAACAACGCAAATTTCTTGAAGACAAAGGGAAATTATGATAATCTTTCAAGTGCAGAGCCTATGGGCATAGGGGACCAACTATCCCATTTAATTTTAAGTGAATGGATAATTGGCCTTTTTTTCGAGGGCAAAACTCATCTTATAGAGGTTTGAATAAAATTTAAAGTTTAAAATGTGAAGATAGTTACTGAATCCTAAAAATTCATAAATCCTATTGTATCAAAATATTATCAAAACCAAAAAGTCTGAAAAGAAAAGTTTAATATTTTGGATTCGTTGCATAAGCTATATATCATAAGTGTTATGCCATTTAGTATATGGAGCCTTGGTCCTAAAGATTTTTGTGCAGGCCAGCAAAGTAAAGACTTCATCTTAATGACAATTCCCTTCATCCTAAAGACTTGTATATGGAGCCTTAAAGGGTTTGGAAAAAAAGAGACAAGTAATAGGTGGTTTTGACCCACTTGTTCACATACTGTTGGTTCTGCTGCCACAGTACTTATTCGCATACGTACTCTTGTTGATATCTTGTCTGTGAGCGTTCTGGACTGCGTCCAGTTCAAGAAACATTATGATCGAGAACTGCTATATCATACATAGTAGTTTTAAGGGTATGGTGGATATATATATATATCTGTGTGTTTCTTATTTATTTTTTTCACAAGAAAAAGAATCATATATCAAAGATTATAAAAGTTTTGAATGCCAATTCATTCTACCTTTCTTAACTAATTACAGTATTCCTTATGCATTGAATGACCTTCAAAAACTTAGCTAATGCACCAGCAACCCTATTTCTTCCTAAAAACATATGATCCTGTAATTCCAAAAATTTTATTTCAAAATGGCCTTTATTTCTTGTATCATCATTTTGGAATGTAGCATTTCTTGGGTGGTCTTGAGCTACTCTCAACCCCAAAAGTTAGCTCATGAGATAAGGCTTTCCCTAATACTTATAAAGTGACCATGAATCCCTTTCACAAATGATGCGAGATACTCAACACTTCTATCGAGATCGACTTCCGTCCAATGCCCTTACATATATGCAAGTAGACTTTCTCATACCACATGCAAAAATCCTCCACAGTCAAAAACATTTTTTGCCGCAATTGGAACCATAGAAGATGTATGGGATTTACTAGCAAAATCTCTACTAATCTATCCACCAGCTACATGAATATCTCGAGCAGTTGAAGTTTGGCTTAATCCGTTCAATGAGTGGCATATATGTACTAGCAAACAAATGTCTCCTCTTTACCTGACATATTATCTTTGAATGACCTGCACCATCATCAATCAAAAGCCAATTCTCCCCAAAGTCTTTGAATGACCTGCAACAAGCCAGCCAATTATTCTCATTAACAGTATCAAAACTATTCTTCAAAAGAGTCAAGATGTGTTGTGAGCTTCTTAACTTGTCATATAAGAATAGACGTAATTATATTATCCGGGAAATTGGTTTTTAGTGATGTTTTTCAAAATAATTCAGATTCAGTCAGCAAATTCTTTTTAGTGATGTTTTTCAAAATAATTCAGATTCAGTCAGCAAATTCTTGATAATTAATACGTAATACTTTTTTAAAATAAAATAATTAGAAATCGGTGTCACTTTACTGTTTGCAAAGAGTTTCTTTCGAAAATGATCTAAAAAGACTTTGAAAACCTTTTCACTCATTTAGGTATAAGTGAGGATTGCAAGTCTTTTCGAGGATATTTTTGGAAAAAACTCTTCATGAACAGTAAAATGATACTGTTTATCAAAGTATGACTAATTCCCAATTATCAAGAATTGACCGACTGAATCTGAATTATGTTGAAAAATATCACTAAAAACCAATTTTCCCTAAAATCCGTAGACACTTAGATGGTATATTATGAAAAGGCACCCGCACTTTTAAAGTGGATCATCAATCCACCACGATCATAAGCATGCCCAAGGCTAACATTGCAAGAAATGATCAGCACAAGGAAAATCCCCAACTCCCTCACTAGAGTCCTGTAAAGTATACAACACCAAGCAACTTTTTGAATAAAAAACCATGCAAAAATGTTTGGTGGTCTTGGGCCTTTCTTAACTCCAAAAGCTAGCTCATGGAGTGAGGCTTTTCCTCGTACATCAGGCCTTAGGTCGGAGAGGTGACACCTCGTCTCTTTCGTGGACCGTCAAGGCCAAGACTTGTTGAAACCCGGGCTTTGATACCAGTGTTAAGTGGTCATCGACATCTCTCAATCCCAAAAGCTAGTTTATGGGGTGAGGGTTTCCCTCAAAGTGACCACCAACACTAGTCCCTTCCAAAACCAATATGGGATAACCCAAAAAAGAGAGAGAGAGAGCAAATGCTTATGCAAATACATTTTATGTGGTTTGACATTGTATATGGGAAAGCTAGAGAAGAATATCTTCATTGTTATGAAATAGCAGTAGGGTTATGTTACATATCTAACCGTTGCTTCAAAATCCTTAAGGCTTATAGAGATTTTATTGGTTAAGCACTTAACATCTAGGACCGAGCTGACATCCACGGCGGCTCACTCTATCGATGCTGACCCGTTGGTAGCCCTTTCCTTCTTAGAGGCTTTACTCATCTATCAGTATTTAATGACTTAGTACCATGCCATACATAATACCAAGGCATTTTAATCCAGCCTATAGGTCACCCCGGTTAAGCACTTAACATCTAATATAGTAACAGATTACACCAAAGATTATGTTATGGCAGGGGAGTTGGCTCTAATAGGTGGTTTTTTTTTTTTGGCTCATGGAACATGTGTGCGCATCCCCATCTTGACAAAACATGTGGTTCATCGTGGCGCCAAAATTGACTCAGGAGAGACGCAACAGGCGTTTCACCACTGAGATCTTTTTTTTTTTTTTTCGGGTAATAAACAGTTATCATATAAATTACGAAACTATGACATTTCGCCACTGAGATCACGAGCCTATGACACTGAGATCAGTTATCACCACTGAGATCACGAGCCTATGACATTTCGCCAACTCTGGCGGGAATGAATCCCTTGCTGATATTATATATATATAAGGACTCTCAGTTGTTGGTTGGTGACACCTGAAGGCTTTTTGGGTTTTGGTTCTGTTTGTAGTTGGGCATCCATGGCCAAAGACAGTGGAGTTTCCTGTTCCATAATTTCAGATGATCCACATGTTAAGAGTGTGGAAGAAGACGAAGTTGTGAGTGAGAGCCATAAAAATGGTGCCCCTGAATCTCCTTTTCTTGTTGAGATGGACACCAAGAAGGAGCTTCTTCAGGGTATCTCTGCTGTGATACCCGGATGGTTTGCTGAGCTTAGCCCAATGTGGCCAGGTTGGTTTAATAACATCCTTTTCTTCTCTTGAGGTTTCAGATTGAGGTGCGATCATGATGCATGTGAGTTGAATGGTTGTATGAATTAATCCAAGGTGACTAGATAAGTCGCTGAAAATCTGTTGGTAAGAAGTGTTCTGTTCATGTGCTTTTTCACTGAATGCTTGCTGAGTTTTGTCTTTAGGGAGTTTTGCTGCAGAATCTCCTATTTTGACGCTTCTTGTTGTGCTGTTCTAATTCATTTTTCTTGTTTGTTTCTACCAAGTGCTGTTTGTCTCTGTAGTAGTATCTTTGGTTTTACTTTTTCGACCGTTGCTTTATCCGTGCTACTTAAAGCAAAGACACCCTTATGGTGTAGACTGCAGCCGGACTTCCAGCGGGAAGATGCTGGAAACCAGACTTCTCGATCGAAGTCGCTAGACTGGAGATTAAGATTATATGCAAAACCACTGTTTAGAAAGTTGAAAAAACCCGACCCGTTGAGTGGTTCCCAACGTATTATGCTTTGATATAATAAGTTGAGAATACGTCCGGTGTGAACTGGCAATGTGTATAGAGGATGAATTCTGGTTCTTTCATCGCATTAGGTGAAAAGCAATGGATATGAAAGTAAATAAGAGTTTAGGTACCTTCTTTCCTTCTCTTTTGTTTGTCCCTTTATTTGAGACTTTTTTGTTTTTTCAAATTTCTGAGAGCCTGTTTTTTTTCACCAGAGAGTGGGGAAAAATATTTCAGGCAGTGCTTGGAAGTCTGGATTTTCGGAAGAAAAGAAAGGAAAGTGTTTTGGATTGGATTTTGGAAGTCTTAAATTTTCTATTCTCCAGTTTGGTTGAAATGAAAGAAAATGTTTTGAAAAAAAATTATCAAAAAATTTTCTATTCCTCTTTCTTTCAAGGTAAAAATTTTGAAAGAAAAGAAAGTACACAATCATTCATCACCACTCACACCACCCACCCACAACCATCACCACCCCTACACCCTACCACCGCCGTTACTACGGTACTACCAACCCTTAGCACCATCACCATGCCACTAACGTCACAATTACTACCACCATCCACCGCCCACCATCGCCACTCCTACTACCACCTATTACGACACCTCCATCCCACCACTAACAGTGCCACTTGCCATCTCATTAAAATATGTATTACTTTTCTTTCTATTTCTCTTCCCATCCAAACATTGGAAGGGAAAAGAAAATCATTATTTTCTTTCCTTTTCTCTTTTCCCCAAATCCAAGGTTTCAAACACAGCCTAACAGAAAATTAAAGTAAAAATAGAGGAAAATATTTTGCTATTTTTTTGGTAGTATATTTTAGAAAAAAAGGGTAAATTACCACCACCACCACTATTAGGAATGGTGGTGATGTGGGTTTAACAAGGCAAACCTTAACCAGGCTTAAGTGTTTACTGTTTAATTAATACCAAATCTACTTCTAACTCTATTGAATTTATAACATGATTGTAAAGTTGAACCACATAAGATTTTTAAAAAGTTAAAAAACAATGTTTTTAAATAAAATGTGTACAATAATAACAATTCTATTTATAAAATATATATTTTAATACGGAATATATGTGAAAAACATTATATTTTAATAGATTAAGGTCAAAATTCGAACCAAATTAGTATTGAGTTGGGCTAAACTCCAATCCGATTTATGAATTACCAAACCCTCGCCATTAAAGGCGAATCCATTGAATTAATTAAGTAAAATATTCCACTGCTATCTCACCTATCACAACTTCAGCTCCACTACCATTGTCAAGAGGCTAAACAAGGTAGAAAACTAAAAATTTTGTTTTAGCATACATTATTTCCAAGCTTGAAAATGGAAAAGTGGAAAAAAAAATCTACAAAATTTTCTATCTTGCATGGAAACAGCTGAAAATTGGCATTTGATTTCTTAGAAATTGTTTACGAACAACATTTTCCTTTAAATAATATTTTGCCCAACAACCACTCAACGGAAAAATACGGCTCTTTTTGGAAAACGGGCTCAGGTTTTCCAAAAACCCGAACATATAAATTCCAGTGGAAAGTTCATTGTCCTTCCGTTACTTGGCGATTGACCATTTCTACTGTTTTTGGATGAACTACCCGATTTGTTTAATGATTGTCGAGGGAAGACCTGCTAGGTTTCACCCAGATCCGCAGTGTTCGTCTTGTGCTTGTGATTTGTAATGCATATATATCTTGAAATCAGCTGATATGGTCTCTATATTTTGCCCTTTTTCTAAATAATTCCGAGGAGGATTATCTTCCAGACTCTGTATAGAGATATGCCCTGTAAATGCAGAATGAATTTACCTGAGCTTGGGTTCTAATGCAAGTGCAAAATGATACTGGATGGTGGCTCCTTCCATCAACGGGTTTTCCCCCCTTTTTCTTTTCCTCTTCTTTTCGTGCTTGACGTTCTGCATTTTGAAAATATACTATATTTAGGTTCTTTCAGATATTTTTCTTTCTTAATCCCTCTTTTGCTACTAATTCAAAATTTCTTAGTTTACATGTTCTAGGGATGTGAAGGTACTTTAATGTCATTTAATTCAGGATTAAAATCTGTGTACTTAGAATTTTGTGCCTCTTGTTTGCTATATCACAATATCTTTGTAGGTATCTAATTTTAAAATTTTATTTTCTTCATTAGTCTTCTGTTACTCGTTTCATTGTTCAGTTTAATTCTTTTAGGCCAACGCATTTTCTGTAGCCTAAAGGTTTTTGAGATGGTGTCCTGCAACAAATGAATTTAAAGCACTAGATTAGCTCATGGAATCAGATTCATTCAAATTGTAGGACCATCAGATATCGTTAAATAGTTTCACTCCATAAGCCAAAAGTACTGAAAGTTATATGGAATTTAACAGTTTCTACGATCAAGACATGGGCATGGAGCATGCCTTGGCACTGGGAAGATGGACAATTCATTAACCAGAAAATCGTAGAGTTGTTTGTTGTTAAGGTGGTTGATGAGTATTTTACTTTATTTCTTTAGGATGGCAAGATGGCCATATAAATTCCCTGCTGCCGAATAATGCTTCAGTTTTTCAAAGTTTGTAATACCAATTATGGATCCTATTATAATTGCATCGATATTCTTCTTTGTAGCCATGCATTGGTTTTGGAGAATCCTTATGGCATTTATGCATCTTATTGTCCAAATCTTTCATTGTCGCTGCAATAGATTTGAGGCTCATTGTCTGTCTGGACCTGATAATACAATCTCATGGAGATTATAGGCAATTAGCAACCTTTATATTGTTTCCCGAGTTTTTACAACATGTATAAAGAGGTGACATCCTGTTTGTTTGCTTAACTGTGGGTGGCATTCTGTTGGATGTTATAAAAATCACTATCTTTATAAGTTGTCCTTGACATTAACTGCTAATCATGCCATTTCAACTGCTCTAAACGGTCTTTCAGTTTCCCAACTACAAACCTTAGCATAAAGTCAAACTATTCATAGTTTTATACTTCTTCTTAAGTTTTGGTTGAAGTGATGATTGAATCCTTGCAGTATCTACTTGCACAACATCTCTTCTGGGTTGTTGTTGTTCAAGACTAGTTGAGCACTTACTTCAAGTATCTATTCACTGCTTGTCAGATGGATAGGTTTCTTAATTTTCTCCTTGGAATGCTCAAATTTTATGGAAGCAAATTTGCAGTGGCAGCCATGAAGAAGGTTTTGGATTAAGGAGATACTTGATGGCAACTATGATAGCTCTATGGTGTGATCCTGACATGGTTACTTACATTTGATGCTCAATGTTGTCTATGTTATATATCTGTCATGCATTTAGCTCAAAATTTGAAGCTGGGAAATTAGCTTTATATCAGTTAAAAATGGAATTATTATCGTAGTTTTGTTTCATCTCTTTTTTCCTATTCAGAAACAAGTGTTTAAAATCCCTAATTTCTTGTTGTTTCTGTGCTCCGACCATTACTTTACCTGTGCTCCAACTACTACTTATACATTTTTGTTGCTCCACTTTAATCCATCAGAGAGGAGGAAAAGGTGGTGCATGATTTACACTCTTTATCTAATATTTTACAGGAGAGGCACACTCCCTGAAGGTAGAAAAGATCTTATTTCAGGGAAAGTCCCGATACCAAAATGTTATGGTGTTTCAGGTACTAAATATTTTGTTAAAGAAGTCGAATTTGCACTGCAGTTGTTCCGAACCTCTTGTTTGTTGTTTTTTTTATCAGTCATCAACCTCTTGTTTGTTGTTGCAGTCATCAACTTATGGCAAGGTTCTTGTCTTGGATGGCCTGCTTCAACTCACAGAAAGGGATGAGTGTGCATACCAGGAAATGCTTACCCATCTTCCCCTTTGCTCTATTCCCAACCCAAGGAAGGTTTGTCAACATAATAAAATTAATTAATACACTCAAACCAACAAAAAGCATATATACTGTTAAAATATATTGTGATAATAATATTTTAATCCTCTAGCTTCATCAAAGTGAATTTTAGGGAAAAATACGATGTTATATGTAAGAATAAAGCCACTCTGTTTGGCAGGCCAAAATAAGATTAGAAAAAAGCTGGTCAGATAATAGTATTATAAGTTGACAACAATTGAGCAAAACTGACATAGAGAGAGAAGTATGGTATATGCAAGCAATCAAGCTTCTTTTTGAAGAAGGGCTTTAGTCCAGAGTCTTAAAGACTTCAGCATTCTTATTTTTGTTTCTTCATTCTGGTTGTAAAACTCATATCAGGTTGAGACTGCTTGTTCTGAAAACTGTTTTCTTTGCTGGATTTTGAATTTTGACATCCTTTTTTAATTTTTATTGTAATAACTGACTTTCCTCTTCCTCCAGGTTTTGCTTATTGGAGGTGGTGATGGTGGTGTCCTCCGGGAAGCGTCTCGCCATTCTAGCGTCGAGCAGATAGATATATGCGAGATGGATGAGATGGTCATTGATGTTAGTAATTAACATTTTAGCCATTTTTTTTTTTACTTCGTGAAGAATTCCTAGAGATTGTTTAAGGACATTCGTCTTATTTTGATATTTTTTAATCCTTTTTAGAAGATTTCAGAATTTGTTCTTTGAGCAGACAGCCAAATTTAGAGTTATGTTGACTTAAGATTTAAAAGTATAATTTATGCTTTTAGACCATTAGCTTAAGTGAGAGTAAATCAGATTTTCAGTGATAAGTCATGGTCTTTTCCTTCTCCTCCAGGTTTCAAAACAATTTTTTCCTGATATAGCAATTGGGTATGAGGATCCCAGAGTGAAGGTCCATATTAGCGACGGTAAAGTCACTAAACTTATGCTCTTTCTCTCTGCCTCTGTTTGTTCATTTCTTGATGGGCATTATGCCATCCTAGCAGGAGTTTCATTTCTTAAGACTGTTCCTCAAGGTACTTACGATGCCATAATCATGGATTGTATCGATCCAATAGGTATTTTTAATCTGAAATCCTTACTTCCTTTCATCTTTAATAGATACTTTAGAAATATCTTAGTGGATAAACGTATCCTTGTGATTAAATTCCTTCAGGTCCTGCAGAAGAACTTTTTCAGAAGCATATTTATGAGTTGGTGGCAAAGGCTCTTCGTCCAGGAGGAGTGATGTGTGCCCAAGCTGAAAGCATGTGGCTTAGCATGCTTACTATTGAGGACATTGTAGCTCACTGTCGCCAGATATTCAAAGGCTCTGTCAAGTATGCGTGGACAATAGTTCCTACATATCCAAGGTATGTATCTTCAAGATTTAGATCACCTTATACATATACTCACAAACATGCACTCATATTTGTATAGAAATGTGCTTGGGACATTTTTTTCCAATGAGGAAAGGTATGATTATAAATGTTCATGTTAGTCCTGGATATTGTTTCAGTGGGGTGATAGGTTTCATGCTGTGCTCCACTGAGGGGCCCCCAGTCGACTTCAAGCATCCTGTAAACCCAATAGATTCCAACTATAGTTACAACCGAGAGAGAGGCCCCCCCAAGTTCTACAACTCAGAGGTGAACACCAGCCTGATATCCTCATTTCTCTACCTCCATTACATTTCTCTTACTTGAGCCCTTTTCCCATTTTTTTTTTTTTGGGGTTCATTTTCAGATGCATTCAGCTGCATTTTGTTTGCCATCATTTGCAAAGAAGGTGAAGATTCCAAGACTAAATGAGCAGACTTTCAATTGCATTGAAGGAAAAAGATTTTAGCTACTGTAAGTTACTTTCCATTCTTATAGAAAAGGTCAAGTGGCAGGTCCTTTTCCTGACTTTTTGGGCTGGTCTATGGCTCTTTTTGTTAATTCTTAGTTGATTATTATATCTATATACAAATCTTTCTACCCAAAAAAAAAAAGGCCGTGGATCACTGAATAATTTGAGGTTTGACTTGGCATTCAGAGTAAATTCACAGAAAGATAACTATAGGTTTTTAAGGGGTTTAGTAGTTCATTCTGTTTTTCATCGTTCCTTCGAGAAAAGCATTCAATATCTCGTAAACCACTTACAAAAGATCAACTGAAAGTCTGCTTAGATAGCAACAACATTTTCTACTGTGCTGCAGTTATCTGTAGAAATTGAGTATGAAAAGCTTTTAATGGAGAAGTGGCGAGTACAATACAAGATCCAGGAAGAAGATAGTTGTGTGAACCAACAGCAATATTAGACAGTCGTGCAGCCATTTAAGTAGTAGTTTGTTGCTTTTGGATGCTTGTGGATTTTGGGCTTGAACTTTGTAAAGAGCTGATTTAGTTATCCTTGATAATTAAGACTGCGTTTGGCATAGTTTTTTGCTTATTTAAGCAAAATCAAGCTTCCTGGCGCTTCCTTTCATCATTTAGATCATTCCATGTGTGCAAACTCAGACTTCATGCTGTAATGTTTCTCTCCGAATATAAAGGGTTTGTTCATGTAATTTGAGGAGGCCATATATCCTCGCTACATTCTTTATCATGACTAAAATTCATTTTCACATAAGCCGTATTCTTTTCACTTCAAAAATTAAAAAGGCTCACACCTGCTTATGCTGCAATGTACAATCCAAGCTAACTCTTCATGTGTGTAACACAATTATGAGATACATGAAGGCCTCCGTGGTAACATTCAGAGAAAACAGCAAGTCCGATTCACCAGGAGAAGCGGAAGAAGTCTTATTCAACATTCCACCTCTTACCAACAAACAATCTTCAAGCTGCGATGAGCAAGAATATATCAGCATTATATGCAGAGGAAGAGCATATAAAGTTTCCAGATCTTGCAGAAGGCTGTTACAGAGGCAGCTGCTCTGTTGTATCGAGGTAGTCTTTTCCATTCATTGACATAATGCACAGGCTGTGGGGTAGAAAGAAATAAACTGCAAGAAACACCAGAACTCCGAGATCTGCTTCTTCGCCAACCGCTGGTTGTGGAGGATTTCTCCAGTATATTTGGCTTGCACACCAGAGACAGTATAAGCTTCCTATTATCAAAATGAGTCTCGTGGATTGATATGATTGTTTTGTGATTGACTTTGCAGGCTTCACTCTGCTTGACAGAAAACAGCTCGATCTGCTTAGATCTCAAATGATTCAAAAACCATGCATATAAGCATTCAGTATCATCGATCCTGCTCACACATGATGGGTAGCGAGCAATGGATCATAAACAGAAAACTTTCTGAATGCATTAGATCAATGCAAAACATAAACCCAGCTTCCAGTTATGAAGCAGACTAACCAATAATCGCAACAAATAACATGATTTCCAGTTGGAAGGAAAAGGGCAGTACTAAAATGTCAGTTGGAATTGCAATCACTCAAAAAACACATTCTTTGAGGTCCAAGAGTGGAGAATGCATGGCATTCTCTGATCAAATGTAAAGCAGCGGTTTCTTGACAGAGTTTTAGGCGGGAAGCTGGAATAAAACAATTCAAAAATATATGCAGTGGCAGAAACGTAGCACCTGTTTATGTAAATGAATCCACTCAATAAGCAAGTACACAAGCAACCAACTACAAGAACAGCAGCTGGGTTGACAGGGGCTCGAGTTTTCCACCAGCCAGTGCTCAATATCCAAGAATACATTGACGAATGGCCATTTTCCTGCCCATTTGAAACATAGTTCTGTCATTTTCACATGTACAATACAGTTTTAAGCTGTAAAACAGATTTGTAGCTATTAAATATTTGGAAGTCTAAAAAGAAGAGAGTAAAAACTTGGACAAAAAAACCACGCGCAGTTGTCTAAGAATGCACACAAACATTGCATATGTGATTCAGTATGGATTGGGGGGCAACCTCAAGTTTGAGTCAACTCAAAATCAGGGTGAGCGGAGGATACTTAATCCTTCAATGTTGAGATAGTTATTATTGCTAAGGAGAAGCAAGATTAAAAGCTAAAACCGGAGTTACTAGTCTGGGTGGTCTGGTTACTACAGATTTCCCGTCAAGAGTGCACTGATTGAACAGTTTGATTTGACGGGGAGATCAACTTAGTGAATCATATGGTGCTTGTGAATCTAAGAGTGAATTAGTGCAGATCCAGCACACACAAAAATACATAGTTCATTTAATATGTTAAAATACAAACAATTTACATACTAAGGAATGCCTGTTAAAAACAGATGTCCATACAAAATGATTAAACCATTTTCATATGATGGCCTTTCCTTATTGTAGATATAGCATCCCTGTTATAATTCAAAGATTGCAAGGTTTCCTATTAGGCACTTATTGGTATTTTCATCCCTGTGAATTACAACCCTCCTCTCTTATTTCATTCAAATTGTCTATGAGTTCAAGGCACAGAAAAAATGATGGGCATTTTCAATTCCCTCAAGCATGCTATTAGTATACGCTTGCAGTTCTCATTGTTTCATGCACTTTCTTTCATATGACCATAATAGCTGTTTAGCTACTAAGTCAAAATGTATCAACTTCCCAAACGAGTACCCTGAAATCCTTGTTTTCCAAACTACTCTTCTTCAAAGTCTCATCCATTTCTCAATTATTTCCCAGTTTTGGCAAGTGGCATCTTCATCTGTCATCATATGTACAAATATAAACATGCAAATTCATAATTCATATGCTTCAAATGCCTCCAAAAATCACAAATGCTTCATCTATTCTATCAGTATTGAGTTTAGCTTCATCGATTCTGTCAGTATTGAGTTCATCGCTGGTTCTCTTTTTTTACCATGCCTAAGACCAACCACTGGTTCTAATTTTACCAAATCATTTCGACTACGTGATTTCTCTGACACAAAACATAAGCATAACAAACTTTGGCTTTCCATAAAATATTCTCAAAATTCACAAAGTAAAGTAATGCTAATAAAGCAAGTGTCATAACCTTGAACCAGGAAGATCCTTACCTCAAACAAATGGTCTAAGAAAAAGTGTGATAAAGAACCAGCAGACACCAACAATAAACACTGCCTTCTTGTAAGGGCCAACTGCATCATACAATCCATATATATTTAAAGGAAAGTCAAGATTAGCAGTAAACAACCCTTTGAGATGCAAACTTATGAACTCTAACTACTTTTGTCATAGAAATATTCCTGTAAGGCAGAACTCCACCTTAGATGATTCAGATGATCCTCAAGCATTCCCTAATAGACTTGTAATCATAGCATTCTGAGGTTTTAAAAAGAAATGGCCAATTGACATATCAGTCAATAAATATTAAGTTGTACTTTAAAGGGAATGCCTTGAATCATATCGGTCATGTTAGTGCAATGAGTTGCTAAATGCTACAAATGCGGTTAAAAGTGATAATTTGAGGTGAAAGACACAAATATGGAAGGATTAGAATGATCAGACGAGTACATCTTATGCTATGACTGGGCAGAGAGGACCCAATGGAACAGTCCGGATTAAGATATAGGCAATCAAAAGCATTATTCGCCATTACCAGCTTCATTTGCAATGACAATTGCACTGTATGTTTACTTTTCCGTCTCAAACTTAAAAATACTCATGTACAGATACCCAACTCAAAAAGTTCGAGCACTAATTGGAATTTTCCAACATAAAACCAAATAATGAAGTAACAAACATCATGATCTGAACGAAATTCTAACAAACCAGGTGAACAAAATCCAATAATTCAAAACCCCATTAGATAATCAAAACCTGGAACCAATTATCTGATGGAAAATAGAAAAATATATCACAGAAGAAGATGCGATTTCTTATACTCACCCCAGAAAGTGAATCGAGAATGCCCTTACGAAGAGAAAACCTAGAGAGACAACTGTATAACACGGACAGTGGAAGCCCTAGAATTAAGGTGTAGTACAAGGGATGGTGGATGGCGTCCATGATCAAAGAGCCTAACCTCTGGCCTATGCCAAGTGTGAAAGTGAGCCACTCGGAGAAGGAGCCCAGATCAGGACCTAAGAATGCATTGATTGCATAAACAATACAGTGGTGAGGGCTGAACCTTCCATGGGAGAGGTTCATCAGACCCAGCCCCGACCCAAGGGTGTATATGAGATGAGGGCCAGGCCCTGGCATTGCTGTGCGTAATGCGCACCGCTCTGCAGCTGAGCTGACGGAGAAGGAGCCTGTTGTGTAGGTGTAGACAGAGACGACTGACTGACCGCGACCAGGACTCTTGATAATGTAACTTACATAGTTAGATGACGGTTGTGCGGAATGCGCACCGTGCGTTCGTTATAGACGGCGGCCTGCAGCCAAATGCCTACACCTGATTGACCAAAGAGTTTGAAGGAGCCGAACGGGAAGTTTGGTGGAAGGCTGGAAGGTCGACGGTAAGGATTTGAAAATAAACGAGACTTACCCTTAGAGACCCTTTGGAATAGGTTTTGTAACTGCTTTGGTTTTTTTGAAAGAAAGGGATGGGCATCGTCCGCAGCGAACGTTGCATACAGCCTCTCACATGAGTGGGGTGAACCCCCAAATAAATGGGGAAATTGGTTTTTAGTGATATTTTATCAAAATAATTCTGATTCAGTCGGTCAAATCTTGTGAATTGGATTTTGGTGATACTTTTTTAAAAGAATTGATAATCAGTGTTAATTTACTATTCATTAAAAATTTCTTCCAAGAATACCCTTAAAAGACTTACAAACCTCACTTATAACAAAATGAGTCAAAAGGTTTTCAAAGTCTTTTGAGGGCATTTTCGGAAAATAGTTTTAATGAACAGTAAACTAACACCGATTATCAATTATTTTAAAAAAGTATCACTAAAATCTAATTAACAAAATTTTATCGACTAAATCAGAATTATTTTGATAAAGTATTACTAAAAACCAATTTCCCCCCAAAAATTCATACTGTACGTGCAGAGGATGCGAGTCCGAAAGAAAGAGACAAAGTTACGACTGTTTAAACATTGTATTAATGAAACCTTATCCACGTACAGTATGAATTTTTGTATTACAAAAAAAAAAATGTACAGTATGAGTTTTTTTTGCAAGCGCTTAAGCATTATACGCTTGCAAAAAATCCGAGAGTGGTGAGTTCTAGAAGATTTTCAAGCGCTTTAGCTTCAGAATGCGATTTTTATATCAGTTTTTGATCATTTTGAGCGATCTGATACGTCAGTTCGCACACTATTTAAAAGGGTTTTCTCCCTTTTGTTCAGAGAACATCTCTAGCCCTATTTTTTTGAGAAAAAACAGTTGTGAGAAACCCTTGCTTTCATCATCTTCTTCTTCCATTATTCTTTAAAGGTCTGATGTCTAAGTACACTCAAGGAGTTCATCATTGTCGATATTATTTGTACAATCTATTGGCGAGTTCTTGAACCGTTGAATGTTGGGAAACCGGACGCTAGGAGCCCATTGCATTGAAGATATCGTCTAAAAGGGGCCGTCTAAAGGTTTCAAGTATAGAGATTTTTAAATCTCGCCTCAGTCACGATAAGTCCCTTCTAATCTACAATTTTAATCTTTAATTTACTGATTTGGTTGGGATCTGAATATTTGGGGTTTTCTTTTGGATTTTCTTCTGCATATCTGTGATTATACTTTGGGTTTGATCTACATATTAGTTTGATTGGTTGGTTTGATCTACCCCTATTTTCTCCAACAATGTTCAGATTTACCTTTGAAGTTTTATAAAAAAAGTAAAAAAATGTAATTTAGTTGGGATTTGACATGTAATTTCATTCAGCTCATGTAACCCAATAGGATAAAGCATGTGGGATTTTGAAATCTTATGATGCTTGAGTAAAATGCTACCACAAAAATGGTAGTGCTTTTCTAAGTTGAAAAATGTGAAAAATCTTTGAAAAAACACTAGTCGTGAAATGATGTATGTGACTGATCTCATTGAAGCAGCATACCTTGATACAGGAGGAAGCAACAAGGATTTCATCCCTAAGTCAATCTTAGATAATCATCTAAAGTATTATAGCATATGTATTAAATGTCTTTTGATCTTAAAGGTAAGTCTAAGATGCACAAACTTATCATCAGGTATATTAACAGACAACTTAATAATGGGCTTTCTATAGTCCAAGCTGTGACAGGTTAAAATCAGTTAAAGTGTAAATCTCACAACATTGATCACAAGTAGGGTAAATGTGCAAGTACTACACGTACATAAAAAGAAACGGGAGGGAAAACTTTTGAAATCGTTGAAGTTTTAAATGAATTAGAGCAGTTATGACTATTATACCCCTTCTATTAATGAATATTAACAATGTGTGTAAAGACTTTTCGGGGAAGGAACACATTTTTAGTGGCACGCTTCCCAAGGGGCCTATTCTCGTTTTATGTAATCTATATAGATAAGCCTGTGTGTTGCATATGGCATTTGCTACCAGTATTGCACACACGTAAAAAAGGGAGGGAGCAATTTTAAAACAGTTTGTTAGGTTTTGAGAGATTTGGGACATTTTTTACCATTGTAGCTTTTTATCGATAAGTATTGACAGTTGATATGTAAGGGTTATTGTAGGAAGATAAACATTTTGCTCAACACGCTTCCCAAGGGGGCGCCTCGCTTTATATTATATATAGTAGAGATATATATTAATCAAAATCCTCAAAAGTCTACACTTCATCGAGTTAAGTGATTCTCACACGCGAGGAAGTGGATCTAAAAGGGAAAACTCGGTTCATTTTTTCCCTTGAGAGAGTCCTTTTCAGTCATCATCCTGCCTTTTTTTTAACTTTACGACTGCAATGCAGTTTATTAAAGTTAGGACCGATTAGTCCTCCACGTCATCAGCAACTCTTAAACTCTTATTCCTTATGTAAAAGAAGACATTTTTACCCCATTTCTTTGGTTCAAACCATTGTTATTTAAGGCTGTTTTGAATTGGTCTCACCAACTGAATCGATCCCACTTGAACCGTTCAAAAGCTAAACCCTTCTTGCCGACACCTCTTCATCTTCTTCTGTTTCTTTCTTCCAGTTTACTTACTTCTTCATGTTTGGGGAAGAAGTGGATGAAGAAGGAGACCAGGCCTTTCAGTCTAATCTTCTAGATGCAAAATGTCTGTTAGTAATGGGGACAACCATGGATATAGGGACGGAGATGAAATGTCCGTTACTAATAGATATCTCTTTTTCGAATCCCCCCTCCTCTCCATCTCTGTACCCTTGCTTGAAGTAGTTATAATTCATTCTAAAAGTTGCATCAACCCAGAAATTGTTATCAGTATAATGCTCTCCATCCCCTTGTATTGCATAAAAGAAAGCAGGATTCTCTGATTGCATTCACTTAAGATGTTCCAAGACATGCTGACCCCACTCCCAAGGGTCCTCAACCTGTTTTCGCTGCTCATGTAGTTCCGACAATCAACAGAAGTAAAACCAACATTGTTAATTCCATCAGATTCCTTAATTAATATTGACATTACCTCTCTTGGGCCATCCTAGCTGCCTGAAGAGTATGAATCAGGCTCCGAGCACCTCCAGAGATGTGCCAAGGTGTTCGAAGGCAATGCACCTTTGTCGGGTGGCACGAGCTCGTGATTGTGTTGCTTGGCAAATTTTGAGACTACCCATTTCTCCGAATCAAGTCTCCTGATCAATTGCATTATATTTGCCTTACGGTCAACCCATGTGACAGCCGCCGGCGCTTGGGCCGGTTCTCACTGCCACTTCCTTTGCGATCCCGTCTGCGTCAAAAACCCTCTCGGGAGCAGACGATTTGCTGGCAAATGACGGCACCATCACGACACAAACGATGGTTTATATTGATACGGGTGCTAAAACCAACACGACGAGTATAAGAATTGTAGAAAATACGGGCGGCCTCCTCGGATTCAAACTTTATGCTCTTGTAGGGCTCCAGGTTTGGGTGTGTGTTAGAGGCGAAGAAGTCCCTTCAGGCGAAGATTCTTCGACGACCTCATCGTCATAGTCTTTGTCGTCATCATCAGGGTGCTCAACATCAGGTTATTCTTCGTCTCCGCCGGAACATACGTCGGATTCCATTACCCGGCGTCCAAGTTCAAAGGTTTGAACTCTGACAAGAAGGGTTTTTAAAAAGGGGAAAATTAATTTTTTAGTGGTGCTTTAGTCGGTAAAATTTTGCGTTTTAACCTTTAATGCACATTTATCAAAGTATTTAATTTTTAGTGCTGTTTCAATGTTTCAAATAAATTCTTCCTAAAATACCCTTATATAATTTACTTTCAGGATTTGTACAAGCAATAAATTGATTTGTACAAGCCATTTTAGACTTGTACAAACAATAAAATGACTTGTACAAGTCAATAAATTAACTTGTACAAATCATTTGAATGAGTGATGTAAGGGCTGTAATTGTGAAATGACACTAAAAATTAATTATGTTGATAAAGATGTATTAAAAGTTAAAACTCAAAACTTTGCTAACTAAATCTTAAATATTTTGGTAAAGTACCCCTAAAAATTAATTTTTTCTTTAGAAAACAATGGTTTTGGATCAAAGAAATGGGGGTAAAAATGTCTTTTTCTGCATAAAGAATTATAGTTTTTGACATGGAGGACTAATCGGTCTTAAACTTTTAAAAACTGCATTGCAATGGTCATATTGTAAAAAGGCCGGATGAAAAGGACTTTTGAGGGGAAAGGCGCAGGTATGGGTGATTCGCTCCACATCCCATCTACTTTTCCAACAACCGGCCCCTGAATGCATTTAAGACGGGCAAATGCAATAACGCCGTCGGATTACGCGTTCTTCATTGGATCACAGGTCCATTAGAATGGTTGGTGCATCTTTAACGTTCCAAGACGAAGGGCATGTTACGTAACGTTTCAGAGAAAGGATAATGCTAGAGAACTCCCCGTTACTGTTGAAAGTCGCGACGACAACGTGAGATAATTTTATACCAAATGGCAAGCGTTCCTCCTAATAAAGTTGTCCTTTTCAGGGGACAGGGACAGGGTCACACTCGACAGTGGAAAATGCTGCGGAGGATTTGAACACCTTGATGAACCCTAAACCCAACAATTGGGAGAAAGGACGGGGGGCCCATCGCTTTAAGGCCCTCTCGCGATTGGACAGATGAATATTCAGCGCTTATCTGCGGGGTCGGTTTTTGTTTTTGGTAATCAATCTGCAGGATCGGATGATTTGCGGAAATAACGAGCGGCGGGACAGCTGATGAGATCAGAATTTTGTTTGTCTGAAAAGGATAGAAAGGAAGGAGAAGAAGCAGAAGAGAAAACGGCAAGGTGCATGACATTTTATCCTCATCTGAAGTTCTGTTACTAAATGAATGAACAGATCAGAGCTGTTTGATCGTTTATCGTTCCTGCTCACGCCAAATTTGTTTTACTTCGGGTTTTTCCACGTTTAAGCGTTTTTTGCAGCCGGGTTTTAATGAACTGATGAAGATATTGCTGTGAAGGATTGAAGGGATCCGGGCTTCTCATTTGTTTTGCTCTAACTGCAGAAGTAAAAGTAGAGGAAGAATGGACGAAGAAAGAGGGGAGATTGAAGAGCATGCTCGATTGATTCGTTCCGATTCAAGATGGGTAAATGGAAGCGAGGTAGATTCGGAGACCCCACCTGCTTCCTTTCTAGAAGAAGACGAGCGAAGGGATGGGCGTGGGTCTGTTAGAAGGCGACTTGTGAAGAAAGCTAAGAGGGTGGATTCCTTCGACGTTGAAGCCATGGAAGTATCTGGTGCTCAACATGCCCATAAAAAGGTACCAGATTTGTTCCTTTCGTTTCAGTCTGTTATTGTCGTTTGGTCCCGACTTTGTCGTATTAATCTTCTTTTAACAGACTTTGCCTTCTTTCTTTTAGTTTTCTCTGGTCAAATCAACGTGTCACAAGATTCAGTGCTCTTAGTGGTGTATTTTCTGAAACTGGGGTATTTGTTTCCTAAGCTAATGGCTTATAGAATGAGTGAGAACTGGTTTGAACTCATTGGAGAATGTATTTCGCTCCCGTCTATTTTCACCTTCTGTGTGTACTCTTGAAATGGTTGTTTAAATCAAGTGGATTTTGTGTTTCCTTGTGTCATAAGAGTGTTTTGGGAACCTGCAACACACGTTCTTATGGATGTCCTTTCAACCGCAGATGGATTTGGAGGCCAATAAACTGCCATACCTAAATTTTCAACTGAATTAATTTTTGTGTTTCAGTTGATAGTAGAAGTTAGACCCACCAACAACTTGGGCTATGGACAGCAGTCTGCCTGAATATATATAGCATAGTCATTGGAGGTTTTGCCCTCTTTTCCTTGTTGATCAATCTTGAATCCAAAAGGTTTTACTTCATTAATAATATACTAGTCCATGACTACTTACTTAAGATGGGCACACTGTCAATTACCAAGTCATCCGGTTGATGACAGGATGAATTATGGAAAGGTTTATCTACTCAAACATATGATGCGACACAGAAGCCCCAATGAAGTATGATAACATCCTTGTAATATACCAGTCTCTGAAAACCTATTGATATAAACATCCTTCGATTACCAGCTGATCTGGCTTATGACAAGTGGACCCATGGAAAATTTTATCTGGCTAAATCTAGCATGTAGCAGAGAAAGCCTCTGAAGTATGGTAACATCCCCCTATAGTTGCATCCATGGGAATCAATTGGATTATGACTGTAGTTATAAATCCTTGCATGGCTCGATCTTGTTGAGAAAACAAGTTTCTTTAAGTGAATGAATTCTCAATCTAATTACAGAGACCACTGACCTGTGTCAAACTCCCTGAATGTACCTTTTATACAAATGGCACTTAAAATGCAGTTTCATTCTGTTTGTGGGTCACTTGTAATTTCTGTGCTGGACCTTCCAAAATGTGGGACCAGTGTATGATGATGAGTCTGAGGGTTGGAGTGTTGCATAAAATGAATGTGGTTTACTGAGAATTGCTTGAATATAACGAGACTAGATAAGTATAGAAACTAAATCTAATCAAATCGTTCTAATCCAGTGATTACTTACATCATCATAATCTGACAAGTCCATCCTTTTAAGCCAGGCGAGATGCACGTTTCTCATATTTATTCTTTTCTGTAAGATTATCTTTCTCCTTTTCTCTATTATGCCTTCTATGAATGGCTTTGGGCACTAAGCTTTGAGCAGATTGAATTCTTTTCATTTAAGCATGAAATGTGTCTACTACCCATTGCTTGAAGGAGGTTACCGATACAAAATTAACTAGTGTTCTGGGCATGTCCCTAAAAAGTTGTTTGCTGAGAGAATACTCATCTTGTGTAGTCAGAAAGGCCAGGTTCTTCTAAGTCGTCTGGTTTCAGCGGTTTCTAGGGAACATTCTGGGCTGTAAAGCTATTTACATCTCGAATGTTTTTTTCTTCTTAAATTTAAAGCTCGTAGGAAAGTGTCCTGGGAATCGTACAGCATTCTTTCAGGAGGCTAGGGTTTGTAGGGATTGCTATTAGAGTGTGGAAAGACATGGATTTGCCCTGGATGTCTGTATGCATGCATCCATGTATGTATGTATGGATGGATGTTTGTATATAATTATGCTATATAATATATAAATATGGTAAGTGTCTGTGCATCTTGTAGCATGCTAATTACACTCCCCTATTAATTGACTTTGACATCAAGTCGATATAATACTCTACTAGCAATATATCTCGCATCCTTGATCCTGTCAGATGCGTCCATTGATCTTAAGAACACTGCCTTATCTTTATAGTATACCATGAAGTTGACGATTGATGGTCTAACAGGACTTTTACAACCTTCACACATAACTGTCACATCAAACTATTCCTAGTGAGGCTGTAATGATACAATAGAATCTCTCATTTTCTTCTCTTCCCCATCCGGATATACACCTATAAGATTATGGGTGTAAGGGGTAGCACTCTAACCCCAGACTCCTGAATAATTTCATCCATGGTCTTGAAATTCGATGACGCAGATACATTTGTCAGATTATGATTAATTATGAAAAAACTTTGAAATAAAGTTTCTCGTCTTCTCTCTAATTGACCCCTTACTCCAGATATCTTTTAGTCTCTTTTGTCTAGAATCTGATGACTTGCAAAATAAAGGCTTAGTTGGATAGACTGGCATCCTTGTTTTCTACGAACGTCCTAGACCAAGTCAATCTGCACACTCAGCCCTTCCCTTAGACCTTGATGCTTTAACATCTCCTCTGGATGTACCAGCCCTTTGATTGTAGACATACTCAAATGTGACTTGGTATTTTTGTCTCAGTTAATACATCATTGGGGTAGGCTATGCCATCATTGGCATCCTCTGCCCTCGGTGGTGGTTAGATAGGCTCTGCTAGCCTCTGTCTAACATCCTTTTGATGCTGCCTCCGCTGTTGCCTACCCACAACTCTAACTTATAAATGCTTAGCATCTGCTTAACCTCTGGAAGAACTCATGGCCAATTACCACATTATTATACTTGTCTGCTTGATGTTCCTTCAATCTCGAGACCTGGCTACTTTTAATCTCCTGCTGGGAAAATGACAAATTGTCTTGTTTCAATCATTCTTATATCTAGCTCAACCCTATGTCGATCCTCAAACCAGGCTGGTTACCTCATTAACACTGTTAGATGCCATGTTGTGAGTAAGACTCACAAGTCACTACTTGCAAGAAGGGTGTAAAAAACTTGCACAACATGTAACAAAGAAATATACAAATTAGTAACATCAATATCAATCAAAAAAATTTTTTATTATATTCTTACAAGTTTTGAACACACAAAGAATTTTATATACCCAAGTAACTGAACATTGATTCTTTGTAATGATTTCCGATTATTCAACATTTTTTTTGAATTTTGAATTTTTTAATCTTTAAATATAATATTTCTGTAAAACTGCTAAACAAATAGTTGAATGAGTAGCTCACAATTTTTATTCCGAGAATTATTTTCCTTTGTTCCATCTATTTTATTGTCTTTTTAAAATTTTTTTAACAGTATTTTTTAATTTTTTTGTTATTTTATATAATTTTTTTAAAAGCTTAATTAAATGTAGTCTTAGTTCAGATTAATGTTAAATTAACATACTTAAATATATATTAGTTCCTTAATAATATCTTATGTTTTTTTTTTCAATTTTTAAATTGTTATTATATTTTTTAAACTTCTTATGATATTTAAACTAATATTTGATTTAAGATTATAATTAAGTACATTATTCTGTAAAATTCATACTATTTAACAAGAGAAAGCATAAAAATATTTAAACATGTCTTACTATATTTCCCTTAATTTTTAAATTAGTTATTTTATTTTTTATACTAGTGGGAGTACGTGCAAATTGGACTATATATAAATTAGTTGTGATTAATTATTCGAGTGATATAATAGTCTTATAAATTTTTTGGGTATTCTAAAGAAATAGGCATATTGGGTAGTTAGGGGGACACACTTTTAAGGTGGTGTACTGAGAAATCAAATATTATGCTAGAATCTTTTGTCTTCGGTTTATAATAGAATATTTTAAAATTAATTTTTTTCAAAAACTTAAAGTTACCGACACCATTGATAGATTAGGTTTCGCAACGTCATATATTATAAAATTAGTATTTCTAACTAGATTAGAGTCTTCAAAAGGGAAAAAACTGTTGGAAAAATAGAACACCAAAGTATGGAGTGATGAAAAATGAACAGTTGATTAGCAAGCTTCAAGGCACGATCCAATGTCGTTGTCTTTTAGACAAGTTTCTCCCCCTCCGATTAAGATCGCGAGTGCACTTGGGGTTGTAGAGAAATTGTCTTCAGGATAAAATGAAGGCTCCAACTATATTTGTTGTGATTCTTGGATATGCACTTTCCGATCACAACAGGACACCCTTTTGTGGTTTCTGATAATGCCTTGGACACACTTGAAATCAGACAATTGGACACACTTGACAGCCATGTCCCACAAAATTTTTCATATCTCATAAATGATAAATCCACAAGCACCATCCTTTTATACATTATTTGTGACTTTTCATGAAGAGGCATCATGACCTTGGATTGATCATGGTTAAGATTTAGTTCTACAATAACTACCTTTAATCCAATGGTCATGATCTGATGGCTTTTTATTGACATCTATTTGACTTTGTCTGAACATGTTCCTTATCATTACCACCTCTTGTCTAGGTAGTTGTATAATCGGATGGACGTGTCTCTTTATGAAGTGTTGTAATCATTGAATTTAACCCAATGGTTTAATCCCATTGGTTTAACCATCTCAATACATCAGTTCAACCAAACTCCTGATTGGTCTAGCCGGATAAAGTAAAAGGCTTATTGTGATTCGCACATGTGCATGTGAATCACTATATCATTCCTTATGGCTTTTGTACACAAGCTAAAGGAGTTTAACTTATACAACCTTTCTATTTCTTACAATTTTCCAATGTGGGACTAACATTGTCAAGCTATAAAACTTAAAACCAATATACATTATTTTGAAAATATCCGACAAAAACACTCCTCAAATTCACGTGGCCATGAACGATTTTGAACTCCAAATCCATTGCCAGATAGTCCGACAGTGTTTTTATAGTGCAAATTTGAAGAGAACACATCAGATCTGGCTAGATCTTACAAGGGCCAAAAAAATTTGGTCTGAAGTGATTTAAACAGATAACTTTCTATTTTTTATTTTTGCTTTAATTATTTATTTATATGAATGTCCTTTGGTCTGAACCATAAGTAGGATCGGTTTAATCTATCCTGAATTCTCACCTGTCAATGCATGGTTGGTTTGAACTCATATTCAAACTTGAGGCGAGGTCTACTAGTCTAAGGATTTGGATGACAAGATGCAAGAAAGTCAACACTTAAATATGATGGAGCAGTAATTGCAAGTAAGAACTATATCCTATTGAGAACGATCTCACAATTTATCAGCTGGGGATTGTAATCCAACAAAGGGGTCTAAAGAAGGCATGGATGAAGTGATTTTCCCCATTTCCTTTTTGTGGAAGGCTCCAATTCCTTCTAAGGTCAAATTTTTCTCCTGGACTGTTTTTCACTATAAGATTAACACACTTCATGTATTACAGTGATGGAGGCCTCATATGTGGTTGTCTCCCCAGATGTGTACAATGTGTATGAAGGATGCTGAATCCGTGGATCATCTACTTCTTAAATGCACTATGGCTGATTTCGTTTGAAGACATGTGTTGGAGTTGGGGGGCACTATATGGGTTTTGCCTTCCTCTGTTTGTGATCTAGCTTTTCAATGGAGGTTTGTGGGTCTAAGCAGATTAGGGAAGAAGCTTTACAAGATAGTTTTTTTTTTTGGTTGCCATTTTATGGAATATTTGGTTGGAGCGTAATCAGAGGATTTTTGAGGATATAAGGACCACTAATATCGGACTTTTGGATCAGGTGGTATCAATGGCAGCTACTTGGGCATCGGTCCATAAGGATTTTAGTAATTAAGGCATGGCTGAAGTGGTGAAAGAATTTGAAGCATCATGATTCGAAAGATAGCTGTTTTAAGAAAAATGGAATGATAGAAATAAATGCATGATGCTGACTCCAAATAGTTGGGATTATGCTTGAACTATGAGGATGACCTGTTTACAATTTATATAACTGAAATTTAATTTTTCTTTTTCTGTCTTTTTGATATTGACTTAAATTATTGTCCCTGTACTCCTTTTATAACTTGTGTATCTACCCATTTACTATGCTGTTAAACATGAATTTTATTTTAATTTTCTTAAGATTAGTTGTGGTTGGCCATTAATGATGATAAGAATTTATATATATCTATATTATCTTAATCTTCGCATCTTACCTAGATAATGCACCTTTTATAATTGAAACACTTAGATAGCATTCACATAATCCATATGTGATAGTTTATTAAGTACGTAAGCATATAGAATATATTCCAATCTATTTCATTCAATTGATACTGTCTTTGTGCAATTGATATGTTGGAAAAAGTTTTCTGCCAACTTAAATAGGTTTTACCTTTTATAACTCAGGATCTCTCTATGTGGCCCACCCTAGCAATGGCATTCCAAACACTAGGCATGGTCTATGGTGACATGGGCACAAGTCCTTTATATGTTTTCACTAGTGTTTTCAAGAAGGTGCCAATAAAATCAGATGTTGATGTCCTGGGAGCTTTATCAGTAGTTATATACACTATTGCTCTCATTCCTCTCGCAAAGTACGTCTTTGTAGTGTTAAAAGCTAATGATAATGGTGAAGGTACATATTTCAAACCTCTTCATTTTCTGGTTTAAGTGACATAAAGAATTTGGTGTTCCCTTTCCAAAGGTCATTTACTTTTTAATCTATGAGTAATTATAATTGCAGGAGGAACATTCGCGCTTTATTCATTGATTTGTAGGTATGCAAAAGTTAATCTCCTGCCAAATCAACAGCCTGCTGATGAACATATCTCCAGTTTTAGGCTTAAATTGCCCACTCCAGAGCTGGAAAGGGCATTAAACATAAAAGAGAGCTTGGAAAGAAGATCCTCCTTGAAAACTCTTCTCTTACTGTTGGTTCTGATGGGAACTTCCATGGTGATTGGGGACGGTATTCTAACCCCAGCACAGTCAGGTATATTGATAACGGACTTAATAAGCATGATCCCTGATTTTTTGTCTGTTTAGTCTGACCCATAAAAAAAGTTCAATAAAAGTCTTATGGAAGCACCAAAATCAGTGCTTGCTTAATCTGATTCTATATGCATAAACCCAATGACTTGTAGACTAGTACCATTCATTTTGCGCCTTTTAAATTTTGTGTTGCAAAAGTGCTCCGCAAAAAAGGGATAAATTGTCTTGTGGCATGTTACCATGTCGAGCTCCAAATATTTATATCATTAATGTGTTAATATAACTGGAAAGGATTAAAAGGATACTCAGTTTAATATGGTTGCTGTGCATATGCTTTCTTCCTTTTCTTTTTAAAATGTGCTCTGCATCTGAATCATGCATGATACTTCAATAGTTGGTCTCATCAATGTCCTCTTTTTTGCTGCAGTTATGTCTGCAGTGAGTGGTTTGGAAGGTCAAATACCAGGATTCGGTACAAGTGGGTAAACTTGTTCTGCAAGATGTATTAGATGTTTGTTAGCTTGAATTTATACTCTTTATCCAGGAATCCTGCATGTTGGATCCTTTCTTGTAATTGTTTTCCTGCCAGGAACAGTACCAAATTGCTCATTTAATGGAAATGGTGGACATGACCACAAAATGGGTTTCATGTAGTGCTGAGTTACCTCTTATATGGGTCATAAACCTCTGTGGCTATTGAACCCACTGCACTATCTTGAATATTTAGAAGGAAATGATTTAAATGAAATGCTAAATATGGATAGAATTCTCTGAGAAGATTTCATAATTAAACAAGGGTAAAAGTTACTAATTTATGAAGAATTTAATGGGCGGACCATTTATTAGATTACTAAAATCTAGTTTTCATTTATGGTGTTCCAATACACAAGCTATGATTTGATTTGTCAAATTTGTTGCTTACAGATGCTGTGGTCATTCTCTCAATCGTAATCCTTCTGGTATTATTCAGCATACAGAGGTTTGGTACTCGCAAAGTGTCTTTCACATTTGCCCCTGTATTATCTTTGTGGTTCATTTGTCTGGCATCAATTGGAGCGTACAATATTATTAAGTACGATATTACAGTACTGAGGGCATTCAATCCGGCTTACATATATTTTTTCTTCAAGAGGAACAGTCAAAAGGCATGGTCAGCTCTTGGTGGTTGTGTTTTGTGCATTACAGGTTTGTCTTGCCTATAGGTCTCCCAACTTGCTATCGTACATGAATTTTATTGAATAGCTTCTATACACTGGGATTTGGTTTGCACTTTGGTGTTTATATTTCCAATTATTCATTAACATCAGTTGTTTATAATCTTATTTATTTATCTGTCATAACTTGAAGGCCAACTCTTAGATGTTTTGAGTTCTTTTAAACCCTAGATTGGCATGCAATGCATGTGTTGAGATGGATACATGGGAATACTAGGAATTAGTAGGTAAGGAATGAAGATAAACATGAGAGTCTAAGTGCTACACTGATAAGGACAAGTAGACAAGGAATGAACATAACCAAGAGAGTCTAAATGTGAGCGTGATAGTAGATACTAAAAAGGGGTGGGTTAAGTTGGTTTAGACATGAAAGCGAAGATCTAATGAAGCGTTCGGAGGTGTGGGGTTACATATTGAAGGATATAAGAGGGTAAATAAACAGAAATTAAAGAGAGTCCTAGGCAGAGTCGGTCAGAATAAATTTAGATACATATAATCCGACTAAAGATATGGTTTTTGATAGATTGGAATGATGGAGTAAAACTCATGTTTCTGGACCCAACAAGCTGGGATGAGGCATTTGTTGTTGTATTGATGTTGTCATTGTTGTACATTTATTGTGGTCCACAGAGTTGGTTTTAGTGAAAGAAGTCAGTACCTTTTAAGTCCATCAGAGCCTTATAATTGTTTTTGTGACATTTAATTTTATCATAACCTCATATTTGTTGTTTTTGCATTATAATGAAAAGCAATATGACGTTTTTCTTCTCGCATGTTTGATGCATGTGTGTGTGTGTTTAGCACATGTGTTAGACACACCTTCACATACACACATGTTACACACACTCTCTCTCTCACACAAAAACCTACATATGTATGTATGTAGGTATGTATGCATGGACATTTAAAATGTTTGCAGTGTTAGCCAGGAATATATCTTCAGGCCATAACATGATCTTTTTCTTAACATGCATAATTTGTTTTGGGTGATTGCAGGAGCTGAAGCAATGTTTGCTGATCTAGGTCATTTTAATGTATTGTCTATACAGGTATTCTTCTGTATTACCTCACCTTGCCATCTCCCTTCATCTTGTGTCACATAACCTCCATGAACCACACAGATAATGCAAATACTGTTTATTATTAGCTTCTGAGTCTAATTGGTTCACACAGATTGCCTTCACATGTGTGGTGTTCCCCTCCCTCCTCTTGGCTTACATGGGGCAAGCTGCATTTCTAATGAAGTACCCAACTTCAGCTAACAGAATATTCTATGATTCTGTTCCTGGTGAGAACTTTTCGAATTTACAGTCACTTTTTATGCCCCGCTCAACATAAATACTACTAATGTTTTTATTTATTTAATTATTTAATTTTTTTGGAGAAATACATCATTTTAGTACTTGACCTCATAATATTTGAATTTTGTGGGAAAAAAAAGAACAGAAGTTCTCTTCTGGCCAGTTTTTGTGATAGCTACTCTTGCGGCAATGATCGCCAGTCAAGCCATGATTTCTGCTGCATTTTCATGCATCAAACAGTCTATGGCCCTTGGATGCTTCCCAAGGGTGAAGGTAGTTCATACGTCCAGGAGATTCATGGGTCAGATATACATCCCCGTCATCAATTGGTTCCTGATGATAATGTGCATAATAGTGGTTGCTACTTTCAGGAGCACTACTGATATATCCAATGCATACGGTAAAGTATCTTCTTTCAGGCGAGGTCTGTCATATATGAATTTCCCTATAGAGATTTCACTGTTTTGTTTCATAAGAAGAGAGGCAAGACATGGTGTTCATTATCAATTAACTGACATGTGACGGTAACTTTTGTTGATACAATTGAAACATCCTTGCAGGCATTGCTGAAGTTATTGTCATGATGGTGAGCACTACATTGGTGACACTTGTAATGCTTCTAATATGGCAGACTAACTTGTTTCTAGCCTTGTGTTTTCCACTAGTATTTGGAAGCATAGAGCTCATCTACTTGTCAGCGGTACTAACAAAGATCATGGAGGGTGGGTGGCTCCCCATTGCTTTTGCCTTGTTTCTTCTCACTGTCATGTACATTTGGAATTACGGAAGTGTCTTGAAGTACCAAAATGAGGTAAGGGAGAAGATCTCCATGGATTTCATGCTTGATCTGGGGTCCTCGCTTGGGACTGTCAGAGTCCCAGGGATTGGATTACTATATAATGAGCTTGTCCAGGGAATTCCCTCAATCTTGGGACAGTTCCTACTGAGCCTTCCAGCAATACAGTCGACTATTATATTTGTCTGCATCAAGTATGTGCCAGTCCCCGTTGTCCCTCAAGAAGAAAGGTTTCTGTTCAGAAGGGTTTGTCCAAAGGACTACCACATGTTCAGGTGTGTTGCTCGTTATGGATACAAAGATGTCAGGAAGGAGGACCACCATGCCTTTGAGCAGCTTTTAATTGAAAGCCTTGTGAAGTTTGTGAGGAGGGAGGCTCAAGAAATGGCACTGGAAACCATGGGAGATGCAGATTTGGATTCTGTTTCCGTGAGGTCAAGGGACTCTGGAGTTGCTGGAGGTGGGCTCGGGGAGCTTCAGATTCCACTGATTCAGGATAAAAGAGGGGAAGACCTGGGGGCTTCGAGCTCAGATGCTGTGTCTGAATTGCCAGGGACATACATCTCAGAAGCTGTCTCCTTGTTGCCATCCAGTAGTATGCCATCAGAGGAAGACCCAAGCTTGGAGTATGAGCTTTCAGCACTTAGAGAAGCCATGGAGTCAGGATTCACGTATCTGCTTGCACATGGGGACATCAGGGCAAAGAAGAGTTCTTTGTTCCTCAAGAAGCTGGTCATAAACTATTTCTATGGATTCATGCGGAGGAACTGCAGGGCGGGTGCTGCAAATATGAGCGTGCCCCATATGAATATCTTGCAGGTTGGGATGACCTATATGGTTTGAACTTTAGCTCTCATATTCAAGTCATCTGGTTGTCCTATGCCATTGATATGAAGTACAATTTGTTGTTGTTGTTGTGGTTTAGGGGAGGAAATCTGGCAGTTTGCCATGTTGTTTATGAGAAACTTTGTGATATTTATCAAATTTACTTTTGTTTTCAATAAGTTAATGTCTCATTTATTTCCATAGGAGCAGGCAGGCATTCTTATTGAAGAGAAGGATTCAATGAATTCATTGCTGAAATGTACATATGCATGAAATGCTTCCTGGACCTAAAGAGCAAAAATCTTTGGGTTAATGTATTAGGTGCCACTGGAGAGACCAGGTTTATCGATGTATTATGAGCTTTATGAGATTAAAGTTTCTTGCTGTACCCATTTACGACGATCTGCATCGGAAATTCCTCTTACTGGGCCGAAGCTCATCTTCAATGTCACATCCCGGGAGCAAAACAAAATGTATTTGACCCTTTTTCTGTCTATATATAGGAAGCATGGACCACGCATTCAATATCTCGTTTGGTTACCAAGATATTTGAAGCTCATAGCCACCATTCAGCAAATCACCTTTGTAGGATCGGAAATTTTCATCTGTCCAGCTGTTGATACGAGAAAGATGATCACGCAAAGCTCATATATGATACTCGAATTCAAGGCCCAAAGAAAAAAAAATCATAATAATAATAATAATGATCATAACCTGATCCTTATCTCCGTTAACCTTTTTCGCTTTCCTTCTCCGGTATTCCAAAGGAATGGCCTCGGAACAAGTTGGGTGATTGGTGGGTTCCGACATCTATAACTTTTGGCCACTGTCATGATATTGACGCCCGGTTACGTATCAGATATCGACCGGAACGGAGAATGGAGATTCCAGTCACTAAGCACTTGAAAATAAAATTTTCTTTTCCATTTTTTGTGGCGTTATTATTGCTTTCAAGTATTAATTCTGATTGGCCATCGGTGGGTCCAACGACTCTACCCCAGAAACCAAAGATTAAGCGGGGACCGGGGACTCGGTCCAGTCAAATTATTGCCCATTGAGTAGGATACTATGAGCCTTTATTTATTTATTTTTTGTGTGGTGGAAAACAAGTTTATATATTAACAAAACGAACATGAGGCCTACTCCTGGCATCATCAAGGAGAGATGGCACAATTACAGGAGGTGGCCTTTTCACCCCTAGACACGAGAAATGATCGAGTACATGATTCGCTAGTAGATTAGCAACTTTGTTTGCCTTTCTAAACTAGTGAGAGCACGATATTAACTGGAACGACAACTGTAGCTTCTTGAATTCCATTAGCAAACCATGAATGCTCAAAGGAAATTCTGATGCATCTTTGTTAAGAAGTTGTATAATAATCTGAGAATCACCTTTAATCTGCACATGAGATAGATTCAGGAATTTAGCTAACTTTAAACTTTCCAAAGCAGCTTGCGCTTCCACTTGTATTGCTGATTTCTCTCCTATGTCCATCAAAAAACCAGCCACGAACACCCCCAATTGCTACTCTATTGGTGCCTTGTCTTGCCGCCCCATTAAAGTTAATTTTCCTAAAAAGTAGATTTGGACAAACCCTGGATGTGGTAACTACTCTATACATGCTATTAGACATCCTCCAATGAGTTTTAATGATAGTAGAGTCTTCCTGGCAATCATGGATGATCTTGTCTCCTTCATACTTCACTTCATTTCTTGTTTTCCATAGGTCCACATGAAATTTGCAACTTGAGAGCCGCCTCACATAAACTATTGTCTGTTACCGATACCATAAAATGTTCAGTCTTTGCTGACGCCTGGGAGTGGTTGATTTGATAATTGATACGAGAGAGATTCTAGCCACGGGATATTTCTAACTTAAGCGTGGCGTTCAATGCGCACATCCCCGAACCCGAAGGGAATCGATCTCCTCTTTGGAGGCCTTCTGGTTTGACCATTAAAATTCCAATGAGAAAATGTACACTTCAAGTTTTTCGATCTACAGGATTTGTATCCGTGGATTTCCGCTGTTATTAAAATTAGCAAGATGCACGTCTAGAACTGCTGGTGTGTAAGAATGGAATGGGGAAGGAGAACGTGAAGGGAGGAACCGGAACGTCGGAAAAACAATTATAAAAGTGATTGCAAGTCTTGAGAAAATTTGAGACAATTTGACTTATTTTACTCTTTTATTAATATATCTTCTTAATAGTATTCAGGGTTTATTTGGAAAGCTGCATATTTTGTTTCAAGCGCTTCCCAAAGAGCATATTTCCATTATAGATTTGAAAGTGCTTAGATGATATTTAGACGGATCTATTTAATTTCTTTTTTTGTGGCTGGTTTTTTTTTTCCGACCATAAGTATAAATTCTTGATTCTGGTGCCCTTAGCTGAAGATATGGTAGCCATGAATTTGATGACTGAATTCTATTTAATTGATGAAATGCTTTATAGAATCTTTATTAGCTTGAGGAATTTCAGTTAGATGAAAGGATTTGTTCAATGGGGGAGGAAAATCGGTGATTATCTTTGTTTACTTGAATTTTGTTTTTCTTTTTTGAGAAGGATCTTTATTCGCTTGAAGATGCATGCAATGTCTAATCAGTTCCCTTTTTTCTCATAAAAAGAAAAAAAGGAAAATAATTCCCCGAATCGGTTCATGAATGTTTAAAAAAAAAAAAAAAACCTTCTCTCTTTAGGTGATGACGCCAACATAGGTTTCAGTTTTGAAACGGTTCCTAAATATTTTATAGGGATATTAAATTATTTATGGTTTATACCGGTGAGGGGTTTGATAATCCTTTCTTTCCCTTGACATTTTTACAAGAAGGCAATGGAAGCCAGGAAGGAGGTAAAATGTAAATGTAGTTTCTTTATTTCTGTCCTTTTGTTTTTTTTGAACTGTTTTGAACTAACAGCGATGTCCGGATCTGATCGAGAGCTAGGCTGCTAGCTATTCTTGTTTAACAGATCCGACGTCCTGATCTGATTTCGAGATCCTGAAGAAGTGTGGTTTCGATTCTTGATAAGGAAAATGCGGAAGAAAGATGTGGATTTATTGTTTTAAGTAAGGAACGACCAGTAGATCCTGTATATGCTTTTCATGAAGATGAGTTCGATCGCTCGCTTTTGCTCAATCAAGCGAAGTAAGTCTGCTGAGGTTAGATGGAGCATGAGTATCTCAAAATTTCCTAAACTGTCAAAACAGAGTATGTTAGCAGAAAAAATTTAGAGAGAGATGAGGAAAGATAAAGATAAAATGGAGTTGAGATGCTTCTTTTGGAGTAGAATATTTTTGAAAACCTTTGGGGTGCATTCACAGATACGGAATTCGGATTATCAAACGGACAATCAGGTTATCTTTCGTTTTCAGATTCAAACGCCAAACCGAAGACGAAGGGAATTGAGATTCCAGACGGAGGACCACTCAGAAAAGCAACGTGTCATTAGCAAGCCAGGCGTGTTGCGTAAGCTTCCTGGAACTTTCTCGTTCTTTTGGGTTCTTGGACTGTTCTTCTCTGTCATTTTCAGCTTCTCTTATTAAATCTTTTGCAAATATTCTTTTTTTGGTAACAATCTTTTGCAAATATTCATTCACAGTAGAATTAGAAAAGAAATTAAAAGAAAAAGTACTCGTCAGCTGCTTTCTTTGTTTCTATCCAGAGGATTCTTTACAGAATGATTCCATTCTCTCAACGACCATCCCTTCATAAAGCTCCCTTTGCGAAAGGAAATGGACAGTAGGCAAGAAAAGGACCTGTCGTGTGTCTTGATTTTATGAGTTTAATTTATCTGTAAATCGAGTATTATACCTTTTAATGGTGAAACCAGTTACAATCACTTGAAATCCAAGTTTTCCCAATCACAGTTATTTAATAACTGGAGTGTCGCTTTTATTATGTGACTAAAAGATCGGTAAGATCATTAAATCCAGAATCGATGGGTCCCTCTTCTCGGTATTTAAGCATAATTGATTTGCACATTGAGGATAACAACAACCACCGTTTTCTGTTTTAAATTCCAATGGGTTATGTGGTGGCCGATTTGATTAGATGCCAAACCCACCAAGATATCGACTGTTAGATTATAAAAATCTAAACCCCTTTGAAGGTGCCTTCATCAACCCCTTTGTGGCTTTGTTTATTAATTTCAGTTGGCGATTCAGTTCAGAGACTCTTAAGGGCTTCATTTACAAGGTTCCTGAATTTTCTGATAGCTTAGAACAATTTTTTAGTGAATCATTAATTCGCGATGGGGGGCGGTTTGGTTTTGGGATGACAATAATGTTAACCAAACTAAACCTAGTTTTAAGTTCGGAGCTTAATTAGGCAGCCATGAACTGCCTTCTAGAAATTCTTTTCAGGTGGTTAACTTCTTATCATAATACCTAAGGCGCCCACGTGTGTCAAGGTGATTGATTGGTCAGAGAGTGAGTCCATGAAGAATTTTTCACTGAATCAATGTAGCAGTTTTCCATTAAGACAACGGGTGGGTTCTTGATCACAGGATAATCAAATAACAGCCTTTTTTGAAATGGCGGTATGTAATAGATCTATAATTACACGTGTTTCGTTTGCGTGTCCAGTAACGGTCAGCGTTAGATGTCTCTAAAGGCAAAACGGTTTCCGTTACGGCTGCTGGTTCTCAGAGCACTTGGCCACTTCACCGAGAGGGATACCGCAATCAAAGAAATAGAGAAACGAGGGCGAAGAAGTGGAGTGCACAACAACACGCACAACACGCTCACCCACACACAAACACATTCTCTCTCTAGCTCTCTGTCGTTAGCGCACGCAAAATATTCTTCGGCCCCAATTCCAACCAACCTCCACGTCCCAGAGCTCCGTTAAGTAATGGGTGTTGGAGTATCGTGTTTGTTTTCCAAAAGTCCCCAGTGAGGTTGTTGAACTGCTGCTCACGCTCATAGGAACTGTACGTTTTCTTTGGATTGATTTGTTTTCTGTTTTCTTTATTTCTCGGGAAGTCTTTACTGGGGATGTCGTTTCGCAACCCGGCTTTGTCTTTGTTTCCCTTCAAGTTGCAGTGAACGAAGAATGGTGTTTCCTTGGTTCTGAGATTATCCGGGATGGATCTGGAAGCTGGGAATTATGGGAATCTGGTCAAGGTGAGATGGGTATTCCCTAATATGCGCTTGTGGGTTTGTAAAAAGATCTTCCCATGTCGGGATTTTTATCAGGCTATTGTTGTTGTTGTTGTTGCAGAAGGAATCTTGGAAGACGGTTTTGACTCTTGCTTATCAGAGCTTGGGCGTTGTATATGGAGACTTGAGTACTTCTCCTCTCTATGTTTACAAAAGCACCTTCGCTGAGGATATTATACACTCAGAAACGAACGAGGAAATCTACGGAGTGTTATCTTTTGTGTTTTGGACGCTTACACTGATTCCGCTGCTTAAATATGTCTTCATCGTGCTTAGAGCGGACGATAACGGTGAAGGTGGTACTTTTGCATTATATTCACTGCTGTGCCGGCATGCCAGAGTGAGCTCTTTGCCCAATTGCCAGGTTGCCGATGAGGAACTATCCGCGTACAAGAAGGATACCGTTGGACCGGCTGACAAAAGTCTCTCATCGAGGCTAAAATCAACGCTAGAGAAGCACAGGGTGTTGCAGAGGGTGTTGCTTATATTGGCTTTGATTGGGACTTGTATGGTCATAGGTGATGGAGTCCTCACGCCGGCTATTTCTGGTACTGGAGTTACTGTTCTTGTCGGATTTCCTCCGAGTTCGGCAATTCATTTGTTGATTGTTTAAATATTGCCATTTTGCAGTTTTTTCTGCGGTGTCGGGTCTGGAGCTTTCAATGTCAAAAGAACATCACAAATGTAAGATCCTTGTCCTTCTACTATTTTTCCTTTTGGATATTTGTTTACTTTATCATAGAGCACCAGAATTCTCCATGTTATGGCTCAAACAATACAAGGGATTGGCGTGGAAAATTGGTTTCTTATGCCCGTGATTCACGGACATTTGAAAGTGGTGGAACTTCAGTTTTCTCAAATTAGAATTTTTGACGGGTTCACCCACAAGTTAGGCACTTGTCACTTCTCAGGATTTTTAAAACGTTTCATTCTTCATTTGGATATTTATGCTCATTAAGAATACTATTCCAGGAAATAAGAAATTCCAAAATCTGGTATTTTGGGGGTTAGGTCAATCAGTAATTATGCAGTGCAGTTTTGGTAAAATTGCCATTTGATATGGTCTTGACAGGGGCATAAATCAAAAGAGGGAAAGTCTGTAAATAGAAAATTGTTCCTAAATTTATTAGATTTTCTGGTATTTGGGTAAAAAATTATCCAATTTTACTGCTTTCTCCCTCATTGGTAATGAGTAAATAGATGCCTTACTATTGTAAATGGTGATAGCAAACTGGATACTTTGGGGGTTTTTAGGTCGCGGGGAGGCTTAATTGTGAACTATAGTTGTCTTAGGAAGAGAACTTATAGCCTACTAGTTTCTAGTAACACGAAGGTTGTATGGCTGTCCTCTTGCTTACTTGAAGCATTTGGTGGAAGTTTTTGGCATCTTGTACATTCTGCAAACTGAAAATTTTCAGTTTTAGTTTTAAATCTTAGTTTTTCACTTTATAATTTACAGTTTGGATTTCTATTCCAAAATCATTAAGCTTTTTCCCCATGGAGTGTGCAATTAGTGAGCACAGAATCAAATTTTCAAAAACATATTATTTAAGTCCTTACAGATAAAATTAAGGCTTGCTCCAGTTTAATCCAAGTCAAAAGACTTGGTTTAGAAGCTATTTACCTTGTATCAAATGTAGTTTGGTATAAATTACACGAGAAGATGTCAAAAAGTTTAAAGGAATCATGAATCTGTTCAATAAACTCTTGAAGTGATAATAGGGCTGAACAGCCACCATAAACCTGAATGTTGGCTGCCTCAGTACCAAGAAGGGCATTTTATACCATGTACTCCATCTGCATATAATCAAATCAGTTCTCAAAGGGTGGGATTATAGGGGTAGTCAATCAATCATCTAATCTTGCCTTCAGGGTGGCAAGGGAGGTATGTTTGCATTTTATAGGTGCTATTGATCTTGTTTGGGTGTTTTCTGAGACTTTATGGGAAATTTTTTTATCAGTGGTAAGTGTGAGGTATGCTGTAGAGGGTACAGTATATTTAGCTATCTCTTTCATGCTATTGTATGGAAGTTACTGAAGGAGCAGAATTGATAAATATTGAAGATAAGCAATGCTCTATTGTAGCTATTATAGAGGCAGTGGTGGGTTCAGTGGCTTCTTCGGCATTGGTACACTCAGATTTTAGGGGATTTCGGCCTTGGATATCATGAGGGAATGGAATAGTTTATGCCAATCCAGTCCTCATAGTAGGGTGATGGTAGAAATTTGGAGACTGTCACCAGTTGGAATTGTTAAACTGAATGTAAATGGCTGCTCCATTGGAAAGCTTAGAGCTTCAGGTATAGGAGGGATATTTGGGCGACTCTTTAGGATCATGTATACTGGTTTCTAGCTGTCCAGTGGGTGAAGGCAACTCCACAAGAGCAAAAATTCTGGCTATGATGTTTGGAGTAGAAATTGCAAAAAAGATGGGGCTTTATTAACCTCATTAGTGGAAGGTGATTCAGCCAATACTTTCTGATGGATTATGATTGATATCCCTCACTCATGGCAATTGAGACATATGGTTCTCAAGGAAAAACATTGGTTCGTTCGATAAACATCTGGTTCAGACTTGTTCCACTTGAAGTCAATGGAATGACTGATGGATTAGCTAAGGAGGGAGTTATGAGCATACATTGCTTTGAAGGACTTCCAGTAGATACAAGGTGGCTTGGTTTCAATATATAGGCAGCTGTGTGGGTCTGAGTAACCAACCAAGCATGCTGGTTGTAGTTTCTTGTTTCCTTCTTTTTCCCTTTTCAACTATCTTTTGGTGGCATCATCAGATGCTCCATTTTTCTTTTTCTGTAAATTCTTGTCTATCATCATTCATTGGAAAAAAGAATGGGCTCACAAAGCGGAGGGAAAAAGCATCTATGTGAAGCTGTTGGATTTATTCTGCATATGGGTTTTGTTGCTTTCAGTTTTTGTAGGGTTGTGATATTAGTTTGGCCAGTAGAATATTGAATTTCTATTTGTATTAAATTCTGAAATTGCCATTTATTTTCTGGCTTCATTATCCAGAATAAATCACCTTTTCTATTTGTAATAAGTGGTAGAGAATCCCAGATGTAATATTAAGAGAATTTCTATCTGTTCGGTCTGAAGAATTCCTGTTCTTGTTTTTAGGATCTAGATAATTTAGAATTACTTGCAAAAGGATTGCTATGCTCTTACATTTGTATTCTGTTTTGATTGCTATGCTTTTACATTTTATTCTGTTTCTTCTGCAAATTTTGTACAATCTGCTTTCTTTCCTTTCTTCTTCTAATACTGCATAACTACCACAAAAAATTTGCATATTTGATTCATCTGATACACAGATAAACTCGAAACTATTGCTTCAATAGTTTTGAAATCTAATCAGGTATTTTGAAATCTACTCGGTCAAATGCCCCAAAATACCATAGACAGTCACCTGATGTACTGTCTGATGTACAAACATTACTGTGAAAAATCAGTTTACAATAGTTACTTCATATGGCTGATCATCCTGACTTTTTACTTTTTCCCTTATTGTTGCCCTGCTATAATTTTTTTGAGCACATCGCCTTCCTTGTTAATTTTTAGAGGTGCTTCATCATCTACTTCTATACGACACACATAGTTGAAAGCAAGACATGGATTAGTTGCTAGGCACAAAAGAGGGTATGAAAGCAAGACATGGATTAGTTGCTTTTATTGAAGACTTGAGAGATGATAAAAGATTATATCTCTCTTCAATAGTTGAAATCCCAAATGGATCATGCAATTGCTTTTGCAATAAAATTTCTTCTCTAATGTACTGATCTCTTAGGTAATGAAGAAGATCATTGGTTTTATTATCGTCATATTATATCTCATCAGACATTAATAATGCCGCAGATGTAGAAGTCCCAGTTGCCTGTATCATACTGGTATGCTTGTTTGCCCTCCAACACTATGGGACTCATCGGGTAGGATTCCTCTTTGCACCAATCGTCATAACATGGCTTTTATGCATCAGTGCCATTGGTTTGTATAACATCTTCCATTGGAATCCCCATGTGTATCAAGCACTATCGCCATACTATATGTACAAGTTTTTGAAGAAGACACAATCGGGGGGTTGGATGTCCTTAGGAGGGATCTTGTTGTGTATAACAGGTACAATGACATACCATGAAGTTCACTTTGCATGCCTTTTTCTCAATTAAAACTTTTCTTTTCTTTTTTTTTTTTTTTGTTTTCTAATATTCAGTTTCCATTTTCAGGCTCAGAAGCTATGTTTGCTGATCTTGGACATTTTTCTCAGTTATCTATCAAGGTATATACTTATAGTGGCATGACTTATACTAACTGAATCTTAGCTTAACCAGTTTGGTGTTTTGATTGTTCTTAGTTAAGACTTAATTAACATTTTTATCACTTTATGAGTGGGACCCAGACCAACTTGAGAGACAAGCTTTGATTTTTGTGGACCTGCAATGTTGATACACAAGAAATTGGGAGTTGGATATTCTTATACGTTAGGGTCAATTGCAGCAGCCAACTTTACTTTATTAAGGAGAAAGTCGGAGAGGTTACCTGTAGGCCATATCCCATTTTAGGCATCAAAGTTTTCATTTTTTTTAACCCTAAAAATGGCAGTGTGTACTGAATAGCAAGGTTTTCAGTATCAGTACTTGGCCTGCTCATTTGGTATTTGTTTCTGTGTGGAAGAGAAATTGTGTTTTAGAGCTTAATCATTCAAAGAATGTAGTGTTATCCTATATGATTTCAAATATTAAGTTTAATCTTGTTCCCCTTGTCATTTCTTGTTCCTCACATTACATGATCCCGTATTTGTGAAGTGTTCCCAAAGTTTATTTATTTATTTATTTTTAAAGTTTATTAAATGTTTCCAAACTTAAGAGTTTAATTTGACTTATTGTCAATTATGATTTTGAAAGTTGAAAGCTGACTATAAAAAGGCATGTTAGGCTTAGGCCTTAAGCTAAACTGCTTGAGCAAAATGCCTAGACGCGAAATCTAGAGCTGTTTCATTTCAATGTTTAGTCCCTGTTAAAGTTTCACCATTTCCCCAGAAGACATTAGATGGATTTCAACTTCTTGTAATCCTGTGGAGGCCATCTAATATCAAAAACTTCCCAGGAAGATTTTGAATTACTTTGAATCATTGGATGCAATATGGCCTCTCTCTCTTTCTCTCTGTCTCATGCACGCACTGAATAGGTTCTCTAAAGCATAGCTTTTGTGGCTTTATTGTGACTGTTGTAATCTAAATTCTCAAGATTAGTTGACACTGCAATACTGATTATGTTTTTATTTTCTTCTAATATTTATATCACTAAAAAAAAGAAAAAAAACCCTGGTGAAACACACCATACTAAGAAATCATGGTCTTAGACAATTTTCACATGTTGTTGATGAGTTGACAAGACCCTACTTGTCAGCCTGCTCTTTAACAAGACCACTCTTCATGTACCAAGCCTTTAGATCGAAGTACATATGCCATGTGGTAAAAGTGCCACTTTATTCTTGTGTGAAGTTATGCCAAGACTAGAATGCATGATAAAGTTTACTTTTTGGGTGCAACCAAAGTCTGCATGGTAAAAATTGTTTTCTGTGGCCTATCTGTAGAATCCTTTGTCCGTTGGATGACCTGATTTTCCCTCATAATCCTCTTATGTAGCAGAAAAACCCACTACTCACCAGGATTCTAAAGCTGGCGAGACATGGGACCTCCTTTCATCTCTCTCTCTCTCTCTCTCTCTCTCTATATCTGTCCATATGTGCAAGTGTAGAATACGCATATGTATAAGACTTTGTTTTCTTTTCTCTGGAGGGACCTTCCTATTCTGCTTCATGGAGGAAATGATGTGGCCTATACTGGCTGTAGAATAGACATCCATCTGAATGGACCACAGATGCAGCTCCTTCCGCTGTGTAAATCCTACAGGTATTATGCATTTTGGAAACTACCGCAATGTATAAAAGTTATTCAAACTTCAAATATTCAAGACAAAAGTTCCTGCAGAATACCAATTTCTGCCACATGGCATTTCTTTAGGATGAAATTAAACCATGTAGAGAAAAGTAAATAGAAAATGGGTGTTTCTTGTGCTGCTGCTGAACTCTGTCAATCCTCTCTTGCATTGATCTTTGGTGCATTCCGATCTCTGCATCAGGCTAACTGTTTTTTTATATTTTTTTTCCTGACATACTGGAATGTTGAAACAAGATTTGTGTTGCCAATCTCAACTAGTTGGCATGAAGTATTGTTGTTTGTCTGTTTACCACCTAGATGCCTCCTATCAGAAATTGGCCTACCCAAAAATTTAAACTTTTCAGTCCAACTGGCAAACTTGTGCCTCTACATATAAACATATAACTATATATTGGTATGCAAATACTGACATATGTATGTATATACTTACACATACGGACAGACATATATATATATATAGGTGCTCAATACTGGTTTTTTAATATTTTTGGGTTGTGTCCAGTATGTGTCTAGCAGACTTCTGTTTCTTTTCTGATTAGTGTTAAATTTTTTCTCATTTTGATTAAATAAAAAGAAGGATGGGCTAAAGCCTCTTTCACCTGGAGGTTCTGCTTATTATGTTAAGCTTTCAGAAGGATTAAAATTTCACTTCTGTTTTATGAAATATTTGCTTAAAGAAAATTTGAAGAACATATTTTAAGAGTGGGCATTCCAGTGTCTGGTGAAACTCAAAGGAACATGAGTTTCATCAGCATATGGAAGGAGAGCATGAATACTGTACTCAGCAAATATGCAATTTGGTTCTGGTCCAATTGCCAAAATCAGTAAAATATTTAAAGAAATTGCTCACATTATCTCTTCCAGCTCTACGCTAAATTCAGTTTGGTTCTGTTATTGGTTTTAACCAACTTAATTATGTTGGTTTAGGTTTGACTAGTAAAACGAACCAAACCAACTGAATTACAACCCTGGGTTACATGGATGACTCCGACATTGACATAAGACCCAATAGATGACATTTATTAAATAATCAAGTGAGTATAAGCTGCTGATTTGTTTTTTATTGTTTTTTATTTGTATTTAAAAGTGAAGGGAATAAGAACAAGTAGGTGCTTTTTGCTTGGTAGAAAATTTGTTTCGTTTGAAACTTGGCATGAGGAGCTTGTAGTCTGAAGGGGTATTGGCAATATACGTGCCAAATGTAAAAAATCCATGTCAATTGCTTATATGGTCTGCCTCATCAGATGATCTATCTTCGTGCACAAGCTTTCACTATACTCATTTTAGTAGGATTGCTTTGGGACTCAATCATTGATTTTCACTATACTTCTGCATTTATATCTATGGGACTAACAGGCTTTTAATGTTTTTAACTTAAAAAGTAACTAATTTGTTTCATAGGGATTATTATCAAGTTTTGTGTAAACTTTCTATTGAGTGGTGACTCACACCTTGTAGACTAATCCACATAAACACACTGTATTTTGTTCATTTCAATCACATAATGGAACTCTAATAGACCAAGCATCCTTTTGCAGATTGCATTCACTTCTGTGGTATATCCTTCCTTGATCCTTGCATACATGGGACAAGCTGCTTATCTATCCAGGCATCATACTATTGAAAGTGACTACCATATTGGGTTTTATGTATCTGTACCTGGTAGGTAACTCAAATGTTGTTCCTTTTGAATGATAAATATCCAAAATTATAATTAAGAAGTTTTGCTAATAAATAAACCTTTATGTGGTAGAGCGAATAAGATGGCCAGTTTTGGCAATAGCCATACTTGCAGCTGTAGTGGGAAGCCAAGCCATCATCACAGGAACTTTTTCCATCATCAAACAGTGCTCAGCTTTGGGTTGCTTCCCTAGGGTCAAAATAGTCCACACTTCATCTAAAATTTGTGGCCAGATTTACATCCCAGAAATCAACTGGACCTTAATGTTGTTGTGCTTAGCTGTTACCATTGGTTTCAGAGATACAAAGCGCATGGGAAATGCATCAGGTATCACCACAATAACTTGATTCACTTTTTATTATCAGTTACTTTCTTAAAGTTGTATGGGTGGAAACTTCCCGGGCTGGTTCTGCTGTTCTGACTGAAGTGTTAATATTGCGTGTGTATCTCTACTTGTTAACTTATTATTATCCAATGAATATTACCAAGGACTAACCACTCTTATAGAATATCTGAACATCATTTAAGAAATATCTGGAAGATAGTCTTCAATGTCGTATATGAACTTGGACCTGCCCATTCCCTTTACTCCCGATCTTGTTAACCTTTTGTTTCTCTTCCTTTGTAACAGGGTTAGCTGTCATAACTGTAATGCTGGTCACCACTTGTCTAATGTCTCTGGTTATGGTACTGTGCTGGAACCGCAGCATCTTCCTAGCTGTTTGCTTCATATTCTTTTTTGGCTCTATTGAAGCACTTTACTTCTCGGCCTCTCTCATCAAGTTCCTTGAAGGAGCATGGGTCCCCATTGCCCTCGCTTTCATTTTTCTGCTAGTCATGTGTGTGTGGCACTACGGCACAGTGAAGAAGTATGAGTTTGATGTCCAAAATAAGGTCTCCATCAATTGGCTCCTAAGTTTAGGTCCCAGCCTAGGCATTGTGCGTGTACGTGGCATAGGCCTCATACACACAGAGCTTGTCTCTGGGATCCCTGCAATCTTCTCCCACTTTGTGACCAACCTCCCAGCATTCCACCAGGTCCTAGTTTTCCTCTGCGTCAAGTCTGTACCAGTGCCATACGTTCAACCAGAAGAGCGGTTCCTTGTTGGTCGAATCGGCCCGAAGGAATTCAGACTCTACAGATGCATTGCACGTTATGGCTACCATGACATACACAGGGACGACATGGAGTTTGAAAGGGATCTTGTATGTAGTATAGCAGAATTTATTCGGTCAGAAGTGCTGGAATCCAACGGAGGAGCAGAAGAAGAATTGGAAAGAGATGATGAAAAGATGACAGTGGTTGGGACATTTTCGACAAATGTAGAAGGGATAAGGATGTGTGAGGATGATGGAGAAGCCAGTGATGGGGCTGGCACCTCGGAGCTAAGGGAGATACAGTCTCCGGTGGGTCTAAGGAAAAGAGTAAGGTTTGTGGTGCCGGAGAGCCCGAGGATTGAAGTGGGCGTGCGGGAGGAACTGCAGGAGTTGATGGAAGCAAGGGAGGCAGGGATGGCATTCATTCTTGGGCACTCGTACGTGAAAGCGAAACGGGGATCAAGCCTGATGAAAAGGCTTGTGATAGATGTTGGGTATGATTTCTTGAGCAGGAACTGTAGAGGACCAACCTATGCACTGAGCATCCCCCATGCCTCGACCCTGCAAGTGGGGATGATCTACCATGTCTAATCTATGACTATACTGTAAGATCTTGTATTCTGCGTTGTGAAATTGTATATGACAGATCAAAGCTTCTTCCACAATACGCATCCATGGAAAAGTGATACATCACGTCTGTGGAGAATGAGATATGCCGGGACCCCAACTTTTCAACATTTCAAATCCCTTTCTGCTTCCTTATGCAGGTCATTGGATCTTATCAATTCTCCCTACACGGAGGACATGTGTACCACAAGCAATAGACACCAATCAAGAAAGTTGCTTTATTTATGTATTTTTGTTCATTGGCAGATTTTTTTTTTTTTGAATCTTTCTTCATATAGACATCTATAAGGAAATATGTTGGAGGCATAGGGGTCAACATAAGCACTGGGGCAGAATTCTCCACCCACCTTCATGGCTACCAATAAGATGACATGTTGGCACAATTTTACTTTGTGCGATGGAGACGGAATGAACCATAATGGTGTATAGCTAATTTTGCTGCGATTACAAGCAAAACGCATTTGCATTTTTTCCTTTGTTTGGTGGCGTGGGCGACCATCTACCGTCATTCAAGAAACTATAAGCTTTCTTCAACGCGGAGAGAGAGAGAGAGGCTGACTTTGTGAAAACACGTGTTGCATGCGGTGCCCAGTTTTGTTATTTTGTATGCTGAACTTTTGGGATGGGGATTGTGACGGACTTCGTTTTTTTTTTTTTGGTATAAGCTGTGACGGATTTTGTTGCCAAATAAAATTTAGGAAAATATAATAAATGTCACTGTCAAGAAGATGTTCAGGAGGCCGTATCAGCTGGTCCCTCACGTTGGAGCATTTGCTGGTCCAACGGTGGAGGATGTGTACACATAGGCTTCATGTACCTATGTGGACACACATTTCATCGTAGGACTAGCAGATCTTCCAGCCAAGGGCTCCAACAGATTTTAAATCAGTTTTCAATGTTTCAAGAGAGAGAGAACCTATCTATCCTTTTAAGCTAAGACCATTTGATTTTTTTTTTTGGGTGGAAAAACAAAAATATATTAAGATCTTAAGAAAAGTACAGCCCCTCGCATCATTCAGGAGAAGATTTGAAAGGCACGGAGGGGATTTAATAACCAGGAATAGGAGAAATCATCTAAAGAAAAATTAGCCAGCTCATCTACAACTTGATTGCCTTTCCTAAGAACATGAAAAAAAAATCGACTCATAAGATGAAACAAGACTTCTAATTTGAGAAACTCCACCTGGGTTTAATGTTCGCGTTCTTGAACAAGTGAATAAGTGAAAGAGAGTCTCCTTCAACAAGTGAATAAGACCATCTGATCTGATCTAACCCCTTTAACAGTAAATCATAACTACCCAACATCTATCCCCGACAATATTATTAACCCTGGCCTAGCTAATTAATCCTACCACTAATCCGTTAGCGACCCACTTGATCTTTAATGGTGGTCGTGGACCATGTAGTTGTACTCTTTAAGGATGTCAAGTCATCAAATTTCACATCATCTTGGAAGACCCACAGTCCCTTTCCATTTCTTGCTGCCGCCCGCCACTGAGAGAAGAAACTTCTTCCCCTTGTATCCTCACCATACTGCTTAAATCGAATGCATTCCCTAATGAAACGGGACATCCATCCCCGCGTTTCACGCGGGTTGGTAGGCCTGAGTGGCAGGCACCAGATGAATGGTCACGCTTAAATCTTATTGAGGGCTAGATAATATACTTTAAAGAATCAACTTCAAGAATTCGTGCCCCATTGTGGAAAAGATCGAATAAATAAGAGGGCAAGGGATCAGGTCCTTTAGAACATTCCATTAAAGCCGTGGGGCCCGTAAAGCGGGTTTTGGATAAGGACGGCAGACACACCGACCGTTTTCAGCGCTCCATACGCCACCGACGGCCTTCCACGAAACGCGGCGACCAGATAAAGGAGGCCCCTCGTCCACCTTCCGAATAATAATGCTTTTACAATAATCAATAAGAAACCTTTGTTTCCACGGATAAGAAACTTTTGTTGACTTCTTCAATCTATCGGGTTGCAACCAGGTGTCGCGTGATCGGACCATCAGAATAGAAAGCCTTGATAACGTGGACTGTTGAGATCTCGCTTGAGAGACTTAGTTGGGTCCCACGTTGTTAGGTCGTAATGGGCCCACGGACGAGGTATTGCCTATTGGTCCACGTTTGATCGTGTGTGTACGGAATAGTTGTTGGATAAGGAAAAAGGCAGTTATGGATCTCGCCAGGAGAAAAAGGTCGGCCGGATCCTTGTCGCGGGGATTTTATCCGCCTCGAATGTCACAACTCCCACGAAACCCCTTTTTATCATCAAAATTACAAACGTGCCATTGACCCTAGAAAGGACAAGCCATAGATCTTCTCGGGGTCCCCACTCCCCCAGTGAAACAGGTGAAGGAAGCGGACCCACCGCCCACGAGCTTATTAGTGGATAAAAGGGCAGCGTCGTAAATTTAACCAAAAGAAAGAGAGATTTGCCTGTTCCGTTGCCTGCCGAGTCCTCACTCTCTCTCTCTATCTCTCTCTTCGCGCGGGGTTGTACTTACCCAGTTGTAAGCCTGTGCTGTAACCAAACAACTGCCACAAACTCCATACTCTGTTTACATTTACACCCTCCAACATCATTACTAATACCTCTTCCATCCCCGCTTTATATCCATAGCCTCTTTCGTTTTTTTTTTATTTTTAAATATTATATTAGTGATTAAACTATTATCATCCAGTCCAGAGGTCTCAGATGGTGTGCGATGAGTGTAGATGCTTTTTCGCTGGAGGAAATGGTCGGTTATTGTAAAAGGTTCAATCCACACAGTCTCTCTCTATCCTTATTGCCTAATAAAATAAACAAACTGAACAATATATATTATCTTGGTTGTAATGTAACCTGTAAGGATAACTTATTAGTTGGCCTAATCTCCTGTTATCCTCTTTGGACCTTAGTTATTAATGCACTTCGAATCCTGTAAAAAAAAGGCCAAAAAGAAACCCCATTTAATTTCCAATGTAATGTACTTTTATATTGTATATATAAATAAGCCTTGCTTTTGCATAAAAGAATTAGGTCACAAACCCTACTGTTTTCTTTTGCCTTCTTATTTTTTCGTATGAGGGTGCAAAAGGGTTTTTCATTCTTTCTGATTTCTGATTTCTAATTTTTTTTTTAATGGTTCTGTCTGCGCTTCCGTCACCGTCGTTATCACCTTCACACGACCCGAATCCGTCAAATGGAAATAGAATCGCTGATGGAGGGGTAGTCAAGTAATATAAACATAATGAAAGGGTAATAAGGATGGACGAGCCGAGGGAAGATTTTAAAACGTAAGGGGACCGCGGTTAGAAACCGACTGCAGCAGTCTTCTCCTTGACTTGGGCTTGCGGCTTCTCGTTTCCTCTTGCATTTTTATGTTTAAACGGCAAACAAATCCTCCGGTTTCGTGTTCTTCTGGCTATTTGAGCGTACGAAGCTCTCGCATTTATGTTTGTTTTCTTCCTTTGTTGTACTTCAACATTGCAAGAATCTGACTACCAAAAAAAAAAACATTGCAAGAATCTCTTCGGAGACGAGTTTCTCTCGTCGGAGTCTGCTTTCTCTCTGATCTTTTGTCTTCGTTGTGTTTCTTTGTCTGTAAGCTTGCCAGAATTCCTTTCATGATGTGGTACGAAGTGAATTTTAGGTTTCTTTCTTTCGTGTTTTGCTTTTTTCATTGAATTTCGACCTCTTTTTGCAGGTAGCTTCTTGGTTATAGATTCGATTGGGTTTCAGTTGGAGATCAATTGAGGTGAGATTTTTGGGTCTCGGTTTTCTCTTTTTCTGATCTTAGGTTTGTTCAAAATGTTCCATTACAAATGATTCCTTTCTGTTCGAGGTTATTTTGCTTCATCCTGTGCTGGCTCACAAGTACTTGTTTTCTTAATTTTTTTCTGGTCTAAACTTTCGTTTTAGGTTATGATGTTAAACCTCTGAATCATTTTCTGTGAGGTTTGACTACTTTTACGAGTAACTTTTTTTGAGTTTTGTTTCATAATGACATTCTAGAAAATTCAGGAAAAGAAGTTAAATAATGTGCGGTTTAAGTTCTGAAAATTCTGTAAACTGCTAAAGAAGGTAACAAGCATCTCGAATTTCTGACTTCATAAGTCTCTTGATTGCAATGGTATAATTCTCATGATTTTTTTTTTTAAAATTAATTTATGGTTAGTGATATGCTGTAATTTTATTCGGATGCAGCAACGTGAATGTGCATCCAAAGATATCAAATCACGCAACGAAAGGTGATATGGACATAGGAATTTCCATTGAGGACCATTCACAATACGTCGTTGTCATTTAGTTAAGACATGTGCTGCATAAATTGAGACCTAGGTTTGTACGAAATATAACAAAAGGAGAAAGATCTTGGCATCAACCTACATAATTTCCACAATATCTCATATAGATAAGAGTTATGATTCATTGTTCAAAGTTTTAATGAGAACTTATGGGGTTTTCATGCCATGTGTGATTTTCTTTCAAGTCAATGATACTCTTCCTAAGTTTTGGTTCATTTTCTAAAGGCTTTTGAGCCATGATCATCCAAGACGTGCCTTTTATTTCATTTTGATACTCTGCCTTTGCTTGTCCTGTTTCCAAGGTTGTGTTAGTGTCATGGATGTTCTCATTCTGGTCCGGCTTCACATGGTGACAGCAAATATTTGTAAAAAATTGATTAATATGTTACAGGTGCATGCTTCTTTTGATGCTTCTCTCGTTGGAGGGTAGGTAAACTCAGGGACAAGTATATACAACTCAAACACACAACACACTTAGTGAAGCAGGGAATTGATCCATTGCATATTTCAGGTTGACGTCACTACTGAAAAATTATGGGCTAGAGAGTAATGCTTTTGTTTTTGACTTTCTTCCTCTCTCATGTAGGATTAGAAAAATTTAGCATCTCTTGTAGTCAGTGAGCTGATATTCATATTAAAAATTTGGGGCACACATCTTAGAAGTGGCTCTAGTAAGCATGAAACAATGTGTACAGAAGCAGTAACAAAAAAGTAGGAAATAAGATAACTATATCAACTAAAATGTCCTGGAGTCCTAATATTTTCGACCAGAAGCATCAGGTTAAATAGAAAATCTGCAATGATCAGGATTTATTGATTCTGCTTCTTTGTAATGTGGATGAAATATTAAACCTTGTATTTGATGGTTTTTAATATTCATCCATTGAAATATCTAATACATATGTAGACCAGAGATTTAAGTTACATTCTTCTTGTAGGTATCTTAACCTCTAAACTGTAATTACTGTTACCAGCAGTTTTGGCTCTAAAATAATCTCCACTCAAATGACACTTTGATGTGGAGGTCATGGTGTCAAGATCTAGCACAAGCTTCTTGGACTTGTCTTGTAGGGACCTGCATTATCTCCCTCAGACTCCCTTATCTCTTCCACGAGTGATGGCTCTTCCTGGCATTATCTCTGGCATAGATGGCGATGGTGATTCAGATGTTCCTTCACCTGTGCGCCGTGAGCGGAAAATAATAGTGGCAAATATGCTTCCTCTACATGCTCAAAGGGATACAAAAACATCCAAATGGTGCTTCAATTTAGACGAGGATTCACTTTTATTGCAACTGAAGGATGGTTTCTCATCTGGAACTGAGGTTATTTATGTGGGGTCCCTGAAGGTTGATATAGATGCAAATGAACAGGAAGAGATTTCCCAGAAACTGCTGGAGGATTTCAATTGTGTCCCAACTTTTCTACCTCCTGACCTTCAGAAAAAGTTTTATCATGGGTTCTGTAAGCAACAGTTATGGCCTCTTTTGCATTACATGCTGCCAATGTGCCCAGACCATGGTGATCGCTTTGACCGATTGCTTTGGCAGGCCTATGTCTCTGCAAATAAAATATTTGCAGACAAGGTCATGGAAGTGATTAATCCTGAAGATTACGTCTGGGTTCATGATTATCACCTTATGGTTCTGCCAACCTTCTTAAGGAAACGGTTCAATCGAATAAAGCTTGGATTCTTTCTTCATAGCCCATTTCCCTCATCTGAAATCTATCGAACCCTGCCAGTTAGAGATGAAATTCTTAAAGCAATGCTGAACTCTGATCTAGTTGGTTTTCATACATTTGATTATGCCCGTCACTTCCTCTCTTGTTGCAGTAGAATGCTGGGCTTGGGCTATGAATCCAAACGGGGTTACATTGGACTTGAATACTTTGGTCGCACAGTATATATTAAAATTTTGCCTGTGGGTATTCATATGGGGCGGTTTGAATCTGTTTTAAACCTTAACTCCACATCTGTCAAAGTCAAAGAGCTTCAGAGACAGTTCAGAGGGAAAAGGTTGATTGTAGGTGTTGATGACATGGACATATTCAAAGGCATCAGCCTAAAATTACTAGCTCTGGAACATCTTTTGAAGCAGCATCCAGAGTTGCAGGGCAAACTGGTGCTGGTTCAAATCGTTAATCCTGCAAGAAGCACAGGGAAAGATGTCCAGGAAACAATAACAGAAACATATTTGACTGCTAGAAGGATCAATGAAATTTATGGCTATCCAGGTTATGACCCAGTGATCCTGATTGACCGTCCTGTTCCTCTGTGTGAGAAGACTGCATATTATTCTGTGGCTGAATGTTGCATAGTAAATGCCGTGAGGGATGGAATGAACTTAGTGCCATATGAGTATATTGTTTGCCGGCAGGGAACTGCCCAGATGAATGAAGCAATGAGTACTACTGAGGTGTCCCCTCATGCAAGCATGCTTGTTGTGTCTGAGTTTATAGGTTGCTCACCATCTCTGAGTGGGGCAATCAGGGTCAACCCATGGGACATTGATGCTGTAGCTGATGCCATAAATTTGGCCATCACGATGCCCGATTCCGAGAAGCGACTACGGCATGAGAAGCATTACCGGTATGTTAGCTCTCATGATGTGGCCTACTGGGCAGGCAGCTTTGTACAAGATTTGGAGAGAGCATGCAAAGATCACTATAGTAAACGTTGCTGGGGAATTGGTCTTGGTCTTGGCTTCAGAATTGTTTCTCTTTCTCCAGGATTTAGGAAGTTGTCTATTGATCACATATTATTGGCATACAAGAGGACAAATAGGAGGGCAATATTTCTGGACTATGACGGTACTGTTGTGCCCCAAGCTTCTATTATCAAAACCCCTAGTCCTGAAGTTATCTCTGTCTTAAACAGCCTGTGCAAGGACCCTAAGAACACGGTGTTTATTGTTAGTGGTAGAGATCGGAGCTCTTTGAGTGAATGGCTTGATCCATGTGAAATGCTTGGTATAGCAGCTGAGCACGGATGCTTCATGAGGTATATATCTCCCTTGTTCTACATCTTTGGGTTTTCATTTGGAATATATATATATATATATATATTTTAAATAATCTTAGATTGAGGGCTACCTGTTTTTCTTTTGTTATTTCTTGTAGATGGCGTAAAATCTCTGAGTGGGAGTCCAGTCCTTCAGCTCAGAACTTGGATTGGAAAAAAATTGCAGAACCTGTCATGAGTTTATATACAGAAACAACTGATGGGTCCTACGTAGAGAAAAAAGAGAGTGGCTTGGTTTGGCATCATCAAGATGCAGATGCTGATTTTGGAGCCTGCCAGGCAATGGAACTGTTGGATCACCTGGAAAATGTACTTGCAAATGAGCCAGTAGCTGTTAAAAGGGGCCAGCATATTGTTGAAGTTAAACCACAAGTAAGGATTTGTGAAAAGCTCTCTCCTCTGATTTTGTTGTTATTAAAGGTCACACTAATTTGTGAAAATATGTAGGGAGTAAATAAAGGGTTGGTTGCAGAGAAAGTTCTCTCAGCAATACTGGGTGGTGGGGATCCTCCAGATTTCGTGATGTGCATTGGGGATGATAGATCTGATGAGGACATGTTTGAGAGCATATCAAATACCATATCTAGTCCATCACTACATGCAGCTCCAGAGATCTTTGCATGTACAGTAGGGCAGAAGCCAAGCAAAGCTAAATACTATTTGGATGATACTGTGGATGTTGTGAAACTACTTAAAGGCCTTGCTACTGCGTCAAGTATAAAGCCAAAGGGTGCTGCTCAAATTCAAGTCTCTTTTGAAAGTGCTGCTTGAGTAGCACAGAGAGTTGTCGGTTTTGCAGATCAATGTGTTGAACCGGAATGGTGTGCATATGGCAGGAATAAATAGAAGTTCTTTGGATTCAAGGGATTGCTCCCTTTGGTGATATTTTTCTAGGTATGATGTCGATATGATACACTGCCAGGAAATGTGATGAGGCTCTGGCAATCCATATTTGGCGTAGTCCCATGTATAGCAGCTTTGTGCATATGTAGTTATGGTTTTTTTCAGGATCTTTCGTTAGGCCTTTTTCCAGGAATCAATTGCTGTTTCCATGTCCAATGGACAAACAGTGAATGCCTCAACATCACCGAGGACATAGCTTTTTTTTTTTTTTTTTCCTTCCTCTTAAATCTAATGCGAAGGGTATTCAAATCTGAAATCTGGGTTGGTGCAACCCATTACCTTTTAGAGTAAGGAGTTGCAGATGTCCGTAAGTGGTGTTCTTAGACGTTGGCTAGCATTGATTTTTATAGGCAATTTGCTTCATTTTGCTATTTTTGTCCTTTTAGTGGTATAGATGAAATACACTTTCATATAAGAGATGTTTTTTTTAACCTGTGGTAAATGCAATCTTCTACTTTGTCTCTCTCCCCCTCTCAATGTTCATTCTGGCGTGATACCAAACAAGCGCAGATTTATTCATAATCGAATTTTGGATTGCAGTGCATGGTGGGTTCAGTTAATGCAGCCCTGAAATTTTTGTGGTTTAGGATTAGGAACTTTGTCTGATATTGTTGCATTTCAATTGGGAAAGAAAAATTGGGAATAATCTACTAAAAGCCTTTTTCTAGAAATGGAAATAAAGATATGGAAGTATAGTTATACTTACCTGAAACTGAGGCTTTGTGAGAAGATTTTTGAAAGAGATGTTTCCTAGAGGCATCTTGGGCAGGGCCCGTGCCATGCCATGCCTAGGTTTTTTCAGCACTCCAAGTGGAGCCGTATATCTAATCAAGATCGCTCGAAACTTGCCCAACTCAATCTGAATAAGAGCCAGAACTAAGCATTGAGTTTGGGTTTGGATTTGCGTTAGGCTTCATTTCTAGCCTGAAGTTGAATTTGGTTTGGGTTAGGGTTCATGCCATACAACCCGAAAAACCCGAAATTAAGTTGACATGCGCACACTTCCGTACATATATTTAAGTGAGTATTTACCATGCATATGTGCTATTGTTGCTTTCTTTTACATTATCATTGTAGTTATTTAATCAACTATAAAACATAAAATTAATAATATATAATAACAAATTTATAGATTTATTCTCAAATAAATAATTTATAGACACAGATACATATACGCTACAATGAATATGATATTTGGGTGCATATCCTCGACAACAAGTATTATGCAACTATAAATACAACGGGTATGTGATTGGCTCCTTATATTAAAAATAATTAACTTAATTAAAATTTTTTTTCCTAAATTCAAGAGACCAATTAAGAAGCTATTGTTTGTTAATAAATGATTTTAATTAATGATATTCGAACATTTGCATTCATATCAGAAAATAAAAAAATCTGAAAATTACATTTTGTTTGGGCCAACTTAAATCCAGTCAAATGATTTTGTTTGGGCCAAGTCAAATGATTATGTTTGAGTTGAATTTAGGTTTAATGAGTTTGGGTTAAGCCAAACCAATGATGAGTTTGTACTAATAAATCATACACTGATGAACCGACCCAACCTGTTCTCCTTAGAGTTGCACAGTTGCAGTGGCGTGGCAGGAACAGACGATCTCATCCCTCTTGTCTCCTCCGTCAAATCAAACGTTATGAAATCTTCACCCATCTTTTTCCCTTTTTACAAGTGCTCTGTTTTGGCCCACTTAGAAAGTGTCCCTTTCAAGTAGTACACAATTTAGGCGCGAATTGCACGCGATTCCTTTCCAAACTCGCCATATTGTCGACCAAACGGGATCTTGTACAGCCTCTATCTGTAGACCAATATGCAGCCCTCATATGATGCGAACACGTGTCCTCTTTTTTTCAACCCGACTAACGGAGTCCAAAACCGAAGTCGACGTTAACGTCAACGTTGCAATGCCGTCCGAGAGATTCAAATTTTGAATCTCGCGTTTCGAGGCGTCAGAGCAGCAGTTGCAGTTGCAAACTGTCGTTGTTACCTCCTCCAAAGCTTCCTCTCCCTTCATTTCCTTCTTCCTCTTCGTTTTTCCTGCGGACAGCATCCAAACCCGCATTCAAGAACTTACTTCGGAGCTCGTCAATGGAGGTCTAGAATATCAAATACAGGCTTCCAGGGATACAAGTTCATCACGGAAGCAAAGAGAATGCTCAAGAACTTGCTTTGGTTTTTGGGGCATGGAACATTTCCCAGGCTTACCTCCCTAAGAATCTGCAGAAAGAGAAAGACGTGGCCATGATGATTGCGGGCGAATAGAAAGAGATTGATGTAGGAATGATGGAGCAAGTGAAGCGAGAAATTGATGTGATGAAGATGGTGAAGCATCCCAAAATTGTAGAGCTCCACGAAGTCATGGATAGCTAGTCCAAGATTTACTTTACCATGGAGCTCGTTCGAAGCGGCAAGCTTTTCTTTAAGGTCGTTAGAAGACGTTTGCAAGAAGACAATGCTCGAGCTTAGTTCCAACAACTTATCTCCTCCATTGATTTCTGCCAATCGTGGTGTTGATTTCTGCCAGTCGTTGAGATTTTCGCTGTAATGCTGAATTTCATGGTGGTGGAAGTGAAAAAGGATGGTGGTGATACGTTGTAGTATAACTAGTTTTGCAGTAAGAAGCTCAGACTCGTGATGAAGGACATCGTGTGGACGTCGCCTGCAAGAACACTATGCTTGAAAAAATGCTGGGCTGAGAAGAGAAGAGATAAATCAAGGACTATGTTCGAAGAGAGATTGTTTGGATCATTGTTTAAAAAGCAAGAAAAATTACAATAAAAATCTTGTAATTTCTTATCTGTTTTCCCTTTTTAATTTTTGTCTTTCATTTTGTTCGTCTTATCGATCATTAAACCTGGAATGAGTAAAAGAAACAATCTCAAATAGACCCAAATAACATATCGGGACATTTCTTGGTGAACATAATCTGCCATAATCTCTTCGATCCCTTCATTTTATGTGCTAGAGATTTAGTAGGGAAGTGAAGGAGACTTTTTTTGTAGATACTAATCGAAGGGAGTGGGAAAGCTGCAGTTATTCTTTGGAAAAGCCTGGTTCTTGGGTTGAGTTGAGGTGGAATCCCATGAGCTAATTTGGATTCCAGGTCCCTTCATTTCATAAGGGACTCGTTTGTCCTGTCTCAGAGTCTTCGAGTAAGACATCCATCTCACCGAAGCTCTCAACCCAGTTGGAGGTGTTACTTTCGTCTATTGTATAGAAGAAAGAAAGCCCACTTTGTTGTTCCCACATCAAAAATGAATTAAAGAAAGAATTGACCAGATAAATAAAGAGAAAAAAGAAATTCCACTTAATAATAGGTCCAATATATCAACAAAGGGATACCCCATATTACATAAAGCCAACTTTACTCAATCCCGACCTACATAGGTGGGTTTTAGAACAAAAAATCTCAGTCGGCGCTTTCGTCTGTTGAATAGAAGAAGAAAGAAAACCCACTTTGTTGTTCCCACATCAAAAATGAATTACAGAAGAATTGACCAGATAAATAAAGAATTAAAACAATCCCACTTAATAATAGGTCCAATAGATCAACAAAGAGCTGGTTCTTGAGCAAGCTCAAGTTGTTGGCAAAACGGATGTTGGAGATGATGCCATTGTAATTGTTAAGGATCATACAAACACGGTCACAACTTGAATCAACTGATGCGCAGTCACCTTGGGGGCTGCTAACAAGCACAACCTCACAGATTTGGTCTTCATGGTCATCTGCAAGTCCGATCTAGAATGTTCCTGTTGAATCTGTCTCCCCTCAACACTGTATAACAGGTTCACACCAGCACTGTCTTTGCATTCCAACCTGATCTTTACATTTTCTCAGTATAAAAAAAAGTTACCATTGAAAGATCTTTACAACGTGTGGATTGTGCGCAAAAAAATGGAGGAAAGAGAGAAATGGGTTGTGCGCAGGAAGAAAGAAAAGTTCCTTCTTCCTCTTTCTGTTTGCCCACCTTCTATTTGCCCGCAACCATCATGGCCACGTCTTTCTCTTTCTGCAGATTCTTAGGGAGGTAAGCCTGGGAAATGTTCCATGCCCCAAAAACCAAAGCAAGTTCTTGAGCATTCTCTTTGCTTCCGTGATGAACTTGTATCCCTAGAAGCTTGTATTTGATATTCTAGACCTCCATTGACGAGCTTCGAAGTAAGTTCTTGAATGGGGGTTTGGATGCTGTCCGCAGGAAAAACGAAGAGGAAGAAGGAAATGAAGGGAGAGGAAGCTTTGGAAGAGGTAACAACGACAGTCTGCAACTGCAACTGCTGCTTTGACGCCTCGAAATGCTAGATTCAAAATTTGAATCTCTCGGACAGCATTGCAACGTTGACGTTAACATCAACTTCGGTTTTGGATTCCGTTAGTCGGGTTGAAAAAAAGAGGACACACGTTCGCATCATATGAGGGCTGCATATTATCTGCAGACAGAGGCTATACAGGATCCCGTTTGATTGTCGACACGTGCATCCATTGTCCATTCATGGTGTGATAAGAGCCTGTGGTACGGTAGTCAATCACCTCGTACCATCTGTCATTCATTCATTTAAATTTAAATGGGGAACGATCGTCAGATTTACCATTTTTAGTTCTTGCAGAGGCGGAGCTTTTCCCACTCCTCACCATGGAATGAAATCGTTTACATGTCTCCTTGTTTTGCTCCCTGAAATGATCATGAGATGCTGTCATGTGGAGTATCTCATGATCAATCTTTTTTTAATGTTGTAAATGTTTTAGGTAAGCCCCACATGAAAAAAACATTGACCATGAGACACTCCACATGACAGCATCTCATGGCTACATCAGGGAGCAAATGAGGGGAGCATGGCAGGCGATTTGCTCCCCCTTACAATGTAATTAAGTCCAGTTGTGAAGCTTTCAGAAACTACACTCAATACCCACAGCCTTGGTGCTCTTTTGGCACAAGCACATTAAAAAATTAAAAAAATTAAAAAAAAAAGAGAGAAAAAACAAATTAATATTGGGCGAGAAGCATTAGAAGCAAAAGAGAAATAAGGGCAACCGGTGGCTACTTTATTTTCTGGATTTGTTGGTTGTGAGTTAACTTGCAAACAGATGAGTGGTTACTAGAAATTTCAGTTGTGAAGAGCCATCAAAGAAATTCCACAAGTATCGAGTTTAATTGTTAGAAAAATAAAAGCAAAATAAAAGGGTTGAAGACTTTTTTTTTTGGGTAATGATAAAATGGTTAAAGACACGGGCACTCCAAGTTCCTTATATGCATGACGAGAACTGTTGTAGAGCTGGCTCTCTCGTCTCATTCTAGTTCACATCTTGTAGGACTTTTATCTATAATCTTATTTGCAGTTTTCCATAGGATTATTTAAAAATTTACAGATATGCCATTCACAATATACATGGCATGATCCCAATACGGACTTCACATAAGATTTTAGATAAAGGTCCTACAGGATCGGTCTCACATTGTCGTTCTTATCTGTGTGGATAGGAGAGGAGAGAGTCCATTTCCTTTGCTCCCTTTGTTTTTGGTCCCCGTTTGCTCCCTCAATCACCGCTCGCCACACATCCTCAAAGGGCCCCACCATAACTTCTGTGTTAACTTGGGTTAGTCCCAAGGGCCCCACCATAAAAGCAAAGTTCACTCCCGGCCTTTCTTATTTATGGTTTCTCCCTCCAATCCATCACTCTCATCTCTCTCTTCCGTTCCACTTTGCATCTTTCTTCCTCTTTTCCTTTGTCAGGATCTGCAAGGAGAGAGCCAACCTTGTTTTCGCCGGAATTTGAAGGGAGAGCAGTCACTTTATTTCTGCATCTAGGAGACCTCGTTGAAATAGGAGCTCGAGCATTCCAACTCGTTGCCACTTAGAACTTGGTATTTCTCTTCCCACGTTTCAACATAAGAAATTGGAGATGGAAATTGTTCTACGTCCCAACCCTGTTCCACGTTTCAACATAGGAAATTTGACAATATTTATTTGCCTTTAAAGCACTAAAATTACACACATTCCAATCCCTGTGTACCATTTTTTTTTGGTGGAAAGCCTGAACTAGGCTATTTCATTAACAAAAGATTTACATTCCAATCCCTGTGTACCATTTTCATAGATTTATATTTTGCTATGTCTTATTAATGAATGACCAACGAAAAGAGGAGAGAGAGAGAGAGTACAGGCCGAGGGGTGATGGAGGAAGGAAAGAACCGAAGAAGAGAGAGAGAGATAAAAAAAGCCGTTATGGTGGGGCCCTTGGAACGCAAGCTTTCAATGCAAGGTTTAATCCAAGTTAACACAGGAGTTATGGTGGGGCCTTGGGAAGAAAAGAACTGAAGAGGAGAGAGAGAGAGAGAGTCGTTATGGTGGTTTAACCCAAGTTAACACAGGAGTTATGGTGGGGCCCTTGGGACGTGTGGCGAGAGGTGATTGAGGGACAAACGGGGAGAAAAACAAAGGAAGCCGAAGAAATGGCATGGACTCGCTCGCTCTATATCATGCATACGTGCACTCTTATCTTTTTGAGTGTCCTCCCACACAAGCAATAATGCAAGACAAAATGGCGATGAAGGTTGATGTTATCTCCAGGGTGACCCTCGTACCATCGTCTCCAACCCCCCCGCACCTTAAAACCTTTAAGCTCTCCTTCTTCGACCAACTTTCTCCTCCACTTTTCGTCCCTATCATTCTCTTCTATCCCTCCCAGTGTGACCACCAAACTGTTCATGAACTGAAAAAATCCGCTCAGCTTAAAAAATCCCTATCCGAGACCCTTACCTATTTCTTCCCATTTGCCGGAAGGCTCAAGGATGGCGATTTGTGCGTTGATTGCAATGACGAAGGGATTCACTACTTTGAAGCCCGAGTCGGTGGCCAACTCTCAGACGTTGTCGAACAGCCTGAGGTTGAGCTCCTCAATCAATTCCTCCCCTTCGAACCCGTCGGTGGCAAGCCTTACTGGGACAGACAAGTACTTCTAGCAGTCCAATTCAATACCTTTGAATGTGGTGGAACGGCAATTGGTGTGTGTTTTTCCCACAAGCTCGTCGACTTGTCTACTTTCCTTGCACTCCTCAATTCATGGGCTGCAACATCACGAGGGGCGCCCTGCGAGGCTGCACGTCCCTGCTTCGATGCGGCGACTCTTTTTCCCCCAGTCAATATTCCGGTGAAGTCCGATCCACTGCTATCCGCCACGGAAGAGAAGATTGTGACCAAAAGGTTTGTATTCGATGCCTCGGCCATTGCTAGCCTCAGAGAAAGAGCCATCATGTCGAAAAATTCCCAGATGAAGCTCCCCACACGCGTGGAAGCTTTGACAGCATTCATCACCAGTCATGTTTCGGCTGCAACTAGACAAAAAAACGGGGAGTCGACCAAAGTTTGTGCAGCGGCGCATGCTGTGAACTTACGAGGAAGGATGTTTCGACCTCTGCCGGAACACTCCTTCGGAAATATTTGGCGGTTTGCAGTTTCACAGCCGTCGGCGGTGAACGATTACAGTTTCTTGGTTCAGCAGCAAAAGGACGCGATAAAGAAAGCGGACGGGGATTTCGTGAAAGATCTTCAGAGCGACAGTGAAGGGTACTTCAACTCGATCAAACAGGTTGCTGAAGCAGCTTCCAATGGAGATGTAGAATTCTGTTTATTTAGTAGTTGGTGCAGGTTCCCAGTGTATGAGGTTGATTTCGGTTGGGGAAAGCCGATTTGGGCGTGTACGGCGACTTGGCCTGTGAAGAATGGCACCATATTGACGAGCACAAGGTGTGGTGATGGAATAGAAGCATGGGTTCACATGTTGGAAGAAGACATGGCCACGCTTGAACGTGACCAGGAATTCATCTCATTTACTTCTTCCCCTCGATAAGTCCAAGAACAGTGGAGCAGCTGACCCTGTTGAGTAACGCGGTTGGGGTCACTTTGCTTTGTGGCTTAGATGGCTGATCTCACTTCCTTCTGAATTCTGATTATGGTTCCTGTCCTACTGTAATCGCCCTCTTGTAGTGTTTGGACTTTGGCTTCCACTTTGTCCATCTAGTTAAGATGCATGAATAATAGATCATTTAGTCCCTTCCATGTTTTCATATTTTCCAAATGTTCATGTGCATAAGTGAAACCTCAAGGGTGAGTGTAATTATTCTAGAATTTAACGCTTGAGTCGAAATTGCTAAAGTAAACAAAATCTCATCAGTTGATAATCTGAACTTCAAGCATCTTTCATTTATGGATTTTAATAAATTATGTGGACCATATATAAAACCATGAGATACTTTAACTGAAGGAAGAGAAGTGCAAGCAGCAAAAGGTAACAAATAGTACTCAAAACTATAAACATAGAAAGAGGCAGCTAACAACATGATGGACTATTTACCATGATTGCTCTATAAACAACTCTAATAATATTCCAAGACAATAAGAAAAATGATTTTAAACACAACGGAACAAATTAGTTTAAAGCCAACTTGGGGAATGCACGTAAAGACCTAGCAACGGGACAATTGAGATCATGTCATATGTATTGTGGATGGTATATCTGTAAATTTTTAAACAATCCTGTGAAAAACTGTAAATAAGATTGTAAATAAAAATCCTCCAGCATGTGAACCCGCAACGGGGAAGGACTCTTCTAGAGGGACCCAATGATCAGTCTGGTCTCTATCCAATCGGGTTTCAAACTCTTCTAGAGGGACCCAATGATCAGTCTGGTCTCTATCCAATCGGGTTTCAAACAACTTTCATTAAATAAGAAGTGGGGACCTGTTATTTTGCTTGGAGTGTCAAGACCAGGACTAACATTTGGCATTTATATATAGTCGATTAGGGCATCCTTCCACGCAAATTCTCAATCATGTCATTAATTAAGACAACAACCTTCCTACCGTCTCTAGTGCATGCGCCAACTACTCCTCTGTGTGAACTGTGTCAATTATGGCTAAGAGCAAGAAACAACCTTAATCTCATCATCTATCACACTTCCCTTTAGAATTAAGTAGTTGATAGTGATGTTTGGACTTCTCCTGTATCGTCACTTTCTGGTTTTAAATATCACGTCCCTTTTGTTGACAATTTGTCTCGGTATTCATGGATCCTTGCTTTGAGACAAAAGTCTGAGACTCTGAGGTACCTGCTTTCTTACACGTCGAAAATTTGCTATCTCACAAGATTATAAGACTTTGCAAACTGATGGTGGAGGTGAATACACGTCTCATAAGTTTACACAATATCTTCATAACCATGGCATTCCACATCGTGTAATATGCCCCTGCACTTCTGAACAAAATGGTATAGCTGAACGTAAACATCGGCATCTCGTTGAAACTGGATTAACCGTATTTGCACAATCTGGTTTATCTCATTCATATTGGGTAAAGGCATTTCACACTGCCATTTTCTTAATTAATCGTCTACCTACTGTTGTCTTGAAATTCTCCAATCCATTTACAAAATTGTTCAACATCAATCCCGATTATTCTATGCTTCGCATATCTGTGTGTGCTTGTTTTCCACTATCCTTTGACCATACAACACATACACAAGTTACAATATCGGTGACTTTGCCGTGAAGGATCTTGGTGACCTATCATATTTCCTGGGAATTCTTGCACATCGAGAGTCCTCTGGCCTTCATTTAAATCAATCCAAATATATTGCTGATTTATTGAATCGGGTTCAGATGGAAGGCTCAAAGCCCTACTCTGCACCATGCACTTCTGGTAAGAAATTCTCTGCATCTGACGGTGAGCCCCTACCAGATCCATCTCTTTATAGACATGTGGTTGGTGCACTCCAGTATTGCACTTTGATGCGGCCTGATATTGCTTTCTCAGTTAATCAGTTGTCTCAGTTTCTTCAACACCTACATCTGTTCACCTCATGGCTGCCGAGAGAGTATTAAGATATCTAAAAGGTACGGTTGACTATGGTCTACATTATACCAAAGGTGGCTTTGTCCCGTTGTGATTCAGATTGGACTGGTGATCACCCCTTTGATTGGCTATCAACTAGTGGTTATGGGATATTTCTGGGTTCATGCCTAATTTCCTGGCAATCTAAGAAACAGCCTATTATATGTCTGGACGAGTACTGTCCGGTCCCAATTGGTACTGGTAAATATAAACCTTGCAGTCCGATCAAAATGTTGGTTTTTGGGAAAAAAGGGTGGGGGAAAATTTTTCCAAAAACAAATATCTTCTTGTTTTTAAAAAAAACAGCCTATTATATCACAAAGTCAAATTTATATTATTTATACAGATGGAAGGCTTAGAATCAATTCCTCTAACAAAATTGGTGTTTGCTTATCCTAAACCATGGGAGCACGCCCCAGCAGGCGTGCCGTGCCGGGCCTAGCCCGCCGGGCCGGCGGGCCAATTAATTTAATTTTTTTTTAAAAATCCCAAAAAATCCCAAAAAAATCCCAAAAAATTTCTGTAAAATACTTTTATTATTCACAAAATTGTTTTACACATATTGAGATAAATTTTGCTCAAAAAAATATAAATTCATTAATTAGCACAAGTACACTTACAACTTTGCAAAAATTACATAATTACTTGAACAAATAATACTGCATCACTATAGTATAAGCACATCCCAACTAGGTTGGCACCCACTCATCTATGTATCATTTGCAGTTTAAAAGAAACAAAAAAAAAAAAGAGAAAGTACAATTCCTATCCTTTGATTACAAAAATTATAACAAAACTTAGACTACTCTAGTTGACTAAAATCAATATTCAAATCATCAAAGTCTCCAGCAAGTTGATCATCTTCATATTCTTGTTCTCTCAGTTCTGCCCTTAACCAATCTGTAAGACTAACACATGCTTGCACCATCTCCGGCGTTAATCTGCTCCTGTAATCATCCACGGTTCGTCCACCTGCACTAAAAGCTGATTCCGATGCAACTGTGGACACCGGAACCGTTAGTAGATCACGTGCCATGGCGGAAAGCACAGGATAATTAACCTGATTTTGCTTCCACCATGTCAAAATGTTAAAAGCATTATGCTCTTCTATAGTATTAAAACTCATTGGGGGGCTTTCTAAAAAAATCATTAATTCAGATGATCCCCCACTACTAGAAGCTGGTTGTTTTCCCTTTCTTCTCCCACTTAAAAAATTCCAAGGGGAATTATCTGGTAGTGTTTGTTGGGTTCGCGTATGACTTTGTATGCTACTACTAGTATCGTATTCACAAAAAAGTCTTTCTAATAGATTTCTTATTTTACGTATATCTATTTGAAAAGTAGAATTCATATTTTCATTTATTCCATCTATTAAGTCTTCAACTCCTAATTTAATCCTAGGGTCCATTGTAGTAACTAAACAATATAAATTAGGCATCTCTTGCCAATATTTTAAAATTTTAATTTCCATTGCAGGGATAATTTCCTTAGCAATGGGTACATCTCTATATTGTTTAAAACAAATATTTATTTGATATAAACAAGTTATAATACTTGAAGATGTTGGGTAATAAACTACTGATAAATATCTTGTTGCATCATAAAAAACTTTTAAAAAATCTCTTAAAATTTCGGCTATTTGCCAATCAAGATCTTCTAAGTCACATACAGGCATTTTACTTTTATAAAATATTGTAATTTCTTGTTTTAATCCTAGTGCAGCTTCTAGCATTAAATATGTTGAATTCCACCTATGTTCAACATCTAGGGTAATTTTTTTATATTGTTTTCCTAAAGTTTCACAATAATATTTAAATTCTCTAGCGGTTGTGCTAGATTGTTTTATAAATCTTACTGCATCTCTAATATTTATTAAATGGTGTTGAACAATTTTTAATCCATCTTGCACGACTAAATTAAGGATATGACAAGCACACCTAACATGAAATAAACTTCCATCTATATTTAAATTTAATTGTTGTCTTAATATTCCTACTGCAACATTAATTATTAGCACTTGCATTATCAAGTGCTAGAGCCATTATTTTATTGTGTATTTTATAACTTCTTAGATTTCTACTTATAGCATTTGATATATTCATTCCAGTATGGCTAGCATCTAGTGGTTCAAAAGTTATTATTCTTTTTTCCATATTCCAATTTTCATCAATATAATGTGCAGTTATAGCTAAATAGCTTATTTGTTGTCTACTTGTCCAAACATCTGAGGTTAAAGCTATCTTAAAAGTACTATTTGACAAAGTTTCTATTAATGCAGTTTTCATTTTTCCATATAATTTTATTGCATTTTTTCTTAAAGTGTGGCGTGAAAAAGGTTTAAATTGTGGTGCTAAATATTTAGTTATTAAACGGTTAAATCTTTTAGAATCTATTAATCTAAAGGGTAATTCTTCTTGAATTACCCACTTTACTATTTCAAGCCTAGTTTCTTCTTGATTAAAAATAAAATTACTCATAGCAACACTACTAGTAGAAATTTGGGTTTGCCTAGGGTCAATTTGGCCATGTTTTGGAAGGCATTTTTGCAAATGCCGGTTCAAGTGGCCTGTACCACCTTTGCCTTTACAACTAAAATGTTTTTTGCAATGGTTACACACTGCCTTCTTTTCAATCCCTACACTTTCAATGGTAAAATTGAGCCAAACACCGGAGGTTCTACTCCTCTTGGTGTTCCTAGGTGATAGGGAAGACGATCCCATATCCTGTGAAAGTAACTCTGTTTCAAGACCTTGGATGGGAGGGTCATTATATTGGGGTTGGGTTATATCATCAGAAAATACTGGGTCAGAAAGGGGTCTAAGATATTCCCTTTCTTCAGTGTCAAAAAACATAGGATACCTAGGGTCCATTATCAAATTTTTTGAAAAAAAAAAATTCTTAATAAATAATATTATAATAACTATTTGGTGATATTAATTTATAAGAAAGGTAGAAGGGGAGACTTACTTATAATAATAATATTTATACTAATTTTAAAATCAGAAAATTAAATAGAAGAATACCTCTTTAGAATGAATCTTGAACTTTGCAATTGAAGCCTTCAACCTCCAGAGTCCAATTTCCCACTTTTGATGCTTGAACAATTAGAAGAGATTGAGTATCACCAATTTCCAATTACAACAATTAGAGCAAAGAACTATTTGATAATCAATTAGAAGAGAGTAGGAGATTGTAGAAGTGGTGTGGTTTGGAGTGGGAAAGGGAGTGGCTATTTATAGAAATTAAAAGTGGCTTTTTACTACCTCTACCCTTCAATATGACTGTTATTTTGCAGTTGGAAGGGTAGAAAAGGTCTTTTTATCATCAATTACAACTATATCCCCCCAATATAGTTGTTATATGGCTGTTGGGGGGGGTAAAATAGGCATAAAATTGGCTAAAAGCCACTTGTATGGAGGGAAAAGAGAGCTAGCCAACGGCTAGCTCTCTGGCGGGCCAGGCGGGCCGCCGGGCGGGTCGGCCCGCGTGCCTGCTGTTGGGGCATGCCAAGCGGGCCGGCCCGCCGTGCCCCAACGGTAGGCACGCGTGCCTGCCGTTGGGCGCGTGCCCAGCGGGTCGGCGCGCGGGCCAGCCCGCTTGGGCCCGCGCCGAGCGCGGGCTCGGGCTGGCACGCAGGCCCGCGTGCCCTGGCGGGCCGTGCCCCCAGGGCCCTAGGCCCGTGGCGTGCCGGGCTCGGGCCGGCACGGCCCGTTGCTCATGCCTAGGTGGGGGATTGTTTTGTTTGTGGAGGGTAATATTTAAAAAAAAAAAAAATGAAATGTCAGAATTTAGGGAGAATATTCCCTCACCTTCTCTTTATTAATAGTATAGATGAATTCTAAAAATTTTCGAAAAGAGAAATCATCCTAAGCCTGCTTTCAGATTTTGAAAACTCATTTTATAAAAATTCAATGGCAAACTTATATTTGTAAAGATATGCAAATTGTTGTAAAGACTTTTTTACATGATAAAAATGGACTTATCATTTATAAAAAGTTCTTTTAACTTATAATAATAGAACACTTATTAACATTGATAACCTCTGTAAGAACGAACAGCGGGTTACCAACTTACCAAACCTTTAGACGCAGCTTCTCTCGACTATGAGAACTGTAAATCTTGATTAATAAATTCTTTCTATTTTCCATAAAAAAAAAAGAAAAAAAAAAGAGGCAGCTTCTCTCAAATCTTGCAAACCTATTTGCAAAATGAGCTCCTATGTTAAGAATTACGGCCAAACGAGGCCTAAACTTTTATTTGGTAAACAAACAAGGCCTAAATTTTTTTTTTTTTTGGTAAACAAACCAGGCCTAAATTTCCTCTGATAAATCCTTTACAACCTTCTATGTAGTTTTTTATAGGATTGTTTAAAAATTTATAGATATGTCGTTCACAATACACATGATACGATCGTGTGAAAAGGTGCATACAAGGTTGTAGATAAAAGGTTGCACAGGACGTCAATTGAAATTTCCTCTCGGAACCGAGTTGCACTGCGGAGGCTCAACTAGCGAATAGCGGGTGTGTCTTTAACGAAGGAAACTGTATCTGTATTCGGACAAAATCAGAGCATATGATTCCCCCCTCTCTTCGCCTTTTCCTTCTCCCTGAGATTTATAAAAAGAAATGAAAAGAGCAAAAAGAAAAAAAAAATGGGTGGGGAGGCGCTCACCTCTATTTAGTACTAAATCTTCCATGGTGGACATGCCGCCTTCACTCTCTCTGTTTGCGTCTCTCTTAAGGGATTTGTGCTATCGAACGAAAGATATAGGAAATATTTTGCCACCCCAGTCGGGAATTTCGATTCTTCTCTCTTGATTTCATCCAGATTTTAGGTTTTCTGAGCATGGGAAGCTTAAATCTCTCCATTTGAGGTTTCCTTGGATCTTTCTTTTGAGGATAACAGGAATGGGGAGGAACGGGCTTTTTGTGGTTCTCATCTTTATGGTTCTATTTGGTGATCTCTCATCAGCATCAGCTGCTGCTCCTGCAAGTGGGTTTCAGTTTTTAAGCTTCTTTCTGTTTTGTTTTGTTTTTATTTTTTTCCCCTTTTACGCCTTGATAATTCTAACCTGCAGACATATATTGTAATTTTTTGCAGAAATTATTAGTGGGTTTTTCTCCAGTACTGTATCAGCTCTTCTAAAGTGGTTGTGGTCGCTGAAAACTACAACCAAAACAGGTGAAAATAGTAAATAGAACCCACATTGTCTTTGTTATATGGACTGATTCTTAGTTTTATCCTCCCGCCTGCTTATGGGAGTGCTGAGATTGTTCTCTGGATCCGTGGGGTTGATGTGTTTGGTTTTTACAGCGATTTCTGGGCGACCAATGATGAGATTCGAGAGTGGATACAGTGTCGAAACTGTATTCGATGGAAGTAAGCATGGAATCGAGCCACATTCAGTTGAAGTAATGCCAAGTGGGGAGCTTCTGCTCTTGGACTCTGTTAACAGTAACATTTATAAGATCTCCACGCCATTGTCTCGCTGTAAGTGTCATGCTTGAAATTTAGATGGACTGGTATTTTTATGTTAAATTCTTGTTTTTGATTTGGTGAACTTTGTTCTCTGGGACTTCTTTAGCGAATTGTCTGCAAGTGCCCAACGTCAATTTTCGTAAAAAATTATGTGGTTTCGATTTGTTTCAGATAAATATTGCAAAGACCAATTTCTAGATTCTGTCAGTAAAATTTTGGTTCCTTGTATAGACATGTCCATCATTTTCTGAGGTCTTTTTCTTCCAATTTTGTTTTTCAAATTATGTACTCAGTTTCAATGAGATACTGACTTTATTACTTTTCAACTTTTATGATTTGTAGTTGTGAAATGTTTTTTGTGTAAGTGAAGACTCCTAAATTTTCTGTATTCATTGATCTTTTTGGTGGAGTTTCAAAAGAGGCTACTCCATCTTTTTAGAAATTTGTGATCTCTTTACTTTATGAAGCCAAGTTGCTCAAAAGTACCACCGACTGCATTGCTTCTTTCAATTTATACATCTTCATTCTTCCAGTCTCTACATAGTTTATCCTAAATTTATGGCTTTTTTGTTCTTTTAGACTGAAAAACAAAATTCCGGAACTGAATTCTACCTTTTGTTGAGCTTCTGTATGAAGCCACCACTCCAACTTTTCTCTTCAATGCACCCAGTGGAGATATCAAACTGTTTGGGAAGTCCTTTGGGTTGTAGATTTACTCCTTGCAGCATCAGTTGCACTTATCAAATGTATGATGTCGGGTTCTTTTTATTCTAGCTCATAAAATTGGACTCCTCCCAGATCCAAATCTGTGATTTAAGTTATGCCAGAAACCAAAGCCTCATTCTTTTGTGACATCTGTAAAAGTAGAACTATGCTTCAAGTTTTTGTTTTGTCCTTAGCTTTCTATGATACTACTTATTTGTTATAAACATGCATGTGAAACATAGATAGCAGACCAAAGCTGGTTGCTGGTTCAGAAGAAGGGTACTCTGGCCATGTAGATGGGAAGCCCAGAGAAGCAAGGATGAACCATCCATTGGGACTCACAGTGGATGACGGAGGAAACATTTACATTGCCGACACCATGAATATGGTAATCAGGAAAGTCAGTGATGCAGGTAAATCCAACTTGTGTTCCTGTAATACTTTGCATTCAAAAGTTGAGAATTTTCTGTTAGTTATTGTCTTGGAAACTTGGAATATAAAAACTTGTTTTTCTCCTTTACAGTTACATCTCTCAGTTTAATATGTTTTGAATCGCTGATGAGTTTTGTCTCTACAGAAATTTAGGCTGTCATGTTCTTGTTCCTCTAGGAGTACTAAAATATTACTTAATTTAATGGATTTTTTTCTAATATTAGGACAATATTTTAGGATTAGGGCATGAAATAAACAAGTTTCCTGGTGTCATTATGGTTGATTTTTTTTTTATTTAATCTTTTTTTGTAGGGGTCACTACTATTGCAGGAGGAAAGTGGAACCGGAGAGGAGGGCATGCAGATGGTCCAAGTGAAGATGCAAAATTTTCAAATGATTTTGATGTGGTTTATGTCGGAAGTAGCTGCTCGCTTCTTGTCATAGACAGAGGAAACCAAGCAATTCGAGAGATTCAGCTCCAATTTGATGACTGTGCCCATCAATATGAAAGTGATTTCCCACTAGGTAAACCTAACTACCTAATCTTTACTCCTTATCAATGTTCTTTGATTATTCTTGAGTTCTTCAAGAGATCTATTCTATCATTTCAGGGGTCGCAGTGCTTGTTGCTGCTGTCTTCTTTGGTTACATGCTAGCGTTACTGCAGCGTAGAATGTGTACAATGCTATCTTCCCAAAATGTGAGTACACAAATACTTTTCCATTTTCATCACAGTAATCTGTACTTGAGGAGGAAAAGGATCTTCAAATGCATATTCCTTTCAAGTTAATGTATCTCCACTCCTTGGTATTGATTATTTATACCTCCTGTGTACCGCGAGACATCAAACATTGATTTTTCTTTTCATTTATAGGATTTGAGAAGCACAAAAACAAATTTCTCATCCAGTCTATACCAGAAGCCACTTGAATCATCAGTCAGGTCACCATTAATTCCAACTGAAGATGAACCAGAGAAGCAGGAAGGCTTTTTCAGTTCTTTGGGGAGGCTTTTGCTCAACATGGGGGTGTCGATGGCAGTGATCCTTGGTGGGCCGTTTACAATTTTTAAGAGAAAGCAGGTGAACCATCAATGGAGTCAACAGAACAAACGTCCACGTGTTTGGCCTTCGCAAGAGAGCTTTGTGATACCAGACGATGATGAGCCACCGCCTATAGAAACTAGGGCCCCAACTCCTCAGAAGACCTATGCCTTCATGGCCAAAAATTCAGATAAGTCTCACCATTTCCAGCAAAGTCGGGCTTTGCAAAATGGATGGGATGGAGATTTTCAGCAGCAGCAGCAACAGCGTTATTCAACTAATCCACCAACTTACTATGAGCAAAGCTGCGAGAAAACTAATGAGATCGTTTTCGGGGCAGTTCAGGAAAAAGGCCGGCGTGCCGTGGTGGTAAAGGCTGTGGATTATGGAGACCCCGTCTACTACCATCAAAATGTACGTCCTCGGCTCCATTATGGGGGTTACACCTATGCACATTGATCATATTTTATATTATAATTCTGAAAATGGAAATATTACGTTTTCATTCGATTCTCTTTGTTTCTTTGTCACCCAAAATTTGAGGAAAAGAAAATCTCTAACGTTTGTGAGAAAATCTCTAGTTTAGTTAGAGAATAGCAGAAAGTTTTGCGATAAACGTATTGATGCCTCTGAAAGCAAAACTCAGCATGATTGTTATTTTTTTCCTATAAATCTATTATACTATTATAAAGTTATTTTTTTCCTATAAATCTATATTACTATTATAAAGAGGAGGTTTTCTGACTTTCTGACTGACATTATGTACCTAAAAGTCCTCCACTTTTTATTAAATTAATTCTTAAAAAATCTTCCATTTTTTATCAAATTAACTCTTACATTCATTTGTTAATTTTAAATATATCAATAACCAACTACCTAACATTTTAATACCCAAAACCACTTCAATTCTCTTTCAAAATGCACATAACACATACCCTGATATATCTAAAACAAAACCTCCTAATTTTCCCCAACAACGGGTTTGAATTTCGTGTTAAGACATTCTCTGATGCCAGGAGGAGGGGTTGTTTCATTTCAATACAAAAACACTGCTCCTTAACCAGAACAGATTGATGTAAAAAGAAATAATAAATCAGAAAATTCCTGGTTACCCAATCCAAGCATAAGCCACAAATAGGAGATAAAGTACGTACATCCTGCCTCATGTTGACAATAAATATCTATTAGAAGAACAGAGGAGATGAAACCGAAACCGGTATTAAGAGTATCATATCAACATTAAAATGTTTCAGTTGACCTCAGTTTAATAGGCATACAACACTTGATATAAAATTAGCACCTTCAGTATGACAATTCAATTGTCATTCTACTGCTCTCATTTCCTCTTAACTAATCCTGAATCGCACACTACGGAGGCCCCTAATGGAATGTGCGGTTTAGCCTGGTCAACAAAATCCAATAGATTAGCCTGTATCATACCATCAAGTCTTCCATGTCCACAAGTTAAAATATTACTCCTTTCATGGTCCCCATCTTCGTGATTGTAACTAATGTTCATTGCATCTGATGTAGCCTGCCCCTCATCAAAAGCTTTCAAATCCTTCAGTTGGTCAGCAAACATCTGGGATTTTGACACCTCAAGCTTATTTACATCAGAATCTAGCAATGATACAGGTTCAACACGCAAATTTTGATTATGTGATCTATGGATCCTTAAGATAAGGGAAAGATGAGATAGGCCCAAAAATACGAGCCTACTTAAGAGTGCATAAAGCACTGATTTAGCAATTGCGCTTTTGATGTCGAAGAAGACTGTCACTACTTGCTTCCCCAGACTGATTAGGCAGTGCTTCCATGTCTTGCTGAAAAAGTGATGGCCGGGATCTCCCTGTCTACAAAGTTCAGTTCAATAAGGTGTTAATATTCCAGTTTTGAACTTGATGAATCAATTATCATATTAACGACTTACACAAGAGGTGACACATGGACGAACTGCGAACCCAATGAGCAAACATAGAACGCCCACTCCCCCTGCCACAAGTGAGGTTCCCAGCACTGAAAAGAACAATATAAGATATGATTTCCCTGTTAAATGGGAACGTCACTGTCTAGATTTATGGGTGTGAAGGCCCAAAGCAATACACAAAGCTACTCTTAAAGAATCTTATAATCCAAAATATCAACATAGAGGAATTGATTTAGGCCACTGAAGTAACTATATATACATACATAAAATTCACCTAATTCCAACTTTTTAACTATCTTTTCCTCTTTAAGATTGATATTTATTGTATCTCACAAGTTTCTATAGAGAATACAAACAAGCATAAGAATTCTAGTGAAATAACTTCATTATTGTAGAAATACAATAAGGAAACACTTGAGGTTATAAAAGAAAGCATGAAAAACCCTTAGTTTTGACAAATATGTTGAGGTGAGATCATTGCCTTTTCAATGGAAAATGCTTCAACATTGAACTGTAAAGTGCAGTCTCTGAATATAAGCAACTTTGTAACCCAAGAACTACATTATTGGGTTGACAAAACTCTTGAACAAATGAGATTTTCCTTAGAAAAACATTGTGGTAGTTTCAGATGTTCCAGCAAAGGTAATACTTTACATTTATAGAGATGGATGACATGACAAGATTCATATGTGAGACCTTGATTCCCACCAGTTATGCCCAAAGGATACCAAACATGTAGACACACTTGATGGAACTTAGAATAAACCCCAATTCAGAGGCAATCAGGTCAGGCATAGCTGGGTGTGTGGCTCATTAAATAAGGAGACAGGATCTTGTGTTCTCCCCTAAACACACCTTCGTTTATGCTCCAATCAAATGGAATTTAAGGGATGTGGATGGAGCTCTGTCCAGTTTCAAGTCATCAGGCATGTCAGACAGCCTTCGGTCATATGCGCTAGCATTAACAGGACCTTAGGGTTACTTTAATCAAACACAAATGTAAGCCAGTGTTCTGATAAAAGTTTGGGGCTTTCTAAATTGACTGAACCTCTGTCATATCTTATTAGGTTTTAAGTCTCTATTATCTTATTAGGTTCCAATGAATCTTATGTTTCTGGAAGTACAAAAATTAGTCACAGTAAGAGTGTTAGACTGAAATTTCCTTTAAGAATAGTTCAAGGAGAATAGGCACAGTCACTGCATATTACTTTATATATGATGACATTTTTTGTTGCAATAAATTCATACCAATGGTAAGAAACAATGGTTTCTTTGAGTTGACAAGGCACTTGATCAATCCTAAGCCCTTAACAGTGGAATTTTATGCAAAGTTCCAGCCATCTTTCATTACTCCTAAGCTTTATATATTTCAAGCATTTATATTTGACACATAGCCAATTCAATATTATTTAAAAACATAGGTAAATAGATACACAGAAATAAACCAGCACGATAAAGAGAGACTTGACTTGGCTCCCCTTTTGCATTTTTATTGGGACTTATTCATATCAACTATCAATCTATGATATACAGAATCACATCATTGAGAAGAGATCCGTTTATTAGAATTAAAGTAGCACAAGTTGTATTAAAGCAAAAAATCAGTTTATGAATTATCTAACTTTCACACTGAATAGAAGTTCAATCCTCCGATAAACCATAGTTCTTAGATTTTTGCATGCTATACAATTACAATTATTGGAGTTGCAGCTTAAGAGTGGAATTCAAACATAACTATCAACTTAAGTACACATAGTGAATAGAACATAAATTAAGTTCAGTATATACGTTTTGAAATCTTACCTGGCTTAGAACCACTTCCACAATCCTCTGGCTTAAGATTAATCTGGCGGATTAACTGATTGCCGTGATCACAGATCAATAAGGCACATCCTTGAGGAACAAATGATACCTCAAAATCATTTGAGAAGGAAGCATTAAGTGCAGGTCCATCTACTTTTCCCGTCGGCTGTGAGTATCCCCCAGCAATTGTGGTCACACCTAAAAGATGCCATCAATAAAAAAGACAACAGTTAACCTCCCTCCTTTCATATCAGCAAGTGTATTTGGATAGTTTGGTGTCACTAACAGCAAAATTGCACTTTGTCTAACGAAAGAAATAAAAATAACTCCAAACTCATTGTTATCCATTAGAAATCCAGAACTCTTGCAAGAACTTTGGGACCATACGAAAATTCAAGACACAGCTGGCACTCATTGAGCTTATAGTCACTAATGCAGTTGGAGGAGATATCTTTATGTCTTGCATTTGTGCCATCAAAAAAGGAAAAAGAAAAAAGAAAATTGAAGTCAGATGGTCCTGAATTTTCTGTGACGGTTAGGATGAACTAACATTCAAGCTCTTCCAGGAAGAACCAGATGATTAGATGATCCAGATCAATCCCGACCCATAATATCAAGTAACAAAAATATCCCAACTAGTTGGAGTCAGCAAATTTAAAAAATGACATACTGGAAAGAAACTAGACGATCCAGAACAATGTCCATACTGTATATGTTAGTGGTGGGCAAAAATGTAGTTTGAGAATGATTATCTCTCCTTCCAAAACTGTGATTAAATACAACCCCTAATCCCAACCCTTAATGTCAAGCAACAATAATAATCACAACTACTTGGAATCAACAAACTTCCAAAATGTTGAACTACAAAGAAATATTTTTCTCGCATGATCTCCTTGATAACAACTGCGAGAACTCCTTGATAATAATAAAGGGAATTCCCTAATGTCAAAGAACAACAAAATCCCATCCAGTTGGAGCCGGAAAATTTCCAAAATTTCAAATTACAAAGAAATAATTCTTTTGCGAGATCTCGTTCCCTCGCTCTGCATTTTGGTTTGATCAACTTTTGAGTTACCAGGTTGAACAAACGGAAGCTGAGAAAAGTCAATAACATGGGTTTCTCCTCTGGATTAATCGCTCCCACTCATCTAACAATTGCTATTATTACTATGATTATGCATATGAGATTCCAGTCCCTAAAATTTACTCGTTCGGGAAAACTTTTAACCTTTTTCCAGGTAAAAGAAAACAAAAGCCATCATTCTTCCCGAATTAAGGCCAAGCATCTAAGAAGAGATTTAAAATTTACAGATAACAGATGATACCTGATTCGCTGATCTTCCTAATGACATGGTTATTTTTATCAGCAACGTAAACGTTGCCCCTAAGATCAACCGCAAAGCTTCGCGGTCGATTAAACCTGGAAGAAGCCGAGTTCCCGTCAGAATATCCGGCAACGCCGTCGCCGGAAAGCGGTTTAATCTGGGCATCTGCAATCATACGGCACGGAAACCTAACGAGTAAAAGCAAACCCTAGGAACAAAGGAAAAAAGAACGGTGTAATGGTACTACCATGAGAAATGGGAAATGGCACCGTGTAGAAGACACTGTTCACAGAGTCAAGGATGAAGAGTTCATCGGTTCCAGGCCGAGGGAGGGCCGATCGCGGGTTTATCCGTAGCTTGTTACCATCAAATATGGTTGAAACCGTGTATCCATCTTCAGGTACGAGCTCAGATGATACTGTAAGTAAATTCAAACAGAAGGGTTTTTCATCGCGAAAAAAAAAAACAAGAGACATTCTTAAGCGAATTAAAAATCTCAAAAAGAAAAAAAATGGTCACCTAGATTGATGAGAAGAAGAAAGAGGAAGAAAGAGATGCGCGTAGCCATGGAGTCTGAGAGCAGCAGAAAGTCAGGCGGAGGAGGAGGAAGAAGAAAACTTCACACTTAAGGTTTCTAACTTTCTATGATAGTGGGAATGCATCACTCTTCAAGCAAAGGTTCAGTGTCAGTAGAGTGTGGGTCCCAGAATTCAGGATGCAGGCATCAGAACCGTCTAATCATCGATCGCGTGGACGATCAGTGGAGCTGGTTCTCCCCTCCGAAATGTGCCTCTACCTTTGCCGAACCGTTTTCCTCTGCGAGGTTTTCCTCTTTGATTTCCTCTTGGGAGCGCCTGCGGACGACACGCGTCCCACCCGGTCCCACTCCTCTTCAGCCCAGCGCCTGCGGACGACACGCGTCCCACCCGGTCCCACTCCTCTTCAGCCCAGCGCCTGCGGACGACACGCGTCCCACCCGGTCCCACTCCTCTTCAGCCCAGCGCCTGCGGACGACACGCGTCCCACCCGGTCCCACTCCTCTTCAGCCCAGCGCCTGCGGACGACACGCGTCCCACCCGGTCCCACTCCTCTTCAGCCCCTCTTCAGCCTTGTTTTTAGTTGGCTCCGGTTTTTTGAGCCAGCGTTCGTAGATCGGAGCCGTTTTTGAAATTTGAAACACTCGAGCCGTATTCAAAAAATTTCTCATGTACGCGTAATCTTCGTTGGCTGGAAATCGAACGCGAAAATCCTCTCAAACACGACTGGACCTCATTCCTTCCTCTTCATTCATCTGAGCTTACGGAAACGGAAACGCTCTCATAAATCTCTCTCTCTATCTGTCATCTTGTATTGTCTCATCTACAAAAATTCGATAGTTTCGTTCTTGAGCGCAAGCCATGGCAGAGACGCATAAACCAGAGCTCTTCGAACTCAATAATGGAACGAGTATCTGTTCGGGAAGATCGACATGGGCTCAAGCTTGTTCCTGACAACTCAGCAGGCACCGTCACTGCCTACTATGTAAGCATTCTATTCCATCTTTTTTTCCAATGTTGTTTACAATCCGTTCTTCAATTCAAACTCTTCTTTCTTACAGTTTAAAATTAATAATCGATGATCTTTGCAGTTATCATCTAAAGGATCGACATGGGACGAGATCGATTTTGAATTTTTGGGAAATTTGACCGGAAACCCCTATACCCTTTACACAAATGTGTTCAGTCAGTGGGAAAGGAAACAGAGAGCAACAGTTCCATCTCTGGTTCGACCCCACCATGGACTTCCACACCTACTCTATCCTCTGGAATCCTCAACGCATTGTGTAAGTTCCAATCCATCCAATCTCTCCATCTTCTCTCACTTGTTGAATGTTTCAAAATCTCACAAGTTTCCACAACTTTGCCCTGTCCACCAGTTGTTCGAAGAAATTTCTCTTCCAAATTAATAAAGTGTGTTTTAAGTTTCGTCGTTCCATTGCCATTCCATTAAAGCAGCTTGTTTTTTTTTTTTTTTTTTGGAACGAATCAGCTTCTCTGTGGACGGAATCAGCTTGTTTCTTCTCACGGCCTCCTCCAATTTTGTTGTATGTTCCTTTTATTGTAATTTGTGTCTTTACTTGCACAAATTCAAATTCTGTGTTGGGTTTACAGATTCATGAGTGTTTCAAGCACTATTCTGCACGGTTTACTTGGTTGTAACTCAAGTAATTCCAACTAAAGACTAGAGTTTAACAGGAATATTCCAGTAGTTCAACTTTAGGTTGCTATTGAACCCTACTATACTTGTGTCAAAATGGTCCCAGTGTTCGAAAATTATAGGTGTTGAAAACCTTGGTCCTTTTGATTTCCTGATAAACTAATTTTTTTCATAAGTATCTTGGCTTTATATTTGTAACCGGTCTTCCTGTGATTAACCTATTTTTTACCTGTAGTTCTTGCTAAATAGTTCTATTTAAGTTGCTGGATTAATGTATTTGGGTCGATAGTCTTCAAATTGTTGATGACCCTGTTTGCTGTCTTAGATTAAAATATTGTCCAGTAGAATATCAACTTTCATGATATACTATTGGTTAACAGGGTTGTGACTTTGATTTCATGAACATATGCCTTGCAAAATGGTCTGAGCTACATACTAATCTGTTGACAGATATATAAAATAAGGCATACAGCATTAATAATTTCAGAACAATAGATTGGCATGAATGTTTTATTCAGACTAATATTAAAATTATTTTCATTTTTGAGTTATTTAGACTAGTATTTTGAGTCTGAGACTTTGTTCTCTTTGTCTTATCCAGTTGCACATCCAGTTTTTGGGAGTAATAGCCAATGACATGATTTCCTTTTTCAGGATTAAGGAGACAAAGATATACTTCCCATCGAGGTATCCCTTGTCTTTGTCTCTAGAATAATGCCACATATGCCTTTCTTGACAGCCTGGTTTTTAATTTATTAGGGATTTGATTTCAAGCTTTATACCAATGTCCTTGCTTGTGCGCACAGGAATGATCCAGAAGCTGTTGAGCTTTGTTACTCAGATATTAAATGCCTTTCCCCTGAAACTTATTTGTCATCAACTATCATGAATTTTTACATTCAGTAAGTCTTTTAGACATTGTTCATATTCCAATAGTTGTATTCATTTCCTTTTTGATTTAAATGGGTAATTCAATGACATATTTGACTATGTGAAGCACCAGTTCCTGTTTATATTTGTTGTTATTACTGCAGTGTTAAAGATTAGTTTCCATTTGGGATGGGCTTTCCTTACAATACCTCTTATACATTATTTTTTTTTAAAAAAAATTAATCCTTAGGAAAAAGAGAAGTGAATAACACGGCTGAGGTTTTTTTTTTTTTGGGAGTATTTAACTTTGTTCTTCCTTACTAAACTTGAGATTTTAACCAAGTGCCTTCTGAGTATTTTATTGTAAAGCATATCTCATTTCATGAGGTATGCAGCTGTATTATTTCATGGTTTTGCCTTTACAAAACTAGACATGAATTTATTACTGAATGTTCCATTTTAATAATTGGTGGTCCAATTGCTAGGTACCTACAGCAACAAGGTTCTCTAACAGAAAGGGCAAGAGGAAGTTATCATTTTTTCAACACAAATTTCTACCAGAAGCTTAAGGAAGCTGTATCACGCAAGGTATATTTTTTGGGTGTTTCTCCATGATAATTTTTTTTCTTTTGAGTCAAATCATGATGCCAGTTTGTGATAGATTTGACAATGAAACTGTAGAAGTAGGTAACAAGTTGGTTCATATTTGATCACATAGTCAAATTGCCATGAAAATCTATCAACTCATGAATTACAGAAAAAATTGCTATCCACTTGGTTGAAGTATCAGAAAACAAGAAATAAACTTGTTTCAGTCATCAGATGGCGACTCATAAAATACATTTTACACTGAGACAACTTGACAATTTCTGTTTTAAGTTTCTTACCTCATTATTTCTCTTCAAAGCAGAAAAACACAATGGTAGAAGCACAGCATGTTGCTTAGTTTTCTTATATGTTTGCTTATGTGGTAAAGTCTAATCATTGCATTCTACTACAAGAACTCTTCAAGTGAGTTATTGGTGCTTCGGTCCAGTATTTTCAGGTCATTCTAGGTGTTGGTTTCGGCATATCAAAACCAGAGCATGTGAAACAGGTTTGTTGTAACATATAACTCAATGTTTACTATATTGAAGTCATATTGATTCATTTGAGAGATTTGTCACCAATTCCTTCTTTTTTTGCTCATTCCAGATAGCGGGATGGGGAGCTGCTAGTGTGATTGTTGGTAGTGCGGCAGTGAAAATACTGGGGGAAGCAAAATCTCTAGAAGAAGGGTTAAAGCCAATGGCTTCACTTTGAAAAGTACTTGTTAGAACATGGCAAGGCGTCGACAGTTTTTGTGCCATCCTTTTATGCATGACAATGAATAAGAATAACTTTATTGTGTTAATTTTTTATTTTTTTAAACTTCAGCATGTATCCCAATCCGTTCCAAAAATAAATGAATATTTGTGTGCAAGGGATAAAGAATTTATTAATATTTCTATGTTGGGTAGGAAGTGATGCTAAGATCTCATAGCTGCCAAGAACATACTATTAGAGAGTGTATTTTTTGGGTATCTATATTATTAGAGAGTGTGTTATTACAAAGCTAGAAGAAAGATTTTTGGCATCACACCTTCTATTGTCCAGGTACAGAGATGGGGAAAAAGTGAAAAAAAAAGGGCTCAATTTGATTTATCCACTAATTGGAAATTGAATTTAGGATTTTATTAACTTTCTTGCTAACCAAATTTTAGGCTATCAAATTCTGGAATATCAAACGTATCATACAAAAAGAGCCCTGTTACAGTATTGAGATTAACTGATCTTTTAACTGTCGCAAAGGTTAAAGTTAATTGGACTAATAATAACCGGATATACATATTTAAAAAATTAAAAAAAAGAGCTTATACAGTCCTCTATTGCATTGTTACAAGTCCTCTCAACCCCAGTTACAAGTCCTCACAACCCCAGTTATAAGTCCTCACAACCCCAGTTACAAGTCCTGTCAAGCCCTGTTACAAGTCCTCTCAACCCCAGTTACAAGTCCTCACAAGCCCAGTTACAAGTCCTCTCAACCCCAGTTACAAGTCCTCACAAACCCCAGTTACAAGCCCTGTCAAGCCCTGTTACAAGTCCTCTCAACCCCAGTTACAAGTCCTCACAAGCCCAGTTACAAGTCCTCACAACCCCTGTTACAAGTCCTCACAACCCCAGTTACAAGTCCTGTCAAGCCCTTTTACAAGTCCTCTCAACCCCAGTTACAAGTCCTCACAAACCCTGTTACAAGTCCTTCGAAGCCCACAACCCCAGTTACAAGTCCACACAAGCCCAGTTACAAGTCTTCACAACCCCAGTTACAAGTCCTCTCAACCCCGGTTACAAGTCCTCACAACCCCAGTAACAAGTCCTGTCAAGCCCTGTTACAAGTCCTCTCAACCCCAGTTACAAGTCCTCACAAGCCCAGTTACAAGTCCTCACAACCCCTGTTACAAGTCCTCACAACCCCAGTTACAAGTCCTGTCAAGCCCTTTTACAAGTCCTTTCAACCCCAGTTACAAGTCCTCACAAACCCTGTTACGAAGCCCACAACCCCTGTTACAAGTCCTCACAACCCCAGTTACAAGTCCTCACAAGCCCAGTTACAAGTCCTCCCAAGCCTTGTTACAAGTCCTGTCAAGCCCTGTTACAAGCCCACTCAACCCCAGTTACAAATCATCTCAACCCCTTGACGCTCGAGCGAGCGCAAATCGGCCCCAAACCGCCACTCTCGGGTTTTCTGAGATTGTAGTCTTAAGCCTTGACGCTCGAGCGACCCCAAATCGGCCCAAAACCGCCACTCTCGGCTTTTCAGAGTATTGATTACCTAACCTTCACGCTCGAGCGAGCGCAAATCGCCCCCAAACCGCCACTCTCGGGTTTTCTCAGATTGTAGTCTTGAGCATTGACGCTCGAGCGAGGGTAAATCGTACCCAAACCGCCACCCTGGGCTTTTCTGAGGTAGTATTATTAAACCCTTGACGCTCGAGCGAGCGGAATTCGCTCAAAAAACGTCGTACTTAATTTTTCCAAAATCCTTACACATGCGAGGACTTGTAACTGGGGTTGAGAGGACTTGTAACAGGGGTTGAGAGGACTTGTAACTGGGGTTGTGAGGACTTGTAACAGGGGTTGTGAGGACTTGTAACTGGGCTTGTGAGGACTTGTAACTGGGGTTGTGAGGACTTGTAACAGGGGTTGTGGGCTTCGTAACAGGGTTTGTGAGGACTTGTAACAGGGGTTGTGAGGACTTGTAACTGGGCTTGTGAAGACTTGTAACTGGGGTTGAGAGGACTTGTAACAGGGCTTGACAGGACTTGTAATTGGGGTTGTGAGGACTTGTAACTGGGGTTGTGAGGATTTGTAACTGGGGTTGTGGGCTTTGGAGGACTTGTAACAGCGTTTGTGAGGACTTGTAACTGGGGTTGAGAGGACTTGTAAAAGGGCTTGACAGGACTTGTAACTGGGGTTGTGAGGACTTGTAACAGGGGTTGTGAGGACTTGTAACTGGGCTTGTGAGGACTTGTAACTGGGGTTGAGAGGACTTGTAACATGGCTTGACAGGACTTGTAACTGGGGTTGTGAGGACTTGTAACTGGGGTTGTGAGGACTTGTAACAGACTTGTAACTGGGGTTGTGAGGACTTGTAACTGGGGTTGAGAGGACTTGTAACAATGCAATAGAGGACTGTATAAGCTCTTTTTTTTAATTTTTTAAATATGTATATCCGGTTATTATTAGTCCAATTAACTTTAACCTTTGCGACAGTTAAAAGATCAGTTAATCTCAATACTGTAACAGGGCTCTTTTTGTATGATACGTTTGATATTCCAGAATTTGATAGCCTAAAATTTGGTTAGCAAGAAAGTTAATAAAATCCTAAATTCAATTTCCAATTAGTGGATAAATCAAATTGAGCCCTTTTTTTTTCACTTTTTCCCCATCTCTGTACCTGGACAATAGAAGGTGTGATGCCAAAAATCTTTCTTCTAGCTTTGTAATAACACACTCTCTAATAATATAGATACCCAAAAAATACACTCTCTAATAGTATGTTCTTGGCAGCTATGAGATCTTAGCATCACTTCCTACCCAACATAGAAATATTAATAAATTCTTTATCCCTTGCACACAAATATTCATTTATTTTTGGAACGGATTGGGATACATGCTGAAGTTTAAAAAAATAAAAAATTAACACAATAAAGTTATTCTTATTCATTGTCATGCATAAAAGGATGGCACAAAAACTGTCGACGCCTTGCCATGTTCTAACAAGTACTTTTCAAAGTGAAGCCATTGGCTTTAACCCTTCTTCTAGAGATTTTGCTTCCCCCAGTATTTTCACTGCCGCACTACCAACAATCACACTAGCAGCTCCCCATCCCGCTATCTGGAATGAGCAAAAAAAGAAGGAATTGGTGACAAATCTCTCAAATGAATCAATATGACTTCAATATAGTAAACATTGAGTTATATGTTACAACAAACCTGTTTCACATGCTCTGGTTTTGATATGCCGAAACCAACACCTAGAATGACCTGAAAATACTGGACCGAAGCACCAATAACTCACTTGAAGAGTTCTTGTAGTAGAATGCAATGATTAGACTTTACCACATAAGCAAACATATAAGAAAACTAAGCAACATGCTGTGCTTCTACCATTGTGTTTTTCTGCTTTGAAGAGAAATAATGAGGTAAGAAACTTAAAACAGAAATTGTCAAGTTGTCTCAGTGTAAAATGTATTTTATGAGTCGCCATCTGATGACTGAAACAAGTTTATTTCTTGTTTTCTGATACTTCAACCAAGTGGATAGCAATTTTTTCTGTAATTCATGAGTTGATAGATTTTCATGGCAATTTGACTATGTGATCAAATATGAACCAACTTGTTACCTACTTCTACAGTTTCATTGTCAAATCTATCACAAACTGGCATCATGATTTGACTCAAAAGAAAAAAAATTATCATGGAGAAACACCCAAAAAATATACCTTGCGTGATACAGCTTCCTTAAGCTTCTGGTAGAAATTTGTGTTGAAAAAATGATAACTTCCTCTTGCCCTTTCTGTTAGAGAACCTTGTTGCTGTAGGTACCTAGCAATTGGACCACCAATTATTAAAATGGAACATTCAGTAATAAATTCATGTCTAGTTTTGTAAAGGCAAAACCATGAAATAATACAGCTGCATACCTCATGAAATGAGATATGCTTTACAATAAAATACTCAGAAGGCACTTGGTTAAAATCTCAAGTTTAGTAAGGAAGAACAAAGTTAAATACTCCCAAAAAAAAAAAAACCTCAGCCGTGTTATTCACTTCTCTTTTTCCTAAGGATTAATTTTTTTTAAAAAAAAATAATGTATAAGAGGTATTGTAAGGAAAGCCCATCCCAAATGGAAACTAATCTTTAACACTGCAGTAATAACAACAAATATAAACAGGAACTGGTGCTTCACATAGTCAAATATGTCATTGAATTACCCATTTAAATCAAAAAGGAAATGAATACAACTATTGGAATATGAACAATGTCTAAAAGACTTACTGAATGTAAAAATTCATGATAGTTGATGACAAATAAGTTTCAGGGGAAAGGCATTTAATATCTGAGTAACAAAGCTCAACAGCTTCTGGATCATTCCTGTGCGCACAAGCAAGGACATTGGTATAAAGCTTGAAATCAAATCCCTAATAAATTAAAAACCAGGCTGTCAAGAAAGGCATATGTGGCATTATTCTAGAGACAAAGACAAGGGATACCTCGATGGGAAGTATATCTTTGTCTCCTTAATCCTGAAAAAGGAAATCATGTCATTGGCTATTACTCCCAAAAACTGGATGTGCAACTGGATAAGACAAAGAGAACAAAGTCTCAGACTCAAAATACTAGTCTAAATAACTCAAAAATGAAAATAATTTTAATATTAGTCTGAATAAAACATTCATGCCAATCTATTGTTCTGAAATTATTAATGCTGTATGCCTTATTTTATATATCTGTCAACAGATTAGTATGTAGCTCAGACCATTTTGCAAGGCATATGTTCATGAAATCAAAGTCACAACCCTGTTAACCAATAGTATATCATGAAAGTTGATATTCTACTGGACAATATTTTAATCTAAGACAGCAAACAGGGTCATCAACAATTTGAAGACTATCGACCCAAATACATTAATCCAGCAACTTAAATAGAACTATTTAGCAAGAACTACAGGTAAAAAATAGGTTAATCACAGGAAGACCGGTTACAAATATAAAGCCAAGATACTTATGAAAAAAATTAGTTTATCAGGAAATCAAAAGGACCAAGGTTTTCAACACCTATAATTTTCGAACACTGGGACCATTTTGACACAAGTATAGTAGGGTTCAATAGCAACCTAAAGTTGAACTACTGGAATATTCCTGTTAAACTCTAGTCTTTAGTTGGAATTACTTGAGTTACAACCAAGTAAACCGTGCAGAATAGTGCTTGAAACACTCATGAATCTGTAAACCCAACACAGAATTTGAATTTGTGCAAGTAAAGACACAAATTACAATAAAAGGAACATACAACAAAATTGGAGGAGGCCGTGAGAAGAAACAAGCTGATTCCGTCCACAGAGAAGCTGATTCGTTCCAAAAAAAAAAAAAAAAACAAGCTGCTTTAATGGAATGGCAATGGAACGACGAAACTTAAAACACACTTTATTAATTTGGAAGAGAAATTTCTTCGAACAACTGGTGGACAGGGCAAAGTTGTGGAAACTTGTGAGATTTTGAAACATTCAACAAGTGAGAGAAGATGGAGAGATTGGATGGATTGGAACTTACACAATGCGTTGAGGATTCCAGAGGATAGAGTAGGTGTGGAAGTCCATGGTGGGGTCGAACCAGAGATGGAACTGTTGCTCTCTGTTTCCTTTCCCACTGACTGAACACATTTGTGTAAAGGGTATAGGGGTTTCCGGTCAAATTTCCCAAAAATTCAAAATCGATCTCGTCCCATGTCGATCCTTTAGATGATAACTGCAAAGATCATCGATTATTAATTTTAAACTGTAAGAAAGAAGAGTTTGAATTGAAGAACGGATTGCAAACAACATTGGAAAAAAAGATGGAATAGAATGCTTACATAGTAGGCAGTGACGGTGCCTGCTGAGTTGTCAGGAACAAGCTTGAGCCCATGTCGATCTTCCCGAACAGATACTCATTCCATTATTGAGTTCGAAGAGCTCTGGTTTATGCGTCTCTGCCATGGCTTGCGCTCAAGAACGAAACTATCAAATTTTTGTAGATGAGACAATACAAGATGACAGATAGAGAGAGAGATTTATGAGAGCGTTTCCGTTTCCGTAAGCTCAGACGAATGAAGAGGAAGGAATGAGGTCTAGTCGTGTTTGAGAGGATTTTCGCGTTCGATTTCCCGCCAACGAAGATTACGCGTACATGAGAAATTTTTTGAATACGGCTCGAGTGTTTCAGATTTCGAAAATGGCTTCGATCGACGAACGCTGGCTCAAAAAACCGGAGCCAGCTAAAAACAGGGCTGAAGAGGGGCTGAAGAGGAGTGGGACCGGGTGGGACGCGTGTCGTCTGCAGGCGCTCCCAAGAGGAATCCAAAGAGGAAAACCTCGTAGAGGAAAACGACGCACCTTTGCCATAGATTCTAAAGAAAAAGATTGTCCCTCGCTTTGAATTCTTAAAAATGGTGATGAATCATTCTTTAGCAGTTGGCCGGGTCAATTTATGTGCAATTTCACCTGCCCTTTCGTCAATACTCGTACTCGTACACACAGACCGAAATTTAAGACAAACGATTTCGCAACTTTCAAGTCTAAATAAATCTTAATCTGCATAGATACTTGAGGAATTTCGACACAAGGATATAAAAAAGAATGATGTATGTGCTTGTTTGTATATATATTTTGTCTGTATGAATTCCTTTTCGAATGGATCGACAGGCTCTAACAGGCCTTGATCTCATCATGTACAAATATGGTAGTACTTTGCCATAAAACAAAGAGAGCTAAATAATCACAAAATTAATTAAGCTGGTGAAATGGAAGGAAATCACTGGTGCAACGAGTGCCCCGCTCCAGGACTTGGACCAGAGTTCTTGATCCCTCCCAGAGCATGAACGACAAGATATTCAACAAGCTTCGCTCCTGGGGTGGGACCTGCAGGTTTCCTGATTGCTCCAGGAGCCGCATCGAACAAGTTGATCATCCTTTCGCCAAAACCAGGATTATTTCTCGAAACACCATTAATGGGGCGGGCTTGTATGGATGCAAAGAAGAAGATGGAGCTCAGGAGGAGGAGAAAAATATGGAGAAGCTTGAGTCTCCTAGCCGTGAACATGGTTTGTTGGTGTGGTGGCCTCACAGTGCCGGTTTCGCCTTTAATTTGTTGTGACTTGTGAGAGCTAGCTAGAGAATGGGTTGTGAGGATGGAGGAGGGATTCGTTTGCTTATATAGTAGTTGTAAAATTAAGATGTGTTTGTTTGGGAATTGGGGGGGAAATGGGAGAATACGTATACGCCATGAAAACACGTGGGATGCCGAAATGCTTGTGCGTTTTTGACGAACCATCGGAGGAGGTTCATTTAGTGAACGAATTGCATATAAAGTTGGATAGAAAAGTGTGGAAAAGGCACCCACCCCGGACTGTGGAAATTTTGAATCCGCCCACCTTGCAAGCTTTGAAGTATGAGAGAGCAATGACATGTGAATTTCAAATCTTTGAATACCCATCTTTGTATATTAATTTGTTCCCTTGACCGGATTCTTATGCAGTTAGGTGATTCATTAACCTTTTTTTTCTTCTTTTTTCCTGTTGATCCATTAATTATGCTATTCATTAACCGCCACCAAAAAAGTATGATTTATTTAAAGCCGTCCTTCTTTATAATAACAAAGTATTTCTTTTCGTTAATTCCTCATATATTTTGTTTTTATAGTACACGCAGATATCTTATTTATGTGGTGACAATGCAGGGTTTGGTGGTGCCGGATTCACATGTATGGAATCTTTGGGGCTACAATTTTTTGTTAGTGAGATTGTAGTTTGTGATTAATGTTAGGCTTACCAAAAAAAAAAAAAAGAGTGAATTTTTTTGGGAGATCGAGATATACCCACATTTATCACTTTGTGAGTTACATAAGTCAAGCCATTCCTAGTCCATGTTCAGAGCTATTCCGAAAAGATCATAAAAAGAAAAAAAACTTAGAAAAACCCGAAAGAAGATGACAGGAAGATGGAGGAACGTGGCAGTTCAATGTACCAAAAATTTTCAAATGACATCATACGACTAGTAGCAGTTGTTCTCTTGAACTGACTGAGTTTATTCTAATCTTGAATTCCTATCTTGAACGGGCAGTCAAGAGTTTACTAAGCAGCACACCAAACGGGACATAGCATTGGCAGTATACTTGACTATCAGAGTTCCTTATAGCACGTGTTGATCTACAGCCAGATAGGATGGGAAGGGCCTAGTTTGAGGGCAGGAAAGATGTGGAAAGAAGCCATGGGATCAAATTTGATTGGTTTAGATGAGACCTGACCAATACTCATTATGAAAAATTGTGCATATACCCCAGGCCCATCCCATTTACTAGAGCACTGCGTGTAGATATTTTTTGGATTCGGCCATATCAGCCCACGGCCCATTACATCCGTCTTGGTCATGCTGTGCCTGAGTTCCTGGCTCCATTGCCCCATGGACCACGAACTTTATGTGCTGTGCTATCTCCATTCTCCAGTTGCAAACCCTGGATCGTTTTGTGCTCTTTCCTGGTAGCACGCAAACTCTAAAGTTTGGCTTACCATTGGTTCGTTTGCAAGTACGCTGAAGACGCAAACTCTAGGAGTGGCAAATTTCGGCTGGGCAATCTGGACTATAAGGAATGCACCTGTGTTCAAAGACAAATTTCAATCAATAGATGAGGCGTGTGTTACTCTTTCCAGGGGACAAGATGATTCAATTACAATCAAATTGAATAACATTAATGGCACTTAACGACACCTTCAAAGGCAGATGAAATGGCAACACCCCAACCATTCTTTTGTGAAGATTAACTTTGATGGTGCTTGGAGGCAATCATCTAATTTGGCTGCTGTTGGAGGCATAGGATGTGACCATTTGGGAAGCTTCCTTGGAGGTTTTGCGTCTATGTAAGGTGTCTCATGTACTTCTTAAGCGAGATACACAGGTTGTTATTGATATTCTTAAGTGTACTGATCAGACATATCCTTGTCGTATTTGCGGTATTACAAAGGAAGTTAAATCTCAATGTAGCAAGTTCCAAATGGTCTTGTTCTCTCACTTTTTTTAGGGAAGGGAACCAAGTTGCAGACTAATGGGTCAATTTTGCAATTGACCAATTCTCTTGTACTTGGTTGAACTTGGCCCCTCCTTGTATCCTTCGACCTTGGCGTCTGTTTTACTCGCTTTCAATGCTAATGCAATGGTACGTTTACTAAAGGAAAAAAATAAACAAGTATGCTGAAGACCATTCCCGACCGTTAAACGAAGCCGAACGAAATTACCGGAAGTAACAGCTGGGCCATAGATCAATAGATCAAAATAGTCATTTCTCCCCCCACAAGAGCCGTTCCGAATTCCAATCGGCATGTACAGGTAACTGTACATCAGCCATGATTTCTGCTCCTGGGCTCACCTCTTTTTGGTTGTCTTCCAATATACGGAACCATAGCCATCATTACGTAAGAAATAGAAATATAATTAGGGCTAGGGTTAGGGTTTGCAGGATCGGCCGAGGACGATCGTCCTCTGCTTTTCCTGCAAGACCTCAAAATTGGTCGTATCTGTTCGTTCAGCGTAGACATGGCTTTGATGGCGAATTCGGAGTTCTCAGAGAAATATGGAGAACCGGATGAAGAAGAAATGATGGATATGGTGTTTACCAGGAGGAGGTGTTGCTTTTGGAGACCGTTTTACATGTCCGAACGATCGACGGCGGCGGGGTCGGTGTGGTGGGAGAGAATTGGAACCGCTGAGAACGAAGAGAATTGGTGGATCAGGGGATGGAAGAAGCTACGGGAGTGGTCGGAGATCATTGCGGGACCGAGGTGGAAGACATTTATCCGGCGATTCAACAAGAACAGAGGAGGAGGGGGTAGGCATGGACAATTCGAGTACGACGCCTTGAGTTACGCTCTCAATTTCGATGAAGGAAGGGGACAAACTGGTCATCTTGATGATGATTATGGGCATCGGCACTTCTCGTCCCGATATGCTTCGATTCCGTTATCGATCAAGTCGTCTAGGGATCTTGGCAGAGAAGGATCTGTCTTCATTTGAAGATCATTGGAGATCAAACTACATTGTGGAAGGGAAAGTAACTAGCCAGTTTGATTCGTACCAGAGAACCACATGAGACCAATTATCTAACCGGGCAAGCACATGAGGCGAATCAGAGGCAAGTCACCTTCAATATTTTTTTATTGTAAATTGACGATTTCTTAATTAAAATTTTGCTCATGTAGCTGTGTAAATGTGATGAATTATAGGAGAATTTTCAAGAACTAGTGTGCAGGATGTTGTGATTGGGCTTGGTTTAATGAAACAATCAGAAAACACAAAAAGGTTTTTTTTTTAACATTAACACTCTGACTCTGTGGTGGTTTGTTTCTTTTTCCGTACTCCTCGGTATGGTTTTGCTTTGATTAAGTTAAAGCTTTATACTGATTATTAATTTTTCTAATTATCAGTAAACCTTGTTTTATAATAGTTTAGAAACAATTGATCAGAGATGCCTTGCAAGTTGCAACGCGATGGCTTTGACGTCAGGAACACAAAACGCCATGAAATCCAAAATGGAGCGGCACATACGCAAAGGTGAAAAAATAAACATAAGAATATAGATCCAAATCCCAATAGCTAAAAGAAATCAGTTTACAAAAGCAAAATCGAAAAATTAATTGACAGGTTTGGGCAATTTTATGATAAAAGGGCTGTGACCCAACTTAGGATACGGATCTGGATAGCTGGGGTGCCCGAGATATTGGTTTGGCAAAAGAATCATTGGCCAGTTTGAAGTTCGAAGTAAGTCCTCTAACGGCTTCCTGACTGCAGAGACCACCGTCTTCCTGAATCTGTCTCGACTCTGAAACCAGGACGTGACTCCATTAATTAGCTCTGCATCGCATTGACGAGTCAGGAGGACACAGCCTTCTCTTCTAAAGGCGATTTTGTCTGGTTTCTTTCTTGGCCATCTAGAGGGGGAACTAACCTCCAAACTTTAGATAACTAGGTTACGCTTATAAATCCTGATGCGCCACATGCAGATACTTGTCCCTGTGAATGATGTGATTTGATGCCAAGCTGCATTCCCTTGTTTTCTAGACAGTGGGACCTGAGAGTGGTCCAAATTAACCTGGATTTTTGTGAGCAATTGACACAGTGACATCTGAAGGAGAACAAAACTAGTGCACTCACTTTGTTCCTGCATAATCAAACAGTAAAAGAAAATGGCTGCTTAGTTAGGAACTAGACTCAATTTGTTTGTGCTCTCGGATATTAAGTTGCATTCCAACTAACCGTGTCTGTAGATGATGCCATGTTACCACAGACTGTCTTCTTAATGATATCATATGGGTCTTTGGCTCTATTTAAAGATATGAATAAAGACAGATCACATTGGAATATAGTTCACTTTAGTCATGTCCACGCATCCTTTAATGAAACTTCCTTGATGGTTTCTAATCAACCACCTTTTTTAATTATGGTTATACGACTTGCAAGTTATTGGACTTTTCTATTGTGGTTTGACCTGGCAAATTGGCAATACATATTAATTTTTAATAATGTTAAGCTTCTGCATGCCTTGTGGAGTCGGTAACTTGCCATTCTCTGATCCAACACCGACCACCCACTCTCCCACCATTGAAAAAAACAAAAAACAAAACAAAAGATGAAACAAGAACAAGACTAGCCTATGCCATGACCCCACCACCGTAAACAGATCAAAGTTTCAAATGATTGCCCTCTCATCAAAGGTGTTCTTCGCGCCCCTTTTCATGGATCCCTACCATTATCGGAAATACAAAAGAGGAGACTGTATCCCCAAAAGAGATTGTAACGGAAACGAGAAAGCAATGTTTTATTTTATAAACCAGACCTGATTGACCTGGTGACGAGGGCAATCAGTTCCATCACCGGATAACCCAAGCCCGCTGTACCGACGTGAAAGATTTTGTTTTTTTTTAGCGAGGAGCCAATTCAATCCAAGAAACGGTACATTACAATCCTAACATAGAGGTAGGATCGGTTAAATAGTTTCAAAGCGTCCGTCTGACTCTGACCTAGATATAATACAAAGCTTGAAAGCAACACTTAAACCCCATTATAAGAAAGCACGAGATCTGAGCATGTGATACGTCTTGTAATTCGAAACAGGGAGAGGAAGAAGAAAATGGAGAATATGATGTTTGAGATTTTCATCAAGATATAATACCCGGGTAGAGAAGATTTTTTTTTTTTGGTAGGCCACGGGTAGAGAAGATTACCACAAACAATAGAAGAGAAGCATAATAATTTGCATCCCACCAAAAAAAAAAATTTGTTAGAAATAAAACAGAAGGCTGACAAACTTTGATTAGTACATGATGTGATTAATCAAGAAAATACCATCATACATCCTGATTTCTTGCGGACCGTGGCAAACCTACAGTGACAGAGGAGGAAACACCTCCGTGGGTTCCTGAAGAATTTGGATATCTTCCCTTCTTAGACCAAAGCCAGATCTTGGAAACAGAGAAGCTCTCGCCTTTGCTCGCACTACTAATTTTCTTTTCATCAGCTTCCCCATGGAAATTTCCATTGTTTCCACTTCTTTTCATGATCTTCACACCACCATTCTCATCTTTATCGTGGGATAAGACCACTTGCAGATTAGAATTTCCCTCCACATATTGGTACGATCCCATTGAGTAGCACCTTCTTGCATTCAAGCTGCTACTACTGGTCTCTCCTTCTCCTCCATCTCCAACTTCTCCACCTTCTCCACCTTCTCCTCCATTATTCGAGCTTCTGAATTTGCCAAGCCTCACAGGGAAAACCCTTTTCTCACTGACAATCTCCTCCTCTGCTGCTTTATGACCACAAGTAAGCCCATCTCCTCCATCACCCGGAAACCCATCTTCCTCTCTTGAATCATCAAAATCAAACACCGGGTTCTCAATGGGAAATCCAGATGTGTAAAGGGTCCCTCTACAAAGAGGGCATGTTGAATTTGATAAAAGCCATGTATCTATACAATTTAGGTGAAAAGCATGGCTACACATTGGAAGCAATCTTAATTTGTCTTGTTCTGAAAACTCACATAGACAAACAGGACAGTCAAAAGGCTCCTTGAGACCCATTATTTCTTTGTAGAGGAAGACAGGGAGAGCATCTATAAAAGCTTGATCAAGACCCGAGTCATGAAGGTGGAAGAGCTGCTGTAACTGCCTTTGGAGAGCATCAGAACCAGACATCTCTGGGTATCTATTAGACTGTGAGGTTGTGGAGGAAGACGGATTCTTTATGAGAAATCTAACAAGAAGGTGAAGTAGACCCGAAATAAAAAAGATTACAGCTAGAATAACTATGATGAAAAGAACAGCCGGGCTGATTCTACTTCCGGATGATGATGCGGCTGTGTCTTTTTGATAATTACCATCACCAGGAGATGAGAATGAGGGAGAAGAAGACAGAGGAGGAGAAAGCAGGGGAGAAAGGGGAGGCGGGTGGGTCAAAAGACCCTCTTTTTGCTTTATTTGGGATCGAATCCGAGACATCTTAAGAGATGGGTATGCTCAAAGACTCATCTTTTCTCTTTGGCTTTCCCAGATCAAACAACTGGTATCACATGGGCAGGATCAAGAAACACCCTTTCTCACTTTGAGATCAAAGCCCGCTCATATTTTAATGAGAACAGCTAAAATAGCTAAGGTTTTTCTTGCATTCAAATCTAAATCCGCTCATTGGAGTACAAGGGGTGTGCTAGAAAACCAAAATTTCCTCAGATTTCAGATAAATACAGTTGCTTTAGTTGGTGATTTCCTGCTAAAAATGCCATCTTTTTCTACGCTTTGGCACGAAAACAATCTTATTTATTGTACAAGAAACAGTGAAGATGACCTGGAAGTTTGCAGGTTACCTACCTCAGTCGGTCAGTCCTGGAGAAAACCTCTGTCCTCTAGAATCCGCCATTAATGGATCCCACTCTTATTTCTGGATCTTTTCTTTGACAGTGTTTGTTTCAGTAGAAACCCTAAAAGACAGGTTTTTTTTGCAGGGTTTCGGTGTGTTTTATAATGGCAGGGAAAGTTGGGAGGGGAAGGCTGGTAGCCTGGTAGTAGAGGCCAAGGTAGCAAGCTGATGGGTGCCAATTTGGCCCCCCAAAAAAAAAGAAAAAAAGGGCAAAAAAAGGATTACTGGGTGCCAAAAAGAGCACAAGGGTATAATAGTCATTTAGTGTCCAGAGCTTTTTAAATTTGGAATATATTCTTCAAAGCTCTAACCTCTAAATGCCTGCCTTGTGGAATTGAACCCACTACCAAAGAAAAATTGTTTGGTGGTGGGCCCATAACAAAGATGTTTAGCATCCAGAGCAGAGCATGGGGTTCTTCTTTATGGAGCTGAATAGCTGATCAAACAAGGATCAATCAACAGTTTGCCTGAAGATTTCAGTGCTCAGGCTTCTGATCTGCATGAAAAGAACTTTTGGAAATATATTCCCCAAGTTTCTACAGGAACCAAATTGTGGTTATCAATCACCTTCATTAGTGACCTTGCTTTTGAGATCATTACTTATGTCCCCCCCTTGATTTTAGGTTGTGACTTCAAAGGATATGACATTTGTATCTTGAAGGGTGAATTACCTTTGTTTAATTAAAAAATTGTAAGTATCTTTAGTTTTTAACTTTCTATGTTCCAATTAAGTTACTTATTAATTAAAAATTTAAAATAACTAACTCTTTGAGAATAGTTGCTCAGCGTGTTGAGAAATACAAAAAGGAAAAAAAAAAGAAAAAAAAAGAGAGGACACTTCTGGACTTATAGCATTTACTTATCAATTAATTAAGGTTTTTTGTCAGCTTATACGTAGCTTTTGATCAATAAATCACATCATAATCTCAAGAAATTAATTTTTTAGTAGATTATTTATATATTAATTCAGTTAATTATATCACTGGTATTTAGGTTTTGGGTATCATTTACGTTGATGAGAGCCTTTAAGTACATGTTTTGAGAATAAATATATTTTGGCGTATTAAGAAAGTAGCCTTTTTGTTTATGATTATGGTTGTGTTGCTCCAAAAATGGGCCGGTGTGGACACGTGTCAAAGGTGGTGATGTGTCTCTACGCGAGCGTGCCAGTATCGTTTAATACAATGATTTTCGAGTCGATTCCTGACCCCGGGCACCTGTTCCGAATCTGAACCAGGATCGGTTCAGTCGTACTGCAAGTCACCTGTAATAAAATCGGTCAGGCGATGGTATGAAGACTAGGGGTTCGGTCTTCGTTTCGGGTTCTTGTAAGTGTTTGAAAGCGAAAGCAACTAACGGCACACAAATCGTTTATTAATAAATCGGCCGAATAGCCGAAAGCGACAACAGATAATCCTCAAAATGGAAACAAAAGTACAAAAGAAAATTGACAGGGCTTGCAGGACCGGCCTGTCCTGGTATTATAGCCGTAATCGGGTATAAGCGCAGGAGGAAGGGGGCGGCTGCTAGCAAAGCCAATTCAGGGGGTTCACCTTGGATTGCTGCTTACCCGAAAATACACGAGTCACCTGGCGTGAACAGAGCGAGTCTCGGGACCGGCTGCTCGGGATCCTGTAAAGACAGAACTGCGAGTCAGGGGCGGCCTCAACTTACTCTCCGGTGGCAAGATTCTGGTGTTAGTCGGAGTAAAGAGGGGTCTAAGATGTCACTGCGACTGGAAGCAGTGAGAGAAGTCCTAGTTTATCCGTCTGTATTAGAGGGGATAAAGGATCACGGATGATCAAAATAATATAATAACCGGTTGCGGTTGTGTGGATTGTGTCCTCGAGCTCTTCGAATTGGGGCCTTTTATAGCCGCTCCTTGACGGTTGCTCAACGTCCTACTCTCACACGATCTTCATGGCGGTTGGTTATCTTTAGTTCTCTGTTTCAAAGTGATAACCGCCCGGCCATGATCTAAAAATAATTCTATTCTTGAACGGCCGATGGCACGATCTTATGGTTTTGTCGTATTGGCTTGCGTGGCTCGAACCGCACTCTTCTGTATGCGTGCTGACGTGGTCGGCTCAACCCTTCAAAGTCTACGGGTCGTGGCCTAACCAAGCCACCTAGGCACCACGTGTCCTTCTCTTATTCGTCGGTTATATAGGGTGTAAACTGGTTGACAAAATGAAATGGCAACATTTGGTTTACCTCGTGATTTATCTTTCTCTCATACTTTATAAAATAATTTAAAACTAAGTAAAATCATTATAGATTATTCATGCTTAAATATTTAAAAAAACAAGTAATAGTTTATAGTTACAAATTTTACAAGTTATTCCTCATCAATATATTTCCTAAATCACTGTATGCATTATGATTTTATAGTTTATTACTATGATGATTTGGTTTTAGGTGCCTTATGATGAACCTCTAATTTTGTTTAAGTAAAAATTATAATAATAAATTATCAAACCTTATTAAATATTTTTTAAAAGTATAACTCATTTTTCGAATGGTTTAGGTGGCCCCATGCCAAGCTTAATTTGCACAATTTAGCATGCCCAGGCATGGCACGGCACGTGGCTTGACTCCGACCGGTAAAATATAAAGAGCTACGAGAGAGGGGAAAAATAATTAATTGAGATAATTAATGGAGAGAAGTATAGGATTAGAGAAAAAAAAAAGGGGGGTTATCGTCATTGCATCTCTCTTTACAGGGGAAGGGAAATTACAGTGAAAGGAAAATAATTAATTGAGATAATTAGAGGAGAGAAGTACATGTAAAAGCTGGTGGTGTCAAGTAAATACACACAAGTCATTCACTATGCTCGGCTAGGGCATGTTAAATGAAGAATTATTTCATGGACAGGTAATTAACTTGGATTGGCCACACAACAGGATATGTGTGCACTTCTCTCCTTTAATTATCTCAATTAATGCTTAATTTGACTCGGACACTTGCAATCGTGGGGCCATAATCATCAAAATTATCTTTTGATCGGACGAAATCATTTTACCATCCATGCCCATTGACCCAAGTGGCTCGGCACTAATTTCTCCACGTCTGTTAGAGCATTTCCACAATTAGTTGAATTACCCACAAAGAGACTCCATAATTGTGTCATACGATCTTGGCTGTGGCGTCATTCATTCGTCAAACCCTAAGGTGTGTTTGGGCCCCTTCCATGGCAGAAATCAGATAGCATTAACCCACCATACAACTAATTCTTTCTATTTTCATTTTTTTGGGTAAACTAATTCTTTCTACTTTGAACTCATTGCAGGGGACTCAACTACATTAAGGAATGGAACAACGAGTGCAATGACCGGTACAAGGGAGCAAATCTACATCAATTGGCAACGCCCAAGGGAGCTTTGGATCAAAGATTAACGTTGATAGTTGTTGCTCCCGGCTTGACACGTGGCCATAGGGATGATGTGTCTTTGTGCGGGCGTGCTAGTATCCTTCGTTTGAGTTCTTATTCATGTTTAAAAACGACAATAGGTGACAAGGAAGTACTTTATTTAGATATCGGTCGCTAGAAATGCAACCGTTGATTACAACAAATCCTCAAGTAACTCAAAAGGAAATGAAACAAAAGAAAATCAACTGAGTTGACAGTACTGGCATTTCCTGACCTTATAGCCGTAATCGGAGTATAAGGAAAGGAAGTAGGGAGCGTCTGTTAACAGAGTTAATTCGGGGGTTCACCCAGGAATACTAATTAGCAAATGTTCCGACAATCACCTGGTTTGACCAAAGATGGTTTATGGACCGGCTGCTCGTAATCTTGTAGCCGTAATCGAAGTACAGGACTAGGAGTCAGGAACGGCCATAACCTCCTTTCCGGTGGCGGGGTCTTTACTTCAATCGGAGTAAATAGTAACCTGAAGTGTCACTGCGACAGGAAACAGTGAGAGGGGTTCTAAATTATCCTTTCTTACTACAGTTTGGATGTAGGAGACTGGATAGAGATCATGGATGATCGAGTTATAATCATAATAATCAATTGTGGTTAAATGGAGGTCGTCTTTGAGCTTTTCGCGATTGTGCCTTTTATAGCCGAATTCTGACGGTTGCTTACCGACTCATGTTTGCACGAACCTTATGTCTGTTCTGAAAGCTATTTATCTGTTCCACCTCGTTCGGGTACAACAATCGCTTGCCACAATTTCAACCAATAACTTCCTTGTTCCTCGTTTTTGTTTGTCTAGATGACCTTGGTTGTCACTCCTGCATTGATGATGATGTCACCCTATATGTATGAAAACGGTTTTCCATTGTATGTGCTTACGTGGCTTGGGTGATGTGTCCTAGTGTAAACACCCCAAAATTGCACGATTTTTGATAAATCTTGAAGGAGAAATATTGGAATTTACAATTCTTAGCATTGGGTTTGAGATCCTTAACCCATTTGAATCCAAAACCACAAAGGAAAAGGCCAAAATTCAATTTTTTGCGCAAATTCAAACTTTTTCCGGTTGAATTTTGTTGACTTTTGACCCCAAAAAATGAAATATTTTTTAAGGCAAGATTTCAAGATAATTTTTCCCGATAATTAGGTTTTTAGCAATGTTATTATGTAAATGAATTTTTTACATGTAATATCTTAAGTAAATGGAGATTAAAAAATACGAGGACATTTACTTAAATGATATTACATGTAAATAAGTATTGCCTGTGCAGAAATAGGTCAAAAAACTGTTAAAAGTTGGTAAAACCTGTCGGCCAGCATTTTATCTGCGGTCTGGTCGTGCCCGCGTTTGATATACGGTCATGCCGTGACCGCATTAACAATACGGTCAAGGCATGACCGCATTATATATACGGGCACGGGTTTTTTTGAACTAATTTGTCATTTTTCAATTTTTGAGCCTTATCTACACTCAAATCTCTCTCTGGGAGATTCGAATCCTCTTTCTTATCCTCTGTGGGTTAATGGATTTACATTAACTTTGAAACTCAATTGGAACATTCTGGAACCCTATTTTGGCAAACCCTGGACCAACCATGCCCATAGGTTTGCTTATAAATAGAGGCCTCTCCTCAAGCAAAGGGCTAAGAATCTGAAGCTTGAAGAGCTCTAAGTGAAGAAGAGAACCCCTGTCTCTTTGCTTTCTCAATCCAGGTAAGTCCCTTTTCTCTTTTATTTTCTGTTTTTAATTCTAGAGATAGTTAAATCTTCTCCATTTCTGTAGAATAAGGCTTTTCTATGTTTGTATTTCCAAACCTGCCTCCAAGTACCTCAAGACTCCTCTTCAGCCGTAAAACGTGAAGAGAGAGCTAGGGGAACGGGGAATAGGTGGATCCTTAGAATAGAACCCTATAGTCTATTCTTTTTTTTTACTTTTTTTTGTAGAATAAGGCCATTTGATTGTGTTTGTATCCCCAAACCTATCTCCAAGTACCTCAAGACTCCTTTCTAGCTGTAAAACGTGAAAAGAGAGTTAGGGGAAAAGAGAACAGGTGGATCCGTAGGATATGCCTTTTTATGCTGTAATTTGTGATATGTGATTTCTTTTATTATTCTATTCACATTTTAAAGGTTTTATTCTGAATCTGGAGGAATCCTATGGATCCATGCTGTTTATAGCATGAGATCCCCACTTCCTCCTATAATTTGGATTTTTTCATACCATTGCACCTACATCACTGTTTTCTTGATTTTGATGATATTTGGCTAGGATTCTGGATCTACCACGATTTATATGGTAGATCTAAAACCAAAAGCCTAAAAATAACCTATAGGGTTTCATGATGTGATTTTGAAGTTGTTTTAATCTTGAAGAGAGGATCCTATGGTCTAAATTCTCACTTTTGATGTTTTTTTCATCAACATGGGTTGATTGGGGTTCTATCTTTCAACTAATGAGAGATCTGGATCAGATCTGTACCCTAAAGAACTTTACTCTTCAATGTTTTCATCAAGAGATTTCAATCTAGTTTTTCAACCTTTTAACGGTTTAGCCTAAAGCTAGTTTTTCAGGTTTCACTTTAGGATGGTTTTCTTTGATTTTTATCTCAATTTTATTTCAATCATAAAACCCTTAGAATGGTGTAATCATATTGAAAGTTCTGAATTAATCAGGATATTCATATGAAAAAACCGTACACTTTTGTTACTTTTTATGTTTTTTTTAAGCAAGCCTTCTTTATTTTTAACATGAACAATACATGGCAACCACCTTGTGTGGATGAATAGGGGTGCCTAACACCTTCCCTTGTTCATAACCTAACACCTAACACCTTGGTGGCGACTTCTTGTTTTAATGAATCCTGTATGATGATTAGGAAGTCATTGAATTGATTTTCCATGTCTCACACCTAGCCCACATAGATGTTGACGTGGCTTCCTTGTTGAGACTAATCCGTGTAAGTGCCACGTGGCTTTCTTTCATATGTCGGTCTATGACAGGTGTAAACAATGGTGCAGCAAGAGGGTCACATGGAAAAACTGCAATTGGTATTATTGCTGGAGATACGAATGGAATATTTAGAGGTGTCGTAGCTCATTACATGGGAATTACAATATATGAAAGCTCCTTGGGCTTGGATTGAGTGTGACAACGTGGCAGTAGTCCACATCACCAATGAAGTAAACGGGCCTCCTCCATGGTACTTGTTAGGATCAAGCGCTTAGAGCGTAACTTTATTTTCTTATACCATAGCAAGATGTTAGACCTTGGCCCAACATCCTCAATAGTACCTGGCGGGAATAATTGAAGAAATAACGCATATGAGGGGCTCTTTCCTGGGTCTGAAGATCACTAATATTTACCATGAAGCAAATAGTAGTGTTAATGCCATTACAAATCATGCACTAGATTCCTTCTCCTGCTATTGAAAATCTTCCCCTCCATTGTAGCTATCAGCGTTTTGCGTGCAATTTTTGATTAATAATATTTAGTATCTCATTAGCAAAAAAAAAAAAAAAAAAGAAAAAAAAAAGTTTGGCATATACGCTTCCATTTTGATGCGTTCTTGTGCTACTAGTGTGTTCAAAAATCACAAGAGGTTTACATCTTCCTTGGTCTCTTTGTCCAGACCGAAGGCGACACTCTACTCTTATTTAGTGACCGTGCTTGGTAGAGTTGCTTATCGGGCTGTGCTGGCCCGAGCACGCCTGTGCGCTGGCACGGCAAGGCCCAGCACTGTAGCTGTGCCGGGCTCAGATATCCGGGCACGCGGGCGGCAAGGCTTGCGCTTGGTGCGGGCCGGTGGGCCGCCACGTGCTGGCTCGGTGAACCGGCCCACGTGGCCTACCAGGGGCTAGCCCCATTAAACCCTCAAAAAGTGATTTTTTGTCACTTTTTTGATTGTTTTACTCCGCCCCAACAGCCATGTTGGGGGGTGGGGGTGGGGGGGGGGGGGGGGGTATGCTTGTAATTGATTGTAAATGAAAATTTCCACTCTTCCAACTACCAAATAACAGTCATATTGGAGGGCAGATGTGGTAAAAACCCAATTTTGGTTTTCTATAAATAACCCAACCCTTCCCACTCCAAACCACACTTCTTCTACAATCTCTTACTCTCTTCTATTATCTCCTTTACTCTCTTTTAAATTGTTTAAGCATCAAAAGTGGGAAGTGCTCATACTATAGTGATGCGGTATTATTTGTGCAATTGTACTCTGTATTATTTGCAAAGTTGTACTTGTACTTGCAATAATTTATTTATTTATATTTTTTGAGCAAAATCTATTCCATTATGTGTAAGACAATTTTGTGAATTTTTTTCCTATTTTTCTTGATTTTTTTATGATTTTTTTTATAAAAAAAAAGGGGTTTGGCCCCGGCGAGGCCCACCATGCCTGGCCCAGGGTGTGCCGTGTGCCGGGCCATGCCCAGGTATTGGCCAAACGTGCCTGGCCCATGCCGGGCCGACCTGTTAAGCACCCCTAGTGCTTCGGATCGATGGTTATGGAGATAATTGATATATATATATGTTAACATGATCATTATGGGGGCCAACTACTTGCAAATTAAGGTGGACAGATAGCTGTGCTACGTACTTCATATTTTGTAGGAAAGCGCCCTCCTACTTGTTATGTGAGTAGTTAGTTATGATACTTGTATACTTAACAGTATCAAATAGAGGGTGTTTTGGGTATAAAATGTGAAGCGGAAGGGGTTGACTTTATACAATACTAAGGCAATGCACAGCAAATTGAAAAAAAGAAAAAAAAAGAGCGTATTTTGTGTATACAATGTTAGGCAGTATGTCACACATGTGGTGTGAACAAACGAGTGTAGGGGTTAATTTGAAAAGAAAATGTAGGATGCTTTGAATATTGTCATATCAATGAGAAAAGAGGGTCTTGGCTTTATATAATACTGTACATAGTAATAATAGTAATTCCTTTTGGAAATATATATCCACATTTATTTTCTATGCTTTTCTCATTCAATGGGGAAAGGTTATTCACGGGTGTAGATCTTCAAGCACTTGATAACGATGCGTGAAGGAAAAGGATATCAAATAAATTTCTGTAGCAATTTTTTTGTAAGTTCATGTGTTCCTCAAGTGCTTGCAACCAAAATCCCTGCTTTATTAAAGTTCAGAGACCATGGACCTCTCTTCTGCTTCTTTTAAGGTGGTGATCATGGCAGCTACTTGATTTATGCTTGGCCTGGAATCTGGAGAAGAATTTATGCACTTGAGAGCTACCTGTAGCAAGTTAACCATCCTCTCTTGATTTGCACCTTCTGAAATCAGGGACCTGTCAAAGACTTCGACTGTCCATTCTTCTCTGACTACTGAGTGTACCCATCTAACCAAGTCGAATCCATTATCCTGCACTAGCTTCCCTGTCAATAGCTCAAGAAGAATGACCCCAAAACCATACACGTCCATCTTGAAGGTATTATAAGCAGAGTCTCTACTGGGATCCATGGCTGTGAAACTATTGCTATTAAAAAATAACCGTTCTTCACTGTCTTTCATCATCAGACCATACTCACTAATGCATGGTTCCATGTTCTTGTTCATCAAAATGTTGGAGGATTTTAGATTGCCATGAGCAATCCCATCATCACAAAGCTCATGGTGCATAAAACACAAAGCATCAGCAATGGTAGATGCAACACTTAGCCTGCTACCCCAGTCAAAAAGTTGGCCATTTTGGTTTCCTGAAATTGAAATTCCATCATCAGTTTAATGCATCTTCCAGGAGAGATTTTCGAACTCCTGGGAAATCCATGATGAAAATGATGCATAGCAGAGCAATACGTATTCAATCTAAACAAAACCTAGGTCTGAAATGATACTTACCCTCGAGGAGACCGAGGAGGCTTCCATTCTGCTGGTAATCATAGACGATGAGCTTCTCTTGCATAGAGCAGTAGAAGGCAACGACTGGCAATACCTTGGGATGCTTTGCTTGGTCTATCTTCTGCATTCTCTTCGCGAAGTCTTCGCTCGAAATTGTCCAGTCCTTAATCCTTTTCACGGCCACAGTCATCCCATCGTCCAACATGGCCTTGTAGAGGCTACCATGTATGCCTCGCCCCAGCAACTCAGCAGGAGCCTTGAGTAAATCCTCAAACCGGAGCCCTTTCATCACTGGACTAGCAAGGACTATCAGCGATGTTGATACCGTTACATTTTCTGCGGAGGTTAAAGAATACTCCGATCTACTCACCTCAGTTATGTAGTCGCTGGGAGGAGTAGGAGTAGGAGTAGGAGTAGGCTTCTGGTTGCCATCGTCCAGTTCGGCTTCCTTCTTTATAGTTTCGGCCTCAGCCTCGCCATTTTTGCTCTTTTTTCTATTTATCAACATTAAAGCAGCGAAGGAGATAAGAACCAGACCCAAGATAATGTAGCCCGAGTACATTAGAACGTCACTGGTTGAGATGCGCTTTGATCTCCTATGAGGAGTTGTGAGGCATTCGTTGAGTAGTGGCTTCCCACACAGATCAGGGTTACCAGAAAAGCTGCTTGCATCAAGATTATGAGCTTCTTCGAGGTTCGGAATAGGACCACTGAAACGGTTGAAGGAGACATTGAATTGGACAAGGTTGGAAAAATCAAATTCCGGTATCTCTCCACTGAGCTGATTGAATTGAGCGAAGAAGGATATTAGACCAGAAATATGGGGCAGACCCGGCAGCTCACCGGAGAAATTATTGTTGGAGATATCGAGCCTTTTCAAATTATCCAGCCGGGACAAAGAGACGGGGAGGTTGCCGGAGAATTGGTTCCCACTTAAATACAAGTGAGTGAGTTGTTTGCAGTTTCCGATCTCTTCTGGGATCCCTCCAGTGAGATTGTTGTCACTGAGGCTCAGAACAGTAAGGGATTTCACTTTGCAGAGTGAACTGGCGTCGAGAGTTCCAGAGAGGTTTAGCTTATCAAAGACGACTTGTTTCAAATGTTGAGGATTGCCTTCACAGATCACTCCTTCCCACTGATCAGTGCAGGGATCCGAGGTCATATTCCAACCCCAACTGGGATCAGTTTGGCCATTGTTGCGAGAGAGCTTTCCAAAGAATGCAATTAGAGAGCGCTTAACCTGTTCCTCTTCAGAACTACTTGTGTGCAGGAGGACAAGCAGTGAGATTAAGAATACCCAGATGAAGATTCGATCCATTTTCGATGGAGGACTTGAGGTTTGGTGCAAAAGTCGGTTATTTGGTTCAGTTGGTCAAATATTTTGCCGGGCAGATAAAGAAGTGGGTTTTGATTGAATGGGACTATAGAACAAGGACAAAGCTCCAATGGTGGATCGACTCCGCGAACGGGTTAGAATGCCGCCAGGGGCTGGCTGATTCGTCAATGAGAGCTTGTATCTTTGTGCTTCTGAGTGGTACGGCCCGAACTATTATTTGGGCCGGCAGGTAGAAACGGTCAAAACGGGAATGTCATATCCCTGTCAACCGGCATTTTCTTGTCAATATCTGCTATCTCCAGCTGCAAGTTTTGAAGCAAAAGAACAAGGTAGAAAGAACAAAAAATGGAGATTATCCCAGATTTAATTACAATATAAAACTATTATATTCATATTCAAAGCATTTTGGAATTCTCTAACATGCTAAGAATCTGCTAATATCTCATAACCTGGAGACTCATGCACCGAGTTGAATCAGAAATTAATCAACAGGGTTAAGTCAGGTGGAACTAGCTAGGTTCAAGCAGAGATTATTCCAACTTTACAAGGTTTCACAAATATATATATGAACACATGATTAACTTGAACCTCATGCATTTTTTAAACGTCTTATTATCAATTTTAATTGGAAATGGCATATGATCGATATGTTATACAATGAAATTATTATGGAATCCTTGTGTCTATTCTGGTTTTTTATATAGAGTATCATTCTGTTCACAAAAACTGAACCGGCATTGGTCCATAAAGAAAATACAAATCATTAAATTTATACATTATTCATTCGGAATTAAATTAAATTAATTAAAACAAAGCATGTAAGGAAAATCCAATTACGTAGGTTTAGAATTAACAACACAAAATTTCCTAGATCCTACAATAATTAACAAATGTAAAATATTTTTTTTATCAATTTTATTTGTATAGTTATATTTTTTTGGCTTTTTCCAATTTACTTTCTTGGCAAGCAACTTGTACCGCGCGCAAGTCATGGCCTTAGCTATGCATGGATACAGCTCTTCTTATTTATTTATTTTATATGGCCCTCTAATGACACATGAAAATAAAGTTCAGGTCCTGTGGCGCTTCTCTCTGCAATTTTATTTGGAACCTCTATAGGATCATGCCATGTGTATTAGAAAAACAGTCTGAATGGCATAATTGTAGGTTTTTTATTAGACTTGGAACAATCATATGAAAAGCTCCAAATACTGTCTAAATAAAGGCTCCACAGGATGTGGATCGCTTGAACCATAAATACGTGCAAATTAATATTTTATGGGGGCCAGCTGCCTTTGCTTGGTCTTTGTTTGGACTTGGCCCTAATGATTTGGATTTGGAAGCCATAAATCAGGTGTGGATTAGACTCACCTCTAGCCACTTCGCTGCCTGTATAAACTAGATATTTTTTGGTACACAAAATGAAAAGGAATATACATATCATATTTTATGAATTTTCAAGTATTTGTGTCAAGAAAAGTTGTTATTAAATTTTTTTCCCCACTTAAAATGTATGCAAAGTTTACTTACAGTAGATGGTGCTGTCACCCCTAATAACCTGACCTTATTAAGATGGGATTTGATATGGATGGAGTACTGTAGGGGTAGGTCGAGTTCTGAAGGTGCATGCTGCTGTCCTAGTAGCGAGGCCTTGCTTAAGTCCAGGGATCAACCCATCTTCACCCCTTGCGGATTGCCTCTTATAATCATGCCGCATTTGTCAGGGCCCATTAGTCCTACTAAAGCAAGGTGAACAAGCCCATGATACGATTGTTGTCGGGTTGATTTCTTCAGGCTTAGTTTTTTTTTTTTCTCAGGCTTAGTTAACATTGGGTGAGGCTTTGACTTTCATTAGATAGTCGGGTCTGATTAGGGATGGACAGGTGTAAGAATTCTATTAGGGATAGACGTCGAGTTAGGCTGCAATTGCGATTACTTATTTTAATTTTACCCGTAACCCGTAATATAAGTAGAAAGTACATAACGAGGAAGTTACTAGAAACAAGTTCGTATAAAATGTGACTTACGTGAGGATGTGTTTGTTGTAGAATGTGCAAATACACGGCCTTGCAACTTATGAGGCGACATCATTCTCATGCTATGGCCCTTGTGGTAGTTGAGACAAAAGTCGTTGCATCCAAATTAGGGTTGCTTATCCGGCCGGTCCGCACGAGTACAACACAGCCTAGCACGCGAGTGGGCTGGCACAACACGGCTCGTGGCCTTAGCCATTATGGGGCCTGTGGCTAGTTAAGGCACGGCGGATCGATGGGCTGTGGCCCGGTCGGCACATGGGCGACACAGTTCGTGTCAAGCAGGCGTGCTGGGCCGTGCCGCGTGCTGGCCCGCCAGGCACGAAAAATGGCTAGTCGTTTTTTATCCATCAAAAGTGGTTTTTACCACTTCTTTTTATAATTTTTACTTCCCCAACAGTCATATTTGGGGGTATGCTTGTAATTGACTATAATTTTTACCATTCTAACTGCCATATTTGAGGGTAGAGGTGATAAAAAGCGACTTTTGGTTTTCTATAAATAGGCTTAACCCTTACCACTCCAAACCATACTTCTTTTACAATCTCTCTTACTCTCTTCATCTTTGTAGCTATCAAGTAATAGTTAATTTTTTAAAATTGCTCAAGCATCAAAGGTGGGAAGTGGACTTTGGAAATTGAAGGCTTCAATTGCAAAGTTCAAGCTTCATTCTGAAAAGGTATTCTTTTATTTAATTTTCTGATTTTAAAATTATTATGATTATTATATATATAAACCCCGAAATTAACGACCACTAGTAACTAATTAACAGAAAGTAACAACATGGAAAAATGGCTACTTAACTCAATCTTCATTTGCTGCTCCTTCATTCTCGTAACCGTTTCCCTCTGCATACTACGAATCCCCTGTGCCGGTATTGTATGCCGCCTATAGGCACATTCCATGTGGAGGAGAGAGTGTGTTAATGCACTCTTCCTATTGGCGGCATATAATACCGGCACACCTAATGGGCACAGAGGATTTCCCGTATTCCCTGCAACGGCACCATCTGCAACGTCTCTCATATCTCAACCTCTTGGATCCCTTCCCGAGCGCCTTGGCTTATCAGTCAATGGTTGAGATGCTCTTTGATCTCCAATGAGGACTTGGGAGGCATTCGTTGGGTAGTGGCTTCCCACACAGCTCAGGGTTACCAGAAAAGCTGCTTGCATCAAGATTATGAGCTTCTTCGAGGTTCGGAATAGGACCACTGAAACGGTTGAAGGATACATTGAATTGGACAAGGTTGGAAAAATCAAATTGCGGTATCTCTCCACTGAGCTGATTGAATTGAGCGAAGAATGATACTAGACCAGAAATATGGGGCAGATCCGGCAACTCACCGGAGAAATTATTGTTGGAGATATCGAGCCTTTTCAAATTATCCAGCCGGGACAAAGAGACGGGGAGGTTGCCGGAGAATTGGTTCCCACTTAAATACAAGTGAGTGAGTTGTTTGCAGTTTCCGATCTCTTCTGGGATCCCTCCAGTGAGATTGTTGTCATTGAGGCTCAGAACAGTAAGGGATTTCACTTTGCAGAGTGAACTGGCGTCGAGAGTTCCAGAGAGGTTTAGCTTATCAAAGACGACTTGTTTCAAATGTTGAGGATTGCCTTCACAGATCACTCCTTCCCACTGATCAGTGCAGGGATCCGAGGTCATATTCCAACCCCAACTGGGATCAGTTTGGCCATTGTTGCGAGAGAGCTTTCCAAAGAATGCAATTAGAGAGCGCTTAACCTCTTCCTCTTCAGAACTACTTGTGTGCAGGAGGACAAGCAGTGAGATTAAGAATACCCAGATGAAGATTCGATCCATTTTCGATGGAGGACTTGAGGTTTGGTGCAAAAGTCGGTTATTTGGTTCAGTTGGTCAAATATTTTGCCGGGCAGATAAAGAAGTGGGTTTTGATTGAATGGGACTATAGAACAAGGACAAAGCTCCAATGGTGGATCGACTCCGCGAACGGGTTAGAATGCCGCCAGGGGCTGATTCTTCAACGAGAGCTTGTACCTTTGTGCCTCTGAGTGGGACGGCCCGAACTATTATTTGGGCCGGCAGGTAGAAACGGTCAAAACGGGAATTTTATATCCCTTTCAACCGGCCTTTTCATGTCAGTATCTGCTATCTCCAGCTGCAAGTTTTGAAGCAAAAGAACGAGGAAGAAAGAACAGAAAAGCCCGTGATACGATTGTCGTTGGGTTGATTTCTTCAGGCTTAGTTACATATTGGGCCAGGCTTAGACTTTCATTATATGGTCGGGACTGATTAGGGATGGATAGGTCTAAAACTTTCATTAAAAAGTAAAAGTTTTAATTTTACCCATAAGTAGAAAGTCCACATATAAGGAGGAAGTTAGTATAAAATGCGACTTACGTGAGGATGTGTTTGTTGTAGAACGTGCAAATACACGACCCTGCAAGATATGAGGCGACGTCCTTGTCATGCTATGGCCCCTGTGGTAGCTGAGACAGAAGTTGCATCCAAACGATTTCATCCGCATTTTCTGGGCTCTGGTTCGCTAGGATTCAGATAGATCAAGCCCCAAGGTAAGCAAATCCCAGTTTCATTGAGTGCCATCGAAGCTGAGATCTCCGTTGCTGAATCCAAGTTCGCTTATGCCTGCAGTGAGCTGTGGCGTTCATGCTGGTGTTCTTTCCTGCATGAGGTTATACGGTGTAGTTATGCTACTTTCGTGGCCTACAAGTCATGTTTTCTAAAGGGGCGAGCCTCACCTGCTTGAGGATTCTCATGTTCTACATTATGATGGTCATACCATCGGATCAAACCGTCTATGGCATTTCTTTCCTTCATCATGTCATGGTTTTAATTGATTTGGTCAAACTAAGGAGTTATCCCAGACTTACAAAGATGTCACTATACAAATAAATCGTGAACCAATCACAGGCGTTGATTTTGAGTCGTCTGGCTTGAGGCTTATGCTACTATATATATATATATACTCGGTGCAGGCTGCAGAGTGCTATTCTCCGATGGCACAGCTATGCCATGGTCGTGCTCCGTCAGGGCAACGCCTTTAGGTGGCGTTAGACTTATTGGCTGCGGCCAAAGCCGAGTGATGATTCTTTTTTTTTGGGTAGTGAAACATAAAAATATATTACTAAGAAAACCGAACATAGTTAATCTCCCTTGCCTCATCGAAGAGCAGACAAGAGAGAAAAGAAGGACTAGACAATCGACACAGGGAAATGGTCTAAAGCAAAGTTTGCTAAGCTATCTGCCACTTGGCTGCCTTCGCAAACGTATGAGATGAATCGAATTATTATAAAGAACTTATAGGAGTAATGATTTGAATTATTAAAGCACTTCACGCGGTAATTTTCCCTTCTTCGGGCCAGCGGCAATTCATTCGTGTTGACGGTGAGTTAGCATCCTCTCTGACCAATCACAGATTTTAATACAAGGTTTGATCTTTGTTGTGGGGTGGTTTTGGGGTTTGATTCCCATTCTCCCAAGTTATGTGCCGTCCTTGAAATGAAGAAAAAAGAAAAACAAAAAACAAAAAACCTTCAAGATAGATTTCACTCACGGATGCTCTCTATATCAAATCAGATGAAAGCTCTTCAACATGCATGAACATAGAATGCAATAGAGCAATCACTATTATTACATTTTAAGCCTTAACAGTGGAGGAAATCAACCTAAGCTTTCTAGATTTTTACTGTCGTTCGCTTTCTTCATTACGATGATGGCTCTGGATTGGTTATCTCATGAATCTCTCTTTCTCTCTCTTCCTTCCTTTTCTTAAAAAAAAAAAAACTCTTTTCTCTTTTCTGAGGGTTCATAGCCCCTTGTGAGGGGCATTGGTCATGGGAGCTTTCACTGCAATACAAGTTGTTTTAACAATTTGGTGTGGTGACTGGTGAACTCATCCTGATATCAGAAGATGGATTCAGCCCCCATTATGGATTGAAAGAGTGCCTTTAAATGATGAAGTGATTCATTATGTTGTCCCAGTAAGATGGTCTGCGAATATTAAAGCAGTGAAGAATTTTTTGGATAAATGTTAGAAGCAGAAACAGCAGATTCTTCTTCTGCCATTACAGTGCGCTGTAATGATAATTACAGAAAAAGACTTTCTTTTAACTAACGGAATCACCATTGGAGAATTTCTATGAAGATCTATCTGAAGTACAATAGTCGTTTTCCTTACAGAAATTGGGATCATTTTAATCCACAACCCTATGAAAGTCGATGAAAAAGAAGAAAAAAATCTCATATTTCCAATACAGTATATGCGTTTTATAAACCCTAGAACGGTGCTTGAGGTAAGATAATGGAAAATAACATGAACAAAGAAAAAAAAATATCATATTTCGAACACAAAATATGAGTTCTAGAAACCCTAGAACAGTGCTTACGGTGAGAGAATGGAGATCACATGAACAAAGCTTGGTTTACAGTATTAGCTTGAGATCCCTTCCTTTGCCTTCCATTAAAGAGTAAACATATAAAAAAAGCTGAAAGAATCCGTTGAGGGAAACCGAATCTGGTAAAATCTCCACTGTCTAATTGGAAAAAATAGAAGAATATAAAAAGAAGAAGAAAGTAACTGAACAAGCCCATCAAAAACCATGGAAGACCAGGGAATGTTTGAACCTTACTGGGGAGATATGAGTATAAAAATAAATGATTACAACATCCATGAAAGATAATTAACAACAAAAGATAATAGATCCAATAAATTGAAATAAAAAGAAGACAAAAAGATGAAAAAGAAAGAACAAACGGGAAGAACAGGAAGAAGAAGAAGAACTAGATTCATGGGCTGCATAACTTGGAAAGAGCTTGCAATACATTAACTTGCAACCTTAAATGCAAGATGTAATCAGCGGTCCGAAGGAGAAGCCGATCAGGGTGCAACCCTCGGCCACCCGGCACCAACCTCTGGAGTCTCCTCACCTTCATTCTAACCGATCTGCGAGCCACGTCCCACCCTCTTCTTCGCCCTGAATTCACTCCATAGATTTCGTTATAAATTTCTCTCGTCCTGCGTCTAACCGGTGCATCTCTGCAAGTTCTATTCGAACCCATTAGCTCCTCCAGGCTTTAACAGAAACAAAGTTCAAGACGTTCAGAACTCTGCAAGGAGGAAGGGAGAAGGGGGAGAAGAGAGAGAGAGAGAGAGAGAGAGCCTCCAGGAGGAATGAGAGGAGGGAGGAGAAGGTGAGTGATATAAATGGGAGGGGTGGAGGTTAGAATGTGGTGAGAGACGACCCACGTGAGCCAAGTCCACATCGGCTTGGACTGACGCTCACACGTGCCCACTCCATTGTCGTTTTCTTAATGGCCTGGCCTCCTAACAGTAAATAGCGTTCAACGACCTACGCACGTGTCTGACAGCTCTCACACGCTCACGCCAGCCACTACTTTTAATATTCTCGACGGTATCCGTCCTCGTAATCCCCGAATCCCGACATTTCAACTTCTCAATCCGATCTCCTACGTCACCTTCGCCGTGACCAACTCACCTTCCGGATTCCCCATGATCTCCTCTCCAGTCTCTTCCTGGCTCCCATTAAGATCAAACTACAAAACCCTAGCTAGAATCAGTCGCTTTATAAAGATATCTTAAATCCGCCTCTTAATAATGCACGGAGTCCTTTATCGAGAGCTTTAACCCTTGTTTATCAGATTAATCTCTGTGATGACTCAAACTAGATTGAGCTAGCCACTATTACAATATTACAAACGACTACGGAGCTGATCAAAATCGTCTGGAAGAGTGAATCTAATCAAAACTAAACAACTGTGAAACAATCACGTGTGTGAGGGGTCCCCCATCCTGGGCGTCTGAATTCGAAGGGCTCAGGAAGAGTTAAGATCGAACCAAGACATGTGAGAAGTGATGATGACCTTGACAGATAGTATAGAGCACATCGACACGGCTCACGATCGTAACATGCTCACATAAATGAGGATATTGTTCGCTGGACGCTATCATCGGTTAACTGATCCGTGCATGCGTATTAGGGTTGCAACCGGTTCAACCCGACTTTAGATCGGTTTGGTTTTGGTTATATAGTCTTTGCATAGGTTTTGGTTTTAAAAATAAAAAACTGAATTTGTTTGGTTTGGTTTTGGGTTGAAGGATTGGATTAATCGAACCGAACCGAATTTCCTAAGTGTAAAACCAAACCGAAATATAATGATATATATAAAATATATAATAGATAAAGTAGTTCTCTGTACTTGGTTTTCAGCTCTTTAAATTTGGTTGCTGATGATCACTAAGTTTTGGAATCATGATGACGAAGCAAATGATCCTAAGGAAGACATTTCAGATCTGATTGTATTTCATTAATTTTGTTTTGAGATAAAGTTGAATTGTCTATTAGTTATTGGAATCATATTGGTTCGGTGTTCAGTTTGGCTCTTTCGGTTCTAAGATCGATTTGGTTCGGTTTTAGGCCCACCATCAGTAGCCTTGGTTTAGTCTTGGGTTGAGGCAAACCCGAACCAAACCGCACCGAGTTGCAGCCCTAATGCGTACGTGTAGATAGATATCTGCATCTTGCGGAACAGGTTATTACACGCAGGTGGGTGGTGAGTGGTGACGATGGATGCCATATGAAATGCCAAAAAGAAAACCGTCTCATGTGGCTTGTCCTGGAGACATGCATGCAAGCCAATGGTGCTGGCCAATTCGCCAAAAAAGCTTTCAAAGTAAAGAGGAGGAGCTTCATGAACCCTCCCATCAATGGCCTCTTTGTCACCTTTATGGCAATCATGGAAAGTTCATCCACAGCATGGACTGGAGACATCGCAGAAGATGCAACAACTACTTTACTACTTTTGCCTGCTGGCTTGTTAATTTGTTTTGTGGTCATTACAGGGCTTGTGGTCCATCATCTCAGTACTCCTCCCCTTACACCCTATACCCTATAAAGGCTCACATTGGATTTGGACCACTAAGTGGTATGCTTCATCAGTCAAAGTTCCTGAGTTTGAACTCTTCAAGGATTTTGGGCTTAAACCATTAACTTAATACGGAGATATATTCACAAAGTGACAGACGCATTACATGATTCAGATAGATCTAGAGAGAAAGATTGTCATAATAGTAGTTTGGCCAGCTCAGGAGGGAAGTGGTGGTGATAAAGGTAAAGGGAAAGGAGGCTCTTGTCGAGGGCTGCTGGGGTAGTGGAGGTGCATGGAGAGGTGGTGGTGATGGCGAATGGTGAGTGGTGGTGTTATTGGTGTGGGGTGCCGTTATTAGCTGGAGCCAGTGGTTGGAAAACGGAACGCACATGGTTGCACATGACCGTGCTTTCATTTCCCAGTTGGTTTCTTTGTGGTGCCGACGTCCACTGTTTTGTGGGCTCCCTCCCTCCCACCTATAAGACTTGGATAGTCACCATTATTTCACCGGCCAACACTGCCACTGGCCCCTTTTATGTTGTTTGATCGAACCCTTGGAAAACGGAGGAGGAAAGAGATGAATATTGACAGTTTTGAATTGTTTAGACGAAGCTTAATGTGGCAGGTGAAAACTTTTAGGAGTTCTTTTTCTTTCTCCTCCATAGAAAATAGAATTGCCCATGCACTCCAAGCTCCATTGGTTGCAACCCCTAATTTTTCAGATGTGTTGGGCCCACAATCAGAGCCCTTTGAAGCATGTTCTTTCCAATTGACACACTTGCCAGATGGTGCATTTATGGGTTTTTGGGGGGGGTCATGATATGGCCCAAAATGAAGACTAAAAGACAGCATTAATGCACATGACATGAGTACGACCAACATTACTATACGCCAGGGCCAAGCCATGCAAGGGAAGCCGAGGACAAAGCTTGGTGTCTCCTGTTGTGGACTGGTACAATTGAAGCCAAATCTGGTGCAGTTTATAACGAGGATGAACTTTAAGAGGGCCATTGGGCCACAGTTTGGGCTTAATCTATTGTGGATTTTATAGATGCGGGTTGGATGTTGTTGTTATGACAGACCCTTGATGAGCCCTTTATTACTTCTAAAATGGGATTGGTCTTGGTCATTCCCCTTTTTTTTTTTTTTTAGGTTGTAAACTGGGTATCTATTGCATAAATGTAAACATTTCATAGTCTTGTTCACTACATCTCATAGCATCTTCTGGTCGATTTTATAACCATACCGTCATTTCACACTGCTCAAAACCCAGCTTAGATGCTCTATGTGTACTGTGTAGCCCCCATTCATCTCCCTATTAACGTGCTCCAGTTGAAATTGATGTAGAAGCGTGAGGGATTAGTCTTGCTTCTTAATAAAATTATAGATACCTCAATTTTTGTTATAATTTTAGTTCATTTAACCATTATGAACTTAGTAGCTTATGGTACCATTTGGTAACATTTTTTAGAAGTGCTTTTTTGCTTTTGAAAGCAAAAAATTTCTTTTGAAAGCAAAAGTAATGTTTGGTTATGCACACATGATGCAATTTATAAAAAGCAAAAAAACAATTTCATTGTTTTTCAAAAGAAGCATAGAAATGTTGCTTCTCACTTTATCCATAAATTTACTTTCTTGCTTCTAAAACCCTTGACACAAAATTAGACCGGGAAAACATTGACCCATCTGTCCAATCCTCCAACCTGAATAAATGGGTTCGGGTTGACCCGTATAATAGTTGGGTCGGCTTCGGGCTGGGGATTTAGTAACTCATTTGTATTTGGGTCAACTCAAACCTAGCCCGATAATGACCTATTTAACACAATAATTACCCGTTTAACTCAATAATGACCGCTTAATCCGATAATGATCCGTTCAACTCGATAATAACTCGTTTAACACAATAATGGCCCATTTAACACGATAATGGCCCGTTTAGCCTGATAATGACTCGTTTAACCCAATAATAACCCGTTTAACCCAATAATGATCCATTTAACCTTATAATGACCCATTTAACCTGATAATGACCCATTTAACTTGATAATGACCCGTTTAACTTGATAATGACCTGTTTAACCTGATAATGACCCGTTTAACCCTAAATTGTATCACTAATTCATGTTATTTTCTATTGGTGTATTTTTTATAATTAAAAATAAAAAATTTTAATCGGGTTGGTGGGATGAACCCGATTATTGGCAAGTTGGGTTTAGTTTTGGGTTTTCCCAACCCACCAATAAATAGATTCAACTTGAACCGACCCGATTATTGCTCAACCCATTACAATATACGTCAAGTATATTTTTAAGTAAAATGCAGCAACTGTTTACAATAGTTTTATATGATAGTATAAAAACGATTTATATACTACTGTAGTTACCAAACATGCTTTTTTGCTTCTTAGCAGTGTAGACACCCCAAATTGCACTAAAAATGAGAAAATAATTGAAAATATTAATTGGGATTTGAAACAGGTCAAAAAAGTGTAAAATCTGGCCAAACTGGTCATGACCGTATTTTGTTTACGGACTGGTCATACCTGCAGTTGATATACGGTCACGGCGTGCCCGTATTAATAATACGGGCAGGGCGCGACCGTAATATATATACGGTCACGGGGGTCTTTGTGCGAATTTTACCTTTTTAATTTTTTAGCCTTATCTGCACCCAAATATCTCTCTTGGATAAGCGAATTCTCTTATTTATCTGTTCGAATTATCTCATTTATCCTTGTGGATAAAGGATTGGCATGATCATGTGTTTAACTCAAACTGAAACTCTATCTTGCCAAACCTTTGACCAACCATGCCCCTGTGTTTGCCTATAAATAGAGGCTCTCTCCTCTAGCTAAGGGCCACGAAATTTTAAAGTCAAGGAATTCTAAGAAGCTCCAAGAGAAGAGAAAGGAATCCCTGCTGCTCTGCCTGCTCAATCCAGGTAAGTCCCCTATCCCTTTTTATTTTCTGTCTTCAATTCTAGATGTAATAGGATCATCTCTATTGCTGTAGAATAAGGCCATATCTGTTTTTGTATTCCTAAACCTGCCTCCAAGTACCTCAAGGGTCTCTCTAGCCGTAAAACGTGAAGAGAGAACTAGGGGAAAGGGGAACAGGTGGATCCCTAGAATAGAACCCCATATCTGTTTTTTTCATAGAATAAGGCCTGTGATTGTGTTTGTATAACCAAACCTATCTCTAAGTACCTCAAGAGTCTCTCTAGTCGTAAAACGTGAAGAGAGAACTAGGGGAAAAGAGAACAGGTGGATCCGTAGGGTAGACCCCTATGTGCTCTAATCTGTGAGATGTGGCTGTTTTGAATATCCTGATCATGTTTTAATGCTTTTTATGATATATCTGAATGAATAACATGAATCTATGATGTTTATAGCATGAGATCCTCTCTTTTTGCCAAAATTTGGATTTTTGCCACTTTTGCACCTACAGCACTGATTTCGTGATTTTTGTGGTTTTAGGCTAGGATCTTGGATTTATCATGATCAATATGGTAGATCTGAATCTAGAAGCCTGAAAATAAATTCTAGGGTTTCATGAGATGGTTTTTAAATTGTTTTTCATTATTGAGAGAAGACCCTACGGTCTCAATTCTCCCCTTTTGGTGTTTTTCATCAACGTGGGTATTTTTGGTCTTTATTTTCTGATTTAATGTGAAATTTGGGCTTTATCTATATCCTGGACTATTCAAGTTCAATTTTGAAATATTTTATAAAAATCATATTTTTATAGATTTCTAGAATTTGACTTGAAGCCAGATTTTTGGATTTTTCACTTTAAATTGATTTTATTCGATTTTATCTCAAATTTGTTTTGATCATGAAACCCTAGGAATGGTATGATCATGTTTGATAGTTCTGGATCAATCAGACTATTCATATGAAAAAACCATATATTTTTGCCTTTTTTTGTGATTTTTCCTGATTTTTATAGCAAGCCTTTTTTATTTGTAAAACATGAACAATACCTGGCAACCACCTTGTGTGGATGAATAGGGGTGCCTAACACCTTCCCCTGTTCATAACTTAATCCCCTTACCCATCTCTGGTTGTTTTTTTTAGGAGGGATATTTTGCCCTAAAATTTGCCTTTTGTGCTTATTTAATATTTTGGTGTCCATTCACACCTAAATTGAATGGTGGCGACTCTTTGTTTTATTTAATCCCGTGTGATGATTGAGGAAATCATTAGGATTGATTTTTTTCCCATGTCTCACAAGCAGCAAAACAAAAGTTTACCAAACAACTTTGCTTTCACAAAAGATATTCTGAAAAGCAAAAAATTACTTTTTTTCTTTCTTGCTTTTGAAAACAAGAAAGCAAAAGCGTTACCAAACGGAGCCTATATAAAAGCTGAAAAAGCAAATGTGTTAACATGAGCTAAAATAGGAAAGTACTATTGGATATATGCACAATGGAGACGTTTCTCTAGTTTACTAAATAAGCTATAAGTGCACTAAATTTTGTCTAGGGGGCATGAATTCTAAATGTGTTTTGTGAGGCTTCCTCTCTAACAAGAAATAGAATTTTATTTCCATTATAGACAACCTATCATATAATAGAAACAAAAAGATCTAGTGGCTATAGAAATCAATGTTTAAAAACCCGATAAGCCTAGTAACTCGGTAGTGTACCTATCCTTGTAACTCGGTAATTCGGACCTATTTACTAGCTTGTTATTACAAAATTAATATTAATAATTTTAATAAAAAAATTAATAATTATGTAAACTCACAAAAACAATTTATAAAAAAATTAAACCAACTTTGATAGTTTTCTATATTAATTATGAGCAAAAAAAGATAACTTAAAAAACTTAGAAAAAGGAAGAAAAAAAATAGAAAACTAAAATACTAATATACTCTAAGATGATTATTAACCAATTAACTAAAACGAAAAATAACCGCCACTGTGCGCATGGTCGCATGGCGTGGGCGCGAACCTCCTGAAGGGTAATTCGGGAAGGTTGGAGTCACCATTGCCTGATGGGGTGCAAGCAGACACTTGGGTGCCTAGGTTTGTCTAGTAGGCGGTCTGCGGCTTGAGATTCTGAGGTAGGGTCTCGGTTACGGTCCGGGGAAGTCCGTAGACACCCTGGTCCGCCCCGTCGAATGACGGGTCCCATGGGTTTCCTGGTTTGAGTCAACTCGGTCTATCTCACCTGGTTCCTAAGCCAACATACATATTTTATTGAGTCTGGTGGGACCACCTGAGTGGTGTGGGTCCCTTTTGATTTGATTTTATCTTTTTATTCAAAGTGACCTGGGTCTAGTGTGTGGGCCCCGTTGGAAGGCCCACGGATACCTATTTGGGCTTTAGTGAAAGCCCGAGTCCCGTTTGGGGTTACGTTGGATAACCCCTTTCGGTTTTGGTTGGTTTAGTTGATTTTATTTAAGGTATGATCTCAAAAAGTTTAAGATTTATGCTGGGTGGGCCACACAGTAGTTGCCAAGTAATTTTGATTTATCTTGATTTATTTTGAGCCAAAGTGGGCTAGGCATGGGCTTGGGGCCCATTACCTAGGTTTGGGCTTGGAAGCCCAAGGCAATTAGGGTTAGGACTAATGGATCTCGTCCTTTGGTTTTGTGGGCTTCCCATGAAGGGAGCTGGGCCCGATAGGCCTAAGCCCGTGGTCACGGCCAAACCAAGCCCTAAACTAGCAAGCATGGATCATGTTGGGCTCTTGGTGGGCCTTGAGCGGTGTGGCCCACTTGACTTATTTAATTATTTTTCTTAAATTCAAATGAGTGAGTTTGACTGGGTGGGCCCTGTTGGAAGGCCCACAGTGAACCGAATTGGACCGGGTGAGCCCAAGGCCCTTATTGGGTTTCCGGTTGACCAGAAAACCCCACTGGAGAATCTGGTTTGGTTAAAACAAGTTGGAAACTGGGCTAGGGGCTGAAATCATGTTTTTTGGGGATCTATAGGGTGTAACCAAAATTTAGGTGTAACCGAAATTCAAAAACATAGCATAACTGAAATCAAATTTCAGTCATGCTATGTTTCATACATAACCAAAATCCTATTTTGGTTATGTATGAAACCATGTTTGCCCGAACTGTGTTTTCGGGCAAACACAGAAAACACTTTTCCTAGGTTTTTTGAGGGATCGATCCCTTGGGTTTCTATGGATGCTGGGGAGCTGTGTGGGCCACTAGGTGGGCCCAAAATGGTTCGAGGATAAAGGGAGAAGCCTCTTCAAGCCACTTTTTGGGACCTTTAGGAATCCAGGGGAAGGGGATCATGTAAAGGCTCTAAAAAATAGTAGTCGACATGCCATGGGGGAAAACCAAGGTGTAGGGATCATGCTTTTCAAGGCATTCATGTGAGATTTCTAATCCTCGACATGCATGCTTCATGGTATAGCAAGTAAGTAAAAAAAAAAAAAGAAACCCATCATAACCTAAGTTAGTATGCAAATAAAAAAAAGATTATAGGGGTTTTAAAGGGATACATGGGATTTAAATGGAAGAGGGGAACATGCTCCCCTTTCAAATGATCATGTGAGATCATCCATTTGTAAAACACTTAAATATGGACTTGAAAGGTGCTTCCATGGACTTTCCTCCCTTCTCTTCAAATTTCGGCCCTTCCCCTTACCATGGGATCATATTCTCGTGAAGAACAAAAAGGAAAGAAGTGGGGGATGAAGAGAAAACATGCTCAAAAAGGGAAGATCAGGAAGTAAACAAAAGGAAAACAGAGCCACATGCTCTGATCATTCCCATTTTTATATATGTATAATAAAACACAGTGGGGAGACTTACCTTGGGGTTAGAAAGCCTCCTTGGGTGGTGTTGATCTCCCTTGACGACAAAACAATGGCTAGGGTACCTCCTCTTGGCGCCAAAGAGCTCCTCCAAGTCTCCTTCTTGAGCAAAAGTGAAGAAGGATGGGAGTAGGAAGGGTTTGAATGTATTTTGGAATGAGTTTCAAGGCTTGGGAGTGAGTGAGGGTGTGCAAGGAGGAGGGACGAGCAGGGTAGAGGCGAGAGGGGAGAGCTCCAAAGGCTAAAAATGGCTAACCCCTTGCAAATGAGTTGCTGAAGCTCTTTTATAGACGAAAAATGAATAACCAGAATTGAATTCCGGTTATGAAGAAAAACTAGTATAACCTAAATTCAATTCCGGTTATACCAAGTTTATATGTAACCGAAATAAAATTCCGGTTACGCCCTTTTCCGACATACAATCATGAAAAATCTGAGATTTTGTAAGGAAATTTGTCAGAAAATCCGCAATTGGATTCCTGTTATACACATTTTGTGTATAACTGAAATTCAATTTCAGTTATTCTTAGATTTTTCCTGATTTGCCCCTGAGATATTATCTTGATTTTTGGATTATTTACAAATTTTCCCCTGAATATTTACAAATTCGTCCCTGAGATTTTTCAGCATTTTGGATATTTGCGGATTAATCCCTAAGATATTTTCAGCATTTTTGATATTCAAGGATTCACCCTTGAGATATTTTTCTGCTCTTTTGCCATGTATGCAGTTTCTAGCATTGCTGCCTGTAAACTTCAACTGCTCATATTTTCTCCATCTGGACTCCGATTTTGGCAAACTCAGTTGCGTTAGAACCGTATCGGAGTCCTCTATCCATTGGGATAAGGTTAAGCAGCTGACCTGGGGTTTAGCAGAAAGTCAATTTCTGCTCCTCTCAAGTTTGACCAGTTCATAACTTCTTCATCTGGACCCCAATCTAAGCAAACTCAGTTGCTTTAGAATCGTGTCGGAATATCATAATCACAAGGAAGAATTATGGTGGTAGATTTGAACCTGATCAAAAAGTCAACTTTTGTCCCCTTAGGGTTTGACTTTTCAGCTAGGATTTTCATTTTAGCACATTTTGGTTTGATCAAAATTTGGGTGCTTACAGCCACCAATCAAGACAATAGCTTTCCACCAATCAAATGTAGGGTTCTTCTCTATACGTTTTCTCTTGATTTTTCTTCAAAAACTTAATGTCGAAAAGTTCTAAGACTCAAAATTATCTTTTGAAACTTACTAATTAGATTAAGAGTTATCCTTAAATTTTAGTTGTATTGTTCAACATCCTAGAAAATATTTGTAAGAAAATTTATGTCAATTAAGATAAAAACAAGAGATTATATAAAGCAAATTCCAATTTTAGCTGGTTAAGCGGACGATTCTCCTCAAAACTCGGACGAGTTTTCCCAGTTATTCTTCCGATTAATCTAATGACTAGCTGGTAAAACTTCCCCTAGTTTTTAGGGCGAGTTTACCAGCAAAGTCACCGATCTTGGTTACTCGGCCGTGTTTTCCGAGTAACTAGCGAGTTTTAAATCACTGATAGACATAACCAAACTCTTCTTCAATATCTTAGAAAACATAAGACATTGTTTTAATAAACTTGTTCAAAGGATCCTTGGTGTGGAAATTTCACCAAACTTTCTAGCACTCTGTATTTTTAGTACCCTAATGTTTTCTTAAATATGATGGAATGATCTTATATGTTGCATTTATACTTAATGGGATGTATCATAATGGAAAAAGGGTTTTGTGTATGTTTGGCATGGTTAGCTTTTAATGTATCAATGTGGAGAGGCACCATGTTGTATATTTACATTGAAGATCACAGAAAATAAAGGCTGTACTTTTGTACTTGTACTTATGCATTTTAGGTAAGAGCTTTTTTTAACTATAATTTTAACTTGATGGATTTGTTATTTTCGATGACATCGTTTGATACTATCTTTTATTTCATAATGCACGTTAATTATTGATACTTTTGTTTGTTGGTTAGGCAATATTGACAGTATTTAAGGAAGAGATAAAGGGTTATGTCAAACTCTAGCAGTACATTTGAGAAGGAGAGAGAAATGACATTTTCAAGTTAAAATTTGTATATGCTGTGTCTGAAAAACATAATCATGCAAGAAGAATGAGCAACTTATATCGAGATCGTGCTTCTATATAGATACGAGGACATGAACATAAACGTAGTTCATTTGTAATTGTCATAGTGATTCCTTATTGCAATATCCGTCCAAATTGTATATCTTGAACTAAGTGCCAATTGCAGGAAGCTATAAATACTTGTTTGATTCTAGAATTTATAATCATAATCTATGAAGTCACTGTGGAAAGTTCTCCTTTTTATTTGTATATATGATTTCAATTGGGTTCCATTTTTTGCTTTTTATTTTTTTTTTGGTATGTGTTGTGTTAGCGCAAAATTTGTCTATCTGGAACTAAAATTTGTCTATCCTTGAGTTCCAGATTTTGCTATATTTGATTGTTAATTTCCATTAAATGTAATTGCATAAAAGAAAAGAGCACGATGATCGAGCTTGGATATATTATATGTAGAACACCGTCCATACTAAAAGCTTAAGCTGATAGTTGGAGGTGAACTTTGTATATTTAATATATTCCTTAACACTCCCCCTCACGTGTGGGCCAGACTCAAACCCTTTTCTTTAGGGGACCCATTTTAGGGAGGCCCTACACGTGGAATATTTTTTTTCTCAACGGGTGGAGTGAAGGTTTTGAACCCAGGACCTGGCGTTTGCCTAAGGCTCCGATACCATGTAGAACACCGTCCATACTAAAAGCTTAAGCTGATAGTTGGAGGTGAACTTTGTATATTTAATATATTCCTTAACATTATATGATTTCTTGTCATTGCTTACAGGTATGAAAACAAACGTGGCAAAAAAATTTTGGGAAGGTTGTGGTGCTTTTGGGGCATCATAAACATCAAAATTGGGATATAACCTTCTATTGCTGAACTTTGTTTTAGTGGATGAAAATTTTTTGAGAAAAATAAAAATTTATTTTCAACAGTTTCAATATTTTATGATTTTATATCATTTAACGGAATGGAATGATTCGATTAAAAGCAAAAAAAAAAATAGCCCGAATGGAATTGGAAGAGAATGGCATTTTTTTGGATATAAGTTAGGGGTAATTAGAGAAATTCACTTACATAAGGGCATCTGTGTCTAAATACATCATCAACAGTGAACTAGGTTCCGTGAACTGTAATATGTTTTAAAAAATTTTGACTTCCATATAAACGATTTAAAAGCGTCCCTTTGCCCTGATATCTAATTTCGCCTTAGAATTGCACCTTAATTATGTTAGAAAGTTAGAATTATTAGGCTTACAGAGGTCCACACTCAAGGCTACAGAGCTCACTCATTCCACGAGACCTACGCGAAACACTTCCTAACAGTAATTGCTTGACATATGCATGCAACATTGCTTAAAACCCCTTGCTTTGTTTTGGTTCTGTGCATGTTGATATGGCGAGGGGAGTGTTACTGATGATAACAGGACATGAAGCTGGTGCTCTCACCCGTATGAATGCTCTGGACTTTCAGGCAACAGAAGTTTTAACTTTTAACTTGTTTAAAACATGGGGCTGGTACTCTCATGATCACATTCGTTATTAATCCCCTCCTTCGCTACAGCATCCATTCTAATCGGTTCTAGGGGCTTGATAGACGACAGAAAATGCGGCATTGATTCGCAGTTCCCGGATTGATGCTCTGGCGTTGCAGGCACAACAGAAGGAAGCTTGGAGAGGAGTGCTTCGAGGCTGCTCATTGATGGAGTAACCTTTAATGGCTTAACTGTGTGATCGTAGAATTCAGGTGGCGTTGGGGCAGCATGGAAGGGCCAAGAATCTTCAACTTTGAGGGGGAATGCTGAAGATGATGGGTGCGGTAGGAGAACACCTGGGATGCTCTCGAGATAACTGAACTTCTTTCTTAATAGAAGGGCGTAGCTCAGATCCTCCATCACCTTGAATGCCATCGGTAACAACCCAAAACAAAGTTTTAAAAATCAATAATATGAGAACTTGAATGACTTTCAACGCGTGATCAACGTTCTGTGAAAATGAACGAGACAACAATTGTGGGACCGAGGGGTAGGGGGAACAGCGAGAGAGAGAGAGACAGAGAGAGAGAACCTTATGAACAGCTCCCAATTGCAAAACTCCTTCTCTAACGGCAATCAAAGCAATGGTCTGCTAGGTTTTTGTCACAAATTAGAGTTGAAAATTCAGATAATGGAGATACTAGAAACTGAAAATGATAAGTGCTTGTATATCGACCTTTATTCCGGAGTGAAACTGAGCTTCCCATGTCCTTGGATGCTGTTAGCAAAATTACAGAAAGGATTGCTGATTTTTGAGAGAAAATATATAAGAAGCCAAAAGCACAAACGCGTGATCATGGATCATAATTTACTTACTGAATCTCCTGCGTTGTGCCATGTAGACAAGAAATTGATTTCTTCGTCACTGGGCTCCTTGAATACCCATCTATGACTATGATCAGCAGCGACTTTACCAATCAAACTGCAATCAAGCCCACACGAACTTGTTTAGAATCAATAGATCAAGTACTGAATTTTATCCATACAACGTTGAATCTCTCACTCACCCTTCTCCGTAGTTGTAGATTTCATGGGACATCTTGAAGAAGAGCTCAGGTTGCAAGCCTTGAAGGTGCTGAAATTCACCATTGCTGTAAACGGATGACCCAGCACAATTCCCAGGATCGATCTCGGCTGCTGCTGCAGCAGCAAAATTGCAGAAGCCATCCTCCCAAACCAATATCCTACCGGACATGAAAAATAAAGGGATCACTCAGGTGTAATAGTTACAAGGAGTATAAAATTACAACGCTCAGTAAAATTAATCAGGTCCGCACCAGTTCCTCCTGTTTCCTCGTGACCTGTCGTAGACTCCTTGAATATCCCATCTGCTAGACAGACATGGAAGATATTAGCAAAAAATGGAGGGGGAGAGAGAAAGAGGACAGTCAGTCATGAGTTAGCAATGGATGCTTTCCGATAGAAACCGTTTGCAGCATTTCGATCATGTTCTAATTAACATAAAATATTTTTAATCCTCACTTGGGTGGTGGGTAGTTTCTGGGCAAGATCCTCCAATACACTGCATAAACCCATTGAGAGTTCTCATGGACACACAAGCTTCTCAAAGTGTGTTGAAGGAGATGCGTTACAGCTAATGGGTTGAACAGTTCGTCCATAAATCTTTGAGAAAAGAACCTCTATGCACTTTCTCCACTATGTTTTTATCTGCCTACAAAGCATGGGAACAAACATCCTAACCTTTCATTACAATTTTAGGACTACCAACAAAACCCTACATTTATACCACCCCAAGCCCCCTCTCTCTCTTCCTCCTTCCAGCTCCACCCCGTCCCCCGGGTGGAGTCCACCTCTTCCCGTTTCCTAACGGTCTTTTTCCAATTACCCACCTCAATTATTAGCTTTCACTGTGATTGACTAAATCGTTCACACAGCTCTCTCTCATTCTCACTCATATATTATTCACTCTGACATTTGCAACTCTTCTACTGATTCGATGATGACTCCTATCACCAATTATATATTTTTTTCATCTCATCATTCAAAGCCACCCGAAAATTGAATTTTCTAAAGTGGGCATATGTGTTTACCAAAAAAAAAAAAAAAAAGTGGACATATGTAATTCCCACGTACGTTATATTGTACTGATAAGATTGTGTGGTTCTAGCTGGCCCGGATCAAGGAACGTTGGTAGCGGAACATAACAACACTGTGACCCTTTTATCAACGAGTTGAAATCATTTGTCATGCTTTCCTGATTTGCTCCCTGATGTGGCCGTGAGATACTGTCATGTGGAGCATCTCATGGTCACTGTTTTTTCATGTGAGGCCCACCTAATACATTTATAACACATGAAAAAATAGTGGCCACAAGATGCTCCACATGGCAGCATCTCACGGCCACATCAAGGATCAGTTCAGGGAAACATGGCAGACGATTTCATTCCTCTATCAACCCAAAACACGTTAGCATGCCTATTATTTGACCGGGACTCCACAATCTATAAGAGATAGACCATCGACCGAGCTATCATCAAAAAACGAATGATCTTATATTTATCATCATTTTATTCCATTGTGCAACAGGTGAAATCTACCTTTTGACTGCTCAAAGCCTCCCATAGGATGGATAGATTTGATTACAAATATTTTTCATTTTTTGGGCGAAAGTTGTACAAGAGGATGCCCAAAAAAAAAAAAGCTAGAGAGCTCAGTAAAGATAAGAGAAATTGGAACGTTAGTGTAAGAAATATACTCCCATTCTCGGTAAGAATCTTGGCAGATCATGACATCTCGCTCCGTCCCCCCAATCACATGACAATTAAGAGTGATTTCAAAGAGAGGCTAAGTTATAGCTTTTAATATTTCGGTCTTCCAGCTGACACAAAAGAAGCTTGACAGAAAATTTAAGAGCAAGGTAAAAGATGAATGGAGAAAGCGACCATCATGTTAAATTTATTTCACTGCGCTTGTCTTCTTCAACCCATGACAATGACAGACATTGCTATCTCCATAATTTTTCTCTTTGGCTTTTTCCCAAGAAGAATGCGCATGAATATATGACATGTTATGCACAGTGAAGTAGTAGTGCTTGCCACATAATGTGACCAGTGACCACAATAGGAGCACTACAGGAGCTTTGGATTTATTATGGCAAGTTGTGGATTAGAATAATATTTATTAATTTTTTTTCTTTTATTTTCGAATAGTGCAGCGACATTATATGGCAGAGAGACCAAATGGGATCAAATTGGAGAAGTGGGTATGGGAGGAAAGGATGGGAGAAGAGGCTGGTCAAGATTACAGGTGTGGACTGCCCCATCCCCCATCCCTTTCTTCAAATAAAGAAACAGAATCTCTGCTTGTCCCATATCCTTCAAAATCTCACTTGAGAACCCAAAAAATATCTTAAATTTTGTACTATTTCGGGTGGATGAATGATTCCTGTGAAAACAGGCCAAAGTTCATATGAACGCGCGCGTACGTACCGTGTGAATATCTATATATATATATATATATTGTATCGTATGTAGGTTCAATGAATACAGTTAGAATGCTGTTTAAGACAAATGGTATATTATTTACCATTTGTACCTTCCGGTCTCCCAGGAGGAGTGCTTTATTTCTTACTTCTGCATGCAGGTCCGGACACTGCTGCATCCTCGCCACTATCGTTTCTCCAACCAACCTGAGACTTCCTTGTGTCGTCCTCCCCACATATATTCTCGACATCCCATGCCCCTCTTAAATACGTAGTTGCGTCTTCATTTATCGACTTAAGCTTTTAAGTGCAACGGTCATTTAATTAAAAAAAAAAAGAGAAAAAATCTTAAAATTTGGAGAGATAGAATGGAAAGATGATTAAGTGGTAAATGCATGTAGAATTCAATTGTATTGTGTCTCTACATTGATGTACAAGTGCGAGAGTTTATTCAAAATACGACGACTTCGTAGAACGTACAGCACCAAGAGGAGCTAGCCTCTAAAACTCTTCCTTAAGAATAAAATTAGCGAATTGAGTTCGATCGAGTCTTAGGTCTTCTAAAGAAGTCCATGATTGCAGCGGAGATGGTGAAATGGGGATGCTTTCGATGATGGTATCATTCCACCTTCGGAAACTGAAAGGGACTTGCAATCATACAGGAATGGAATGGAGCATCTAAGCAGCTTTGTTGGTAAAGAAAAGACGAGAGAGATATATACATGGGGAGGAGTGAAGGGAAAGAGATACGTGATCACTGATCAGACAAAGACGAGCACCTTTTTCTTATGAGCTAGTGACCAAAGGCCCTACTGTTCTTGAATCATTTCTACGGTACACTGGTTTTTTTGTATGAATCGGGTTTAGGGGATAGGGGGACCGGATCCCATGACGTATGCTATTACCAGCATGGTCCATACCACCACCACCACCAGAGCAGGAGGCGCCCTCCGGTACACTGTTCACTTAGCCGGCAGCTTATTCCATCCGATCTTTTGCCGCTGTGACTGTGAGAGAGGTGGTCCACGAATGGAAAAGTCACCCTCGATCAAGACCGTTCAGCCAGTACGTGACGTGGCCATAGTCGCAATGAAATTATTACCCATCAGGAGGTATGGGACCATAACATGTACGGAGAGGCGAATCATGCACCACCATGGTCTGTTTTCATGAAACTCATCCTCGTGGTGGCGCTATCGAAGTCCTGTTAAGGCCCCACGAGTATGCCTTTCCTTCATTTCACCACTCAAAAAGTACCATATGCCATTGGTGTACAATAATAAATCCTGGTTTGCCGCTGAGTAGTCACAATCTCTCTGAGCTGGTATCGAACCAAAGATCGACTGATCAACGCGTACTTGTCGCACTCTTCTGGTCTCGAGGGGCCCCCGACACTCAACGAGCTCAATCTTTTCTGTTTTTCCAGGCATGAAGATCACCTCGCTGTTAATATTATCTACAGCCCCTAATTGATGAGCCTTGTGAAGGAGTGCAACTTGGTTTGGTTAAAACTGAGAGTTTGGAAACAAAAGATGTGGTTTCATGTTACGAAATCTGTAAACCAAACTGTACTAACTGTTGATGCCTCAAATAAACCAAATCAAAACCCAACTTAAATATATGTTGCACTAAACCGAACCCACAAATGTATGAAGAATCTGTAAACCAAACTGTACTAACTGTTGATGCCTCAAATAAACCAAATCAAAACCCAACTTAAATATATGTTGCACTAAACCGAACCCACAAATGTATGTGTCTTCAGTTCAGTTTTTGGGTGGGAGCAGTCCGTCCTCAATTCAGTTTGGTTCAGTTTTGGGTTGATTTCAACTCGAACCAAACCAACGAGTTGCACCCCTAAACCTATTTGCTAGAGCCAAGATTTATGAGTTTCAATTTTCAAATGTAACGTGCTCCGAGTCCTGTCAAATGCTATATACTTGGCAAAAACATACTAGCAACATAACTTGTAGATTTTACTGTGCATGAACTGTTTCTCAGCCAAACTGAAATGCTAGTTTAACTTGCATTATGTCTCACTCTTTATCTAAATCAACTCTTCGGGGTTTGTTTGTGATAATAATGTTCCCATGTCACAGACCCCAGCACCCAAATCCTGTACAAGAAGTCCATTGATAGAAGACAATAATGAGTCTGGTTAAGTATTAACAAGGCCACGGCTAAACCTTTTGTTAGAAGAAGCAAAAGATTTATCAATCAAGAGTCAGATCCGATAATTCTGCTCCGTGGGCAGAGAGGACAGGACCATGTACCTCAAAAAAGTAGCTTTAAGTGCCATCAAACATTGAAAACAGAAAGGAAATATTCCCAGACTGTTTGGTATATAACAAGGCAGAGCAACTTTTTCCAGAAGAAGCAAACCTGATCAAAACTGATTTTGTTGCTATAGGTAGACAGCTCCAGATGCTCAATTGACAACAAATATGATTCACTCACTCCACGAAGGAACAAGAAAAGCAGATGAGAAAACACAAAAAGGCTGATGACACTGCCAAATTATGCCGTTTAGAAATGCCTAAATTGGACATCCAAAATCTACCCAAGAAATCTGGCATGATAAAAATAACCTCAATGCACTAAATGACATCCCATGACCATATCGTCAGGCAAGCAGGCCATCCAACACAGTGCAAATACCCCTTTTAAGGGATTACAGAAAAAGGAGTTTTCATTTCATAATCATAACTCTGGCTTTTGCTTCATTAGCAATTTCTCACACACAAACATAAAAATTCAACTCCCTTACCATCTCTAGAAAGCCTTTAATACAAGAAGGTGAATAAGTTTCTTATTAACTGCATGAAACTAATGGCTACATTTTTCGAGCTGCTTGTTCATGCGAACCATAAACCAATATCAACATTTTTCTCACAAGATGTTGATAGCAAAACATAAGTTCTTCATAAATGTTCCCAAATGGTGAAATCTTCAATATTTTCCCAATGTGAGGTTCCTCAAAGAGTTCATTTATCTAAAGTTCATTTTCTTGAGGTGCTATCAATAAAAGCAGAGAAAAAAAAACTAGAGGCATATAGGCATATATGATCAATACCGACTATGAGTTGACCTTTCCATCAGCTACTGGTTACACCACTTTGGTTGGAAGCAACCATAAGCAAGAGATTCCCAAGAGTTTCCACTTTCCATAAAGCAATTAAATTCTTTGGACTACCTTGAAATGGACGAAATATGGTGGTCCAATTCCTCCACCACCTATACAATTAAAAAGCACCACCAAAATTGACAGTTCAATTCAGTATCCTACATGAAACATATACTCCTAGACAGGCAAACAAACAAAAAATAATAAAATTGCTCAAACCTAACCAGTTTCGGTCCTCAACATGAATCCTGTTCCTCATCCAAATCTGTCCAAAACCACATCTTCAGTTGCATTATGGTTATCTAGATTCATTTTAACTGACTCCATCCAAAGTTACTTCTGGTATTATTCTAACCCTTTTAGATACATCAATAAATAGCTTCTCACGGCTACTTCCCATGTTCTTTCTTTTCATGACCAAATCATCTCACATAGTCCAACGACGTCTTTTGAGAATTTTCAATCTTAAGCCTTGGTCAAGGAGGAGGATTACATCAGGTTGGCAGCCAGTGTTCCTAAAATCTATAATGACTCATAAATAAGTACATATCATAATTTTATACAGTTACACAGACCATTAGCAACTAATGCTGTCAATCTTGCACTTTTTACCAACATTTGTCCGATCGGTCACATTCCAAAGCTATTAGTATATTTGTCACTGAGAAAAGCCATAATGGTTTCCTTTTTCCCTCATGATCCAAAGTTCAGCAAAACAGACCCCAACTCATCCCTTTTAACCATATTCATTTCTCTCCTAAATCCTAATGGAATTCTATTTTAGTCATTTCCTATTTAGAGATCACCACCAACTAATCTGACACTATCTCAACCCTTTGGACACTGCAATAACCACCAAAAACCATCAGCCACCACCGACTGGCTATTATTATTACCCTGGCCAGACAACAATTATCACTTTCAGCAGTAACCATTGGTCACTACCATCATATCTCTGTTAAAACTCAATGACTATCTGATATCATTTCCCAGATGGTCGTATGGGGCCAAAAGCAAAAAAAAATTTCTGTTAGAACTCTGATCCTATGAATTATAATTCCATGAAATACAAGTCTAATTCAATTTCCTCCTGAGAGAAATCAGAAATGTCTGAAAACCATTACTCCGCATAAACCATACCACCATCTGTTTATGCCATTTGTTGCACTGACATACAAGAACACTCATTGGCTTGAAAACAAGATTTAAAATATCAATCATACGTACCACTATGCATTTGTTATATGCCTTAGAGAAACAATATCTTAATGATATGATTATCAGTGCTCCCAGTCCGTGATACTATGTAGTATTATAGGAATGCTATACCTAATTGGCAAAATCCAAATTGAGGCATATGCCCATTGATTTGGTCTTCAAGACCCTCCACCCATTTCACCTGAAACACCAAAAGTCCTAATTTGGAAACAAAAGAACAATAATGCTGGTGTTAAAGTTTAGTAAACCAGTGCTTCATAAATCAAGATCATGATTATAGAAGTATTAATCGAACCATCTCAATTATGCTTTCATTCCGTTACAATTGGGTTAGACGCCAAAACATAAATGCTTTGCACGCTACCTTTTTCTTTTCCCCAATAACATATGCATGCCTTTTATTTCCACACATATGACAAAGTATATTGTTGTTCATAATCTGAGGATCTCAATATGTCTTTAGTTATCAGTTTTGAGTTTACATTAGCATTAAAAGGAAGTTGTTTGAGACTCAAGAATTTCTCAATGTGTTCATGAATATTTGATTCTTTTCAAACCCTCCTAAGTGTTAGAAATACGTCAACTTCATTGTATTTAAACCGGCCATTGGCAAGGTTGTCAAGCCAAGAATCAAATCAAAAACTACAAATGGTTACTTAGAAACTAGAATCATAATTATGGATTATAAATCATAAGATCCATATCAATTTTAGCAATGGGGTTGGAGATTTCTCCAAGAAAAAAGGGATTTTTTGCTGTTAAAAATAAGCAAATCATACTTATTCAAATATATTCAGTCATTTTAGAGTAATAGATTTTATATAAAGAAGAATTAAGCTCACAGGGGGTTTTTCAAAGAAAAGATAAAATGGAATTTATTTATTTTGATGTTTGCACAATTAAATCTTGAATAAACCGATTATTCAGATGATTTAGATTGAACTAAGTTTAGGTTGTAATCGTCCAACATTAACAACAAATCCATCACCATATCAGAATGTAAACTCTAATGATAGGGGTTGTTAACTGTCCGAGTGAAATATTTCTTTTCCATCTTGTAATCCTTGCTAGGAGAATGGTATAACAAAGAAATTGCATCAGTTACAGACATTAAAAAAGCAGGCATGCCTAGGATCCAGCTTTTCTTTAGGCAAAAAAATAAATAAATAAATAAAGTAAGGAAACAGGGGGAAAAAAACGGGAACAAAGAGGCAAAGTTAATGCAATTCGGCTCTAATGCAGAAAACCGTTAAAATTTCTTCCCGTAGTAGTAAGCAGTGCCCACCATAAGTGCAACTGTTGCACCTTGGACAACCACACGAGCTCTCATTAACTTCTGCCCTAACCGAGAATTCCCATTCCTGAAACTGAATAAGCTAGCTGTGAGCACTCCTGCTGTTATAAGTGCACCTGGAATGCTTCTAACTATCAAATTGAATGAAAGTCTATTAAAAGAAGGAATACAACCTAAATCTCAAAATATTTTTCCCATAGGCAACACTCTGTTACATACTAGAAGATTTCTGTACAAGCAGAGCCTGAGGTAAGATGATTAGGCAATTTTCACGGCAATTCTAAAATTCTTTAAGATAATTGACTATCATAGGAGGCAGAGATTGCAGAATGCAGGCAGCAACAAGCATCATAGAAATGGAAAAACTTAAAATTCAATGATCAAACCTTATAAAAGCATAAAATACTGTACACAACATAGTTTAAGAACTAAAATTAGGTTATATATAAACGAAGATAAAAAAAAAATGCAGCAAATCCCTTTTAAGTATTCCATCTGGAATCATTAAGGTCAGAAGATATTAATGTTATGTTAATTTTTCAAATGGTACAGATAAAGCAAAATTTTTATTTTCGGAAATTGGAACAATAATTCCAACAATTCACTTTGAATAAGTCTTTCACATGCCATGCTTCCATTTGGAAAAAGACTATTGAACAATAATAAAAGAAGTTATCTAATTAGCTAAAGTTCACAAGCAGCTATATTGCAAGAAGAACTATCAAGGGATAAGAGTCTTCTTGTATATGCATGATACGCTTATTTAAGAAGAAATACATTTGCATTACCCCAATCTTGTTAACATATACTCCAAGCTTCTCCTATCAGCATTCTTTAGATCCCATAGGATACCCATGTAGAACCTACTTGACATGAATACTGTGTAGATAATCTATGCAAAGTATAAAACAAAGAGATATGAAGCAGAAAGAAAACAAGAAGACATTACATTATAGAGTCAGTACGAGTTATCTGGCTATCCCCCAACCCAACCCGCAAATCTCATTTACGTCCTACAACCCACCCATCTGTTCCTTGCTCTTTAACTGTACCCCACCAATTTTAGCATTAGGGTTACATGTCTGAGTTCATGTTCAATCAATTGCATACAGAATACGATTAAGATATTAACCAATAAAAAGGAAAAAAGAATGTGATTAAGATGGTAGTCATCATTTCTAAAAGAGAAGGAAAAAAAAAGGACAAATATAAGAAGAATGAAACCACTAATAAGTATCAACGGAGCTGAGAAACTGGAGCCTATGCCTAGATACCGACATTTAGTTTTTTGTTTATAGAAATTGTATCAAACTATAAATACAAAGATGAGTAACGAATTAGGTAATAATAACAGAGGGAGATCGCAAAGTATACGGGGAATTTGAAGTGCCAAGGGTTACCTATCGGGACAAAAGGGTTCTTCACGCGTTTATTGTCATCGAACAACTCCTCTAGTTTAGAATCGCCTCTGTCCATCTTCTCCATTGTCTTTGCGAAGCAGAAGAAACCAAACCACACGAAAAAAATAGAACAACTCACCAGACGGTCCAGACCTGAGCCGAAAGTTTCCCAAGACGCCTCAGTATGTGAGTCGATGATGTTTGAGCGGTTGGGCCGGTTTTAATGAGTTCGGGATCAGCCCAATCTAGTGACGGCCTCGATTCATCTTGGCCCGCCCAAACCTAACTTATCGAACCCAACCAAAATCAATCCTGAAAGTATTTCTTAATTTTGGGCTTTGGGTTTACTTGAGCTTAAATGCAAACGGAGATGATGAAATATGAGCGCATCTATACTATTATAAAGTGAACCTGACAAATATTTGTTGGTTGCAAATTATCCCTTAAAAATCCTTTAAAAAATCTCCTTTAAAATCCTTACAAAAATCTCCTATATCTAATTATAACTACCCATTCAAATGATTCCAGACTTATCATGTAACTATGCAACGCCTTTATAGTGCATGTGGAGAGCATATCACCTGGACCCTCTTGCTGGAAGATTTGCTGGTCCAATGGCAATGCATGTGTACACGTCAACTTCACACACCTATGTGGACATATACATTGCCGTTGGACTAGCAGATCTTCCAACCTAGGGCTCCAGTAGATTTCAAGTCGTGTATTTGCCTCCTCTAGTATAGTACAGTTTAATGACAAATAATGATTATGAAGATAAGGCATTGCAACTTTCAAAATTTATGACAAAACATTTGAGAGCTTCATGAAGGTTTGATACTAAGAGTCTTAGGACACTTAAACTCTTGACTCTAAAGATTGGGATAACTTTTTGGAAGTGATGACAGATTGAGATTCTGTTCTGGTAGAAATCCATCTGGAGAGGCTCCAAATTAGCTACATTGACCTTACTGCAATTTTAAATAGTTGTTCTTGAGAACTTGAATCTTGTTAAGATTTTGAAGTGCACAAATATAGAGATTGCATCTGTGGCCAATCATGGGATGGAAGCAATTGCTGGTGGTGATGCAAGTTTGGTCAAGGTGAAGGCTAAAAAATGTATGGGAATAACTTGCAAGGGTGTAGATTGGTTAAAAGCATGTAGGATATAATTGGCTATCAAAGTGGATAATGAAGAAATTGAATATTAGAATGCAAGTGCCAGCGATGTTGGAGTCCAAGAATGTGGCGCATAGTTTCCTCTAGTGGTCACTGAGATTCAGGCAGTAAGAGTCAATCAGCATTGTTCAAGGTAAGGTTAGGCCTTTCTCAGTCCCTTCTCACCCTTCTCAGTTCCCTCCCTTTCAATTGAACCGCTACTCTTTTAGTCTCTTTTTAGCAAGTAGCCCATGAGCAAAGCAAACACTCGAGGTACTTGGGCTTTTCGAGCGGTAAATTATGTGCCCGCATCCTGTCTGAACTCAAGTCCGAGCCTAAAATTAAGCCTGAAGCAAATCTAAACCCAGACTAAAATCTTAGAGCAGGCTGCTATTCAAGTTAGGTGGGGCCGGGCTTATGGCTGGTTGACCAATACTTAACATCCCGCCTGCTGAATGCTGATCCCTCTCTTTTGTTTTTTTTTAAGTACCAATTAATAACCCCAATTGAAAAATGATTAAATAAAGTCTAGTTGAAAAACAAAACCTTCAAAGAATCAAGGCAGTTAAGAAGGGGAGTGCAGATGGGCGAGCCAAGCATCACAATTCACAAAACGGAAACAGACGCAGAGAGAGATGAGGGTGAAGGAATGCTTGTGGGCATTGGTTCCATATGCAGCCGTTGTTATGGTTGAGTGTCTGGATGTGGGACTAGCCACTCTGAGCAAAGCAGCCATGTCCAGAGGAATGAGCCACTTTGCCTTTGTTGTCTATTCCAACACCCTTGCTACTCTTATCATCTTCCCCTGGTCTTTCTTCTCCAACAGGTGCTGCTATTTCCTTGATTTAAACCTAATTGTTTCTTTTAATTCTCGTAATTTAATCTGTTACAATAGCATCACAAGTGCTCTTAGTTTGGTTGGTTGATTGGGTTAAGCCGTGCTTACTTTCTTTTCCACTAATTCCATCTGCTCTAGTTTGCAGAACAAATAGGCCTCCTCTCACATACTCTATCCTGTGCAAATTCTTCCTCCTTGCCCTAGTTGGGTCCGTAATTGCTTCTAAACCTCCTTTTTTTTTCGTTTATTTTCTTTCCAATTACTAATGGGTGTGTTTAGATCTAACCGATTATGAATTGGTTTACACTGTAATCCTTTTTTTCCTTTTCAGGATCACTTTGGAGCAAAACTGCGTTTTCACTGGCATTAGCTATAGCTCTCCCACTCTTGGCTCTGCCATGAGTAATTTGATCCCAGTTTTCACCTTCATACTCGCTTTTATCTTCAGGTTTGACCCTTTGTCTTCTTTAAGCACACATAACACACAGACACACATATACAAAAGAGAAGGAGAAGACGCTAGATGGAACTAGAAATTGTGGGAGTAGGAAAAAAATACTAGAATTTGAAACTAAAATTTATATTATTTTTACTTTTCAATGACGCAGAAGTATAAGAAAAACTCAAGCAGCAGCAATAAAATGAAAGTTGTTTTTCCTCTTCTATTCATTTTCTTTTTTCTAAAATTTTAGGGTGGAAAGGATGGATTTGAAAAGTTCAAGCAGCCAAATTAAAATCATCGGCTCCTTAGTGTCAATTGCAGGGGCCTTGATTGTTACCCTGTACAAGGGTCCTTCAATCGGGACAAGGACGATCCAGCCACCGCGGTTTCCATCTGTAAATCTTCTTCCATTGTCAGCAACAGCAGCTAATTGGGTTCTGGGAGGCCTTTTCCTTGCTATTGCTTGTTTATGTGTTTCGATATGGAATACCCTTCAGGTAACTTAAATAATTTCTTCTCAACCAGAAACCCTCCTGTTGAATCACAAATTTGTGCTCTCAGATATGAAGAAACTGACACCATTTTCTTTAATTGAAGGCAGCAATTCTTAAAGAATACCCAGCTGAGATTACCATAATCTCCTTTTACTGTTTGTTTGGTACCATTCAGTGTGCCGTAGTTTCCATGATTGCGGAGAGAAACCCAACAGCTTGGGCACTAAGGCCTGATCTTGAGCTCATCTCCATTGTCTACTCAGTAAGAATTTCAGACTCAAATTCCACCCGCATGACCAAAATTTAACTCCTTTTGATATCATAAACTTACCCATTTATTAACTGATTATAAAGAAGTTGACCCACTACCAACCTCTCTATAATTATGAGGCAATTTTGAAAAGAGGGCAGTGGGGTCAGAAGGCGATTTGGAGGCCATTTTGAAGAGAGGGCAGTGGGGTCAGCGCAAGGCTTTGAGGGCGACTTTGGCGTTTCCAGTCGGGATTAAGCGGATTTCCCTGTCAGTGAGCCGGTTTGCCGTATCTTTCCGGTGTTTCCGTGGGTTCATGGCTGTGTTCTTGATTAGGTCATCTTCTCTGTTCTCCGGTTAAAACTCTCCGTCCAGCTTTAGCTCTCGTTTTCATCAGCGTTTTTTGTATCCATCTGTCAAGCTTGTTTCTTTCCTATTAATCCTCTAGGGTTTCTGGTTTCTCAGAGGACGATGACGCCGATGCGGATGACGATGAAATCCGGGTCATGTTTCGGCTAATTTTCACTGTTAGAAAACACTGGATGGGTGGTCGGGTCGCCCTCTGTATCTGACCGTCATCTTTTTGCTTTTACATCTTCCGGTAAAAATCATAATATACCGATGGGTTTGCTTGACTTTGTCTTTGGGCTAGTTCATGATCCTGTTCGCCTTTTATGGTAATTCCCTGAAACTTTTTGACGACTCCGGCAGGAGGATTATGGTCCCCAAGCAGGGTGGAACCAGCGATGATGACCATCCTTTTCTGGTTTTTTGGTTTTGATTTTAGTTTTGTTGTTTAGTGTTTTGGTGTTTCTATATTGGCTTACTCGTTACAAGGGTGCTTTTCTCCAAATTGCAGTTGTTTAGTGCTTTTCTCCAAATTGTTTGTTGTTTAGTGTTTTAGTGCTTTGTCCCCCATTATCCAAATTACAGTTGTTAGTTGAAGTTTTCTCAATTTTCGAAAAACTCCCTTATTGACTATCACATCTTCAATGTAGATGTCTTTACTCCCTTTATTGGGACTTTTAATCAATGTTGATACAGATCATTTGTCGGAATTTACCCCTGTTCTTCAGGTGGTTTCATGTAGCTTTGGCTACAAGTCCGACACCTTATTTAAGAATTACAATTTGTCTAATGGGGCTTCAGTTTCCCCCACTTTTATATTTTTTTTTGACAACCTGTTCATGGTTGTTTTTCTGTTTCATTAATGGAATGTAATGTTTTTGGTTATGAATGAAACGGCATAGTTATCTTCCTAAAAAAAAAACCCTCTATAAAAAGCTCCACCCAAATGCAGGCAGGTGCGAGCTGTTTTGCTGACTCAATCACAAACCTGTATATGTTTCTAATAAATGTACTTCGGGACAAATGGGTATATGTATGTTACCAAAATTATTTTGATTGCTTCGAGTCGTCTCAATCAAAGATTCTCTTGACATGGTGCGGAAGCAGCCAAATTATCTCTGACAATAGCTATTCTTTTTTTATGTTGGCATCATCCTCTTTATTTATCAACACCTCAACCGCATCATCTAAATGCCATATATGAGTTGAGCTTACTGTTACATATAATCATTAATTTTTTTTTTTTTTAAACAGGCTGTTGTTGGCAGTATAATAACTCCTGGAGTATTAACATGGTGCATACATCAGAAGGGGCCTTTGTTTGTTGCCATGTTCAAGCCCTTAGGAATTGCGATTGCTGCCTTGATGGGTATCATCTTTCTCGGCGATACCCTCCATCTTGGAAGGTAACAATACTTCCTTTCTCATCCTTTTTCTTCCTTTTTTTTCCCCTTTATTCGGAACAAGAATTTTTTTAATCAAATAAATTTTAACTTCTTTGTTTTTTCCTTTTTGGCCATTTTGTTACAGCGTGGTTGGGGCAACAATAATTGTCGTGGGGTTTTATGGGGTGATATGGGCACAATTCAAAGAGAGAAAAACTGAACAAGTTGGAGCTGAAGGTCTGAAACGCTCCCCTGAGAGAACCCCATTTCTGCAAACCACTGGAGATGTTTAAATTACTTTGGACATTGTATTGGGCTATTATTAGGTGTTTAGGCTTATTAGAACGACTGATTTACACGAATCATTAACGGATCTCTTGGATCCCTACTGGAATTTGAAATGCTCTGTAAGCTTTCTAAGTAAAGATTTACAGTAGAGAAGATCTGCCAAACTTAGTAAACACCACCAGTGCACATAAAACAAAAGACATTCCGGCATGGCGACCCGACTTAGCCGCGCAGGTTTATTATTACTAAGCACCAAGTTTGAAACTAATCATCTGGTCAGTTAACCCTCCTGCAATCCCTCCTGATTTCCCCATCTGTGCCAGTGAGCGGGCTAATACTGCCCATCTTCACCATCGCTCGAGCGAAGTCCCGAGCGAATAGAACATTGCTGAAACCATACAACCTCACCTGTGCGTCCTGGGGCCCGTTGTTGAAGAGCTCTTGGTCCGAATGGAGTAGCCCACGCCGAGCCACGAGGTTCTCGTAATAGTCGTTGTCGAATTGGTTTGCAGTCTGAAGATCAAGCGGGGCTAAGTTATCATCTCCGCCTGTTGCTGGGCAATTAGCCCTTCGAATGTTTGCGAATCCTGCATCGATGTTGGTGTCGTTGTATATGCGATAGCGGAAGCTTGTACATCTTGCTTGACCTATGGTATGGCTACCAGAGAGCACGGTCATGTCTTCTGCACTGAGGCCCTTATCTGCAAACATGGAAATGAGGGTAGACAGGTTGGATAATGGTGAAGGGAGCTGGCTGTTGGCTGCACTCTGGCTTGCTGTTATTGCGTCCCTTCTTCCTAGTGGCACGATCCATGAAGGCCCCCGTAGCTGCAAGCAGATCAAAGCCATGCATTTTTGGACGACAAACAATGGTAAGCGTATGCCGATACATATGTGTGTGTCTGTGTGCAAGTGCATGTAAGAGTATAAATTTATAGGAGACTAACCAAGAAGACCCCATCTCTTGCAGCCAGAGCTAGAATATCTGCACATGATACAGTTCCTTTGCAAGAAGCTTCGACCTGAGATTTGATGGAGTCAATCACTTCATACCCAAGAGCAGAATTTCGATTGGGCAGTGCATTCTTCTCGCCGGTGAACGTGTCTGTGTCATCGAGAAGGATAGAAGCATCACAACCCTGGAAAAAAACATAACTCAGAACATAATCTCATCAAAGCGTGCCTGGGTCTGAAAAGGAAAACTAGAGGGGAGAGAAAAGGAAAAAAGACATAACTCATAACATTATCTCAGCAAAGCGTCATTTAATTAACTCACATTGACGAAGCAGTCATGGAAGAACAATCGAAGAATGGAGGCACCCATTCGAGGATTGGATTTAATGACTTGAATCATGACACGCCGCACAATAATCCCCAAAGTTGGGCAACTAGAGGCGTAAAAGATTGGAGAGAGCTGGGCGTTAGACGTGGAAACAAGCAGGGCAAGGAGAAGGAGCGTGAGTACACGAGTGTGGAAGGCCATTGATCAAAGGTCCTCGCTCGTTTTAGTAGCAGAAAGAGCTACATTGGCTATCCCTGCTATTTGAGGTTATTATATAGGGAACAAATATGCATGCCAGAGTGAGTGACATCTAAGATAAGTGAAGTTCATGGATGGTAAAAATGCTTGAGGTGGTTTACCGTTTACCCAAAGAGAGAGAGCGAGAGAGAGAGAGAGAGAGAAATATATAGATATGACGTAATAGGGTTTTACAATTGAGCTGGGAGTCAAACTTTGCCGCTGGAGGCATTTTTTAACACAATGATTGATTTGAGAAAATGGAACGAAATTTAAAGAACAATAAGACAATATCCTATTTGACTTCTTGTTATAGAAGGGGGGGTGCAACGTGTGGCAACTAAACAAAAGGAGATTATTTTGGGTATACAATGTTAGGCAATTAAAAAAAGAATATTGTTTTGAATATATGATATTAGGCAGTTAATAAGTTGTACCCACAGAGTTAACAAATAGGTATAAGAGTTAATTTGAAATAAAATGGAAGGCATTTTGGTATAAATACAAGCAAGAAAAGCCTGACTTTATATAATAGTATAACCAGAAACAACAGAAATTTAGGACCAATCAGATGACCACCATGCCCTTATTCAGAAAAGAAACAAAACAAGACTTGGAACTTGGAAGTTCCATTTTAGTTAGATGGACCAAGTGAACTGAACCACACGGCGTGTTCAGACTAGTAGCCAGATTTCAGTATCAAAAGGTTCCCAATTTCTTAAGGACCCATGCCCATTGCCCACATAGCCATGCCGTTAATGCGGGCCCCACATTGATGTAAGATTCAGATAACGAAATGCACGGATAACGTTTCTATAAAAAATAAAGAATTGACATTTTGCAGTTACGTCGCTTCCAATCCACTCTTGATCCCTGGCTCTCGCCATGCGTTAGGGTTCATTAGAGCCCCATATCAGCTACTTATTCAACAGTGGCTGGGAAAAAGTCTCAGGAATACCTTTTTAAAAAGGCTATTTCCATCCTGTCGGTGCTTGCTATAGCAAGAAATTACCTACGTCTTCCGACGAGAGATAAACGTGCTGCCAAGAAAACAATGCGATTTAGTCAAAGAACGTCAAGTATGTTTAATTTCGATGTTTAAACCTGGAACCGGAACCAAATTGTACCGGCCGGTGTTAGCTGATATTAGGGTATTTGATGGTACCAGCAGATATTAAACCAATGCTGCCAACAATACAATAGAGCCAGAGGACGACCCACCCCACTATACTGGAACAGTCTGCATTTTGCTATGAAGCTGGAAAATGAAAATACGCGCATGCAGATTCATATGTATATTGCGTTATGGTTGCAGTTACATTAGGATATGTGTATATATATAGCTTTACATCCTCCATGCTTTTGCTTCACTCCTAAGAACCAAAAAACCTACCTGGATTCCCATTGAGATACACAAGGAAATCTATACCCCACAGTATTTGCCAAACAAAATCTTAGCATGGCACTACAAGCAAAACATGCTAAACGCCAGCAACTTATCAGACCAAACCCTCCTTGAGCCAGCCCTTTTCCTGGCTTGTAGCTTCTATCTACCTGGTATTACACTCGTTAAGGGAGTCCGCAAAAAATACTAACTCGCCTAATTTGGTGGCAGAGGGAATAGAAATATCTTGTACCTCCGTTACCTTGCTAACTCAAGCCTTCAGATCGTCTGACATTCCTGAAGGAATACAGTGTGTACTGAGGATGTCCAATGTTGCGGCCTTGGCAGTCTTTGTCTGTAGAACCACAATCTGCACGTACCACATAGATAAAGAACTTATGTAAACAGAGTAACAACAGGGCATGGGCATAGAGATGAGAGAATGGGACCTGCTGATATTCCAGATCAAACTTCAAAAACTCATCATTACATCCCTCCACCATGCCGGCCAAGCTTTTCAGATTCTTCACAGGCTTTCCATTAAAAGCCAGAACCTATAAAAATGCACAATTTTAAGTCTTTGGGCAACTTACAGATGTGCAAGGTAAGTTAGGTAACAGAATTATTAACATCATCAGGTGAGGTGCCTCAAAGCTTTTCCAGACCTGCGTGTTGACAATATCCTCGTACCCAATATTGATATCAGCCACAAGCACCTTAACAAATTTGTCAAATGAAACCACATATTTAGTCATCAGCAGATTACTCTAGCACAAAATGACAAACTTAACAAAATAATAAAATGACTGAGGGTGGAGAGACAGAAACCTGAGACACCACAACAAGCTGCTCATCTTCTGATTGTGACATTGAATGCAAAAGCTTGTCCAATAGTTTGACAGGTGCATCATATTCATAATCCTTTCCATACTGTCGATACTTACAAGCAGAAGGTTAGAGCAATGTGATAGCATGTATGAATAGAAATCAAACAAAATGACAACATCCAAAACCTTTACAAGCCAGACAAACATGCAACCAATGTTATCAAATTGCCTAGGCGAAGCAAGGCAATAGAACTGCTTGTAGCCTAGGCAAACGCCTACGTGCCAAGCCCTGTTGTTACTCTGTTTACCTAAATTCTTTATCTGTGTGGTTGTTGTGCTTATCTGCATCTAACACATGTATATTTTGCTCTTTAAGTGCAATTTTAAAGACAACATAAATAAAAATAATCGATTTTTAAAAACTACACAAATAAAAATATTCTGCTTTCAAAAAACATAACATAAAACATTCAATTAAACAGAACAAAAAAAAAAAAAAAAGAAAGGTGTTCTTATAATTGAGAAAACAAACAGAACCCATAAACCAGAATTTTTTTAATTTGATTGGAAAGAAAATATACAAACAATTTCTGAAGGATTGTGTTGAGGTAGCATCCAATTTTGGTTGAAAGCAAGTTCTGGCCTTGCATGGTTCTTCTGCTCTTGTTCTCTTCTCTAAGAGCTTTAGGTTCACCAAGCTTCAAAACCCTTCTACTAATGCTTTGTTTCTGTTTTGTCTTGTAATGTATTAATTAAATATAATTTTATATGTTAAAAATATATATCAATAATTTACTTCACACTACATATAATAGTTAAAATAAGTTGTAAGTGACCGCCTAGGCTAAATAGGCAATAAGGCGACCACCTTAGTCCCCAAACGGTCGCCTATTCACATGGTCGCTAGCCCAGGCGAGAATAGCCTAGGCTAGCATCGCCTTAACTTTTAGAAAAACGCCTAGGTGCCTAGGCAAGCGCCTTTAGTTACGCCAGTGACTAAAGGATCCGGACACCTATAAGAACAACCACGTAGGTCCAGGACACTACATAATGCAAAGGCACAGATGGAACAAAACATCAACCAAACAGAAAGACAACTTCAGCTTTAGTGTTCAAATACAATGCTGCTGGCAATGCACAAGCAATATGCAGACATTAAGCATGACTTCAAAGAGTCTTTCAGCTTTTGTCCTCAAATACCATGAAGACTTCCACCTTCAAATACCATTGTTACAGGACCAGGTAAGATATGAAGAACGTCCCCTCACACCTTCAGTTGTTTAATGATCTCTCTTCCAGTGTCACTGGGTGTGAGTTCTAAGTAAATGGAAATTGATAGGTCTTTTTCAAATTCAAAATAAATTACAAAAGCAGAACGATTCAAATAATTTCAAAGACTCAAATAATCAAAAAGTTAAATGATTTGCTTACCAGAAAAAGAAGCATGATTAAGTTGATTTTCCAATTCAAAGATTTGCTAAAACAGGACCATCTCATGGCATCCACAGTAGACTAAGTCACCCCATCAATCCTATATATAATTGCCATATGATAAATCCTCCATAATCTATCACAAAAGCATTCTCTTAGCAAAACCTAGAATTAGAAATATAAGTGACTTGTTTTCAAATTGCTTTTTGAAGTATAGTTCAATACAAGATTATATAACAGATTGGTTCTCATCTCAACTACTTTAGATATAAGCCTGATATGATTCTTCCCAATTTAGTAGGTAACCTCTAAACTGATTCCCATGCACATGCCTTTAAGATCACCATTTATTTATGCATTCTCATAGGGGTTTATGGAAGAAAAATGTTCAATGGTATTCATCAGAATCACACTAAATCCCTCTTGCTTTTCTTTATTAGCACAGATATTTATTTGATAAAGAAACAGGGAGTAAATTAATAAGCCAGTGAAACAACACTATTGCCTATGTAATATGTTTGGTACAAAATGCACCACCAAAAGTAACTTTATTTCAATTCTATACAACAGGGTAAATTAATCAAATTTTTAAAATCAGATTGTAAAAAGGTAAGTCAATACAAGTTTCTTCTTTCTGTTTCCTCTTTCGTTCTATCTTGAGCTTCTAAGTCAAAGAGTTAGACTGACTTCATCATACAAGTTGCTAGTATGCACAAGGGCCTCGCGTCTGGATAGGCAAACACCAAGGCCCTGACATCTTGCAACTATATGAGACCAAAAAGAATAAATTAAAGATAAACTGGAAAGCTTTTCATTAAAGTAGAATCTAAAAATAATTCTGCACGTCCATAGTATAAACCTAGATTAAAATAACAAGTAAATAATAACAGTTGGATAACTCATTAACCAAGAAATTTGGAATGTAACTTATTTAGATAAGAGGGTGCACTATATATAAATATAGCCCTACATAAGTAAAATGATATCACAAGACTCATGTAGCCAATTCCATTCATTCAATCCATCCAATTAATAAGGGACACACTCAATATGCTATGTAGACAATCCTTCCACTCATATAAGCCCTGTAAATGTTCTAATAATTTTCCAAGCATAAAGATACAGCAAAAAAGAGGGAAAAAACCCAGAAAAAAAAAATGCATCTTAACCACTTGTAATAGACAAACCTTATGCATGTACACTTAGCTGTGACTTATGGCATAATGGATATATAGCTTGACAAAACTAAGTGATTTGTGCAGAAAACTCCTGCAGAACTTTTGAAGCAAAGGAAATGTGTATATTAATCAAATAAAGGTGTCATGTGAACTAATACAAATTTTATATTACTGTATTTGAGATGCAGGGGCAACACGTCTCAAAGGGAAAGAGTTAAACCCATTTGCTACCCAGGTCGCATTAACCCGGTGTATAAAAAATTCCAGATCAAATGGCTCATTGAAACTCCATCCAAAACCTTGCAAAAACCCCAGTATGAAACCAATTCTATCAATATAGATTATGCTTGCTCCTAGAAAGGGTTAAATCCTTAATAAATCTCAATAAAGAAGGTGTCAGTCCTTGAATCTCACCCCACCCCACCAAAAGCCACAACTCATATATGCAATACAAGCCTCCAAAAGGATTTTAAAAAGTCCCTGAACAAATCATGGTTAATATTATCAATAGTACCGCACATCACACCACCGACAAAAGCTTCATATACCAGGTGAACCTTGCATGTGATATGCATGCTATGGGTATGGATAATCGAGATGGTAATCACTTGGCAATACAGGCCTTGCTTTGGTTTCAGTCTATTCTCCATTTATGTTCCGTTAACCATATTGGATCACAAAAAGCAATAGGAAAGATTTTATAAAATCATCTTACTTGGATAACATTGGTGACTATTCTCATTTTGTGTGCCTCTAAAGATTTTATAGACACATCAAACTGTGCTCATTTTGTGTCGCTTCCAAGTGATTCCAGTCAACAGGATTAGCTTAAGCACAGCCGAAGGATTTTTTTTTTTTTTTTCCCGGATGATAACAGCCCAAGGAGTTAGCAATAAGTTTACAGTGCTTGGCATGGTTTCAAGTTTCAATTGTGACCAATATGTATCAGTCTTGATAAATATTAAATACTATATCAAACATAAGAAACAGTAAACAGAAATGCTTCATTAATGTACTTCGATTTCTCTTTGCATTAGCAAATACATACTGCCACCTAACATATATCAATTTCTACAATGGTTCAATCTGATACTATAATCCATTGGACCTAGTTTCTAGGCTCTTAAAAATCCATGGTTGTTTATGGGTACTGCAATGATCCTATTGGTATGCCAAAAATGTTACCCATAAGGCAATGATAGGCTTGGTCAAAGGCCTTTGGTACTACATGCAAGCAAGACTTGTAGCTACTCATATCCTAGTCAATGCATCATGAGGATTTAGTTAAGATTCTAATTCTCACTTCGTGTTTGTTAGGCTTGACTAGGTCAGGATACCAAGCCACAAGATTGATCCATTGCATAAAAAGTTATGAATCATAAAAGCATGGTAGGTGTGTTCCAAAGCAGAATCTTGACATGTGAAGAAGGACAAGGGAGTGTCACACTGCACTTACGAAAATCCCCAAGACCCCAACTCATCCGCATCAGCCATGTAAAAAGTTACATAAGACAAGAATTTCAAAACAGAACACCTCCCTGGCCTTTCATGTACAACAAGGAAGCACAGGTTTTTCACCAAACCATAGGAGTACAAGATACTTCATATAAATCATACGGAGATGACTTTTAAAAGTAACAAGATGTGAAAGATTCGCAATAATGTAACAAGCAATTTATAATCTGATCAAGGTAACATAATGAAGACAAAAAGGGCAACAAAAGAATTTTTCTTCTTTTCCAATTTAGAAAATAAAAGGGCAATTCCTAGATAAAGCATATGTTTCTTAATGTCAGAACTTACCCACGACAACACTGAAAGTATCTAGAACCAAGTAACAAATGATAATATAATCAATCTTATGTAAACCACCTTATTCAAGCTATTAATTAATGCCACACAGAATGAACAAGAGGAAGAAATGAGTCTTGAAGTTAGCTGTGCACCTCAGAGCGGAGATATAGGACAGATACAGTTGTAAAAACAAATCCCGCAATGATATAATAAGATGGAGGCTTGCCCTTGATGTGCGCCGGAATAAGTCTTTTGTGAGTTGAGAGTTTTATGTTGAATTCAAGAATTTTTGAATCACGAAGAACTTTAACCAAAGCAGTATCTCCAGTATATTTTTGAGAGACAAGGTAACTAAATCCTATACGTTCTCCGTGCCTAAAAGCAACTGCACAATCACAAACAGGGCAAGTAATTAGAATATCTACAAGCATAAAAATAGAATGAGAATTGGGAAAGAAGGTGTTAAAAGGGTCATAAAAACAAGAATCTTGACAATTTCAGTTCTCCTTCATTCAAGAGTGCATTACATGAAAGCACAATTAATGCCAATTGCCAAACCATTAGTAAGTCATCTAAGTCACGCATTAAATATCAAGTGGTTCCAGTCAAGGAAAATGCCATCTCAACAACTCAACAAATAATAGGCTTTCACTACAAAAACAATTACAATAAAGTTGTTACATGAACTGATAACAATTGCAACTAAAAGGTGGAGGATAGAGATGAGAATCAATAGCAATTATGAAATGGCAAAAACAAAAGTACTAAAACCTCATCAAATAGCTCTCAGAAAACCAGAAAGTAAGATGCAGAAAGGCAAAACAGCAGCATATAAAAGCTTAAACAGTAAATAAATCACATAAAAAAAAATGACCTAACCTGTTCCATCATTAGCAATGGCAACCCCATCAAAGCTGAGAACAATATCAGATGGCTTCATAACCTGAGATTCCGGAGCAGTAGGTTCAATTCTTCTAACACGTACACCCTTCTGTTCAGGTGCCATCCCCATTGCCATGCGTAGATCAGGATTTTCCATTTTCTGCCACTCAATACCTAGAATTGGGAACCCTGGCAGAAAGCAAATGAACATGAACTTATAAATAATCAAATAAAGTTAAGTTCAACAGTGAACTCAAAACAACAACGGAAACATTGATTCTTCTGATCCCGTGACAGAATTGTTACCAAAATACGTAGAAAAAAAAATATCATATTGTTTTGCAAGAAAAATAAACAGCTCATTGACTGGAAACACATAAAAGAAGAGAAACCAATTAGATCTTAGGTATTCTTGACGCACCTGTATATGCTCCATTCTTCTCATAGTCTTGAATGAAATGCATAATAACTGGTGTTGGAATGACATAACCTATATTCTCCACATCTTCATGCTTAAGGGACTGGAACGCAATACCGACACAATTGCCCTTATCATTAAATGCAGGCCCCCCAGAATTTCCTGAATTTATAGCAGCATCTATCTGCAAAAGCAACTCATAAGCAAGATATATCAGTGCAAAATGAAACGTAGCGGGAAATTTATATGACTCGGTTGGAAGGACAGATAACTAAAGAAATTGGTACAAGCATAATTCCAAAACCTGCAATCCAAGAAGTTCAGTAGACCCATGAACATAAGATAATATCTCCATGCGTGAAACAACACCACTCGTCACAGAGATCGTGTCTCCACCAATTGGGTAACCCACGACAGTTACAGCATCTTGTAACGCTGGCAAATCCCCAAATTGCACCGGCAAAACTCCTTCCCAAAACTCATCATCGTTAACCGTCAGCATTGCTGCAATATCAACCCAACGAAGGAAAAGGAAAAGAAAAGGTAAAATAGCCTTCACCGGAGTATCCCAGAATCTCAAAGTTCAAATTTATGGCAAGGTTTTGAACATACTTGCTCTACAAATAATATCAAACTAGTTATACCGAAAAGAAGACATTTCTAAACACAAAAAAGGAAAAATAGTTTCAGACAGGGAAAAGATAGAAAAGAATATATTTATTACCAATATCGCACTCGGTCCCAATCGATAGCACTGTCGCCAAGTACTTAATATCAGACCCACGTTTCTTGAGCTTCACTTGGGTATAATGCTCCACCGAATGAGCATTTGTCAACACCCTCCGACCACCAATGATGAAACCACTACTACTCGAACTATACTGTCGCTTCCGCTGCCATGGGAGCGAGAAATTGGGCTCTGTGTGAACACAAAACACCTTAACGACAGCATCCATCGAAGGAACCACCTTCACCACGTTCTCCCACTTAGGCGGTGGCTCGGCGACCGCAGTATGCCTTACAAGCTCCCCGGCAAGCGTTACAGGAATAGCACAATCACCATTATTTTCAACAGCACGAGAAATCCTCCTCTCGGGGGAAGCAGCAACAATGCCCTTGTCCGGCTTCTCGGCCGTATGTTTTCCAATCTTTCGGGGCCTGCCTCGTCCCTTGGGAACAGACGGAGGACTCGGCTCGACGAATTCGACGTTGCAGACGGAGAAAACGTCATCCATGGCAGCCGAGGAAGTTGGCCCGGTATTGGCCATTTGGAGATCCATGGTCTCCGCCACGGGTTTCTTGGGTTTTCGACCTCGTTTCCTCTTCGGCTCTCCCATTTGAAAATTAGGGTTTTATTATATTTTTTTTCCCTCCTGAACTTCTGCAACAGAGAACACAACCCTTTTCTAGGGTTTTCCCTTTCAGAAAGAAACAGTGAAAGGGAATCACCCCTATATCTCTGAATCAAAACGGATTCCAAATGAGAAAGTGGGGCGGGTGAGAAGTACGAATAAAAACGAGACTGTTCATATGAGTTCTCTATAAATATATGTACAAAATAAATAAATAAATAAATAAATAAATAAGTCGCAAAAGCCGAAAAAATAACCGAGGCGCCCATAGGCAAAAGGGCCGATATGACACGACGGATTCGAGGGCAGGTCAAGTCCTCTATGGGCCTTCTAAATGACGGACGAGTATGCCCCTTACTTTCAATTTATGTGTTTTGTTTTTTTGGTAGTGTTACTTTCAATTTACAGAGGATCATGGTTGGAATATACGGTAATAAAACGGTGGTGCTCCACCAAAAAAAAAAAATAAAACGGTAGTGGGTTTGATTTTTTAGTGTATTGACCCAGCCCATCAAATTGGGCTTGATATTGTCGGATACGCGAGTGTGGCATCTGTGGTTGTCATTGTTTCGTTGCGTCTGATCCAAATCATCGTGACCCAAAACAAATCAAAGGCAACATATAGCTATAGTCAATCATGTGCATATAACACTTGCTTTTTCTAATCACCCTGAAATTTGAATGGTTAAAACCTAGTAAGTTTGAAGCATAAATTGTAAAGGAATATATTAAATATAAAAAGTTTATTCTTATTATCAGTTTGAGCTTTTAGTGGAAATGGTGTTCTACTTCTACATGGTATCAAAGCCAGGTGTATGGCCTCCCTAAAAATGGGTTTGAGTCCGGGCCACCGTTGAGAAAATATATTCCATGTGTAGGGCCTCCCTAAAAAAGGGTTTGAGTCCGGGCCACCATTGAGAAAAAATATTACATGTGTACGACCTCCTTATAAATGGGTTTGAGTTTGGTACATACGATGAGTGAGGCGAGTGTTTAGGAATATATTAAATATATAAAGTACACCCTTACTATCAACTTGAGCTTTTAATAAGAACACCTTGTTGCTCCAAAAATGGGCCGGTGTGGACACGTGTCAAAGGTGGTGATGTGTCTCTACGCGGGCGTGCCAGTATCGTTTGATACAATGATTTTCGAGTCGATTCCTGACCCCGGGCACCTGTTCCGAATCTGAACCAGGATCGGTTCAGTCGTACTGCAAGTCACCTGTAATAAAATCGGTCAGGCGATGGTATGAAGACTAGGGGTTCGGTCTTCGTTTCGGGTTCTTGTAAGTGTCTGAAAGCGAAAGCAACTAATGGCACACAAATCCTTTTATTATAAAATCGGCCAAATAGCCGAAAGCGACAACAGATAATCCTCAAAATGGAAACAAAAGTACAAAAGAAAATCGACAGGGCTTGCAGGACCGGCCTGTCCTGGTCTTATAGCCGTAATCGGGTATAAGCGCAGGAGGAAGGGGGCGGCTGCTCGCAAAGTCGGTTCAGGGGGTTCACCTTGGATTGCTGCTTACCCGAAAATACACGAGTCACCTGGCGTGAACAGAGCGAGTCTCAGGACCAGATGCTCTGGATTCTGTAAGGACAGAACTGCGAGTCAGGGGCGGCCTCAACTTACTCTCCGGTGGCAGGATTCTGGTGTTAATCGGAGTAAGGAGGGGTCGAAGATGTCACTGCGACTGGAAGCAGTGAGAGAAGTCCTAATTTATCCGTCTGTATTAGAGGGGATAAAGGATCACGGATGATCAAAATAATATAATAACCGGTTGCGGTTGTGTGGATTCTGTCCTTGAGCTCTTCGAATTGGGGCCTTTTATAGCCGCTCCTTGACGGTTGCTCAACGTCCTACTCTCGCACGATCTTCATGGCGGTAAGTTATCTTCAGTTCTCTGTTTCAAAGTGATAACCGCCCGGCCATGATCTAAAAATAGTTCCATTCTTGAACGGCCGATGGCACGATCTTATGATATTTATGGTTTTGTCGTATTGGCTCGCGTGGCTCGAACCGCATTCTTCTGTATGCGTGCTGACGTGGCCGGCTCAACCCTTCAAAGTCTACGGGCCGTGGCCTAACCAAGCCACCTAGGCACCACGTGTCCTTCTCTTATTCGTCGGTTATATAGGGTGTAAACACACCTATAGGCGGTAAAAATCCCTAGAGATTATTTTATATTTGTTCTCTTTGATGTTTTCTTTCTTTTATTCTGTTGGGTAATTTGGAACCTGGTCTAGACAGAGCCCTTTGGACCCAACCCAGCGAGTAAACCCTGGACACACCCACCCATAAGAGACCCGTCTATCAAATAAGTCTTATACGTTCTTTTCAAAATTATAAATTCGAGTTGCACTTCGCATTAATCTCTATTAATAATAAAACAGTACAAGCATGAATGCCATCTCAAGGATTGAACAATTTCTTCTCCATCTTATGATTCTAAACCAATGTAATAAATTTTCAAAAAAAAAATTAAGGAAGAAAGATTACACCATGAGCATCCGCACTCAGAAAATAAGCAATACAGGGAGGAGGAGAACCAAGTTCAGACACAAAAGAAATTGGCTAATGCAAAGTTAGCAAGTTGATCTGTTACCTGGTTGGCCTCTCTAAAACAATGAGAGAAAAGAATAGACTGAAACTGAGAACATAATATCTTCAACTCTAATTATGTTATCGCTTGCATGCCATTTCATATGTCATTAGTTTTAAAATCATAAATCTAGGCCGACCAACTTTAGCAATACAAACATACACACACATACCCGAGCCTTCTTTTTCATTTTTGCTTTTATCTTTACGTATTTCTTAAACCTGCTCAAAGGCCTCTAACCGTTCCACTCACTTGCTTTGTAAAGATTCTTCTGCTCTAAAGTCTACAATATTAAGCAAAGAACTCGCCTAACCCTTTTTTTATTCTTGGTTTAATGGGAGAATATCTATTAACTAGCGAACTAAGCAGAAACAGCTTACGTTTTGCCTGTAATTAAAATTAAAGTTGACATCCTCTGCATTTTTCTCCTATATACTCAATTAGTGTACTTTGATTGAAAGAGATGCTACCTTACAGCGCATTTAAAAACATAATTTGGCATACTAGGCTTGGGTACCACATGATGACATGTGGCTTGCTCTAAAAGAATGATGAGGACCCACATTTGATGGGTCTCATTAAAGAGATCAAATATAATAAGTATCAGCTTGGTTAGTGATATTCATCATTTGAAAGTTTTTGGAAATTAAACATACACATGAAATGAGGGGAAGTTGCCCCCCCCTACGGTAATGTTTTACATGAAAACTCATGAGTGCATTCCCTTCCCTACCAAGTACCAACCCACCCCACCCCATCCGAAAAAAGAAAGTTAATTAATTGTTATTGCATTCCCCATTAAATTCATAAAAAAAAAATCTTAAAGACTAGAATAGGGAATAATTTATCAGTCCTTTTTACTGCTACAATTAGAAAAAGAACCAAAAAGATTACTTGGTTGCTCAAGTCAGCAAAAACAGTCTCCAAATTCCAAATTATCCCTCTTATTTTTCCAAATAAAATGGACAATTTGTAAGAAAGAAAACAAAAATAAACTTTCACTTGGAATTTATATATTTGGTTCATGAGAATATGCAAGCCCATCAAAAAATAATCTTTCAAAAAACTCTAATTTTTTATTAGAAGGCTTTCAAAGTTTTCTTTTTAAAGTAAAAGAAAAGCGAAAGAAAAAAACAGGAAAGACAAATACTCTTTTACTTTCTTTTCCACTATTTTCTACATAACAAAAATAACAAATTTTCTACATAACCATAGATAACAAAGACTCAATTTGATGCTGGAGTACGAAAATGTCCGAGAGAAATAATAAATTGAGCTAGCAGCAATAGAAATTTTCAGAAACAAATAATTATGTGCACCTAACAACACTCACTCTTTACTTTAAAGGCAAAAAATGGCCCCACAATCATACAAGATCACAATTAAAGAGTATGAAGAGCATATAATAGATCATACCCACCTGCACATGAAATCGAAATCGTCCAAGCTGCAGTTTTTTAAATGGTTCCGTACTTCTCACAGTGATGAGATTGACTACAGTCCCAACAACCGAAGACTATTGCGGTAACTAGAGAAACTACTCGCACTTATTGCTCAGCAACCGCAATCTCTTAGTAAAGAGTGCAGCTGCATCTCCCAAAACAACAAAACTCTCGTTCTTCTCCTTAATGAGAGGCTCTTATTATTGCTCCTTTTTTCTTCCATTAGTGAGGGTTTTGTTCTTTTCTGTCGGGATTAAGAAATGAAAATTGTCTCTCTCGAAGTCGAATATCATAAATGAAATCTCAACTAAACCACCCCATCTCCTTGGTTGCTGCAAGAAGAGAAAAAGATTGAAAAGAAAAAGTAGAGGTACAGAGAACGCGAGCGAACGAGAATCATGTGATTTACATCCGTTAATTTCGCTTTCCCTTTTGTTCAAAAGCGTGAACCCACCCCCTATTTAGTCTTTCTTTCTCCATTCTTTTCGGAGTTTCTTCCCTCTCACTCAAATGGCGTCAAGCGCTTCAAGGTTCATCAAATGTGTCACTGTCGGAGATGGGGCTGTTGGGAAGACTTGCATGCTTATCTGCTATACAAGTAACAAATTCCCCACTGTAAGTCTTATAGTTTCACAAAATGCAATCTAGTTCGCGACTCTTTTTTTTTTTTTTTTCATTCTTTTAAGGTTTTACTAGATAAATTTTCTTATTTGAGGATTCTGTGTTTGGAACGTTCTATATCTAAATGATTTCTCTCCACAAGTTCTCATGTTCCATTGTGTGTTGCTTCTGGATTTTGTTTTCCTCATAGATTTCTTTCCCACGAGATCAATATTTTTCCCCCTTGTGCTAAACGAAAAAACAGAAACCTGGGAGTTACAGTCTTACCTGTTAGTTGTTTTATGTGCCATTTATCTTATTTTCTATCAATGCAGGTTCTACTTATTTTTCCTGCGTTAATGTTCTTGTTTGCCTAACGATTTCAACCCTTTTTAGGACTATATACCAACGGTGTTCGATAATTTCAGTGCTAATGTTGTTGTTGAAGGAACCACTGTCAATTTGGGCCTCTGGGACACAGCTGGTAAATTTTGTTACATTCTAATAAATTAAGAGCTATGGGTTTATATATGTATATTTGAAGTGGTTGTATCTCAAGAATGGTATTGCTTAATTTTGTATTTACTTTCCACCCGGTGAAGCAAATGCTACTTCTCTTAACAGGGCAGGAGGATTACAACAGATTAAGGCCCTTGAGCTACCGAGGGGCAGATGTCTTTGTCTTAGCTTTCTCACTAGTTAGTCGTGCAAGCTATGAAAATGTGCTAAAAAAGGTGTGTTTACATCTAATAATCGTGGTTTTTTTTCATCTCTTACACATGGGTGAAATTTTACATGTGTGTTTCATATCTTCTGATATGTGGTGTTTTATGAGTCAGTGGATTCCGGAGCTTCAGCATTTTGCCCCTGGAGTCCCAGTAGTTCTAGCTGGTACCAAATTGGGTAAGTTTCAGCACCACAAATGTTTCCATTTTGTTTTTATAATTCATTATGGTTTCTTTTGGATTTCTTCTTTGGCATGATCATCTTGATTAAAGTTAATGATTTTAGTTAAAGCTTGATAACCCCTTCTATAGTTTGTAGTGACTCTTAAGGGTTCATTCTATTTAATGAGTTCCAATGGCTGCTGTTCTTTAGTAAATGAGTCCTAGAGGATGGGCACAAACCCCTATATTAATTGATATTAACCTATTTGAGAACTTTTCATTTAGATTAACGGACAAATTAATGTGGTTTCTTGCTATTAACATGTATAAATTCAATTTTAGTGACCAGAAAATTGCAGCTGCAATTGATCGTTGCAGATAACTTTTTGTTCTCATTTTGCATATGGTCCCATTTAAGGTATTATAGTGCATGAATTTTAAGCTAGATAGAGTCATAGAGCCATGCATGCATTTATGAAAATAGGGGTCAATTCAAGCTATAAAATGAAACTTTGTGGCACCATTGGAGATTACCATGCTTCATGGACTGCAAAAGTCCAACCAGACAATATTCATGCACTATATTCTTGTAGAAATCTTCCAGGAAAACATCAACAGAATCTCTCTCTCACTTTTTGCTCACTCTTCATGTTCAAGAAACGCCAGCATGTTGAAAGATGAGATGCAGTGAACCATTAGATTTTGAATTTTTTTTTTCCTATTTACTTCCATGTTATCTTTGTGACCCGGTATCCTTCTCTCTCCAAATTGTGATAATTGTATTGTTTCTAATGGATAAAACAGATCTTCGTGAAAATAAGCATTATTTGGCTGATCATCCAGGACTGGTGCCAGTGACTACTTCACAGGTGTGATTCCTACTTTTTAGAGCCCCTGTAGCAACCAGTAATTTGCTCCCTGGTGTTTTATTAGGGAAATTTTCTTGTTAGGACTATTAATGACCATATTTCCCATTATTATCAGGGTGAGGAACTAAGGAAACATATTGGTGCTGCTTATTATATTGAATGTAGCTCAAAAACTCAGCAGGTAATGCTAATTAAGTTTTTTGTTTTACAACCTGGATGCTTCATATATTAAAACTTCATTGCAAATGAAGCTTTTATACTGGTCACTTTGTGCACAACTTGCATATATCAACAACTGGGGCTGTAAACAAGCCAGTCTTGGCTCAGCTCATGTTCATAGTATGCATGTTGAGCAATGCTCAAGCTCAGCTCAGGCTTGTTAGTATTTTTGGAGTTCTGGCTGGGATCAGAAAGCTCAGTTCTGTTCAATAATGTGTATTTGCTACATAAGCCCAAAGGCCAACTTTTGACTACTCAAGCTTAGCTCGGGCTTTTTTATTTGATTTGTGTTTATGTTCCAGTAACGTTTCTTTGGCTTTTCCTGAATGGTCATCCCTGGTTCTCATGGCTAACTATAACAGAATCCTCTAATTAGATTTGCTGTCCTAGTTATCTGGACATTCATCTGGACTGCTGCTTCTACTTATCTACTTATAGTAGCTAAAAGAATGTAACTGATACGATGGTTGAGATAAACCTTTGGGGTGTTTAAGGGACTGATAACATTGAATGGTTGTCTTGTCCTGTTGTGCTTCACATATCCAACGATGGCATCATAGATGTTTTTGTGCTTTTAAAATATGTAACCTTATGTTATTGTTAATTTTTTATATTAAATAAAGTACAAGTTAACATCTACAACATTTGATTGATGTTTTTGTCCAACAAGCAGAATGTGAAAGCGGTTTTTGATGCAGCAATCAAAGTAGTAATCAAGCCACCACAGAAACAAAAGGAGAAAAAGAAAAAGCCACATAGAGAATGTTCTCTATTGTCAGTACATTCTTTCCCTATATCTTTCCAAGTATTCTTGGTTGTCATCCTTGGTACATGTTCTATGATGTCCCATTTTTTTCTGATACTAATAATGGAAAAAGATTGCTACCAAGAAAAGGCATTAAGGTAATGTGCAACCTCCACTGTGTCAGCACTTTGGTGCCCAATTATTTCTAAGGCCTACAAAACACAGGTTTTTGTAGGCTACAATGCAATTCCTAGAAGGAACTGAAGATAGCAATATTATTTTTTATTAATGTCATCATATGCTGTTAGGTTGTGGTTAATCATATTAGTTGCCTTCTTGTTTGCTAGCAATTTATGGCATTCTGACCCCAGATCTTTTAGTTTTACATCTGATCTTTTGATCTATTTGGGTACTCTGCAAGTTGGATCTTTTAAGATGCCCAAATGCATCAAGCTGTCAAAATTTTTGAGGTATGTGAAATAACTAATTTCACTTGTGATGAAGCCAAAAAATTTCTACATAATGGAATTCCACATGTCAGAAGATAAAAAGGTTAGAAGCAAGTGATACGAGTGAGACAAACTAAGCATATGAATGACGGATGCTCAGTTTTGCCAAAAATTGATCATATCAGTAATATGGGATGATCTTGTTTGACCATCTTCATACTCTGAAAATGCATAATAGTTTCTAACTAGAAATTGAAGTTAACATAGTACTTTTGAAAACTGCGCTTTTTATTTTATTTTTTTACAATCAAGGTTTTAAATCTCGGCTTGTATTGCTACCACTTAATACTGTTAAATACCAGCCTGTACTTGTCTGCACCGGTAAAATTTCATGGATTAAGTTGCTCCAGGGTAATTTTAGTTGAAAGCACAGAATTGAGATTAATTCAACTTTGAAGGGAGAGTACCAGGGGGCCATGCACGGACATAAGGGAACCTATATTCATCTTATGCAAAAGCACTTGTGAACTTCCAAATCTAAGCGGGCTTTTCATTCATCCTACTAATTGAAAAGAATTCTTGTGATTTTGCAGGAATGCCCTTTGTGGGACGAGCCTCGTACGCCTGAATTGATGTTACTCTCTCCATAATGTTTTGTTGTACATACTCTCAATCATCTTTTATGCTGCCTAGTATTTCATCACCACATTTGCTCATTGCTGCTAGCATCATTGTTAGTTGATTCTCCATTCCATGTCTGGTACAAATGAGAATGATATTAATATTGCTTTTTCTATTTCTGATTTTACCTTCTTCTTTTTCTGAGTACAGAAAAAATCAGTATTTGACAATGATCATTCTGTATTAATGTTGTATAAAAAAACCACATTTCACAGTCTGATATATCAACCTTTCTTCCACTGATTTATTTTGTAATTTAACTGGTGCTCCAAAGTGCGTACTCTGTCATGTGTGCATATGGTGTGGAAGGAGTTGATGCTTACAGAGGGCTGTATTCATCATTGGATTTGGCCCTGAATGCTTTTGGGTAGGGAAAATGTTTTTTTTTTTTGGTAACTCAAATTATATACATAGGGGCCAAATGTCCAAATCTGTTTAATGGTAGTTTGGAAAACATGGTTAGCTAGTGCACCAGCTGCTCTGTTCCCTTCTCGATAGGGGCATGGGACAGACGGTGAGAGGACGTTGATGATAGTTTTAACCGGGTGGGACTCCTGAATAATCTCAGTAATGTTCATGCTGCCCAAGCCTCTGCCAACACTAGCAGGGATAATTTCAGAAATTTCCTAAACCATTCTTGGAAAGATTCGTAGAAGAGATTTCTGGAATTCTATTAGAAAATTCCAGAGGTAAGGAGGCTGTAAAGCATAGTACAATAGTTGGGGAGTTTTTTTGTGGTTCAGTATCAAATGAGTTTCAACAAGCCCTCGGTCTGCCAAAAGAGGAGAACAGAAGAACTACTTCAACGAGGCTTTGATTGGATAGCCGTATTAGTCTAGACTTTGTAAGAAAATCGATTTTCCCCATAGAGAGTGAAGTCAGCCAAACTGTTGGGATGTTGGGTGAGAGTCTAGCATCCTGTGAAGAGTATAAGGGAATAAAATTGTGCTCTAATTAATAACTTAAGTTATTGGTCTAGCGGTAAGTGCTTAATCTTAATACAAACAAATTTCAAGGCCCTAAACATATCATTTTATCCTGTTGAAGAATATTAGATTTTAGTCAATGTGTGTTCTATCCTCTTAGCCTTAATATAACTGAATTTTTTTATATTATTAAAAATTTTCATTTATACAACAAAGGATAAAATGTGTGAATATAAAAAGTTTCTAATTCATTATGATTAACGAAGACAATGCAACCAAGATTTTTCATTATTATTTGCATACTTTCTTGGAAAAAAATTTTCCTATTGATTATGATTACGAAAACAATGCAACCAAACAAGTCGGGGATACCGGCTTCGATTGGGTTTTGGGTAGGGCTGTCAACGGGTCGGATACGGTCGGATATATGTATATTCATATTTGAATCCGAATGTTTTCGGATCTTAGATTTCAGATCCGTATTCAAACCACGGATCTAAATCTTATATTCGAATTCGCCAATTTCGGATTCGGATCGAATTCGGATCCGATTCGGATCGAAGTCAGAGAGGGATTTAAATGAGAAATGGGTTTGAACTTCAAATTTGAAGCACCACGCAATAGTAGGTATTGAGCGACTAACAAAAAAAACCGTACCCCGGAACTTAGAACAACCGGCTTGTTTTGGACAATGGAATTTCAGAGCAAAAAGGTTTCAAAATAGGAGGTTTTGGATCACATAAGGATGTATTAATTCATATTTGTCTTATACTATGACATTAAATCAATGAATATTATATGAAACCTTCATTCTTTCTATACTAATATATAAAAAGACTTTAAAAGGCCTAAAAAAACATAATATATATACAAAAATAAACGGTCGAATCTTTTATCGGGTCGAATATGTGCAATACCATATTTGAATCCAAATATAATCGGATTCGGATAATCGGATCTTATTCAGATAATCGGATCTAAAGCTAAGATCCATATTCGGATAATCGGGTCGAATTCGGATCGGATTCGGATATTTATCTGACCCATTGACAGCCCTAGTTTTGGGTGTAGGACCCTTATTGCTTCAGGGCTCACGCCCATTAGTTGGGTTTGCTCACACATTGTATTCAAGGGTGTTCATGGCCCGAGGTGACCAGCCCGCTTTTAGATGGGCCCACTATGATATAGATTAATACTGACGAAAGTAACTGGTCCGGCGAGTTTGCTTAAATTCATATTCTTATGATTTCTCAAATTCAGGAAAAGATAGCTTTTGCAACGATCGACGCGTGGCCAATATATGGTATGGGTGCTCTTACTCTCATCATAATTCTACTGGTTTTCACAAATCTCCAATCCATTACGATTGCCCATAAAGTCGCCATCAACAGTACTTGTGGTGGTTCTTGCAAGAGGTCTTGCAATGAAACCGTTGAGAAGAAGAGAGCTGTAGCAGTAGGTTCCAATCCTCTGCATAACAGGTAGGTAGCATTAATGGAGAAGGAGAAAGTTGGAAAGTTGGAAAGTTTACAAGTTACTTAGATGGAAAGATGCATGTTCATTTTCAAAAAGGAAGATGCATCTTTCTTTTGTTCTTATTAGAGTGGAATCAAAATCTTTTGCTTTCTTTAAATTTAATTCCTCCCCTTATCTGACACTGTAGTGAACTAGTTGTCACCTTTTTTTTTTTTGATGAAAACATAAGAATATTATAACAATTAAGCAGGGACAGATCTTGGCCGGGTGCGCCCCACCAAGTCTTCCCAGATGAGTTCACGGATACACAGGGGGTAATGCTTTAACCAAAAACAAGAAAAATGCCTCATAGCAAAGGCAGCAAGCCCATCAGCCACATAATTTGCCTCTCTAAAAATTTTTACAACCTTGCAAGCAGGGAAGAAACCACCAAGATGCCGAGCTTCATCCATGAGGTGCTTGATTTTCCATGGGGTGGCTTGAGGGTTGTTGAAGGAGTTAACCACTATCATTGAGTCGCTTTCCACCATTAACATCTGGGCGTTGCAGGCCAACCCCAGTTTCAGCCCTTCCACCAAAGCAATTGCTTCCGCTTGAGTAGAGTTTGATATCCCAATACTGTTTGCTATCGCTCCAACACATCTCCCATCTGAATTCCTAGCTAAGACTCCAATTGCTGCAGCACCAGGAGCTCCAGCAGCCGCTCCATCTACATTCACTTTGATCCAACCTTCCTGTGGGGCAGTCCATCTTATGTTTATCTCTTGTTTGCTTAGTTTCTCCTTGCCTCTCCTGTCCTCATATATCTTAAAAGAGTCACCCTGCATCATTTGAAACAAGGAATTGATAAGAATGGGGTTAGGTTCAGTATTTTCAAAAATTCTCTTATTTCTAGAGTTCCACACAATCCAGCAAATATTGGCCCAAGCCGCCCAGGTTAAACTATCATCCATTGAATCATTTCCTTTCAGACTAAGAATATGATAAAAAAACCACTCTTTGCAGGTGGTATGAGCCAAGTTTTCATCAACCCGACCCCCCATAAGCCCAAACCAGGATGCACGAATGAGATCACATTTGAGGAATAGGTGTAAGTGGGATTCTTGCACCTTACCACAGAGCACACAAAGTTCAGGTGGGATACCCACACGGGTCTGCAGAATATCATTCGTCAAATTACCTTCTTGCAAGACTTTCCAAAGGAAAAATCTAATTTTTTGGGGGCATGGGAGATGCCAGACCTTTAACCATTTTTTTTCTTCAGTTCTAGAGGAAGAGACATTGCATATTAACCTATATAGAGAAGAAACAGTGAATTTACCTGATGTAGTGGCTTTCCAAACTAGTTTATCTTCAGTGCTATACTTACAAATTGGAATTGTGCTTATCTGAGATGCAATTTGGATCGGCCAGATTTGTCTGAGTTTATCCAACCTCCAGGTTCTGGTGTTTTGGTCAATTAGATCTGCTACTTTTGTTCCTTCCAGGTTCCTTGCTTGGATTGCTCCTTGAGCCTGCACAATAAAATCAGAGTCAGTCCAACCTTCTTCATCAATTCTAATTTGTTTTCCATCAGTTACAAGCCACTTCTTTCCCATTTCCAGAATTCCCTTCAATCTATACAGTTGCTTCCACAACCAGGAAGCATTTCTTCTTATTTGAGCATGAAAATAACTGTGATTTGGGAAGTATTTGGCTTTAACAATGCCAGTCCAGATTTTTTTCTCCTCATTAGCTAGCGCCCAAGCAGCTTTAGCGAGCATGGCCTTGTTGAAATTTTTGCTATCTTTGATATTGAGGCCTCCGAACCTCAGAGGTAAAATGATCTTCTCCCAGCAAATAGGATGGATAGTCCTTTCTTTTCCAGGTTTATACCACAGAAATTTGCGAGCCTCCTTATCAATCTCCGCAGCAACCGCAATGGGGATTTTGACATTGCTCATGACATACTGACTTGTGCTTAGAAGAACCGAATGTATCAGAGTGACCCTCCCAGCTTGATTTAGGATTTGCGCTTTCCAACCAACAAGCCTCTTATTTATCTTTTCCAACAGACCTTTGAAATGCTTGATTTTTGGAGCATTGAGGAAAATAGGGATTCCCAAGTGCTTTCTTGGCTCCTTGGAAGGTTTAATTCCGAAATTCCTTGCCACTCTACCTTTGACTTTCCCTTTGATGCAGGGGCTAAGGTACAGTTCAGACTTATCCAGGTTTAATTTGTGACCTGCCATCTCACAAAAAGAGTTAATAATTGCCAGAAAGTGATTAATATTAGACTCCGCAGTTCTGCCAAAAATAATTAAATCATCAGCATAAAGCAAGTGGCTCACAGGTTCAGCAATCCTGGTAGGTCTGATGCCATGAATAAAGTTTTCTTGCTCACCTTTAACAAGCCCATAGGATAAGACTTGTTGGGTTAATATGAAAATGTAAGGCGACAGAGGGTCACCTTGCCTGATTCCTCTTGAAGGTTTAAAAAAACCACAAGGTTTCCCATTTATCATAACACTATAGGAAACAGACCGGATACAGAACATGATTAAATCCACCACTTTATAACTAAAACCAAACGTTACCAGAGTTTTTTCGATAAAATTCCAGTGGATTCTATCATAAGCTTTGGCGAGGTCCAGTTTGACCGCAAAAAGACCATGATTTTTGCTCCTTTTCTTGCTCTTAATGGTGTGATATAGTTCCTGAGTGGCAAGAATATTTTCCTGGATCAGCCTTCCAGGGACAAAGGCTCCCTGGTGGGGGTAAATCAGCTTATTCATCAAAGGTCTAAGTCTATCAACAAGGATACAGGCAATGATTTTATAAGAGAAATTACATAGGCTGATTGGTCTGTATTCACCAAGTTTTATGGGATTATCACATTTGGGAATTAACACAATGTAGGTATGATTAATTTTCTCATCAAAAAATCCATGCAAAAAAAACTTTTTAACCATACCGATAACCTCCTCCTTCACTGTTTCCCAATATGTCTGATAAAATATTCCTTGAAATCCATCTGGGCCTGGGCTCTTCAAAGCTCCCAACTTTTTGACAGCTGCCCAGATCTCCTGGTCTGAAACTGGTCTGGATAATTGCTCGTTTTCTGCTAGAGAAATGCTAGGCTCAATGTGAGACATTAAGGAGAAGTTTCTGTCCTTGCCATCATCCGTGAAAACATTCATGAAATAATTCACAAAAGTTCTTTCCACATCTGCTGGATCTGTGATATCCTCATTACACTCATTTCTTATGGACATGATATTATTTTTATGTCTCCTGTTTATGGTAGAAATGTGAAAAAATTTTGTGTTGAGATCTCCATCCTTGAGCCAGCTGATTCTCGATTTTTGCATCCAGAAGCTTTCTTGCGCTTTAAGAGCTGCTATGTAATCCCTGTGAAGTTCTCTTTCTTCTTTCTCCAGACGGTGGTCATCTCTAAGCTCCAGTTGTTTTTGGATTTCCTTTAGAGCATTGTAGATTGACAGCACCCGTTTGTTAACATCTCCCATTGATTCTTTGTTCCAATCCGATAAGCAGTACTTTAAGTTGGATAGTTTCCTTGTCAGGCTATCTCCACTTGACCTCCAGCTGTCCTTAATAATACTATCGCATCCTGGTTCTTCCACCCAAAATTTTTCAAAGCGGAACACCTTGTTTCTTTTCCTCAAATTATTGTAGAGAGTCAGACATAGAGGGGCATGGTCTGAACCAATTATTGGGTCCTGCCAAAGCGTGGAGTTAGGGAATTGAAGTATCCAATCAGTAGAGGCCAAGACTCTATCGATCCTCTCTCTTATCCTACCACCCCCCATTTGGCCATTGCACCAAGAGTACTTCATTCCTTTGCTTGGGATGTCCACCAGATTGCCTTCATTGATGAACTTCGAAAAAAGTTCAGCTTTCCTTTTATGCAACTGATTCCCACCTCTTTTCTCAATAATGAATCTCACCACGTTGAAGTCCCCCAAGGCACACCAAGCATTGCTACTCCTGGCAGCTAATCTTTTCAGCTTCTCCCATTGCAATTCCTGCACTAGGATGTTAGAACTGGCATGAACAAAAGAAAGATCAAAAAAATCACCGTTCCCACTTTTAATGCTTGTATGCACACACCAGCACTGCGTTTCCAGGATTGAGATAGAACAAGATGAATCCCACAAAATCCAAAATCCTTCGGCTCGTCCTTCAGCCGATTGCCACCAAAAATTTGGGAATCCCATCCCTTTAATATATCTTGCAGACTTAGCATTGTTCATGAGAGTTTCTGAGAGGAAAATGGCATTTGGTCAATTCACACGAATAAGGCTTCGCAGATGCAACCTTGCCGGGGCTCGACCCAGGCCCCGGCAATTCCAGGCGATTATCTTCATGAATTTGAATCCGGCTGAGAAGTAGCATGAATGAATGAGAAGTAGCATGAATGAGAAGTAGCATGCACGCATGTTAATTAGTTACAGCAACATGCAGTCATGCCACTAAACAACAAACGCAGAATGACTAGGAACAAAACCAATCTAAAGAATCTTATCTCTTGGGTGCAACCCTAAACTAGTTGCTTGCTTGCTTTGATAGAAGTAATTAGTTTTTTTTTATGCTGCGCGTGCATGATGCACTTTGTTGTCATTCCTAAACTTCTTGTTAATTAATAATATGCTTATTTTCTCATAAGAAAAGGGGTACTGTTTGTTGGATGGGAAGATAAAATCTAGTAAATGAAACAGTCCCCACCATTAGAGCCGACAAAATGCCAACCGATCCGACAGGTCAACCTGATTATAAACGGGTTGGGTTGACTCGTTTATTAATTGGGTTGGGGTTTTCCCAACCCGCCAGTAATCGGGTCAACCCGATTATGACACGCCAACCCGACGAGTAACCCGATTAAAAAAAAAAGATGGCAAAGTGTCATGTTTTGACCCGATTAACCCCAAAACCCGACCCGAACATGGTACAACCCGATCCAATTAACCCCCAAACCCTATTTTAATAATATTTTTTGAAAAATAATAATAATAAACGGGTTGGTGGGTTGAACCCGTTTATTGGCGGGTTGGGGGTTTTCCAACCCGCCTTAATTTAGTCCAACCCAATTATGACCCGATTAACCCCCAACCCGACTATGACCCGACCCGTTTCCAGCTTTACCCACTGTAGACACCTGATTTTTGCACCCCCAAAATGAAGAAAAAATGAAAAGTCAAACCCTGAGGGGGTCAAAATTTGACTTTTTGATTCAAGTGAATTTGCCCATCAAACTTCATCTCATTAAAAAGAGCATTTCGACCCGGTTCCAACGCAACTGAGTTTACTGGAATCGGAGTCCGGATGAGAAAGTTATGAACCGGTCAAACTTTTGGGGGGCGAAAATTTGACTTTTTGCTCGACTCCAATTCAACTGCCCAAAGTGATCCCAGTGGATAGATGGTTCCGAGCTGATTCCAACGACACTAAGTTTGCTGAAATCGAACACCGGACGAAGAAGTTATGGGCAGTTGAAGTTTCAGGAAAAACTGCCCATGTGGCAACAGGGCAATAGGAAATAAAATAAACCAATAAAATAAATGTATTTATTAATATATTAAATATTTAATAATATTTAAATAAAAGAATCTCGTTTTTTAATAAAATAAACGGAAAAATTGAATAAAATCTTTACAAAAAATAAAATTGAATAATGGTTTGAAATCCAAACATTTTAAAAACGTGCTCACCCGTATTTGAAATACGGGTAGGCTTCTAGAAGAGGACGCGCGTCACTGTACGGTGGGACACACGTTCCGTACGTCCGATTCGGCGAGATTTAGAAATGTGCGTTTTTCGCCCGCATTTGAAATACAAGCAAGGCATGCCCGCATTTGAATTACGGCAAGGCATGCCCGCATTTCAAATACGGGCACGAATTTTTTGCCTATAAATAGAGAGACTAGCCTCCCATTCGAACAAACTAGTCCCCCCACAGCCCTTTCCCTCTCCCTCTGGGTTATTTTCTCATCCAAACCTTGCCCAAGCTCTGCCAAAATCCCACTAGCCCAAAAATATCCCCAAAATACCCCTAGACTACACCTTCCTTCCTCACCTTCAATCCCTTTCAACCCAAAGAGAGGAGGTCCTTTTCAAGCCCATTTTGGGAAATCAACGAGAGTGCGGAAGCGCTGCCAAAATCTCTCGGGGAATCACAACATGCCAAAACAAAATGGTAGTTGTACGGTAACACTCCGGGTAATTTTTTACTTCACATATATGAAAATCCACTTGTTTTAACAATTATATTTTTAAGCCTTGTTTATGTTATAATTTTTCTAACCTGTTTGTCATATTTTGCATGTCATGAGAGACCCAATATAAAGTGGGTATCTCTATGCGGAATGGAAGGAGAGTAGATTTATAAAAGTTTAAGAGGATGTCCAAATTAACCCGTTCCTTTTAACTAATTAGCTTGTTTCATTTGTTCATCAAGGAGGGGTTTGTCCTCTTTACAAATCTGCTGTATCCCCCAAATACATTTCCCTCTTCCCTTTCTCACTAAATATAGTCTCACATGCCAAAGAATGGATTGGCAAAGTGAAAAAGAGCGCAGAACTCTTTTCCTTGACAAATGAAGAAGGAGGAAGACATGAGAAGCTAGAATAAGGCCATGAAGCTATTTTGAAGATGATGAAAATCTCAACAGAAGCTGCCGGAACCTCCAAGAAGGCAACCAAAGTGATCTTGGCCGAAATTGGCACAAATTTGTAAAATCGGACGAAGCTCGTATTTTATGTACGGTCCAGGCGCGCCCATATTCAATATACGGTCCGGTCTGAACCGTATTGAATTTACGGTTCAGACCAGACCGTATAGTAAATACGGGCAGCATTAAAGATAACTTAAAAAATCAATTTCTTCGGCCCGGTTGGACTTGATCCGACTCGAACCGACCTAATTTAACCCAATGAGTTAGCTGGGCTATCCCAAGCCCATTTGTGGACCATGGGCCTAACCAGGCCTACCAAGACCCCCTTGGCCCGTTTATGGGGCCCACCTTTGACCGGCCCAATAACTCTAAACCCAGTAAGTCCTTAATATCCGTGCATAGTTTAATAAATAACCAAAAATGGGTTACCCAATAACTCTGTTGGGCCCAAGCCCAACCTTGGCAACCCACGGGTCTTCCAACGGAACCCGTATCCGACTCATCTCACCTAAATAAAAAGATAAAATAAAATAAAAAGGGGCCCACACCACCAGAGGGTCCCGTCAGACCAAATAAAGTGGCATGCTGGCCTAGGAAGGGTGAGACTGACTCAAAAACCAGGGAGACCCGAAGGACCCTGATAGGGCAAAACCGTGTCTGCCTGCACATCTCAGGCAGTGGCGACTCCGAATGTCCCGAGGCACACACGAACTCCACGTGCGCCCCGTGTGCGATCTAGGAATCTGTTTTTAGGTGCGCACACCCACCATGTGGCATATTACTCTCGATCGCCAAAGGAAATAACTATGGGTGCAGAGAAATACCGTCTTTTCGCCATCATACCTGAGTTACGTTGAGGAGTGACAGGGTGGGGGGCCTCTTTTTTTTTTGGTATCAAGCATTCAGAATAACCAATTACAAACTGTTAACATTAACCGTTCTAAGGGAAGAACCTCCCATGAAATCAGAGTTTAAGATAGAAGAGATAAAGATAGGAGGGTGATTTTTCCAGAAACATGAGTACTCCTCCGAAGCGAAATTTGCTAGCGCGTCAGCAATCCTATTTGCTTCCCTGTAAATATGCCTGATCGACCAGAACTGGCCCCCCACCCTCCTATAAAGATAGGAGGGTGGGGGGCCTCTTTACTTCAATTCATACATCGTCAATGAACCACACGTTACTCTTGGAGTTATTACTCTTGTACCAAAGACTAGTACAAGGATAGGACTGAAAAAATGAAAGGAATCACTACGAATGCATTTCCTCTACTGCGTGGAACTCGTACTACCTGCCAGGAATGTATCAGAGGGATGGGCCCCCTGTTTCATCGATTGGTATGATGAAAGGCACCGGAGGGGAGGGGATGGTCACACGACGGAGAAGGGCCGAGACTTTTCTTACCAATCAGTAGGGACACGGAGTAAATTTCACAATAATTTCATAAATATTGACACTTCCTTAAATATTGTGACAAAATGTAGGTAGTGGCCAATAATTACGTGAAGAAGAAGAGTTTTCAACCAAAGAAAATGAAAAAAAGGTTCACTTGGGAACAATTCAACGTATTTTAACATTTGTATTTGAATGTACACATAGTAGTACTGACGTTTAGGTAAAGTAGAATTTCCAATTGCAAGTATCTTCCAAGCAACAATTGAAGAAAACTGAATATTTTTACAATTTGATTACATATGAATTTACAGTTTAATTTCCTCCTAGCAAACAAATTAATAGCTTGAAAAATTAAGCATCACCCACAAAATATTGTCCACATCACAGACACATCCGATGGATGGATAATATTTCTCGGATTAATTATTAACCACAGCATCGGTTGAATTGGCAAGGAGGGCGACGTACGCCTCAACATGTTGCGTCTCACGAACACGAATTGAAGTATCGAAAACATGCATGTTGAGACATGCCATCAATGAGTTCATATTGTCTGTCATGAAAGCCTGCAATGAAGTGATTTCCATGCTATCAATGTTGGGTAACAGGATATGGCTTATAATCTACAAGAGTTCATGCCTTTGGAAACGAAGACCACCTACTCAAATTCAGCGGTTATTCTAGAGGATCACATGGGCTGCTCGCATCAGAGACGTGTACTTCTCTGATGCTCCTGGTCTCTTTGTTTGGTTATCTGGGTTTTGTTCTTATTTTGTGTTTTCTTTATAAAAAAAAGAAAAAGAAAAAATCGCCACCGAGTGATGACAACCGCGCAGGACAGAGTTCGGCATTTCAATTAATCAGGCTTTATTTGTTTATTCAATTATTGGTTTATTATTTTGGTTAAAACTGGCTGTCGCCATTGAATATAGCAATATTAAATGACGTACGGTTACGCGAGAGATGCTCTTCCACGTTTTGGACCTTTCACAGGAGTGTGCAAAGTTGAACAAACAAACGATAGTTAGACTATTCAAGGTTTGCATACTTGGTTTTCAAATACAAATGGGCCTTGGATGCTCGAAATCGAAATGCAGATAAGGTCTCCAACAGGATCTCAATTAGTCAATTGCATGGAAACCATCCATATATTTTAACTATATATATATGGGTGTTAGATCTCCCTCTACACACACATACGTAGACACAGAGCACGAGAGACCAAGAGGAAACCATGTCTGTTATAATGGAAGCTATCAAGGCCCTCCTAAGGGCGCCATTGAAGCAGTTCATCCAAAAAGACTTCCATGAAATTGTAGCAAGGATGACTCTCATCGACAGCTTTCTCTTTCTTGTAATAACCCATTCTCGATTCATTATGCGTTTGTGACTACTTTCACCGTATACGTATATATGTACAAGCATCGACTTGGATATGCTAATCAAATCTTTAATTTGTATAACCTTTCTTATTGATTTCGTTCTTTCGGATATATATGAGCCTTTTAATTATCTGCTTCTTCCTCATGTAGATTATGCACAGCATCGATCGGTTGAATATATGGCACCGGTTACCAGTCTTCCTGGGGTTGCTTTATCTGGCAATCCGGCGGCATCTTCTCCAAGAATACAATTTACTCAACGTTGGTTCGACTCCGGCCGGTGTCCGGTATAATCCCGTTGATTACCCCTACAGAACGGCTGACGGAAAATACAATGATCCCTTCAATGAAGGAGCTGGTGCCCAGGGAACTTTCTTTGGAAGGAACATGCCCCCCGTGGACCAGACGAACAAGGTGAAAGTTTCTAGTTTTCTACCAACTTTTAATTACTTGAGGAGATTTATTACTGTGACTCAGTTCCCTTAATCCTATTGTTGCTGAAATCATTTATGGCTCTGTGAAGGTACTCAAGCCAGATCCGATGGTGGTGGCTACAAAACTTCTAGCAAGAAAAAAATTCATCGACACCGGAAAGCAATTTAACATGATAGCTGCTTCATGGATACAGTTCATGATACATGATTGGATCGACCACATGGAGGATACCAAGCAGGTCTAAAAACATAGATTCCACCATTAATCGGAAGCTCCAATTTAATTTCCATGGAAGTCTATTACATCCACCATCCAGCAAACAGATTATATAACTATGCTTCTTTTCTGTTCGTGAATGCTGCAGATAGAGCTGACTGCGCCTCGCGAAGTGGCAAGCCAGTGCCCACTTTCTTCATTCAGATTCTTCAAGACCAAGGAGTTTCCTACTGGTTTTTACGATATCAAGACTGGCTTCAAAAACATTCGAACAGCTTGGTGGTGAGAAAATCGTATCCCTTGGTTCTTCTTCTTCTTGATCTTATTAATTTGTTTTTGTATAGTGTGCACATAAATATGCTTACACGGTGGTTGTTGTGAAGGGATGGAAGCGCCGTGTATGGAAGCAACGCCAAACAGCTTGGCAAAGTAAGGACCTTCAAAGATGGAAAGCTCAAGGTATCAGATGACGGCCTTTTACTCCACGACCAAGATGGGGTCGCTGTGTCTGGAGACGTTCGAAACAGTTGGGCAGGTGTGTCCGCATTACAGGCTCTCTTCGTCAAGGAGCACAACGCCGTCTGTGACGCTCTCAAGGTAAGATATATATTTTAGGGTTTCTGTGCACTTTAACTCATAGATAATTAGAATCTATGGATCCTGTTCGTAGTTCGTACAAGCAAGACTCATGATGTGTTTTTTTCTTCCAGAGTGAATATCCTGACCTAGACGATGAAGATCTGTACCGCCATGCAAGACTAGTGACTTCTGCAGTGATTGCAAAGATCCACACCATCGATTGGACCGTGGAGCTCCTCAAAACCGATACCCTGCTTGCAGGAATGCGCAGCAACTGGTGATGAAAGCCAGCGATTTTTTCTTTCCAGCAGTTGACGATCAACAAGTTTATCAAGTTGTATTAAATATTTTAATTATGTTCTTAAATTTTTTGTTACAGGTATGGGCTTCTGGGGAAGACATTCAAGGACACATTTGGACACGTGGGTAGCTCCTACTTAGGAGGCCTGGTGGGTTTAAAGAAGCCTGAGAATCATGGCGTCCCCTATTCTCTGACCGAGGAATTCGTCGGCGTTTACAGAATGCACTCCCTTCTGCCTGACCATCTTCTCCTCAGGGACGTCACTGTTGCGCCGGGTCCAAACAAATCTCCACCACTGATCAAAAAGTATATACGTCGTAAAAAAATAAATTTTGATTTCTTCTTTGTTTTTTGTTTTTGTCTCATCATATAAGATAGTACACTTTGATTAATCAATTGGGTACTGAATCATAATGACGTATGGCATGCAAAAAAACAAATTGAAAACACAGGGTTGCCATGGGAGATCTGGTAGGTCTCGAGGGCGAAAGAAGGTTGTCAGAGATCGGATTTGAAAGACAAATGGTGTCCATGGGACACCAAGCGTCTGGAGCACTTGAGCTATGGAACTATCCGCAGTGGCTTAGGGACCTCGTCGCACAAGATACCAACGGCAGAGATAGAGCAGATCATGTTGATATGCCCGCTCTTGAAGGTGAGCCAATGAAATGAGTGATTTAACTGGACCGTTGGGTCGTTTTGAACATTCTAACGGTCGTTCCCGTGGACGTACGATTATTGTGTGGTGCAGTTTACCGCGACAGGGAAAGGAAGCTTGCCAGGTACAATCAGTTCCGGAGGGGGCTGATGTTGGTACCCATCTCCAAATGGGAAGACCTGACGGACGACAAAGAAGCGATCCAAACGATGCGTGAAGTGTATGGAGACGACATCGAAGAACTGGATCTGCAGGTGGGTATGATGGCGGAGAAGAAAATCAAGGGTTTCGCCATTAGTGAGACAGCTTTTGTATTGTTCCTGTTGTTGGCAACCAGGTAATTAACGAAACGAGTACTGGTCGAGTTTACTCATTAATATTCTGATGATGGATGGATGATAATTTTGTATACATATACGTACAGGAGGTTAGAAGCAGACAGGTTCTTCACAAGCAATTTCAACGAGGAGACCTACACAAAGAAGGGGTTCGAGTGGGTGAACACGACGGAGAGCTTGAAAGATGTTATAGATCGACACTACCCGGAGATGGCGGAGACGTGGATGAACTCGAGCAGCGCTTTCTCTGTTTGGGACTCACCTCCAACCCCTTCCAACCCAATCCCACTCTTTCTTCGAATTCCCCAGTGAAATAGTCCACCGCCCTTTTAACCCAGTATGCTTTAATAGTTTAATTTCTTCAGTCGATCTTCTTCTCTTAAGGAATAATTAGCGAATTTGTTTCGAGTGGGCATCGTCTACAGCGGAGGCTGTAGACAGCCCCTCACATGTATGGTGTGGGGCCCTCCAAATGAATGGTGGGGCCCACACGGAATGTGAGGGGCTGTTTACAGCCCCCGCTGTAGAGGATGTGCGCTCGTTTGTTTCGCTTTTCTTTTCTCGAATTAAGTACAAGATTCTGTATTTCTCTCCCTTCGTCTCACCGTGTGTGGACTGCGTGTAAATCAACCATATTAAATATTTCAGTCTGTTGAAAAATGCTTTAATTTATTCTTCTATGCATATGTAAGAGGACTAGTTTTGGGAAGACTTCTCTACATTTACGAATAACTAAAAGAGATCTTCGTCATGTTCACACTTGCGAATGGTGATGCTTTAATTTGAAAGAATTTTGCAGTTCATTGTGTTGCAATTTTGTTATGTACTTTTCCCATACGTGATTTTTTTCAAACAGGAAACTTGATCACTATATTACGTATAGTAGTGAACCGGGTACGTATCTCTACCTTGTTCTTCTTTTTTTTGGTATAAAGTTTGCAGCAGCAGTATTTATTAATTTAAAAAGTGATTCTACAAGTAGACCACCCTATGAGATTATTACGAAGAAGACCAGCCACAGATACATTCTGATGGGCGCCTAAACCAATAACAAGAAAATGCATCAAATGCATGATTAGCTATAAAATATCTGCAACAATGTTTACCTCCCTATTGATGTGCTAAAGTTGAATTTGTGGAAAATGGCTAAGTAGATTCCGGATCTTATGTAGAACATTCTTTAAGATCCATAGGTAGTTGCTTTTAGGCTGGCCAATAAGTTGTATCAAACTGTGATTATCATTTATCACGCACCTTCTACTTCGAGCTTTTGGATCTCATATTTCAGTGCCAATGATAAACATTCCTTTAGAGCGCAAGCCTCAGCTAACATTGAGGAGAAAGTACCAAGGTATTGGGAACATGCAAATAAGTATTCCACAAATTAACTTCCCTCTGCACGAACATATGTCTTTTACAGCGGTTTTTATTCGTCGGTGAAAGTTGAAGCACGTATCACCTTGAGCAGGAAAAATCCGACGCAAAACATGTCTTTTACCGATGATTACCACTGCCGGTAAAAGTCTTACACCTAATCTATTACAGAGGGAAGGCAAATCCAAATTCGCTTGCTCACTAATTATATCTCCCATGGTTTAAAAAACTACCTACTGAATCCACTAAGATCGAAGATAAGTAGAGCTTACGTAAAACCTTGACCATTTAGTAGGCCATCGTCATCGTTGAACTGGTCTCAGCCTCAGGTCTTCGTGCAGAGGGAAGTTTGTGGATTCCTCTCCGCTCCCCAAATCTGAACATGCGTGTGCCATCCAGAAAAGAAACCAAATATATATATATAATAAAATATTAGTTACAAATGGAGAGGGAAGAAATTAAGAGAGAGAGATAGATCGAGGACTAATTTTAAAGAAAAACCTAATAAATTATTATATGCTCTCTATCAAAAAAGCCATGTAACAAAGCAGCTATGGCTTCTTAAATTTCTGTTAGTCTCAAAAGTCAAGATTTAAATATACACAGGTGATAAATAATCCAACCTGCTTTGTATCTGTTCATTAATTTTGGGGCCCATTCACCACATGAGATATACCATAAATAATTCTTACTTCTTTGTACCACCCTATTTTTCTATTCTGCTCCAAGGGGCAGGATAAGAAATTACAAGACCTCCACACAACCACCCAAAAGAAATTGCAACAAAGACCCGTAGGTTGAAAAAATGGACCCATCTCCAACCAGGAAACCATTAATCGTAGGACGTACGGGAGAGGAATTTCAAACTTAAGGAAAAAACTTGCGGAATCATTCCTATGTTGGAAAATTTACGGTGGCTGGAATTCAAAAGGGCGGAAGACAGTACTGGCTTGGAATTGTCATCCGATTGCTTGACCAACAACAAGCCTTAAATTGTTATATTTATCTAAGGGGTGTAGATACAGGGTATAAAGGAAGCGGATTGTAATAAAACTGTGGGAGGAAATCACCAACTTTGGGGTTGAAAACAAGCATGCACCCGTATGTAGAGCATCGAGCCAACAATTTCCTGAGTTCATTAATGCTTGTAACGTTATTGAATTCAAGTCGAAAGTCCTGATATTTAACCTAGAATAATGGCACTAGGTGCTTTTTAGAGGAATGATTTCGTCTACAATGCTATATTGCATTGCAGACTGCTATGGTCATGAGATGCTACCATATGTAGAGCATTTCATAGTCAGTGTTTTTTTTATTTATGTAAACATTGTTTCATGTGGGTCCCACTTGAAAAAATACAGACCCTGAGATGCTCCACATGGTAGCATCTCAGGGTCTGCAATGCAGTAAGGCATTGTAGACTATTTCATTCCCTTTCTAGAATTATATATTGAAGAAACAGATAGGAAATTTAGTAACCCACCTTGGAAACTGTTATTCCCTGAATTCAAGAAATCTTTATAGGATCGGACCATAGTTCTTGTATTATAAATACTAAAACTGGAAAGGATTAGAAAGGAAAGACCATTTCAGTAGATCTAGGCTGAGGGGTTGCACGTAATAAATATGACAATATAGTAGGGTAAATGTGAAATATTTTTTATTTTATAGAAGGTTACTTTATTTATTTATTTTTACCATAAAACTTAATGGACTTTAACATTGAGAGTATAATTGTAGAGGTTATTCTAAATAGAAGAATCCAAACACAAATATTAAAAACAAGAAAATATCAATGCAAACTCTTTATAATGTAGAGGTATGGATGGAAAAAGCCTTAAAAAAATGTCGACCAATGTGTGCATGGCTTGTACCTGGGCATACTAGTTAGTTTTAGAAACAGACAATACACTATTGGACGTAGGACACAACTCAAATTTCGGAATAAATTAAAATTAAAGGAAATAAATAGATATTCCAAGCTTCTAAAGCTACAGAAGCATCTGCAGTTCAATCCCACCAAACAAATTTGATAATTCGACGCCGAGTGACGACCACCCTACGTTACGCCTTCTAGATTTTGATATTTCTATTAATCAGGCTTCTTTTATATATTTTATTTGTTTTCTTTGGTAAGCCATCGCTACCGAGTATAACCATTAAACAGTGGAATAAGAAAATTTCCAGCTTGATGCGTGCACTCTTCCTACGGGATTGATATCATCTGTGGATGAACTTGTAAAAGGTTCAATCATAACCAATCAAAGCTTGCTTTAAAAAAATGAAAACGTCTTTTCAAATTTTTAGGACTGGTGGCAAGCATTGATTCATTCGTTACAGTTGAACTAGTAAAAGGATTAAACTCTAGATGATATGAATCCCTTCCTGCCAGTCTCACCACGTGCAAGAATTACTCAACCCGTCCTATAGGTCTCATACAGCCGTTGAAAGTTAGAAACCATCTATATATTTTAGTTATATGTAGGGGTGTCGGATATGTCTCAACATACATATACATAGACACGAAGCGTGAGAGAGCTAGAGGGCTTGCAACGTTAAAGAAGAAATCATGTCTGCAGCTATAATGGAAGCTATCAAGGCCCTCATAAGGGCACCTTTTAATCAGTTCATCCAAAAAGACTTCCATGAAATTTTAGCTAGGATGACTCTCATAGATCGCCTTCTCTTTCTTGTAATAATCCATTAATTCTTGATGCATTGTCTGCCTTTTTCATTACATATATTCACCTTGCATGCACAAGTTAAACATGTACCAGGAACCATTTGCATATGATACTCATGTCTTTAATTTGTACTACCTTTCTAATTAATTTTGTTCTTTTGGGTATGAGCCCTCTTGTCTGCTTCTTCTTCCTCATGTAGATTATGCACAGCATCGATCGGTTGAATATATGGCACCGGTTACCCGTCTTCCTGGGGTTGCTGTATCTGGCCATCCGGCGGCATCTTCTCCAAGAATACAATTTACTCAACGTTGGTTCGACTCCGGTCGGTGTTCGGTACAATCCGGTTGACTACCCCTACAGATCGGCCGACGGAAAATACAACGATCCCTTCAATGAAGGAGTTGGTGCCCAGGGAACTTTCTTTGGCAGGAACATGCCCCCCGTGGACCAGACGAACAAGGCATGAGTTTCCGCGAACTAAATTAAATGAGTAAATTTCTTACTGGAATACAGTTTTCTTAATCGTATTGTCGCTGAAATCATTGATGGCTCTGTGAAGCTGGTGAAGCCAGATCCGATGGTGGTGGCTACGAAACTTCTAGCAAGAAGAAAATTCATCGACACTGGAAAGCAGTTTAACATGATAGCCACATCGTGGATACAGTTCATGATACATGATTGGATCGACCACATGGAGGATACCATGCAGGTCTGAAACAGTAGATTCCACCATTAATTAATTGGAAACTCCGATTTTCCATGAAAGTTTCCTACACCCATCATCATGCAAACACGTTAAAAAAATGTCTTTTTCTGCAGATAGAGCTGATTGCGCCTTGTGAAGTGGCGAGACAGTGCCCACTCTCTTCATTCAAATTTTTCAAGACCAAGGAGATTCCGACTGGTTTTTATGATATCAAGACTGGCTTCAAGAACATTCGAACAGCTTGGTGGTGAGAAAATCCTATCCCTTGGTTCTTCTTCTTCTTCTTATTAATTTGTTTTTGTGCAGTATGCACATAAATATGTTTACACGGTGGTCGCTGTGAAGGGATGCAAGCGCCATATATGGAAGCAACGCCAAACAGCTTGGGAAAGTAAGGACTTTTAAAGACGGAAAGCTCAAGATATCAGATGACGGCCTCCTTCTCCACGATGAAGATGGCGTCGCTTTATCTGGGGACGTTCGAAACACTTGGGCAGGTACTTCCGCATTGCACGCTCTCTTCGTCAAGGAGCACAATGCTGTCTGTGACGCTCTTAAGGTGCAGTATCTAGCTGTTTTGAATGTTTTTTAGTATACATCGATCCAACTCGTGTCAGCAAGATTCTTGATGTTTCTTTTCTTTCAGAGCGAACATCCGGAGCTACACGATGAAGATCTGTACCGCTATGCAAGATTAGTGACTTCTGCAGTGATTGCGAAGATCCACACCATCGATTGGACGGTAGAGCTCCTCAAAACCGACACCTTGCTTTCAGCAATGCGCGCCAACTGGTAATAGAAACTAGAAATCACCATTTTTTTTTTTTAATCTTTGTATCAGTTGACGATCAAAGAGCTTATTTATCAGGTTGAATTTTTTTATTTTTCTCGCAGGTATGGCTTGCTGGGAAAGAAATTTAAGGACACATTTGGACACGTCGGTAACTCCTACTTAGGAGGCCTGGTGGGTTTAAGGAAGCCTGAGAATCATGGCGTCCCTTATTCTCTGACGGAGGAATTCGTCGGCGTTTACAGAATGCATTCGCTTCTACCTGATCACCTACTCCTCAGGGACATCTCCGTTGCACCGGGTCCAAAAAAATCTCCACCGGTGATAAAAAAGTATATACACGAAATCTATAATTTTTTTATTTCTCCTTTGAAAATTTGATGAATCTCCTGCATATTCAATCATCAATCACGTATCGTTAAAAATAAAAAAATATAAAATAAAACGCAGGGTTCCCATCGGGGATCTAATAGGCCTAGAGGGCGAAAAAAGGTTATCAGATATAGGGTTTGAAAGACAAATGGTGTCAATGGGACACCAAGCTTGTGGAGCACTTGAGCTATGGAACTATCCGACGTGGTTAAGGGACCTCATCCCACAAGATATCAACGGCAGAGATAGAGCGGATCATGTTGATTTGCCAGCTCTTGAAGGTTAGTCAATGAATTAGTGATGCAGATCGTTAGGTCGTTTTGAAATTTGAACATTCCAACGGTCGTTTTGGTGTGGTGAAGTTTACCGCGACAGGGAAAGGAAGCTTGCCAGGTACAACGAGTTCCGGAGGGGACTGATGTTGATACCCATCTCCAAATGGGAAGACCTGACGGACGATAACGAAGCGATCGAAACGATGCGTGAAGTGTATGAAGATGACATCGAAGAGCTGGATCTGCTAGTTGGTTTGATGGCGGAGAAGAAAATCAAGGGATTCGCCATTAGCGAGACAGCTTTCGTCTTGTTCCTTTTGTTGGCATCCAGGTATCTTAATTTCAACGAGTACTGGTCGAACTCACTGCACTCATTAGACTAGATCGTGCCGTAGTTATTCTGATATGAAGGATCGATGATGATTTTGTGTATATATGTGTGCAGGAGGTTAGAAGCAGACAGGTTCTTCACAACCAATTTCAACGAGGAGACCTACACGAAGAAGGGGTTTGAGTGGGTGAACACGACGGAGAGCTTGAAGGATGTTATAGATCGACACTACCCGGAGATGACGGAGACGTGGATGAACTCGAGCAGCGCCTTCTCTGTTTGGGACTCTCCTCCAACCCCTCCCAACCCAATCCCTCTCTATCTTCGAGTTCCCCAGTAAAATGATCAACCATCCCTTATAACCCAATCCCTCAGTTTCCCTCTCGAATAATTATCGAATTTGTGGCTGTCGATCGGCGTAGTTTCGGTTTTATTTCTCGAACAAAGTAGAACGTTATTCTGTACATGTCTCTCTGTCTCTCTCTCGTTCACCATCTGACTGTGTGTGGACTGGCTCTAAAGCAATCATAAAAAAACTTGTCCAAATTACATACATACGGAGGTACAGATTAATAAATTTAGTGCCTCCCATGATTTGTTTTTAATTCAAAGTACTCTAATTCTGCTACATCTAGGCTTCACTAGGTGGGATTCCTTATCCATTGCTATATTTAAGTCAAGCCAAAATATTTTGCCCCAGCATTTCGTTTCTCACGATGACCTCCCTTTCCACAGAAATTTTAAATGCTTCAATTTCCACGTACGTGAAGTATGCGCACCCAACGAGTTTCTACCAAAAATAAAAAATAAAAATAAATGCGCACCCAACGAGTAATCAACCCTTACGTCAGAAACTTGACCAAACAATGAGTCCCTGAACGATCTATTTAGTAGGCCATCACCATCGTTGAACTGTTCTTTGCCTCAGGAATGTCTGAACATGCCTGTGCATGCTATCCGGAAAAGAAACCAGAAAAAAAAATTGAAAAGGAAAATCGTGTCAATTTAAGATTCCAAAGTCATAAAAGACATGACCTAACAACGAAATTATATAGCGGCTAACGAAGAAAGAGGTAGGTCTTAATTAGTTTTGAATATGCTAGTATGTCAGTTCAAGCAAATGGACAAAACTTTGAAATTTGCATAGTTATACCTTGGTTGTTCTTTTCAAACAGAAACAGAGAGATAGAGAGAGAGAGAGAGAGTCTCAAAAGTACGCAAGGCTCACAGCTAAGCAATTACCTAATTAATTGTAATTAATTCATATTGATATTATTCAATGTAAGCATAGAGTTAACGCATAACCCGTCTGGTTAAACAGGCCAACCACAAAAGTCAAGATTTAAAAGTAAGCATTTACCCAATTAATTATATATAATTGATATTAATACTATTTAATGTAAGCATAGAATTATACATAACTTGTCTGGTTAAACAGTCCAACCACACTTAAACTTCTTTAATAGCATGTTGATAAGCCTCACCTAACCCTACCAAACAAATTGAGCACCATAATAATTTTTTTTTTAAGCCATAACTAGGCCGGCCATTTCATTAACAAAAAGTAACAGTACATCATACATAACTGCATTCACCATTGAGCACATGAAAAAACAAAAAACAGACGTCATACCCAGGTCTATATTACCAAAGACACTACCGCCTGTGAGACATGGGAAAAAATCAATCTAATGATTTCCTCAATCATCACACGGGATTATATAAAACAAAGAGTCGCCACCATTCAATTTAGGTGTGAATGGACACCAAAATATTAAATAAGCACAAAAGGCAATTTTAGGGCAAAATATCCCTCCTAAAAAAAACAACCAGAGATGGGTAAGGGGATTAAGTTATGAACAGGGGAAGGTGTTAGGCACCCCTATTCATCCACACAAGGTGGTTGCCAGGAATTGTTCATGTTTTACAAATAAAAAAGGCTTGCTATAAAAATCAGGAAAAATCACAAAAAGACAAAAATTGTATGGTTTTTTCATATGAATAGTCTGATTGATCCAGAACTATCAAACATGATCATACCATTCCTAGGATTTCATGATCAAAATAAAATTGAGATAAAATCCAATGAAATCAATTTAAAGTGAAAAATCCAAAAATCTGGCTTCAAGTCAAAATTCTAGAAATCTAGAAAAATATGATTTTTATAAAATATTTCAAAATTGAACTTGAATAGTCCAGGACATAGATAAAGACCAAATTTCACATTAAATCTGAAAATCAAAACCAAAAATATCTACATTGATGAAAAACACCAAAAGGGGAGAACTGAGACCGTAGGGTCTTCTCTCAAAAAGGAGAAACAATTTAAAAACCATATTATGAAACCCTAGAAGTTATTTTCAGGCTTCTGGATCCAGATCTACCATATTGATTATGATAAATCCAAGATCTTTGCCTAAAATCACAAAAATCACGAAAACAGTGTTGTAGGTGCAAAAGTGGCAAAAATCCAAATTTTAGCAAAAAGTGGGATCTCATGCTATAAACATCATGGATTCATGTTATTCATTCAGATATATCATAAAAAGCATTAAAACATGATCAGGATATTCAAAACAGCCACATCTCACGAATTTGAGCACATGGGGGTCTACCCTACGGATCCACTTGGTCTCTTTTCCCCTAGTTCTCTCTTCACGTTTTACGGCTAGAGAGACTCTTGAGGTACTTAGAGATAGGTTTGGTTACACAAACACAATCACAGGCCTTATTTTAGAAAAAGGAAAAAACAGATATGGGGTTTTATTCTAGGGATCCACCTGTTCCCCTTTCCCCTAGTTCTCTCTTCACGTTTTATGGCTAGAGAGACCCTTGAGGTACTTAGAGACAAGTTTAGGAATACGAAAACAGATATAGCCTTATTCTACAGCAATAGAGATGATCCTATTACTTCTAGAATTGAAGACAGAAAATAAAAAGGGATAGGGGACTTACCTGGATTGAGCAAGCAGAGCAACAGGGATTCCTTTCCTTCTCTTGGAGCTTTTGATTCTTCAAAATTTCGTGGTCCTTAGCTAGAGGAGAGAGCCTCTATTTATAGACACACCCAGGGGTATGGTTGGTCCAAGGTTTGGCAAGATAGAGTTTCAGTTTGAGTTAAACACAAGATCATGCCAATCCTTTATCCACAAGGATAAATGAGATAATTTGAACAGATAAATAAGAGAATTCGCTTATCCAAAAGAGATATTTTGGTGCAGATAAGGCTCAAAAATCAAAAAGGTAAAATTCGCACAAAGACCCCCGTGCCCGTATATATATTACGGTCGCGCCCTACCCGTATTATTAATACGGGCACACCGTGACCGTATATCAACTGCAGGTATGACCAGTCCGTAAACAAAATACGGTCATGACCAATTTGGCCAGATTTTACACTTTTTTGACCTGTTTCAAATCCCAATTAATATTTTCAATTATTTTCTCATTTTTAGTGCAATTTGGGGTGTCTACACCGCCAACAGTAATGTTAGTATTTTCACCAAGTAAAATCAAATTCAGGCATACGGCCAAGGCCGAAAGACCTGATGGAAAGTCATCAAAAGCACCTGAGGAAGGGTCTGCTGACAGGTAGATTTGAAGAGTCCACAAAGGGGACAGAGTCGCAAACAAAGTTGCGACGAAACAGGGAAGGATCGGAGCACCGATCCTTAATTACCAGAAAAAGGCACAAAAACCAACATATTGTTAGGGAAGCACCCTGAAATCTAACTCCAAGCATCACATGGACTGACAAAATAAGGCCATCGGCCTTGATCGGAGCCGAGAGACGGCCAAACCAGAGAACAACTATTAACAAGAAACTAGAACCTAACTTGTAAACAAGAGCACCATAATAATCCTACCTGCCTAACCAGCCCATATATTAATATGCTCAACTGGGTGGGCAGCTCAGGTCTGCACCCATGGGAACAGAGAAGGAAAACACCAAAAGTGTGAATACAAGAACCGTATTCTTGACCAACTACAGTAATTTGATAAAGATTGGACACATTTAAGACTCCCTTATCCTGATGTGGCCCCGCTTGATGGTCCTAGTTCAAAATTGATGAGTGAAACTCAAAAGACATCACATGAGAAAATTTTGTTTCGACCATTTTGCATTTGGTTATGTACGTATTTATATATCTATGTGTATGTATGGATACCTCTGTGCTATGCTGGTTTGAAATGGTTCTTTCAGTTTAATGACTAAACTAAATCAAGGCATACACAGTTGATGTATGTGTATCAACTGTTGTCACCAAATATCAATGGTTTCTAGCTCTTAAGATTTCAAGTACTAATTAAACGAATCCTTATAAGTGCACAATTTCATCTTCTAGTTTTATTTAAGCTAGCCTCAAGGACTGAGACAAATCCCATTTTAAGTTTCTGATTATCAAATAACTGTGGCAAAAAAGTTCTTGGAAAAAAAAACACCCTTTAATTAATTCGGTTGCATGATTAATCTAACAAATTAATGGTTTGTTGATAATAAGAAAACGTATAAGGAAAATTAATTTCCCACTCTTCCGGTCCTTTAATTGCTGATTTAGTTTTGGAGTTTGTCGGATCAAGTGCTTGCCAATAACTTAAGGCCGCGTTTGGCTTTCATTTTGGGAATTCATTCCAAGCCTTGGAATGAGTTCCAAGGCTTAGAATGCATTTCAGGGGTTAAATGGGTGTTTGGTAAGCTATGCTAGAACTCATTCTATTAGAATGAGAATGAGAAAAACTGTGGCAGAGAGAAACACCCCCCAACCCGTTTCCAAAATTTAAGAATGAGTTTTGCATTATTTGCGGTGGCAAACTTGTAAATAATAGGAAGTTTTAGACAATGGCATAAATTGTAATATTGCAATAGGCCTTTTCTCTTCCAACATTAGGTTTCTCTTCAATCGGCCCTCTTTTCTTGGATGAATAGTGTTCTTCCCCATTGCTTCATTGCTGTAAAGAGACAGTGACGCAAGAAGCAAGCAAGCATGGGCGGTGAGAGAAATCCCCTTCGCAGTTCATCTCCAGGTACTTTCTTCCGTCCCTTTCTCTCTCTTCATGTACTTCTTATTCTGTCCTTTTGGTCTTTGAATGTCAAGAGAAGAATAGAAATACACAATTGGGATTTGCAGGTGAAGACACTTCATCGGATGAAGATTTCGAGAAATTGCCATCCGAAATATGAGATTATCTCAAGTTCACTGATGGGGTGTCACTCTTCTTTGTTTCTTTGGTTTCCCTTTGTTTCACCATTCATCTTTTATCTGAATTGTTTTGGTTTGTTCAGGGATGGTATCGGTACGAAGGTTGAAAATTCTAAGATAAATGAAGGGAATGAGCAGAAATTTGAAGAATTGGGTGATTTGGATGGCTGGGGTTATTCTAATTCCTTAGATTGTGATATTCATCGGAGGAGGAGACGCAGAATTTATGAAGAACTTTTGCAGAGTTACAATAAGTTGGAAATCGAAAGCAGAATCCTGGAAAATATTGAGGTGTTTGTATTTAGCTTTTTTTTTTTTTTTTGATGGACAACAGACAACTTTATTTATTCATACGTAAACATCTTACAAATACTCGGCCTCGAGCATCATCTAACAATGGAACAGAAAGAAAAGATAGGGGGGTTCGGATCCAGGTACAAGCAAAATGATCAATGACGAAATTGGCTAACAGGTCTGCCACTTGATTGGCTTCTCTAAATATGTGCACAAATTGAACATGGAGAAAGGTGGAGGATAGTATTCGAATTGCGGCAAGAAGTTCATTGATTCTCCATGGGTCTTGCTGCAATGGATGCTGCAGAAGGCTGATGAGAGGGAGACAATCAGCTTCAAGGATGATGAAGGAATGACCCAAAGCTTTGGCTAAACGGAGGCCTTCCAGAGCTGCATATGCCTCGGCTTCTAAATTTGTCTGCCCAGTTACTTGAAGAGAAAAGGCGCCCAGAAACTGACCTTGTTCATCTCGACAAATGCCTCCAGCTCCAGCCTTCAAGGAAGAAGAACGAAAAGCTCCATCAATATTAACTTTTATATAAGGGGAAGAGCGAGCGATCCAGGCTACCTGCACAGTTCTTTCCAAAGTCCTCAGGTGCTGCTGGCCCATCTGATTATGATGATCACTTTGTAATTCATGAGACTTGATCAGCTGAACATCTTGTTTATATCTGAAAAACAAACAGCTAGGGGATCACCACGCCTTAAACTTATGCCACGAAATCGACCGTCGTATTCTGCTCTGAAGATTGCCATAGAGAGGACTTGTTGGCATAAAATAAATCTAAGTCCTCTGCTAGCCTGAAAGTTTCCAATTGGTTTACCATTGAACAGAATACTGAAGGACACAGAGCAAACACATGCCTTAATCAAAGTTAAGACTTGGTCTGTGTTTGGAAGGGATGGGATATTTCATGGTGTTTGTGTTTAGCTCGTTTGGGTTGTTTTCTTGTGTTGTATTTCATTATCATGACACTTGTATTGCCTTTTCCAAATTTTCAAAAGAAGAACCTTGCTTTTCGCATTGTTACTCTACCGGTAATGAACTTTGCTATAAATCATGGATATGATAGGACTTTGTGACTTTACTGATAGTTGCTATCATTATATGTTTTAAATTAATAGACGTAATTAGCAAATCAGTCTTTTATTTTTTTTTTCTTTTTCATTTCTTAGGTGTTTCAAGTTTTATCTTTCAAGGATCAACCAATTTCTTATAATTATTCATGGAAAAAGAAAAAAAATAAGGAAAAACAAATTTCATGGAACTCATTTTATTACTTGTTAACCAAACAATTTTCTAAGTGAAAATTCATTCTGCTACGTGTTAACCAAACACAATTAGAAAGACTTCAAAATTGATTCGCAAAATGAGTTTTAAGAACTCATTCTCGGAATGAGTTCCTAATCCAGAATGAAAGCCAAACGAGGCCTAAGTTATTAGCGAGGACAAAGTAACTTCATTTCCTTACATTATCAAGATGTTGGCTTTGGCCCAACACCCAACAGAGTCCTTTTACTCCTTTATATTTAACAAAGAACAACAACAATTACTTTAAAAATAAAAATGAAATAAAATAAAAAGAGGTGCAATTTCCTAAGTCAAATATATCAAATTTGAGGAAATATAGATACTTTTATTCTTCCTAGTACCACGATAGACAACAACATGACAGAATCGAGGCATATATGATGTTTTAACAATAACACCAGCATCGCTTAATTACTAGCTACTTTATTCATATATTGGACCCTGAGATCGATCAGATGCACCTCAGATAGGTTTAAACTACGCCTGGAGCAGATACGCATCCAGTCCTTGGAAGTTCTTGACGGCAAAGTCTTTAAAGTCATGTGCAGGAACCCCTTCACTTACCTTCTCATAGTCACAGCGCCATTTCACCAAGCTTCCCTCGCCCTTTGGTACAATCTGCATATGGCACTTGAAAACTTTGAAGAAATTCGACATGTCGCCACCGACCACACTGTAATCATGCTCCTTGCTCCCTTCATCAACAAAGTCAATCCTTTCCTTTGACGTCTTGATACCAGGAATCACTTTAAACCAAAGCAGAATTAATTAATCAATATATGTCACGAAAGTTGTTAATGGGGTTTGCAAAGATTATTAACATATATGTTCATCACGTTCGCAATGTACGTACCTTCTTCGTATGTCAGTAACCTAACCGTGCCTGCACTCTTTCCATCACCTTCGAGTACTTCGACGCTTTTGTATAACTCGGGACAGATCTTGGGGAATAGAGTGGTGGCGTCCCTAATGCTTTCCCAGAACTTATCTGCAGGGGACTTGATCTCCACCTCCACTTCTAGCTTTCCAGTGAGAGCCATGTTCTTCTATATGAGCGAGAACGAGAGAGACCAAAACAAAAGAATTCTAGCTAGAGTGAATTTTAGACGGACGAAGCAACCTGATACCGTGATACGCTCATATATAGAGAGAGACAGAGTGGTAGCGCGCATTAATTCAAGCAGTAGCGGACTGTTGGGTGGGTGATATGAGTTTTAAATTCACCATATCTACTTGGTTTAACTCCGGCCACTTGATCTGACACCTAAAAGTTAAAATATCATGTTACACGAGGAGTTGGAGACTTAACAGTGTACTTCAATCTTCAGCTCCATTGGATAGCAAAAGATTCTTTTACAAACATATGGTTGGAAGAGATGTCACATATGAGTCGACCTGTGATCCACTCAATCATGTTGTATATAAACTTCTCTTGTGTGTTGCACCATCAAAACCATTCCAATGTCGGTGGGGACGATGTTCCTGTAGTCAACCTTGGGCACCGTCAATTTAAAGAAAGGAAATGGTTGGCTGTGGGTGTGGCAAGGCGGAAAATCTTTAATGCTGCGTGTATACATGGTTGTTGATATAATTAATACTAAAACCAATCATAAATGGATGTGAATCCATCATAAATAATAACCAACCAATTGTCCCAATGGTTCTTTATTTTTAGCCATTCACATCCAGAGCCATTAATATCCTCCTTGTTGGAGTAGGATGAGTAGGGTTAGACCTCAAATGTTGAACCCTCTTTTTACCGAAAAATAAAAAATAAAAAATGTTAAGTTTAATTGGTTGTGTTGGCTTAATTCCATGCCAAAAGTGTGTTCATAATGTTTAGAATGAGTCAAAGAGACTACGTTTCAAGCCGTATCAAATTCAGAGTTAAAACGAGCAAGTTATGACAATGGCTAGATGAGCGTGAGACAGAGCTTGCTAGACGAGCATGAGATAAAGTTAATTAGACAAGCGCTCAAGCATAGCTCAAATGGTCGCTCATGTTGGCATTATCTGTTTTTTGTTTCCACAACCCGAGACAAATGCTAAACAGTGCTAGAGTCATGGCTTGAGCGGTGAAGGACCTGGAGATTAATTTCCTTTGTAAGTTTTATTCTAAGTGCTAGACAAAGCTCAGCGATGGTCTTACAGTAGGTTCCGAAAATTGCATAACTTTCTTGTTTTAAATCGAATTGATTTCACACTTCTTCCCGAACCTGTAAATAAGATTAAAATTTGTTCAAACTCATAAGAGACATGTTTTAGAAGATTAGGTTTTCTCATGTTTGTAGGGAGAGTAATCAAGCTGCTGATACCCTTGCCAACTTTTCTTTAGATCATTTATCTTGTTTCTAGTTTACATCCCCTCTTTTCCTTTCTCCCCTTCTCCCAGATGATGCTAGGTTAAGTATTTTGCAATGGTTACTTTGTAATATATATTGCTCCAAGTATTTCACTAGATTGTGGAGATTCTTCCCATTGCATTTTGACATAACATATAATTTTATCTTTATATAATAACAGCAAACACGCCACCAATATTCTCTTCGAGATGATGTTATATGTACTGAAAATAAACCAACAAATCAAGCAAGAAAAATTGAAGTAAACAAAAACACGATTTATGTGGTTTAGCAAAGTAATTATGTTCATAGATAATGAGAGTTCCTTTATTACATGTGAAAATAGGGTTACAAAGTACAAAACCCTCCTCTAGTAAAAAAACTACATATCTCACACATAGGACCACAAAACCTAATTCGAGTACATTACAACAAAATACGGAACTTACAAAAATTGCCCTCATCCGCAAACTCACCATGACCATATCTGGACAAAGTTGACATACGTAGCCAACAGCCTCTGTACTTGGGAATCTAGACAATATCTTACCACTCCTCCGCACATGTGATTTTGCATAGATGGGGAGATCGAACAAACACAAGGCATGTATTATCTAAAATAAATATCAAGGCAACTCGTTCTACAAAACTGAACACAAGACCTCCCACTCTGAGACCATGTATATAACAGCCCTGAACACATTATCTTAACAATTAATACCAACTCCTTTTCTTTCGTTTGGCACTAAAGTTTTGACCAATATTAATTTTCACATTGAGAGTTGAGACTATACTCTCTATAAAAGTTCTGTACATATGTAACATGACATTGGTCCGACCAATTATGCCGATCCTAGGAAGATGTAACAAGCTTTCATAGCGTATTACACCATCAAGTGCCGTGGCTAGCTCCTCAGAAGTAATGCTCATTCATGGCCCATTAATTAAAGGATACCCCTTTTATTGCTCTGGAGGCCAGATTGTTTATGAGAGTTTAACTACATATTGGTGTAATACGCCCCGTCCCCCATATTAATGATCCATAAATAAAGCATTATATTTATAATGTAGATAACATGCACTTCGGGTCCAGGTGGGCTGACCTGAGAATTTCCATACGTGACAAACCCAGCCCAAGAATTGCCCAGCTCAACCCTATGGACGACCTTTGGGTGACCAGGCCCAAACCTTGTAATGTACGCCTTCTACAATTTCAGTCTGCCCCCTACCCAAAAAAAAACTACAGAAAAAAAAAAAAAGAACAAAGTACAATACTGTAAGAGCTTTTGTATCTACTACTGAAAGAGGAAAAAAATTGTCATCGGTTATGGTGCTGTAACTTTGTACGCATAACGTTATAGACGATTTTGTAGCTCCTATAGATACAATACTGTAGATACAAATTTTACTTGTATAACACGAAGAGGTCAACAACTATCACTTTGTATTTAAATAATAAATTAGTACAATCTTTATGATTTTTTCACCAATTCGATCTACTTCATACATCTTTGACCCAAGGTTTATATAAGCTTGTCTCGAACTAAAGTTTAGTCCCCGATTTGAAGGCTGCCGCGGGAGTTTGATCTGGAACTGACTTGTTTAGTCTCGGGCATTTGCCTTTTGTCAGTTTTGGTGAAGTTCGTTATTGGATTTCAACGTACTTCCATTATTCTAGGTTGGTCTCTACATATCGTTTGGGTGAATATCAATATTCTGATCTCTCCCCGTTCCGTCACCTTTCCGGCGGCGATGTTCTTCCCTTCAGGGGACCTTTCAATCCGCAAGAAAACGGACCCTTTCTCAGACGCGCCTTATGGGTTTCCATTATGTTTTATGGCTTTGGCCATTTGCTTGCCTATGTTCTTTATCTATGCAAACATAAACATGAAAGTAGTTGGTAGTACTATTGTAAATCTGGTGATGGGTTCTTTTTCTATTCTTGAATGTTTTTTATGTTTTTGGGCGGCTTCAGCCTTACTCGATCGATGTAATGATCTTTTTGTATAAAATGAACTAGCTCTGGCTTTTACCAACAAAAAAATAAAAGCTTATTCTTTAGTACATAACGAATTTGATGTGGACTTGAATGAATTTCTAAGCCTCTAGATTCTTTTAAAGCTTCTCCGAGTTCTAGTCTTGGAGAATTTGGACTCTTCTCTCTTCTTATCATTGAGAGTATCTATTGATAGACAAAATTTATAATAACTTTCCATAATATTAGAATTTTGAATACTTATTTCATTTGGCAGCAATTTGAATTGTTTGGAGTATACTACCATCGATAAGATTCCCTCCTTTATTTTTGGCATATATTTAAATATTGGATTTATTTCTTAATATTCTATGTGGGTTATAACTTTCTTTACTTGTACATATTGTCACATTTTGTTACGAAATTTTCTTTTATTTTTTATGTTAGTAACACGTGTGGGACATAAATTTGCTTGGTGGGCCCACTCTTGATCAATGAGCTAGTTTTTTTGGCCTATATTTTATAATCAAGAAGTCTAACAATAACTTGCTTGAACTGGCTGGGCTTACTTATCTGTAGCTGGGTTAAGCCTTATCTCCCGATTTGATATCTTTGCCAAAATCAATTTCTTTGACTTGATGAACCTTTGGACTTGGATTACACAAGAAAGCTTAAAATCAAGTTTCATGTTCATGAGGCCCTTTTTATATCGACAGAGACGCTTTAACATAGATCTAACACCATCCAGGTGATTTCCCCTTTAGTGAGTCAATGTTTGTGACGGGGCATTCAGAAGCTCTCTCTCTCTCTCTCTCTCTCTCTCTCTCTCTCTCTCTCTCTCTCTCTTCTTTTCTCTCTCTATCTCTCTCACCAACGAACGCTACCATATATTTTTTTTTGTTGCTCCTGCATCGGGAAAGGTCGTCATCATCGCCCATAAAGAGTGTCATTGCTACAATAGATACTGCTATAATTATCTCGTATTACTAATACTCAATTATTTGCTGCCTACGCGAACAATGAAGGACGAGACAAAAAAAACGAAAAAAGGAGATTAGGTGGTGGACATGATAACACTGTTTGATTACGTTTAGTTGGGCTCAGATGCATCTTCCATTTCTGTTAAATTATCCATGTAAAACAGTATTATGTTACTGCAGATGACCACATACGAGGAAAGAGTAGAAGACAAGAGAGGAGCTTCCCTCCCTCCACAAAAGAGAAGGGTGGGGAAATGGAAACAAGTTGACAAATGACTGAAAATGGCCTCTCAACGGCTATCTTTCTCTCTCTTCCCAACAAAAACAAAAACAAAATTGAAAAGGGAAAATGGAGGGAGAGATTGCAGCTTCTCTTTCCTTATCAAGTACAAGCCTCCCCACTACTTCTACTCCGAAAGGTACGCAAGCAAGCTCCCTTTCTTTTCTTTGCTTCCTTTCCATCCCGTGTTCTTCAAGCACCTTTCTATCCAGTTCAAGATTTCAAGGTAGTTGGACGATGTGGTTGTTGGAGTATTCTCCAAATCTAATTTCACTTGCTCTATACGTACCCTTGAGCAGATTCTTATGTTACCCATTTGTCTTCTCTGCTTAATACTTAAACATCTTTTCCGTTTTCTGCATTTTTGGTTTGAGAAGCAATTGGGTTTTGAATTTGATTCGCTATAAAAAAAGAGGCTCTTTCACTTTTTGTTGGGTGCTTTCTGAGATCGGTTTTTTCTGAACTTGATGTAGTTTTCTGTTTAATGTTATTTTCTGTTATAAAATTTCTCAAACAGAGAATTTATCTGTTCTTCAGTGAGTCATCATGCCGTTTGGATTGGTCTCCGCATGGAACAAAAAGCGGAGGACCCGGTCACAAGATCAGATTGACCCCTGTATGTTCTTTCTCCTTCTGGTGTCTGGTTTTAGCCAAATCCAATCAATTGATCATATGGTATCCACTTTTTCAGGGACTTACAAGCCTCTGGAGTTTTGGCAACTTGAAGATCAGAATCCAACCACCAAAAGGCATCATGGATCAACAGTTTTTACACTCAAGGAAATGGAGGAAGCGACATGTTCATTCAGTGAAGAGAATTTTCTTGGCAAGGGAGGATTTGGGCGGGTTTATAAAGGAGTCCTGCGGTCAGGAGAGGTACACAGACAGATCAGAGAAACAATTTTTTACATTAATTTGAAAAACATCAGGCAATGTTCATTCAGCCGATTGCTCCATCTATAACCTGCAGCAGCTGCTTTCATATTAGAATGGAAGTAATCTTACTAAATGGAACAATGCTTTTCTCATCAAGGAAATTTATTAGGGAATACCTATCAACTCTCTAGTATGCTTGTTATTTACACATTCATTTAATTCTTCTTTGTTCTGAGATCTTAAGATTGTTGCAATCAAGAAAATGGACCTCCCACCATTTAAGGAAGCTGAAGGGGAGCGCGAGTTCCGTGTGGAAGTTGACATCTTGAGCAGACTGGATCATCCAAATCTGGTTGCCCTGATAGGTTACTGTGCTGATGGGAAGCACCGGTTTCTTGTGTATGAGTTCATGCACAATGGCAACTTACAGGATCGCTTGAATGGTTAGTTCTTTAGTGACAATTATCACTAACTTCTCCATCATTTTTTGTATGTAAATTCACTGGCATTTAGTTCACAAATACTTGTACCTGCTTTATAGGAATCAGCGAAGCGAAGATTGAGTGGCCTTTAAGACTCAAAGTAGCATTTGGAGCAGCAAGGGGCCTTGCTTATCTCCATTCCAGTTCTGCAGTTGGGATTCCGATTGTTCATAGAGATTTCAAGTCCACCAACATACTTCTAAATGCTAATTTTGAAGCAAAGGTAATGATTCTATGAGGCATTTTCATGGTAATTATTTCTGCCATGATATCAACTGCTCCTCCTTCCAGATTTCTGATTTCGGCCTCGCCAAGTTGATGCCTGAGGGCCATGAGATGTATGTGACAACCAAAGTGCTTGGTACTTTTGGCTATTTTGATCCAGAGTATACATCGGTATGTATCCATCTTGATCTTAACTATATGGAAGGAATTCAATTTTGTTTCGCCATAAATTTCCTGCTCATTTTCATAGGATGGTAGAATGGGATGGTAATTATGATAATAATGACTACAAAACCAAGTTAGTGACATACACTTCATGGCAATTTAAAATATGAAACAAGTAGAAAATTAATTCCAAATTCTATTATAAATTTGCAGTTAGACCCCTGTTAGATATACTCTGTTCGGAACTTTGTTATCTTTGCATATAAAAAACAAAAGCTATTTTGATGCCTAAACATTTTAAGTACATTTAGAACTTTATGCCACGAAAATAAAAATAAAAACACATTTCTTTGAAGAAAAAGTTTAAGCAAACATTTATTTTTCCCATTTAAAACTTTGTAGGAAAAAATTTGCATCATAAACATGAAACATAAATTTTAATTCAAAATTTGCCTTCCAAAAGAAAGATTTTATTTTTATGACTACAGATTTAAAAATTTTCAAAGCAATATATATGTTGATTTCATTACATGATGATTCAACTTTCAAGTGATTCTGTACTACATTTACTCGTTTGAAACACTTATAACCAGAAAATAAGTTTTGGGACTAATCCCTTAAGACCTTAGCTTCATTGTTGAGTGCCAAATGCCTTATCTTGTAAACTCAACATTTATATTATTGCTGTTTTGACTTTTGAACTTATAAGGAATTACTTGATTTCTTGAATCGATGCATTTCTGACTTTTGCTCTTTCTTAGTTGATTTTTCTACTCAAGTTTTATTTTTTTCATCCAAAGTCATTTTAATCTGAGTTCTATTGTATGAATTCAATGGCATATCACATTTTTTCCTAAACAACAATCACTACTTGGTGTTCTTTAGTTTACATAATTAACTTCTCTTTGAAACTGGACCTCCTCCAACTTTTATTATCCCCAGTTACACCCAGGAAAAATAAGCGTAAAAATGATACAGTGAATTTAGATTTCAGAGAGAAGACTTCTCCATGCTTGAAATGATGTCACTTGTATACTGAAAATGGTTGCCTGTGAAACTTATGCAAACTGAGTAAGGGTATCCTTGAAGGAAACAGAAATGAAAAATCTCATCTTTCTGCTCCGGAATCCTACCAGCATATTTTATTGCTTCTTCAACATCAATTCTGGTTTAATTCGTTGTTTTCTTGAATATATTCCTAAACAGACACTTTATCCTGCATGATTAAATTATTTATCATCCCTGTGATTTTAGGACATTATATAAACGAAATTAGACTCTAGGTTTTTTAAAGGAACCTGAGCATTGGATATTTCTACCTTGGCCAGACAGGGAAGCTCACTTTACAAAGTGATGTGTATGCATTTGGAGTAGTTCTGCTGGAGCTTTTGACAGGACGTAGAGCAGTGGACCTGAACCAGGGGCCTAATGATCAAAATCTTGTACTACAGGTAGAAAAAAATTCTTCCCATCTGAAAATGGTTCCCTGAGCTGCGTCTTTGTCTTGCAGGATACAGCAAGTAATAGAATTGATCACAAAATGCTAATTGGGTGGTTCTGAATCGTTCAGGTCAGGCATATGCTGAATGATCGGAAGAAGTTGCGCATGGTGATAGACCCAGATATGAGTCGAAATTCATACACAATGGAGTCAGTAGTCATGTTTGCAAACTTGGCATCACGATGTGTACGTCCTGAGAGTATTGAGAGACCATCAATGGAAGAATGCGTGAAGGAACTTCAACTAATTATACACACAAATTCAAAAGGCCTGGGTTTGACACTGCATTCATTCAAAAAAGCCTGAAAACTAACTATATGTTGTTAGTTGAGATAATCTGTTCATATAAAAAGAATAAATCTATTTTATTTAGTTTCAATAAAATATATATGTTGTTAATGGAGCCAAACTGTTTCTTGAAAGTTGGTATTCAATGGAGTACATTTAATCTCAGCTGTGTAACAACCCAACTGCTTAATAAAGGAAAGGAAAAAGAGTGTGCTTCACTGATATATTTAGATTAAGTATATAAAAATTTAACAATGAAATGAGAAGGGTCTTGCCAAGGACTAATATGCATGGACAAGCTCAGATACATTTAGTCAGTAAACAGAATCAGGGCACCCTTGAATTTTCTTATATACAAAAGGTTCTTTACTCTGTAAAAACCATTCTGTAATTAAGTTGGTGAATCTCTTGTGAGATTTTTTATGTTGATCAAATGTATGGGACTTTTAATCATTGTTTGAATTAAAAAATTAGGTTTTTTAAGCTTTCCTGTTACTCTAAGTCTCTACCCTCTTATATGTAATAAACCCAAAAAAAAAAAATTTTCATTGGGGTTTCATTAAATCATTCTGGAAACTTGGAAATTCTTTGATGAAAGAAGTTTTTCATCAAAGAATGCTTAGCTGCTCAAGCTTACGACTATCCTTGACCACTTAACCAAAACCCTTGAATCCCCATCATTTTTATATTTATGATTGTTGGCTTCCATTAATTAGGATATCAGTTTTATTTTTCTTTGCAAACACTTCTATATAACTGTAGCCTACAATACACTATCTAATGAATGTTTATATGCTTACAACAGATATGTTATGTATGTAACCTACGGATTGTATAATGCGTAACAAAATTGATGAACCGATCTTCCCCGTTTAGCGAAGAGATGAATTAGCCTCCAGCCTTCTCAGCATTTCCATCAGCAGATCGTTCCATGTATCAATGGGCCCTGGCAAGCACCAATGAACGCAGTCGTTAAAACCCTCCATCCCTTTGTTGTTCCAGTGAGATCCAGGGTGCCCATCAGGTCTAAGCAACATGGCCCTTGTGACATCCAAGACTCCAAATTTCTTCCCCATCTTCTCTCCGTCCTTTCTGGCTCTTTCAATCTCCTCGACTTGGATGCTTCTGAGGTCCCAGTCAGTACTATCCAAGCGAAGCTCTCCCTCACTTAAAGGACTTGTCCTGTTGCAATTGCCTCCTGTATTCCAAGTGCCATTCTCAAAATGAGCAGGTGAGAAGGTCCTCAGCAAAGTAACCAGACCCCTGCAATCCTTGCAGCTGTTCATGTACGTTAGTGCATTTCGAAATACCCTTTGGACGGCAAAGCCAAGACCAAGATCCGTTAAATTTGCTTCATTGCAAAAGACACACCCCAGTAAACTGCCATTCTCATACAGATAGAGTTTTCGGAAGAACCAGTGAGCATCAGAGACCACAGCATAGTCAACCTTGGGTAGTTTATCAGCCCATCTAACATCGATCTGGTCAAGGTACAAGTTGTAAACACCAGAAGATGACCCATTTATCACTTTCTCCTCTCCGATCACTAAGAATTTTGTCCACAGCACCATGAGAGTGAAATTGTGAGAAGGAAAGTACCATGTCCGGCACCTATCTTCAGAGTCCTTGTACATGTTTGTTGGAGGTCCCTCCTGCAACATATCAATACATGTCATGATCAAGCACTAAATTACCTACTGGGATCTGTAGCGGAATAACACGAATAGAGATAGCAGAAAAACAGTAAAGTACGGCTAGAAAAGCCTACGTCCACGGAAGAAGATGATTGAGAAGATTTCACTAAAATTTGGATGCAAGATATGTTCTTCACAGCAAAAACCTTGTTTCTCACGAACTCAACTTGCAAGATATGTTCTTCATTGCAAAAGGTCCCAATAGATAGAGTACTGGTGAACCCAATTCATGTGCTCATTCAGTCTGTGGTCTTATGATGCGGGTTCCAGTACCAAGGAAACGTCTAGATCAGAAGTTACAAGTCATGGTCATCTGATCTGATTTTGCCGAATCAAACCAACCCACTAAAGTCGCAAAAGCTTTTAGTTTGTCAATGAACTCCCTTACGACGTAAAGGAGTGGTTATGAGCTTGATGAGAGTAATCAATGTGAACATGGAGTTGACCAGAATGCAGGATCGTAATCAGTGGGATGAATTTTTGATTGACCATATTAATTTTCTAATGGAGAGGATCCAAATGCAATCCAGATATGCAACACACACGCCATGTCCGTGTGGGCCGATACAGTATTGACAGACCCCTTCCATGGGAAAAAAAGTGTCCCAATTAGAGAGATTGGCGCGTCTTCTTGCCCGCATTCAACGTGAAACACGTGCAGTTTGTCGGTCTCATCTTTCATTCTCACTCTAAGGAATCAATCGTTAAGTCGGAAAAGCGTGGCTAAGGAAACGGCCTAAAGCCAAACGCAGAGAATGAAAGGCCAATAATTACTAAAGATAAGGCTGGATTCACAATGAAAGGCGGAAGCGAAGCAGCAACAAAACGCTTTTATCATTAAAAAGTTAAAGTCGGGAACCGATGCTCCACCAACTAATCTATCAAAGACATTTACTTGAGCATGATTGGTGAAGGAATTAGGATTGATTCTTTATTGAGAACAAAAGAAAGCGCCAATCTAAAAAGGCTTTGAATCATGCTTATATCTGGGGTCGAGAGCAATGATAATGTCTGAATGGTTCTTCACTAATGGAACCTTCATGATATCCAGAAATCAGATACTGAGTTAAGACCATAGTTTTCTTCCCACCAGAACTTGAATCTGAGATTTCTTTCAAGAACTTCTTGCAAATGGAGTCAAATTAAACGCCATTCGAACCGAAAATTTTTAAACGATATCAGACCAAATATTACAAGTATCATGCCCTTAGAGCAGCTGAGGATTTTGATGAATGTAAGAATAAGTTGTAAGCTTATATGTCTTAGTTATGTAAATGCTGTATTATTTATTACATGATTAATATAACGGAAAAATCATTTCTCGTTGGGATCCTACGGGAGAGCTTATCGAATTGCACGCTGATGCATGAACACAGAACGAAAAGATTAAGTTGGAATTTATGCTTTGCTTTTTTTTCAAGTATTAGTGGTCGTGTTTAATGAATGTATTCAATCTTTGTACGAAAGAAAGAAGAAGATGGTGCAGAGAGACTCGCCTGAGATAGGAGACAGAGAAGCGACTCCATTTGGTTTCTGGCAACCGAGTCGCCGATGAAAGCCAATGTCTTCCCTTGAACAATTCTCATGAACGCCTTCGCGTCGAACCTCGGAAGCTCACAGCCGTCGGGCTTCCACCTCCAATTCACAAAATCTACATCTTTCCGCCCATTCTTGCCACAGTTCTTCGAATCCGGGATCGTCGAACAGCTCCAATTCGTATAAACAGACCCCCTCAGTTCAGGAATCCAGTGACCCGTGAATAAGTCGCATTTGTCATCATCTGCACGGTAAATAACGTCACCATATATGGTACAGAAAAATTCTATGTTGATGATGTTAAGGGATTTTGTTGTAGTCAAAGAATACCTTTCTTGTGTTCAACCGAGAGAGACGTCTGAACAACGTTTTGTTTGGGTGAGATCTTAAAAGGGTGCGGAGAATAGAGAATGAAGAAGATGAAAAGAGTAGCTGCAACTGGTAACCATAACAGAAACGAAACAGATCTTCCGGAATTCATCGTCTTGTGGCAATGGAGATTCTCTGGGGCAGAAATTGGATGAAAGAACTTCATGTTTAATGGAGAGGGAGTGGCAAGTGAAGCGCTTTCGATATTATGTAACGGGGGAGAGAAGCCCTTCCTTGTGGGTTATATGTACAGATTCTGTAACTCTTACAAGTTTATGGACATGGAGGTCGTGACTACCACCAAAAAGGAACTCGAAAAAGGAAATGCTTTGTCAAATGTAACGGTTGTCGTCTGATTAAGGTACGTGGACGATTGGAAACACACGGTAGTTACATGGAAATTTGCAGGGGCCTTCGTAATCGGCCACCATTATCGGCGCAATTCCGCAAACTTCTTGCGAATACACTTTACTTCGTGGGCTTTCTGGTTCCAACCTCTTGATTTCCCACTTAGAACATAACGACAAAGGAAATTTCGAGGTGGAGATAGAGAATGCAAAAGAGCTTACTGAATGAGATGGAATCAAATCCAACTGATGGGTACGAACGTCTTATCAACTTCAAATTTAGTAGCATGGCCCACTGGATGTATGGTCTTATTTCCTTGCATCATGAGGTCTATTTATACTTCGTGGAGTGCACGTCTGGACCTAGTACCGCACGTATGTAAATAAAAAGAGTAGAACATGGATGAGAATTTGTTGAAATGAAAAATGGAGATTATTTTCATAAAAGAAGTATTTGTTTTACACACTTTCCAAGGGACCTATTCGTTTTATTATACATATGAAATTAATAAGAGTTTATGCTACTTAAGGCTAAAATTTGGTAAGGGGGTTTTTTTGGAATGTAAAAATAAAAGGACAAATCTATCCTCATAAAAATATAAGACAATATAATATTATAAGGTTGTTTTAGGAAAAAATTTAGTTTGCTTTGGCATGCTTCCCAAGATTGTGTTCTCTTTATATATAGTATAGATAAAAGGTAGAATCCTTCACAAAACCTACTCAACTCAAATTAGAAATTTGGTTTGATTTGTGTCAATTTAGTTTAATTCAACACACATAAAATGAGTTATCTAATTATTATAACCTATAACATTCATACATAAAAACAAGCCTCATTTTGTTATCATATCTACGGTACTATAATTGTCATCATCATCATCAAAAATCAGTTTCCACAAATGAGATCAACGGCACAATTCTTATCTCCCATGAGCCCGTTGTCGAGCCCTTTTAGGGGCTAAACATTTGATTTAATCAATAAATAAATAAATAAAAATTATGAAACCTAGGCGGGTGAGGATGTTTAGTCTTGGGCCAAAAGTGACCCATTACTTAATGGCTTTAATCGGGCCCATCAGCTTAGGCCCAAGGTGCAAAATGAAACAGGCTACAGTACGGAGGTCCAAGTAAATTAATTCTCGCTTTCCTCTTCATGACATCGCCATCAAACGAACATCCAAAGCTTTCTTGGTTCAGGCGCTGCGCAGAGATGAAAACTTGTAGTTTCGTGAGTTGTTTTCTCCAAAATTTTCGTAAGAGGGCCTCTCACGGGTTTCGATTTCTCAGCCCCTTCCATAGTTATGGTTCTTCTCCTTCGGCAATTCTCGAGGATCGCATCCATTCTTACTGCAGATCAAGACAGGTGGATGAAGCAGTCTTTGTTCTTCGCTGCTGGCTCCATGAAAGCTCCAAACCTTCAATTGGGTCATGTTCTTCGCTGCAGAGATTTTTCTGCATATTATAGTATGAGTGAGAACAGAATAGAAGGTAACATTTTTTCTTTTTTTTTGGAACTCAAGGTATTCGGACTCGCTTACGCTCAACCGACTAATCCCTGGAATCCGGACCCGCTTACGCTCAACCGACTAATCCCTGGAGTCTCATGCAAAACCTGCAACCCACATGAGAAGGTGCATCAATGGATAGTTAGAAGTGCATGACAGATATCTTAAAAACATGAAGGAGAAAGGTTTCCACCCAAATATGGTAAGCTTATATCACTTTACAAGGATTTTGACAGGAAAACTAGATGTAGGAGTTGAAATGTTTCGTATGACTGTTGGTCACCCATTCTGTTTATCGATTATTGTAGTTTCACTTTTTACTCAACAAGATTGTTAGCCTTGGCCTGCTTGAGAAGTTCCTCAACTGATCCCAGCAACCAGAGAATCAGGCAGAGATTGGAATATCCATTTTTTCCCCCTATTTTCACAACTATATGATTTTAAAGCTTCGAAAAAAAAATCCCCATAGAAAATAAATATGAAGCCTTTTTTCTCTTCCCAGAATCAATGTCTTCAAATTATGACCACAATGTTCTCATTTATAGAGGCACTTTTATCTGCCTGAGCTTCCGTTGTTATGGCTACTTGATCATTCTTGTAAAAGCAAACAAAAAGCTCTAATGTTGACTGGCTGGAGATTTGTCACACCAGCATCTATCAGTTTACCAATTATATCGGTTTCGCTTGGAGGCCATACAGAGAAACTTGACATTCAATTCATTAGCACACCCGAAACAAAACACCGCCCTCTACAAGAAGTATTATTACTCCGCAGCCATTGAACCTGTCTACTCATTGACTCTTCCCTTCTATTGCTTGGAAGAGAAAGCAAAGCACAAGAATGAGAAACCAGAAAATCTTTCATCTTCTCTTGTAAATGCAGTACCCATAGGGAGGAGAGAAGGGGATACACAAAAAGCAAGAAACTCTCACACCTTTTCACCTCTGATATCTGTCGTTGTGGTATGGTAAGAATCATGAATGTTTCTTCCTTGACTGGCTAACTTCACAACTTATAAACAGAAACACCAATAGTAGTTAAGAGTAAATTTGAGATAATTTAATCCCTCAGCAACTTTTAATCTCTTGAATTCTCATGGCAACCGGAAACACCATAGAAAAATTCTCTAGCAGCAGTGAACAGCACAACCTTTACAATACACACATGGGTTTAGATTATAAGGCAGCCCATTTCCAACACTTGAACTTGTAAGCATACGTTAAATCATTCTTACGTTACATCATCACATCAACCGATCACTGATAACATATAAACACCAACGATACAAGATCCAAGAGAATACCTTCCAAGTTTATGTGCAGTCTCACAGATGACTCAGAATGCCATACACTGAACTCCGATAAATGGATCCGCTGCTATAGATGCATTTTGAATTCAGGTTGTTAATAAATAAAATAAATTACAAATACATCACACGGACATGATGGTATTTCATACAAAATCAAGAACCAACGTAACACAAATTCCAAAATTAGATGGTCAATGCTACAATTATATCTATATCAGTAAGAAGATATAAACAGCAATGGAAAATATAGAAGAGCTTCCACCCAAGCAACTCCATATGTCCAACCCTCTGTTGCCTGTTAAGAGGGTTGGCTGGGAGCAGATCAGTTGTGATGATGTCAGCCAACTAGATATTGTCGAGTTTGAGACCAGTATGGGCATCAAGTTCAAGTATCCAGGCAAAAACAGCAGACATTCTTTTCAACAGTTAAAAATATCTACATAAGGAAACTGATCTTCAAAGGTCATCCCACCGGAACAGATCAATGAGAAAACAAGCTTCCAAAACCTGATGGTTCCTTTTTATGTTATAGTTTGAACAGAAGAAAAGGTGGTCAGAATTTGTGAAACATTTAAAAAAGAACTTACCACCTGCCCTCCATGACAGCACCAGACGGTTAAACCCTTCATAATTAGTGGGAACTTCTCCTGAAATAGCCAAGGAAAATAAGACAGAGAAGACAAAAGTTGAAAAGCATGAAAAATCATTTAATTGAAGCAGAGAATCTCAACATTTACAAGAATTACAGCAAAGTACAAATCTTTTGTCCCTTGGAAAGGTTTCTTAGCAATCCTCAAAGCAAACAGCAGATGTGGGGGTAAGCATCACCCACATATGCCTGGGACTGCACTTCAAGGGCTGATTCCACCTTGTCACATCAAGTAGTGAATAAAATATTATTGGCTCCATCATCAACTACAAGAAAATGATAGGTATCACAGCTCACCAGACATTCACCAGTTGCCAACTTGCACCACAAATCTCCTATGGCCATGAAGATTGCTTGTAGCTAAACCTCTCGGCATCCCAGCCTCCTTCAGGCTCTTTCCTCTTCGGCACCCCACCAGCTGCCTGATACATCCTTGCTTGCTCAGCTAAGGCCTGTGAACTAGAAACAGAAAGTTGCCTCAAAGAGAACCTCTCATCCCTTCCTTCGAAATCCATTCCTCCAGGACCTGCATTGAGATCTAGACCCTGTCTTCCCCATTTCCTATTGCACTCAGCACCTCCATTACTAGTGGAATCTGAAAGACTTATAACGTAAGGCCTTGGGAAATGTGGAGATACTGCACCGGAAGGTGCCACCAATGGTGAAGGAACAGTAGGAAAGCAAAGTGCAGCACCAGATGAGGAATCCATATATGAGGAAACACTTGAAAATGAGGTTGATGGTAATGAAAAATTGGGTCCAAAAGGGAACCCAGGACATTGAAATGACGTGGCAGGAGTGAAGGCCCCCGAGGGAGAGGAAGACAACACTGATCCCCTGTAAACATCAGGACCAAAGTTAATGCCACCAGTAGGGGTTCCTATGATCCTTTGGGACCCAGAAGGAGCAACAAATGGATAGGGTTGCTCCCCTCTATCTGGCAAGATTGATGGGATTGTGACAGCTGAATAGGAGTTCCCAGGAGGGAACCATGATGAAATATTTCCTAATTCTGTATTGGTCATTCTGAGGCCAGCAACAGGTGACAGAAATGACATGCTGTTTTTTGAATGATGATTACGTGGTGCAGATTCAGTGCTCATTTCATCAAGGACAGGTCCATTATTCAAATCAATGTTCCTCAGGACACTCACCTCACCATTAGAAAATCCAGCAGGTGATGATTTAATTGGCAGAAGTGGAAATTCTAACCTCTGACTGGTACACGAAGGAATTTGCCCAATATCACTACCCTCATCAATTCTGTTCAAGTCAAAATCAAGGCCTCCAGCACTACGAATGGATGCAGGACTACAACTAAACATTTCACCGCGTGCCAAGCCACAAATAACAGGTCCAGTGTCAGAGACTTTCCTCTGACCAGAGCTCTGAGAACCCATATCCTCAACAACTCTTTCATCTGGTACATTCAAGTCAATGTCTAAAGGAGGGCGACCCTGTTTGACTGCTGTAACATGAAAAGTTTCAGCGGTACTGAGTGGCGTCTCCAAAACCTTTCTAGGTTCAGCCGGCCGGAAAGCACTTGTAGCAGCCGATCCTTTCCATCCAAGTTCCACCTTATTCCTTAGTAGGTTTTCAGGAGGAACAAATGAACCTTTTGCAGCAGCTGCCACAGTAATTGAAGCAGGAAGGCCACTAGACATGGAAGAGACAGCAAAAGGCAATGGACTAGGCAGATGAATAGCAGATGAACATCCAGGAGCTGCTGAGTTGGCTGGTTCTCCCTGGTTGGCATCATCCACAGGGAAGCCTTCATTCAAATCAAAGTCCAGCTTTGCAGCCATATCATCCCCTACTACAGATATTGAAGAAGCATTTCCAATGGACACACATTCCGGGGTCTCATTTGCATTAAGGGCAGTCAATTTCAATTCACTAGAGTTCACACATTGTTCAGATTCTTGCACGGGTTTTGCAGGTGACTCCTCTTGAGGAGCTGATCTACCACAATGGGACTCAATAACTTCCTTCCCTCCTGATTTCTCCTCAAGACCTTCACCACTGTGGTCTGAAAGGGTAGGATGTAAACCAGCTCCAACTTGACCATCATCAGTTGGAGGATCGTTACCATCCCATTCCAAATGTTTCTCATCCTGGTCCACATCTCCTTGTCCACCTATATCATTGACTGTTTCTGCCTTGAGCTTGTCATTCTTTTCTGTATCCAACACTTCAGTAGAACCAGAAAGTACAGCATCCTCGTTACTTCCCTCTACAGAATCCAAGCAATTCAGAGGAGCCAATGGCTTCTGTTCTGTTACAATACCACCACTATGAACTTCATGCATAGAATTCTTGTGATCACAATCCATTTCGGACAATGAGCACAGCTGTGATTCTTCAAGAGCCTCCTCCTGTAATTTTACACTTGAAACCACATTGCTGCTATCACGTGCCTCATTTACAGAACCATGAACAATGCTGGTTGCAACTGCCTGACTACTGTTAGCATTACGATCATCCAGAGAATCAAAATTCTTGTTTTCATCGAACAAGGCACTCCTTGCCTTATGTTTGAGTTCTGAGACACCCCCGCCATTCACAACAGCACCACTTACCTTTCTTTGTTCATACATTTGGCTGACTCCTTCACCTGCTGTCCCCTCTTCTTGTATTTCTGCAGAGCTTGAAACAACAGAAGCAGAAGTAACTATCTCATCAGAGCCCCCATCACATTTTAAGCATGAGTCTCCAATTTGCTGCAAATTCATGCATGAAGAATGCGCATGATCACTGTTCTCCCCTCCTTTCTCTTCAACAATGGATGATGTGCTTTTGCATTCTCCAGAAGCATTGGTCAATACTTGAATATTGAGATGATGTAATAATTCCTTGTTACATTGGGGAACAACAGTATTACCCTGCTTAGTCTGCATCTCAGTATCATTAGTACCAACATCCTGCTGGCACTCATTTAGAACATCTTCTTCACATGGAGATATCATTTTGGCATCATTACCCGTGCAAGTATCCTCATGGGAGTTCCTTCCTGGAGAACTGACTGGTGAAACCATACTAGATTTGGACATTTCTCCAGCAGCTACGCTGGCCAAGAGACCAATTCCAGTATCATCCCCCACTGTCGTAGAGGCACCAGCTTCAGAATACTTAATACAGCTTTCAATCAAGGCATTTATGGAGCTGAAAGGAGTCTCGTATGATTTCACTGACTTGGGATCATGTCCCCATGATGAGGTCACATTAGATGCTTCTACCAGTTTCAGACTCTCTTCACCAGTCTTGCAATGTTCTTTGTCAAAGACAGTCACAGGTGAGCCATCACCTTCATCCGACACAGGCACTCCCACTTTGACGTCATTGCTTTGCCATGATTCCATATTCACATCTGACGCAACATTAGTCTGACAAACATCACTCTTACCCTCTTCTTTCCTATCATTATCATGCTTCTCAGAATGCCCAGGTGAAGAACCTCTATTGACCATGGAAGGCTCTTCAAATGAACTTCCACTAGCACTACGTGCAGGACTGCGGCCAGGGTTTGGAAACCTAACAATTAGACGGTGACTGTTCCCATGATCCATGGGAGGCATATCAGGTGTCCTTTCACATGTTAATCCAGACTGCGATACCTTTTCAGGCACTAAATTCCTGTTTGATGAACTGCATTTAGCCGAACTGATTTCCTTCTTAACTCCAGTAACAGAAAGCCCCACATAACCATTGCTTGATTTCCGATGGCGAGAAGAACCACTAGATACCTTATTCATTGACCCAGCAGTGGAACTTCTTGCATCCTCCTTCCATGAAGAACCAACATTTTTGGCATGATCACTAGAATAGGATTGGCTATTGTTCTGTGATTGACTAGAACTGCTGCTCTTCTCCTCTTTTATTGTTACAGGTATATCTAAGGGAGCACTGCCAATTGCCGTTTTAGAATGTGGATCCTTTGAGTTAATTCCAACTGATCCAGACAATGAACCCAACTTCACAGATCCAGGAGACAAAGGTGTAAACTTTGAAAGAGCTTCCACATGGCCAACCTTAACTGTTCCAATTTTAGTTGCAGAAGGTTGTGTAACGGCACTCTTAATGGCAACCTCAGAGGATCCTCCTGTCCGTCTGCTACCTCCATGAGAAATTTCTGAGAAACCAGGCTTGGTGGGCCATGACACAGTTTGACTTGACCCAGATTTTGCATCATTGATCTTCATTTCAGCATGTACTCGCTTCTTCCATGTGTCAACCAAACTCCTGGCCTTCTTCTGAATTTCCAAATTTTTATGACTACGCAAATTATTGACAGACCTGCCAATGTTAGAATTCTGCAAGGCATGAAGATTCACGGGCAGTTTATCAAGTGCACGAAGTAAAGCCAATAGAAATTCATCTACAGTTCTATCACTGTCCTTGGGGCTACTATCATCTCCAGTTTTCCCTTTATGCACCTCCTGGAGCCATTCATCCAATATAGGCAGCCCCCTGAGCTGCACGAACTGGCCAAGACAGTCAAACCTATCTGTAGTTGATAACACATCTGCAAGCATTATTCGCCCAACCAAGTCTATCTTCTTGTCACCTCTATCAGGTTGCATAAGTTGCACCAGTTTCTCAACTCCTTCAGCATCTAAAAGCCCTCCTTTATCTGTTATTCTGGAAATCTCAGATTTTAAGCTCTCCATTCTAAAGTGATTAGAATCCCCATCCTCCGTTTTCAAGGAACGTTCACGCTTTACATGCTCAGAAACCTGATCACCTCGTTCCCTTTTCTTTCCCTTACCTTGAGAAGGCACAGGATTGGCACTATTCTGTAAATTCTCCAAACCAGGCTTTAACTGTGGTGTTGATGTAGGACCATTCAATGGTTTTGGAGAACGACCTCCCGACTGCACCCCTGCGTGCATTTCTAGTCGTGTTTTGTCTAATAATTGATCTACTTCTTCTTGTCGCTCCTATAGGAAAGAGAATAATATTTAAAAATAATAATACATGAAAAAAGAGAATCAGAAACCTAATATAGAATAACATAATACCATTTTGAAAGCAGGTATAAAAAGGTCACCAAAGACTTACATTGATATAGTCCTGATCAGTTAACCACCATAAACACCTGTTAGCAATGTCATAAACTCTCCTGCACACGAATGAAGATATCCCTGAAGGAAGCTCAACACCTTTGTGAAGAAATGCAACTTTACATGGATGGAGTAATGATGCAGCAGGTATCTCATCCTTGTGAAACGAATAGAAGACCTCGTTTGGCGCAGCTTCCAGCAAGATGCCTTTTCCAAGCTTTACTTCAGCAGGTCGGTAAAGCCAATTCACACCTAGCTTCAGATTGTCCTCTCTGCCTGATGTTAACCAACGGATTATTCCAATGAACGGTGGGGACTCCTGGGGCGGCTTGAAAAGTGCACAGTCACCAACGCTAATCTTGCGTCCATCCTAAGACACACAAAAAAAAACATGGTGAAAAATATAAAGTAAATGAATAAAGTTCAGAATTTCATAAATAATGAGTGACCTGGCAGTGTTAATGGGTATTGGATTAGTCATAATACAATAATGGGTGCTGGATTAGTCATAATACAGGCCTGAATTCACTATCTATTTGAAAAGTTGTAGACCATAGAAGGGAGGCCTTATGGCTCTGGACCTGGAAGGATGGGAATGGTATGGGACATTTTCAAGTATGGTTGGAAAACCTGCGCTAAGTTAATGAGTCCATTTGTGTCCTTTGCGAAAAGAGTCCTGGAAACCATGAACATTTATTTGTTGATTGTGAATAAAGCTCCAAGATATGGGGTACCATACTTCGAAATTGTTGTTTGTGCCTTTAAACACAAATTTTGGCATGACATTATCCTATGCGTGGCAAATAAACAATTGGGAATGTCCATTAAGTAGGTTCTTGTAAGATTGTCCTTGGCACAACTGTTTGTCATGTGTGGAGAGAAACAAACAGGCAAGTGTTCAAGAATTCTCATCTACCAAAAAATGAAGTAAAGCATTGCTGCTGATAATGTTGAAGAAACAGGCAAACGTTCAAGAATGTTCATCTACCAAAAAATGAAAGTAAAGCATTGCTACTAGTAAGGTTGACGATTGCACATATTTCATAATTCTATGTGCAAAGTTTCAACTCAGAATTAATCCCCTTATAAATTAAGCAAAATTGGAAGTAAGGTTTACAGCACATTATGTATTTACAGGAAATTAAGGCTCCGTTTGCTTTGATATAAAATATTTTAAGATGGCATTAATTGACTTTCTACTTAACATGTGACTTTCATTTTTATTTTTTTATTTTTTTTTTATTTTTTTTTATTTTTGTTTAGAAACATGGAGAACATATCGAAAACACACCTTTTCACTTTCATCTATTTGATCGAAATAAGGTAGGAAAATAATTTAGAGCATACAAAAGCACTATAATATTGATGGTTATTTGGTGATGTTATAATTATTATAGTTGATGGCCATATGATACCACCAAAGATGGCGGTGGCAAAAATGGTACAAAAGAGGAAGTGGTCATAGTTTTGTTTCTACTATTGAAAATGATAGTGATATCTATGATATATGTGGTATCAGTTAGTAATGTTATAACTGGTTGTAACTGGTAAGCCACAAATGTGAGCATATTGATGCAGCAACCACTGGAGACCACAGTTAGTGGCAGTCGCAGCAGCTATGGCAACAACAGTGGCATAAGGGTGATATGCTGGTAGTTGTAACCATGGTAGTGGTGGAAACAATGGTAGCCGTGGCAGTGGTGAAAGTGATTGTATGTAGTGTTGGGGTAGTACCCATGACAATGACACAGTGAGAATGGTGATATGCTGATAGTAGTTGGTAGTGGTGTGACAGCAAAAACAACAGAGGTGCCACAGTTGTGGTGGTGGTGGTGGTAGAAAAAGTAGTTGTATCCCAACTGAGATGTTGGTGATGATGGTGCCAAAAATAGTTGTATGCCAATGGTGGCGGTGGAGGTGTTTGCAATAGTAGTGACGACACTATCTATGACATTGGAGATGATATTGTTATATTATGAGTTATTTGGTGGTATGTTGGCAGCTGAAACGTTGGTGGTGGTGGTAGTGGCAGATACAACAATGGAGTTTCCATTGTTATATTAAGTAAGAGTGATATTATAAGTGGTCAAGTGCCTCCGTCAAGTGCCTCCGTTAAAGGTGGTAACCAAAGTGTGTCGTGCCGTGCCATGCCGTGCCATTTCAATGACATTTCGCTAGGTCAGATGCAATATTTTGCAAGAATTTTTCCAACACCCGCTCGTGCAGCAGCAAATCCAGTTCTGCCATACCGAGAAATTCCAAAGATTTTTTCAAATTTTAAAAATATATATATAAAACACACAAATTGTAAAAAAAAAAATCATGCAAATAAAAAAAAAGACTTAAGAATTTTAGGTTGAAATACATTATAAGCATTCAATAATATCACCAAATAAAATAAATTTTGTGTACAGCAATACAACTCCACATAAATATACAATTCCCCAAAAAAAAATCATACAATTTCAAAAAAAAAAAAGTTTGTAAGATAATATAACAATATTAAAAAATTTTGAAAACTAATTTTAGAGCGATAATAATATTACTACTGCTTAGTCTTTGTTATTACTTGAGCCAATGTTATGCTCTATAGGCTTATTCTCAACTTACTGTCCTACTGCTTCATCACGGAAGTGGTAGCCCAGTGGTCCTCCAGGTTACTCCCATGTGGTTTGGAGGTGGAGTCTTGGGATCAAATCTCCTTGCATGCAAGGGCTAGTCTTAACTCTTAAGGACTGAAACCAATTCTACTTGCAGGATTTGTAGCACTTTCGTGGTGCTATGGTGACTGTCCATTCATCCCAACTAAAGCAGGGATGTGTGGTAGCTATGGCTCAATCCGAACATTCCGTAGCGGGGAGGAAGGCACTATGGTCATGCCCAGTGGTGTCGATCACGCTGGTAACTCCCTTCCTTTTTGTCAACCAAAAAAAAAATCCTTCAATTTCAAGTCATCCCATAGCTCCCATTTTAAATTTACTCCCTCTCTAGCTTGATCCGCCAAAACCAAACACTCTACAAAAGGCATACACCAAGGTACCTCCTCTTGAACATGAGTAGTTAATACATCCATATTAATGAAAAAGAAGGGCTCATGGCTAAACCACATTATAAACTCATCCCAAGTAGGAACTTCTTTCTGTCATTACCCACAGCTATCACCATAATAAAAATTCCCATATACATGTCCTCAATAACCAATGTATCTTATTGGCATCTTTGCTCAAAACCTACCAAATTTACTCTCTTGGAACTCTAGCATATTACCTTTTTAGATCATAAAAATCATGCGAAGATCTCTCCTTTTATCTCTACACTTTCCCACTAATCATCGAAGTAAAAGTTCGCCTAAATGGTAGACCTCCCTGGTGTAAAGTTCAACTAGTTTTCTAATAATAAGGTTATACTTCTTAGCCCTTGCTCCATTGCTCTTTCTAACAGTATCATAATATGACTAACCCCAATAACTAATATAGTTTTCAACATCTACTTTATTCTTATATATAGACAATATCATGCTCACCAATCATTTGGAAATCTTCTAGTCTATGAAATTCCGTCATATAATTTGTTAGCATTTTCTAGATTTTCTTTTTTCGATGGAAATTACTATATCATAAATCAGAGTAATAATATGAGTACAAAAGATCAAGAAAGAAGAAATAACTACAAAAAGATCCAGTCCAACACTCCCACAAGGAAGATACTACAACCCTAACTCAGGTATGCCCAATAAAATAGATACCTAAGACTGCCTTCTTTTGCTAGACGGTTTGCTAGTTTGTTAGCTGATCAATGCACATGTTAGAATGAGATATTCAAATTGCTAGCCATGGACCTAGCCAACCGAACTAAATAAGAGAAAGCCCAAAAAACTTGTTTATCGTCTCTAACCCAAAAAATGATAGTGAGAATATCCCCTTCCACTTGCAAATCCATGGAACTCTTATCGGAAGCCTCCTTCAAACAAGAGGAAAGCATACAATACATTCTTCCTAGAAAGTGAACAAAAAAGAAGTACAAATTGACATTACAAAGTTTAGGCCTAAATTATACCCAAATTCATTATCTCGTGACTATCTTCTCAATTTTGGTTTTTAAATGAAAGGGTAGTAACAAGGCATAGCATTTATATGCAATATTTTAAACGTTATTTTCACTGAAAATTTTACCATTTGACCTTAGGTAATATTTCACGAAAATTTCGGTAAAATAAGAGCAAAATTTAATTCCAATCGATATCAACAATAAGAACAAAATTTTGTTAGTTTTTCTACATAAGTATATCACAAGTAACAATAATAATGTCAAGATATTGGTAATATTTTTACCAAAATATTGGCAATATCATGTGATAAAAAGGAAATTTCCCTATAGAAAAATATCTGCAAGAGGCGACCGTGAAATTTCATCAAAATTTAAAACATTATTCGCATGTCCATTTTTAGGAAGCGATGTGAGGAGGCAGCTTTGTAAGCTGCTCAAAGACATCCAATAACTCCAGTAGAAGTAATTTCTAAGTTCAAGGATTTTGCAAAAAGCGGACTACACTTTCTTTAGTCTTCTGAATTGCAATCTTCCAAGAAACTGCTCCATGCAATAATTACTAACTATGGTTACATTACCGCCTACCTTGCCCAAAACATTCACCTTTGCCCATTAAGGTAGAAACTTTTGATGAATTCATGGCAACATCTACAAAGTGAACTACCAACAGGTCCCAATGACAAAAGAAATCGCAACCACTGAATGGTAATAAGGAAAAGTTTATGGTCTTATTCTGCCCTTGCACAAAATCTCAAATTAGAACACTCTCCTCCTTGGTTAAGAACTGATCAAACTACGCAACAAAGGCAATAAAGCCTCCTCAAAAACTGGATGTTTAGAAAATCATTTGTGCCCTGTGAGTCAATTCAGATCATCACAAATTGAAATTCATACTAGACTCACATGGTTTGGAGCGCAATGAGCAGCCAAAAGCATGCACCAAAAGGTGGTAACATATCAATTACCTTTGAATCCACATCATCATGACCTAACTGATTATTGTTCAATTCTTAATCAAGATATTTGACGGCTCCAATCATCTCTCATCATAATGCCAACACCATCCTTTTCTTCTCCACTCTTTTAATTTCCACCCATACAATCTGCTTAAAAGATGCATGGCAGTTCAAAGCTCCCATTAAAAGGCTTGGACCAATTTCTTGCTCAACTAGAAAGCCGCTCAAAAGGGCTGTCATATGTATAGCTAAACTTCAAAGATTTCACCATGAAAATCCTGAAATACATAAGGACCAAAACAGATTATTAATCCTGCTAAAAAGTTGTCTCAAATGGATATCCATGGTTTTCCCCTTACCAATCAAACTACCATGTGCCATCATCAACTGGTTAAACAAAAGCAACTCCATTGTCTCTTATGTAATATGGTATAAACAAACAAAAAAACCACCCCAAAATGGGAATTCAAATTTCATGAAAGGGCAATTGGGAACCCAATCCAATATCCTCTGCCCCCTTATGACCGTAGATAAATCAATCACCGATCATGAAATTAACTTGGATTGTTCCACAAAATTTTAACCCTTTTCAATGGGTTGGACCGAATACAATAAGGAATAACATCACATTAAGTAACATGCTATCTCAAAGAAGACTTAACATGACTGCCAAAAAATGTAGGCAAAGAAGCACTATGTCCATATGGCTAAACCTTCCCATGGAAGGTCGTTTGAAATCCTCCTATCTTGACAATGCTTGTTGAAGTGCGATGAGTCAAAAGGGATAGCATGGATTAGCCACCCCATTAACTCCACTATCACTACATGGTTTCCTTCAAGAATTGCTTATCAATTGGTCAATCATATGAGCAATAGTATTCATGTCCTTGTTCACCTTCAATTTTGCAACCATGTTCTAACTGAGAACTGAACACATTAATACCAGCTTTATAGAAGTGTTCAATCAATGAAAATTATATTTGACCAACATTTGATTGAAAAGAAAAGGTAGAAATTGAATAGAAGAATATAAACTAATCAATTTGAAGTGATCAAACCTCCAAAATAAATCAATTCCATTTCTCTGCCAAACCTCAGAAACACCAGAATTGTGATTATCAAAAGCCTATCCACATAAATAATAAAAACAAAGGTAATAATTGAATACGGAAATTGGGAGCAATGAAGTATTGAAACTAAGGGTGTAATAAAGAGTCGTAATGGTGTATTTCACCAGACAGAAGTCAGCAGTCATTCACAAATTTTGTTTCACAGCCAACAATCAGACAAAACTAGGAGTTATGTTGCAAACTGCAGATCATTGGATTAAGAAAATTTATTATTGTTAATGCTGAGCCAAACATAGGATATGACTACCTATGCTATTGAAAAACTCAAACTTGTATATTTCTGTAAACTGATAGAGAAAAAAAATTAGCTATGCTGGCAAAATGGCCATTTCTCTCGAACAAAGAACAGGAGTTAACTAGCTATTGCAACTACAGAAATTCAAGCTTGTATATCCACAACCCCAACAAAAGATGCATATTGACCAGCCTACCAAATTGCAAGTTCCTTCCCTCCACCCCTCGCTACCACCCCCAACACACACCCAAAATCCATACGGAGCTATAGATCTTAAAAACAGTAAATTGTCGAAAAGGAATTTTCACCTGCGCCCAACGTTCCCATAAAATGAAAACCGAACTAATCACGAAATTTGTAAATTCAATTTAAACATAACCGGAAACGAGTAGTTTCCAAATGGATCATTTCCCCTATCACAACCAGTAACAGCAACTCAACCCCCCACCCACCCACACACACCGCCACCAAAACTCATCGAGCAAACTACATCCAATGGAATTGCATTGTTCTCCTCGATTATCAACAACCAACACCACCGTCCCATCTACATCCACTGGATGGACCGGAGAAAGATATGATTGAATATAAAATCAAAGCAATTGAGAAATCCCCGCATGAGAAATACCTTACAGAAGAAATTAACAGAAGGCGCGGCAGAATCGACAGCTACAGACGTCGTGCCGAGCGCGGGGACCGGCCACATGTGCCGCCTCCGTTTCCTCTCCTCACCTTCCCGCCCATGCATAGCCTTGCATCTTCGCCAATTTTGGTTTCGATCCCACTTTTGTCCCGAACGAGAAACATCAATCCCACCGATATTCCACCGCTCAATCCACAGAACCCTAAAATCCGATAATTCGCATCGTAGAAAACCCTAGATCCGTTATTGACCCTTCTATTATCATCTCTATGCCCTGTTAAAAACAAGAAATCCTAGTTTCCGCGCATGCGATGCCCTGAAACAAGGGAATTCGAAATTTGGGGCTTATTCTTCTACAGCGGTTTTCATCAATTTGTCCATTAAATTGACGATAAGGAGCTAGCAATTTCAGATCCGCAAACAGGGGGGATCAATTCAGAAAACAAGATCGAGGGGTTTCGACCGCCTTCCAAGAGAGCTATGATTTCGCGATCAGAGAGGGAAAGACGAAGAGAAAATGCTGTTTTGAGACCACGCCAGACGGCAAAAGGAAGGTGTACTTGCAAGTCCAGCACGGGTAGTCAGGGTAGTTCGGGGGTAAATTGGTCTTTAGTGATAAGTTTTCAAAAGAATTTAGATTCAGTCGCCTAATTATTGAAAATTAGGAATTAGTAATAATGTTTTAAAATAATTAAGAATCAGTATTATTTTACTATTCATAAAAATTTTCCTCTGACTGCCAAAAAAAAAACCTTGAAAACCTTTTCACAAGAGCGACGTTTGCAAGTCTTTTTAGTAATAATTCTCAATTATTTTAAAAATATCATTAATTCCTAATTTTTAAAAATTAATCGACTGAATCTGAATTATATTGAAAAAGTAACATTAAAAACCAATTCTTTCGTACTAGGGGCAGGCTGTTCCCCGTATTCACAAAAAATGACAAAAATAAACCTCGGCCCGCTCCTGCGAGACACCCGAAATGGCATTCGCGGTTGGTGTTAAGATACAGATGGTTAGAACTCGGAAGTTTAGCTTTAACTGGGGCCCGACCCCTTTGAAGCCCGCTCAATCCAGCCCAAATAGGCTGAACTAACTATAAGGTCTGGGTTTTCGTAGCCCCATCTAAATAATAGCCTACCCTAATTATTTGGTTTGGGGTTTTACTTTTGTCCCAGCTCCATCTTAGACATAATTTGAATTCAAGATATATACTCACATAATACAACACGAAAAAGTCTGATCAAGACCGACAGTTATGTAGAGCTGTAAGCATGGCGGGTTAGGTTGGGTCGGGTTATGATGAGTTCAGGCACAATCTAGTTAAAGATTTACTTACCCAAACTCGCTAGTGGCCCGCCCTAATCCAAACTCGTTAAGCTTAAATCAAACCCAAACAATATTATTTGAGTTCAAGTTGGGTTCGAATTGGCTCCAAAAAAATGTAAAATATTGAATATTTCTTTTATTTTTTTGTTATAAATGCAAATGTTGAAATATCATTAATTGTATTTGTACTCCTAAATTTAGGATAATCATTGCAACTATACCCCTAATGTTAAATTTCATTAACTTTTGTCATTTATTTTTATTAAACGACTAATATAACTTTATATAAGATTAAACAATGTTAGATAGCCAAATGACTATATGCTTGGCTGAATTTGAATGAAGTAGTTACTAATTAAGCAAATTAATCAATGACATATTGTGTAGATGGAATAAATATAATATTACAACAACATAGATAAAAATATAAGATAATATAATAGAGTAAATACAAAATATTTTTTATTTAATAGAAGGTTATTTTAGTCATTTGGCAAAAATAAACAATAAAAGTTAATAGACTATAAATTCAAGGGTATAATTGCAACAATTATGCTAAATATAATGATATAAATATAAAAATTAAATATTTTACTAACACAGGAGGATATAGATGTAAATTTCTCATAATATATGGGGATAAATGCAAAAAGCCCAAAAAAAAATTGTGAGGGTGACTTTCCTTGCTAGCTATAAAAAATGTTCTTCTAATTCGAACTCTTCAAAATAAATCACATTATTTCACACAGACGACAAAATTTGCATGCCTGGAAATCTCTTTTCTTACTCTGCTATAGAACATAATAGGGTTGTTTATCGGATCGGGCCGGCACGGGCACGGCACAACACAACACCTATTAGCGGGCTGTGTCATGCCTAGGGTAATGGGCACTAGGCCTATCAAGGCAAGGCTAGCGAGCTTGCATTAAAAAAAATTAATATGGGGTTTTTGGCCTCTTTTGGGTTCTTTTACCTTTTTTTTTACAATTTTGGGGAAAATTGTATCCTAATATATGTAAAAATTATGTGTGTATAATAAATATAATTTTTTAGAATTTTCTGTATTATTTATTTATTTATTTTTATTTTTTCTGAATTTTTTAATACATTTATCATGTTGTCTATGGCGCAGCCCGCTAGCTTGCGTGCCACATCCCGGCACGATACAACTTAGTCTTAGCCGTGCCACGAGTTAGGCTGTGCCTGGGGTATTGGGTTACGGGCCAAGCACAACCCGTCTTCTAGGTCAATCATGCTGTGCTCGGTCCGCGGCCCGCCAAGCCCGGCTAAACGCGCCCGTGCATGCCGGGCCAACCCGTTAAGCGACCCTAGAGGGTAGATCGCGGTCGATGAACTGCCATGGACTCGAGTCTAGAGCGAGGAGTTCGCAGTGCATTTCTTTCTCCGCACTAAAACCACCTTAGGAGACGAGTCTGAAGCTAAGACCGTCACCTTCGACAGGTCATCTAACACAGCTATCTGTCATATCCTTCGCTGTACCAGTCTTATTTGTATGCTTTTCTTCGGAAGAAATCTTCATTTCCGTTTTTCTATTAATCCATTCGTGAATTCTCAACCAGTAATGATCAAAAGAGGGACAGCGTTGTCTCGGAGGAATATATTCCTATCGGAGGTGAACTTGATAAAGGAATATTTCGCTTTTAAGAAAAGCTAATTATCCGCCTGATCTTAAGAATTGTTACCTCAATCTTCGCAGTCTTTCAAGCCAGGGAAGGATCGGCTGTAAGGTGATGAGATTTGAACTTTTGAGTGTAATTACATTACAGATTTGGTCATTTGTGCCATTGTATATGTATAATTGCGTGTGCGTGTGTATGGTTGTGTGTGAGATTTCTCAGTCTAGGTAAAATGCGGACAACTAGAGTTAGAGATAGAGGCGGGGACACTAGGGAGGATAGGGATGGGTTTTGCAAGCAAAGCGAAGAGCTTTTTTTTCGTTCATGCATTGTCTAGTACATAAGAGCTTTACCCTACGATAAAATTGGGGGAATGAACAAACGACCAGGAATTACAGATTCATAATTATGTAATAGACCGTTGCTAGCATGTGAGATGGTACTGGAACCAAGGCGGATGTAGGTCTGTATTCCAAGTTTCCCTGGAGATTGGCCAAAAAAAAAATGGAAAATATGGTTAATGCAGGAGTTTGATCAAGGTTAAATCCAATTAAATTTTTTCTTTCTTGCTGCAATGAGGAAATTTTTATTGCAGGATGGAACTGAAAGAGAAATTACAGTCTGAGAAACTAATTAATCCAAATAACTAAAAAAGCAAGTTGGTAGGTTTAAAAACCTGCTCCTCTGTAGTGCTACTCAGTCGGTGGCACCCATTCAAGTTATGCATGGAAAAGCCGAAGTGAAAATTATTTAGGACTTTGGACATCAAGTTTGACGTCCCTTTATAATGTGAGATTCTCCAATGGTTGAAGCTTCCTTATTAGTATACGAAATAAACTGCCTGTGATTGCTCTCAAGTTGGGCTGAGCAGACGTCTTCAATGATGGCCAAGTTCAAAGCAGTTTGGATAGGAACGTTTAGTCCATCATGTATTATTTGCTCTGGTAATCCCTCTACATGCTGCTATTCATTTTATCATGTTTGTGTTGGAGTAGGTTGTACACCTCCCACTCTGGCACCGTGTTAAACAATCATTGTACCTAAAAGCTTAAGCTAACAAGTGAAAGTGTAAATATGTATATCAAAGGGCCCAAATATGATATCTCAACAGTTTGGGTGCTTTGCACATGCCATGATGGAACCATACACTACATCTTTATTCATTTCAGGATTCAGGATAGAGATATATGGGGACATTTCTTACCATAAATTAGGATGCACTGGGTGATGCTACATACCCTTGTGGATTTATGCAATCATTGGAGCCATGGGATTAGAGGAAGGGAAAATGCTTTCGATCGGGTATTTCCATGCTATTTTATGGTAGATTTAGAAGGAGAGGAATAAAAGAATGTTCAAAGATATTCAAAAATCAATAGCATCAGCGATTGATTCTATAGTGTTGGTAATAGCATCATGGGTTGTGGGTTTTGAGGAGTTCAGGGGAATACCAATCTGACATAGTAATTAAGGAACTTGAAGGTGATATGCTTTTCTTCGTCAGGGTGCAATGGAAGCCTTTATTGGAAGACAACCTTAAATTGAATTTTGATAGATTTTCCTTGGGTAATCTAGGGTTATCAGGGGTGAGTGGAGTCTTTAGGAATCATTTGGGAGAGGTGCTGCTTTCCTATTATGGCCTAATTGGTGAAGGAAATTCCACCCCTGCAGAGTTGCTAGCCATTCTCATGGGTTTGAAAGAGTCATAGAAGGAAGGTGTGGGAATGTTCAGGTGGAAGGGGATGTGAAATTATTATTAAATGGATGATTGGTGAGGTGATAGGTCCTTGGCAGATAATACGTTGGATACATCAAGCCAGGTTACCAGCAAGAGTTGAACGTTTTGTTCAACCAAGTGCCTAGAATTAGAATGGCTAATGCAATGACAGACAAGTCGGCAAGAGTGGGAGCTTGAAGGCAAGACTTCCTCTATGGCATAACAGAGATGGAAGAGCTGTAGGGGATCGGGGTATTAAGCAAGGGTTTGGCTGTCTGGAAAACAGTATAAAGGATGATTTTTTAGTGTTGGTCTCTATGAATGTTTTTTGTTTTGTGTGACTGATCTTATGAACATACACAGAATTTATATGTTCTTCTCATCTCTTTCAGTAAAGAAATTTCATTACAATCAGAAGAGAGAGAGAGAGAGAGAGAGAGCAAAAATAGCCATGAGAAGTGGGTTAAAAACAAAGACAGCAGACCCATAAGATTGACAATCTATCTATTCAAATAATACCTGCATCTATAAACCAATCCACAATGAATCAAAGCATGTGTAAGAGCTGCGCTTTATGTGTCTAGAGCAAGTGTTGATAAAAAAAATTGAGTGGCTGAAGGTGTGGGAATCCTTATGAAGGTAAAAGAATGCTGTTTTCTATTTGAATTGATCCATTCACTATATCCAAATGAAAGCTCTTAACTTTAATAGCCTCTGACATTTGAAATGTGGACTTGTGCAGTTGAATGTGACTGATAAGCAATATTAGTGAATTAATGGGATATCTCCATGAGTTCTATGATTTGACTTTGTCACTAGATTCTTACCTCAAATTCTTAACTAATGAGACTTATTGATAGAAAGGCAAAATAAGTGCATAATGAGTATGACTAAAGTAGAACATTCAGAGTTGCTGTTGTTGCTGAATAGTGAATGGCAGTAGGTTTTAAATATCTACCAATTACTGTTTCTCTGGCTGAGTGTATAAATATAAGAAGTGGAAAATTTGACAAGGAGTAAGTTACTTTTCCAAGTTGTTTCATGATCCTAATCGTATATTGACATTACAATGTCAAAATACCTTGTCTCAGAAAATTGGGTAGGCAACACAAATTTGATGAATACTGTATCTTCAGATTGATCATGAATCTTTAAATCATTTCTATCAACTTCATCCTGCTTCTTATCGGCCTTCCTTTATCCTTCTATATTAGTAACGTATAGGGTGCTTAATATCTCCCCTCAAATTCCAAGGCAGCCCCAAACAAAGGGAAACTTTGTTTATGTAGGAGTTTGATTTGGATCTTTGAAATTATGAGCTAACGAGGAAGGTACAATAACTTAATAGTGATGCTGAATATAATGAGATATGATCTATGATTTGTGGAGCTCAGTGTTTCTTTCAAATTATGAAATAAAATTTATCTCTGTATTAGAGTTGAGGAAGCTGCATTGAGAAATGATACGTGTATGAGTGTATCCTTGTAAATATTGAAGTGCTGCTAATATGCTGAAAGGTTGAACTTCGAAAATGTGCTAAAGAAAGGGTACCAAAAACAAACTCTTTTGATGTTAATATTCTCTATTCATTAAGCGATTAGAGATGGCACAATCAATAATCTCCGATAACATAATCTGGGAGAGCATGCACCACCTGTTTTTACTTTGACAACTAGGGGTCAAGGACCTACTTACCACTAAAGTGATTACATCTTTGTTACTGAGTGCACATTTGCATAGAGCTCATTGGAAACATTCCAGAAATGAGAAACAAGTTTTTTCTATCTTATTCATCATTTTTCTGGTTTTTCCAAGTTTTATACTGCCTAAATGAGTCTGTTCCTTCCTGAATTTGAAGTACTATTAGAGTGTCAAATTTGTCTCATCTTGTTTCATCTTTATAATATTGATTATATATAATTTTTGAATAGGTTGAGATTATTTTCAAAATTGATCTTTTGAGTTTGATTCCTACCATTTATTATTCTATTGTGATTTCCCCTGAACGATGTATTACATCTTCACCATCCAAATGTATGGATTCTTGATAAATAATGTCCGTTCTCTTATCAGTCTTCCTGTTTACTTGGACAAGGCGGTTTTAATTGTGATGAAAGAAGTTCATGTTAGCAGTCTGTTCCTTCCTAAAACTGTTAATGTGGGTAAAGAAAGTGGTAAGGCATGCCTATAAAGTAGTAATCTTCGTATATTAATACATGTAAAAGTTTGATCACACTGGCTTTGTCTACTGTTCTGTTTGCCCGTATGTATTGAGTTTGAAAGGAAATGTTCACAAGCATATTGAAATGGCCAATGATGATTTCTTGTTGGGAGTTTTTCCCTTGCTGGGATGGTGTACAGGCATGTTACAATCAATGTAATATGATCAGTGGTGCCTTGTGGTGTGTTATATGATAGCTGATTATGTACCTCGTGTAAGCATTTCATCCAGAAGAATAAGCAGCTGTGTGTCCATACTGCTCTTATGTTAACAGTATGTCTCTATATTGGTCAAGCAATCACTTTATCGAAGTTGTTTAACTTGGTAAATTACTCTCCCTATATGTAGCATTTGCTATCATTTGATGACCTATTAGATTTGTATGATTATAGTTATTGATGAACTTCATATATAAGCCTCATATCATTATCTGTAAGTTAGCCTCGTCTATATCGTCTAATTAAAGTTTTTGAATTTCACAAATTAAATTTGTGTTTGCGGTGGTGTTTCATTTTACCACCTCTTGGGTTCATTCGATCAGTGCTTGCCCGTCCCCCCACGCCTCCCCCCCGGCATGTAGCTGGGGGTTGGAACAGCTTTGTATCAGTTTTGCTGGGATGTTAGCAAAACTCAGTGGTGTGCCAAGCGAAACAGAGCAAAATGTATTTTTTTTAATAAAAAAAGTACTTTTTTTTGCTATTTAATTGGGAAAAATTTCACCAAAATCCAAAAAAAAACTTGGCCGTTTGATTTGTCTTCTAGATTGTGGATTCTAGATGATAATTTGGATTTTGAAAATCAAGATTGTAAATGCTTATTGAAACAGATGTATTTTTTAGGATCGCAAGCCAAGCCTTCAAGCGGTGATTGAGGATGTGGTATCTAATGTTAGTAGATATTTGACCTTGCACAGACTTTTTCAGGGAGTATCTGCTGGTGGGATAATTAGTGAGTGGACTACGATAACCAGGGAAGGAATTTGAAGGGGTTGGAGTTCAGCGGATTGGTTGTTGGGTTTTCTGGTTTTTGGCCTTTTGCTACTGTATTGGCAAACAGTCCTGTGTCAAGGATTGATACTTAGTCCTGTGTCAAGGATTGATACTTTTGCCTCTATACCCATTTCTCATGGGTATTTTCTTTTATTTAAGTTACATATGAATCTATTAGTATTATTCATTAAAAATAAAATAAAAATGCTTATTGTGAGAATCCAAAACCTTGATTTGATATTTTGGATTTTAGCACCTTGTTTAAGTGGGACCTACAACCATTAATAACTCTTTAGTATTTATGTTCAAATGAGACCTACCATTTTTTAAATATCAAAATCTATAGAAACCCATAAAAAGAAGATTGTGGTTTTTGGGTAGATTTTAGCATCTGTTTTTTTAAAATCAAACTTTCAAAAACCCTACCAGACAATTTAAAGGATATTTGGTAACGTGTTTGAACACCGTTTTTCGGTTTTAAAAACAAAAAATCGAAAACTTGTTTAGTAGTGAGAGTTTTCAAATCAAAATCAACTCCGTTTTTTAAAACCGAAATTTTTGGTTTTCAAAAACAAATTTTTGGTTTTTAAAAACGACGAATCATGTTTTGATTTGATGGCATTTTTGTAATATTCTTATTTCTTTTTTCTTCGATAGTTTTTCGTCTCGTTTCTTTTTCCTCTCAAGCGCAAGTCGAGGACTCGAGGCATCAAGTGAAAGGGAAGAAGCTGAATCAAGGCTTAACTGAGCTTCATCGTCTTCGCCGAAGAGCGTGATAGGCTGTTTCAGAAATCGTAGGCGACGACGTATGACTTCTTGTTTAGGAAGCACGAGCTCGTCGATCTTCCGTTCCTCCGTTTAGGGTTTCTGGGGTTTTTGAAGAGGGTTTGGAAGAAGAAGAAAAAAGGTCTGATTGATGGGGTGACGGAGGAAGCGGAGGTTGAAGAAGTGGAGATGGGGTTATGCTACCTTTCACGAAGGGCTTTGGCTTCTAACTCTTTCTTCTCTTCTTCTCGAAGCTTTTGGATCTTATTTTGTTCAATCTCGGAGCGTTTGAAGACCTCTTGCCTCCGACATCCTCTGCCAAGCTTTTCCTCTTCTTCTTCAACTCTCGTCTCAGTAGATCCATGGAAATCCCTGAGTCACGCTTCTGTTCTCTTCTTTCCGACCTTTATCCGGCGAATCGAGCTTACAGAGAGATTCGGGAAATAAAAGAGTCGTGGAGGGTATCTTCGTCCAAATAAAACCGCAATGGTTTTTAATTCCTGATCTGACATTGCCGTAGAAGGAAGTCGATTGGAACGAAGGAGAAAGAGGAGAATGCAGAAGATTTCAGGTCTCGATCTGAAGACCGGGTTTTGATCGTCGAGTGCTTGAGCCGAGAGAGCGGCAAGGAGCGAATCTGGAGAGAGATAGAGATGGTAAGGGAGAGAGATAGCGAGAGAGGGGGGGAAGAGGGAGAGATAGTGCGAAAGCGAGAGGGATTTGAAAATAATCGACTGTTTCTGCGAATAGTCGAGTCGATTGCTTGCTTAAGGAAGAAGAAAGGGAAAATTAAATTTTAGTGGTATGTTTTGAAAATAATTAAAATCCAATCTGAAATGGTCTGGGTTCCAACATTTAAGCAATATTTGTCAAATTAATTAAATTATAGTGACATTTTATTTTACCATTGCAAGCCCCGTTATTCCAAGACTGCCCTTTACCAATCAATCATTTTATTTATATACAAAGTTAATTCTAAAATTACTTAAGCATATTAATGTTAACAAAACTAAATTTAAAATTACTATTCTTAAGTATGTTAAATTATTTAACTATGTTCATTCTTTATTATTCAACGTGAAAGGATATTGTTTTGGCTTATTGAACTCAACTTATTTTTTATATCGCAACGCATTTTTGTAATTTTGAAATTTAAATTGTTTTTTTATTAATTGTTACCAAACGGGGTTTTTGTCACCTGTTTCTAAAATCCCAAAAAACAGTAATTGTTACCAAACGGACCAAAATACTATTTCAAACGTTTTTAGTTTTTAAACTATTTTTAAAAAAAACGTTACCAAACAACCTCTTAATGGACCTTGGTTTCTGGATTCTGGTAGAATCCAGATACCAGAAACCCTACCAAAGGGCAAACCTTGCATTGGATTATAGTTTTGGTGAACTGTCAAAATTGAAACAACTTTTGTCATGGTACTCGACAATTTTAGCAACTTTCATCATGGTACTCGACAATTATTGGTCTCGTATTTTCCACTTGTCCTAAAGAAAGTTTCTCTCGCCTCTCAAAAGTCCTAGTTCCTCAATGATGCGTTTGTCCAGCCTACAACCTATAAAGAACTAGAGTTGAGTTAGGGCAATTGAAAGGAAGAGCCACAATAGCTCGCCAAAGTTGGACATCAATGGCTCAAGTCACCCAATTCTGATTCTCTCCTAATCCTCAATAATTCTTTTGTTCCTTACCCTTGATAGATGGAAATATGGGTCTTGGTTGTGGTGGAGTAGGAGACATCTTAGATTGAAGTTAAGCAAGGGCCCGAGGAACCATCCCATCAAAGACAACTGGCTTAATGGAGATCATTTAAACAGCTTATATCTTCCATCTTACAATTGCCCCCAAACTGTAGCATATTTTATCAATCAGATGACCATACGGTGGGAATGTCGTAAGTTGAACAGAATTTGGCCTCCAGGCATAGCGAAAAAAGTCACTAACAGTGCCTTCTACAATGCGCCTAACAGGAGGTTTGTTAATATAGCCTTATCAGCTGGATGGAAATTGATCTTTGAAATCCTCTCATATCATTTTGTTTGAGGAAATTTTTTGGTGAACCTCAATTACAAGGTAGTCAAATGAAATGGTCTAGAATATGAAAGTTACAAATATCAAAATACAATTAAACAACGTGACTGATAGCTCCTAATGCACTTACTTTGAACTCAAAAGTTTATAGATGGGCATGATTGGTAATCCCTTTTTGGTGTTTTTTTTTCTGTGTAATGATGGTAAATTGAACTCGAAATTTTATAGATGTGGCATGATTGAAAATCCCTTTTTTGTTTTGCCCTTTATGTAATGATGAGTAAAAACTGCTGGACACTTGTTCTTTACTCTTTCCTTTTCAAATGTAAACATATAAATCATTTTTGGCAGCTCTCTGTTAGATAATCATTTTATCAAATACCATAGATGAAATCTAGGAGTAGAAAACACTCTAAGTCGTTCTATTGCTGAAGATACTATTCTACCCTGACCATTCTCTGGAAATTGGGACGCTGTGACATTTCTTTGTTAGGAGGGGCAGGAAGGGGGAAGGTGTAGGTGTGAATGCTTCCTTAAAGAGGGAGCGGCCAAGGGACCACGTGAACAAAGAAACAGGTAAAATGGAAAAATAGGAGTCGACCTAATCGCCCAAGAAGTGCCCTGGCAAGTACTAGAATCAGTTGATGAGTTGATTCCCCATGCCTAACGCATGAAGTATGTGTGCAGTATTACTTTTTACGGAGTCAGATGAGATTTGTATGGCAGGTCATCGCGCCACATGAGTCGGAGCTTGTCTGTGTCTCACTCTGTGCATGAACTACCACTACAAACATTTATATTCTCTTCGTCCTCCTCTTGTGGGTTGATTGTTGTAAGTGGACCCGAGCTCACTTGCGAGTTGCGCCCACTGTAAGTGGTGTCCACTGACGAAAACCCTCTCTTTGGAATGTTGGATTTAAAAAAAGAAAAGAAAAAGAAAAAGAAATGATTTATGTCTTGAATAAGACCAGAAAGAAGGAAAAAGGAAAATTAAATCTTTAGAGAAAGGTTGTGGTCAAACTTTTATAAAAAATTTTTCCTTCTAGATCTCTCTATTTGATCAAATGTTTATAAAAAGGTTTTCTTCCTAGATCTCTCTATCTCTAATTTCAAGCAAATAAGAGAAAGTGCTTTCTTTAGTAATTTTTTTTTCTCTCAAAATTCAGGTTCTCAAGGTGGAGCTGATATTTGGTATGAGAAGTTTGAACTCTATCCAGGTTGGCTTCCTAATGGGAATGAAATCGCTTGTCGCCTTTCCTTGAAACAGTCCCTGATGCGATCGTGAGATGTTGCCATATAGAACATTTCAAGGCCAGTGTTTTTTCATTGTTTTAAATGTTTTCAAATGGGGCTCACATGACAAAATAAATGGCCGTGAGATGCTCTACATGGTAGCATCTTACAATCACATCAAAAACCATTTCAGAGAAAGACAATACAATCCTTTGGATTACGAGAGACACAGCGCCTCTCGGATCTAAGACTCTCGTTCCAAAATAATTTGATAAATTCTAACGGTCAATCATTTATGTAATCATAAATGAGGACCTGATTTTTCACCCGTCCATCAGTATCGGTAGCGGCCGAGTCTCCATTTAGTATTTTGTTGACTACATGAAAGGTAACTTAATTTATTAGGAACCGTTGTCACTCAACAACCAAAAGGGCACAAAACTGCACGGTTGTGTCACAAATTCAAAGTAGCCTCGATCATTTGGACCCATGTGGTACAGAAAGATTAAACCATTAATTCAAGGCGTGAATGATGGTTTCTAAGCTATAATTTGGCTGTAAGGATTGTTATCATAAAACGTTCTTTAGTCAGCAGGCTATCCTAGAATGCTGCTCCATATTTCACGCAAAAGTGAGATTCAACCAACTACTTCATTTGTAAAAAGGAGTAAGGCTAGGTGCATCCCTTAGGGATGAAATTTGTTGCAAGTTTAGGCTGCATTGGTTCCTATTGCTGGTGTGGGATGTTGTCATGTAGAGCATCACACAGTTAGTGTTTATCCTTTATTATAAATGTGATATGTTGGACCTAGTGCATCGAGAACCAATGCAGCTTAAGACTGCGTAGATTTCAACCCCTTGATCATGAGCTTGCTTAGGGACAAAATCTTGTGCTCCCATACTTGCTCTCAAAGAATTTGTGGTTTCAACATGCCATAACTAACATATATAGTTTTTAATCCCTTAGTTGTAGGGATTTTGGTTTTAAGTATTGATTGGTAGAACAGTTTATATCAATATTTATGGTAAACATTAGTGGGGATGGGAGCTTGAGGAATTGTAGGTCATCCTCTGTTTGAATGGCAGTTAAATATTTCGTTTTCATGGATTGAATTTTAATACCTTACATACATGCAACTTCCTTGAATTATGAAAATAAATGGTCCAATCCATATATGTATATTCTACTGAGAGCAATAGATGGGGACTCGGCACCCAAAACGAAAAGCATTTTTGATGTTCTTGATATCGTCAGCTGATAAACTAATGGTGACAAGGAGCCACAAGTTTTGCATGGATTGGACCACGCAGGCTTATCAAGTGGGAAAAGTGGTTGGCGTTTGTATAATAATTCTGTGAAAGCAACCCCCACGTTCGTCTCTCTCTACTTCCTTTTTTCACACACGCTCCTTGCCTGATTACTCGAGGCATCGCCTTTTAACATGGATTCATATTATCTGTACGTGAACATGTAAGAGGGTTCAATTGTAGCCAATAAAACTTTGCCACCTCACCTTGCAGCAGTCCTCAAAAAGTGAAAAAATCTTTTTCATTTTTCAATACAAAAGAGTGAAATTTTGCAGGGGTAAAGTGGCAAGGTTTTATTAGCTACAACTGAACCCTTTTACGAGTTCAACTGTAGATGATATGAATCCTTTTAACACCACAACGAGAAAACTAGCAGGGTTGCACTTCACTACTGCACGTAGAGAGAGAGAGAGAGAACAAGTTTGTAAGTGTTTGGATTTACAAGAAGTTTGTAAGTGTCTAGATTTTGAATGAAGAAGCATAGCTATGACTGTTTAAACTTTATATTAATGAAACCTAAACAATGTGTGTTATGGGCCTTTTGGGAAACTCATGCACAGAGCTTGTCACACTTCCCAAAGGGCCTTCTTTTGTTAAAAATACTAGCAAGGTGCACTTGTAATATTGCACGTGTGTAAGAAAGAAAGGGAGGAGGGAGATTGTGGGAGCCTGGGAGAGAACAGTTACAAAACTGACTATAAGTTTTGAAAAAAAATGAGGTAGTTTGACCATTTTACCCTTTTATTATATATTCTCAATAGTGTGTAGGGGCTGTTAGGATCAAACACTTACCAAACCAATAACTTAAATTATTGGTTAGAACGTAACTTTATTTCTTTATACTATAGCAAGATGCTGGACCTTGGCCCAACATCTCTAACAGGGGTTGATTTGGAAAGCTGTGCATTTTGTTTGGCATGCTTCCCAAGGGACCCATTCCCATTATATATAGTCTAGATAATATAGATATAGATTGGTTTTTGGTGATACTTTTTAGAAATAATTGAGTGAGTGTCATTTTACCTGTTTGTAAAAAGTTAATTCCATAAATGGCCTTCACATACTTGCAAACCCCTTTTTTTTAACAAACCAAGTAACAAAAGTTCTTCAAGTCTTTTGGGGGTATTTTTGGAAGAAAGTATCACTCATTCTCAATTATTTTAAAAAGTATCACTGTTTTTCAATTATCAAGAATTATTGAATGACTAAGTTAAATTATTTTGAAAAAATATAACTTAAAACCAATTTCCCCTAACAAATATATATATATACTTGGGATGGTACGTGCATGTAAACAATTAAATGGTAGCTAGTTATTAATAGGAAGATAAGATACGGAGGTCTTTCAAAATTCAGAAGGAATATTATTGGAAAAAGGATTGTTATGCCAAGGATCTTTGACCTTCCCCTCCGTATAATTGTACGGATCGATCCGTGACTGATTTCACTCGGTCAATGGTAACTTTCAAAGTAAAGTAAGTATAGAGTGGGCCGATTCTGGATCAAGACTGCATCTGCACCGCAATTCCCAAGGATCTCAAAACAAAAAGGGCCTACAGACCAAAAGCCCCGTAAATGTACTCGATCAGATTCTTGAATAAAAAAAGGACAAAAGGGTATGCAAAATTCTTCTTTTTTTTTTCTTTCGAATTCTAATTGGTGGGCATTTAAAGTAATATTTAAATTATTTGGAAAAAGGACAAAAACGTATGCAAAATTTGGAACAGAATCATCTAAAATTTTTTTTTTGAATTGTTTACTGCAATTGAAATGGGATACTTCCACGTGGTGCATCCTATGGTTAATGAATTTCTAAGTGGGCCTCACATAAAACAATTATAAAAAGTGAAAATCATTAATCATGAGATGCTCCACGTGGAAGCATCCCACTTTAACTACAGTAAGTAATTCAGGCTTACATTAGAGACGATGTCGTCTCGCAAAATTCTTTTTTTTTTTTTCTTTTGAATTCTAATTGGTGGGCATGTAAAGTAATATTTAAATTATTTGGCTCATAGGAAGTATTAGGACACGAGAATTATCTAATAGTTATAAGGATATTTTTAAAATAATCAAAAGCATTTGGACCGTGAAAATACTTTTTAAATACCTTTCTCCGTCGTCTTTATCGTGTTTGTAATAACAATAGTCTGGGAGGGTAAAAAGGGGAAGAATGTTTCTATGGGCGCGGTCGGTTAATGCAACGGATACGTTATCGGTGGGTTTTGAAATTGCACGGCAAGTCCTTACAATAGTCAGAACCACAACGAGAGAAGAAAGGGACTGATCGGTCACAGCATTCTAATTGCAGGGTCAATCAGTAAATGCCGTAAAACGAACTGGTTTGTACTGGAAGGGAGCGGAGGAGAAGGGAAAAATTAACGTGTCGGTGTATCTTTTGTCCCTTTCATTTCTCTCTTTCTTCTAATTTTATGCAAATGGAGTGAGAGAACTCCAGAAAAGAAATCTGAAAGTTGCTTTCTCCTGTTATTATTATTATTTTTTTGACAAATTACACGGAAGGGACTGAGAACTGAGGAATTTGAGACTTCTAAAGGGATGAAAAATTGAGTTGGCTTTCTTCCTGGCTCGGTCGTCTTTGTATTTGGAAGTGAGAATTCTGTTCAAGCTCGGGTTGGTATCTTTTACTTTATGTTTTCCGTATTATTATATTTTGTTTTTGTTTTTTTGTTTTGGGGGATTTAAGACAGGTGGATCTAGACGGTGGGGATCCTTTAATCTTATCTTCGAGTGATTGGAGAGAGAAGAGAAAATATAGATCAGAGAAAAAAATTAAAAAAAAGTTGAATTGGAGAGCTCCTTCTGTAGTTGCACTGAGGCATTTGGAATGCTTTGCTGTTCTCCTTTTTCACTCTGCGACTTTTGCCCCCTTTTGGTTTGAAGTGGTTTGGGCTGTAACACATCGAGGTCTCTGTCTATCACTTCGATAAAGGTGTGATTATTGGTGTCGGCGTGAAGTTTTTTTTTTAACTTGAATTCCTGCAATTTATTTTTGATTCTCAAGACTGATGAAGGATTCCTTTATTTTTGCCACTTTGCTAGTCTGGATTCACTTTGTTATTTCAGACTTTCAGTTTAATTCTTTTCCACAAATATCATGGTAGAACTTCCTATAAGTGGGTTTCTTTAATCAGTTTTACGGTGGGTTGTGGGTAGTCTTTGTTTTCTTGGGGATTGAGATTCTGAATATATTTTATTTAATTCACTTTCTAGGTTTCTGGACATATGGGATTTGGTTTTTGTTGAGATTTGGTGATTGTGATGTCCGGTGATTTCTGATTCATTGTTGGAGTTTTCAGAGAAGAAGAAGCAGGAAGTAGAGAAGAAGAGCAAGAATCATGGCGGCAGGCGGCGGCGGCGGTGGTGGTGGAGCAGCCCCGGCAGCAGCGAAAGTGCCGGACGAGTATCCGCCACATCCGGCGAAGGAACAACTGCCCAATGTTTCTTACTGCATTACCAGTCCTCCTCCTTGGCGTGAGTTCCTCCTACTTGTTAAACTTCCTTAACTTTTTTCTGCCTTTGTTCATTTAAAAGTGTTAAGACTTTATATGCGAGAATTGCTTTGGTATTGCTGTTATCTTCGTTTTCCTATTTTCTAGTAGATATCTGTTGGGACCTTTTCAACAGTTCTGCTCTGTTCACCCGCTATGCTCCTTTTTTTTTTTTTTTAATTACCTATATGATTTTAGCTTTATTTTTTATGGCTACTCATTCGATTGTATTATCTATTTATCTGGACAAAAGGAATCTCTTTGTTTTTCTGACTCATTTTATTTTTGATTTTCTATTGAATCTCTTCTCTGTTTTTCTCTGCTGTTTTGGGTTCCCGTTCATCCTTGTGATAACAATGATGAGGTTTCCCTCCAGTTTGAATATTTCCAGTGATTCAGTCGAAATCTGTCTTGAGTCCTTTATCTTCCTTGAAACTTCCCCTTGTTTTGCGTGTACGTGTCACATTAAAATTTCAATAACTGTTTGTTGTTGCAAATTGGCAGAAACTTGAAGGATACTTTGTGAGCATTTTCTTATTTATGTCATAACAAACTAATTAGGTTTTTCCTCTGGATTTTCACCTGAAGTTTTGATTCTTCGAATTATTTTGATATAAAAGAATGAAATTTTTGGTTTTTATTTCTAATTCTTTTTACTATTTTTTATTTTATTTTATTATTAATATTTTTTTTTTTGCAGCTGAGGCCATTATTCTTGGTTTCCAACATTACATAGTGATGCTCGGCACGACTGTTCTCATTCCCACTGCCCTTGTTCCTCAGATGGGAGGAGGAAATGTAGGCAGCAATGAAATATTAGTTTCTGTTTGATAGTTCCCGACTCCATTGTTACAGCTTTTTATCATTCTAATTAACTTTGCGTTTGTCATTTATAGGATGAGAAAGCAAGGGTTATTCAGACACTGCTGTTTGTTGCTGGTTTGAACACGTTAACACAAACTTTTTTGGGGACCAGGTTACCTGCTGTGATTGGAGGGTCGTATACCTTTGTGGTGCCCACAATTTCAATTATACTGGCTGGTCGATACAGTGATATTGTGGATCCTGTGGCGGTATTTGATTTGATCTTGGCCTACATTTTTTGATATCTTGCTATAATTTTCTGTAACTTTGGTTTTATGCAACTTGTTTTCTAATGGCTATGCAGAAATTTAAGAAGATAATGCGAGGCATCCAGGGTGCTCTTATAATTGCTTCAACTCTTCAGATTATCGTTGGCTTCAGTGGTCTTTGGCGTAATGTCACGAGGTTGGTTTTGGATCTTTTTGGAAATGGTTAGAAGTCTCAGATATTGCTTATTTGTTTTGGTTTTTATTTGGATTAATTAGGAGTGATTGCCATTAGTCGGCATATTGGTAGTACACCTGGTATCATTGTAATTACAATTGTTTGGTCTGGTTGCAATTTCTTTGACATCGTTTTGCTTCCTGGAAATTTTTTATCAGGATGATGATCTGGTGTAGTGATGCCTGACTCCAATTCGTTTGTGCTCGTTTTAGTATGACTATAATACAGTCACTTTCATCTTCACAATTGATTATACCTGTTATCCCTTTATGTCCTTCAGGTTTTTGAGTCCACTCTCGGCTGTTCCTCTGGTAGCGCTTTCTGGTTTTGGGCTCTATGAGTTTGGTTTCCCTGGAGTAAGTATTGCTTTCTTCATCTTTTATCGCATTCCAGTTTTCATCCCTGTTGGAAGTTAAACCCTTGTATTGGATGTTTAGGTTGCCAAATGTGTGGAGATTGGACTGCCGATGCTCATTGTTTTGCTAATTTTTGCACAGGTAACATATTTGTTGTATTATATAAACCTACCTTCTTTTTAAAAAAGGTTGTCTGAAGCAGCAAAACCTGTTAGTGCCGGTAACTCACATGTGGAAATTTACTTGCAGAATCCACTTGTTCTCATGTACCATAAATCGGAAATAAATTAGATAATAAGCTTCAGACCTAAATAAATTTCCATGTGTTATTGGGGGCTCAACCAGGAGACAACTTTTTCTCCATGAAAAGCTTAAGAGAAATAAAAAATTGAAAAGCTTAAGACAACTTGATCTGTTGGCTCAACCAACAGATCAAAACCTAACACATGCGTACTAGTGGGGCTTATATAGGTTTAGATATGGTCTGTGTGGATAATCCAGAGAGATACTCTGAATTTGCTAGATCATTCTTTTATGTGGTATAGTTTGATCTGTTGTAACAGCCAACCTCGATCTGTTGTAACACCATTTGCGAAAAACAAATTATGCTCAGTGCAAAGTAGGATTTACTTCTTATTTGTCCAGGGTTAAATTTCTGACGAATTGGATATTTGTGGACTCATCTAAGTTAGATTATTAGTGAAGTACTGGCATTAAACTGACAATGTCACAATGGTTTTTTGCAGTATTTACCCTTTTTGATACGTAAAGAGAGGCTTAAATTTGACCGTTTTGCTGTCTTATTCTCTGTGGCAATCGTATGGATATATGCTCACATTCTTACTGTGGGTGGGGCCTACAAGAATGCCGCACCAAAGACACAATTGAGCTGCCGTACTGATCGTTCTGGACTTATACAGTCTGCTCCATGGTGAGGCTTGTTATGTTTATTTGTCTACTGTTGTGGTGGTTTCTTACTACTTTAGTTTCAAGTGTAATTTTAGGAGCCTCTAATATAATCTCTTATATCCTTTAACATCCCATAGAACAATTACAAACTACTGATATTACTCACCGTATTGTGTTGCACTGATAACGCCTCTTACCACCTTGTGATTTTATTTAATTGATTTTCTCACCTTGTAAGCTTTCCAAATGTGTGGGAGTCTTGTCTTTGATACATATTGCTTAGGTTTGCAGCATGATCTGTGTGCAGGATTAGAGTTCCTTATCCGTTCCAATGGGGAGCACCGACATTTGATGCTGGTGAAGTCTTTGCGATGATGATGGCTTCATTTGTTGCCCTTGTTGAGGTTACTTTTGGGCTTTTGAATCATCTTGTTGTTGCTTAGCCATTTTTGTTTTTACTTCCAACTTTCTATTAGGCAATTGGTACATGATTGCTCAATTCTGAGTTGTTCAACTTGTGGGACCTATGCACAGGATCTGTTTAAGCAGCTTGATTGCATAGTTTGAACTATCCAACAAATTAATCTTTTTGTGGAGATTTTTGCTATTGTGTGTAGTAATCCATGAATTATCCAATTTTAAGATGTTCTTCATTATCCATACAGCTGATTCTTGGTCCCTATTCAATTTTTAAGATTTGATTCATCATCCATATGGCTTGATTCTTGGGCTGCATCCAATTTGTACGATGTGATTCATTATTCATGTGGGCTGATTCTTAGGCCCCTGTAGATGGAGCATACAAGTTGAACAGTTTGGACTGAGTGCACTCTGAACAAGTTTGAATAGTTTGGATTGAAAACTTGAGTGCTCTCTAAAATTCAATTAGCTTGTTTCTAAAGTATAGTTTCATTCAGGCCATTAGGTAATATGTGATAAATCAAAAATTTTTTTTCTCTCTGTGGTTTGTTTGAATCAATGGAATTAACCTGTTTCTTATATAGTTTTTATGATTTGAGCAGTCCACTGGTACCTTCATGGCTATATCCAGGTATTCGAGTGCTACCCACTTGCCTCCTTCTATTCTCAGCCGTGGTGTTGGATGGCAGGTGATTTCAGTATCTTAAACTCTCATTTCATAATACTAAATGAGATAAGGTTCCATATTGTCATAATGTTCCTATACTTATGCATAGACAGAAAAGAATAAAAGAATATAAGAAGGCAGAAACTTGGAACTGCTTTATATCACAATAATGCCTTCACCTGAACTGTATACACATGCATTAATACAGACCATTTGACCAGCAGGGCGCCGATTGCATAAGCCATTTATTAGGTTCAGATATTGGGAGCAGGCATGCATGTATGACCTAAAGCATTCACTTCTGTATATCGTTCTTCTTTATCATAAGGTCCACCACCCCCCCAATGAACAATGAGCACCTACATTAATTTTACTGCCATCCTATACCCTGCAAGTACCAATATGCAGTGGGAGGTTGGTCTCATTTCCTCTGAGCGAATATATGGATACTTTTTCATCTATTTCTCCAAGCAAAGCCCTTAGCATCGCAATGTTAATTTTTACTGTTTGTTGGATGTTTAAGTTGTGCTTGTTGTAAATTGTTATTTCTGATTGCAGGGAATTGGCATTTTGCTATCTGGGTTGTTTGGAACTGTTAATGGGTCCTCTGTATCTGTGTAAGACTTCTATGGGGATAAAATTGTGTGTTTGGAATCCTTCTACAGACAGGAATTTTAAAAAAAAAACAGAACTTAACTGTTTTATTCAATATGAACTTTTCCTGGTTGCCTGACAGTGAGAATGCTGGTCTGTTGGGATTGACGCGTGTTGGCAGCCGAAAGGTTGTGCAAATATCAGCTGGGTTCATGATATTCTTTTCCATTCTTGGTAGGTAGTTCATTTCTGCCCTGGTGTGTGGTGCAGTTAAGAATAATTCCTGTACTGCTGTAGCTCTAATTGTTGCATGTCTATCCAGGAAAATTTGGTGCAGTATTTGCTTCAATACCAGCACCAATAGTCGCTGCCTTATATTGCCTTTTCTTTGCCTATGTGGGTATGTTTCATCAAGTTAGATAAGCGTCCATGAATAGCTGCTTATCTTTAATTTGTTTAACAAAGTTGAAACATCTTGCTATGCATGAGCAGGTTCGGCAGGTCTCAGCTTGCTTCAGTTTTGCAACCTTAACAGTTTCAGGGTGAAGTTCATACTTGGATTCTCCATTTTCTTGGGCTTATCCGTGCCACAGTATTTCAATGAGTACACAGCAGTCAATGGTCGTGGGCCTGTCCACACCAAAGCGAGATGGGTACGTAAAAAGAAAAATGAATTTCCATTTTTAGTGCGTTAAAACTGATCTTATTGTTTGAATTATCACCCGTGTCTTGGCTGCCGTCTCACAAACCTAACATGAAAGTGATGGCTTGTCCTTGTTTGGCAGTTCAACGATATAGTCAATGTGCCTTTCTCATCAGAAGCCTTTGTTGCTGGCATTGTGGCACTATTCCTGGACGTCACGCTGTATCGGAAGGACACTGCCGTTAGGAAAGACCGGGGTAAGCATTTTTGGGACAAGTTTAAGTCATTCAAGACCGACTCAAGAAGTGAGGAATTCTATTCCCTGCCCTATAGACTCAACAAGTTCTTCCCATCTGTGTGATTTATGGGATTCATATCTAAACAAGCTTCATGCCTTCCCCATAGTTCGGTTTTCTTTGTAATATTGTCCTCTTTGCCTTTTTTTTTTAAGTCAAGTTATAAATGAATCTCTGCCGTCACAAACAGGATGTCTTAGAGAGGGAGTGAGAGAGAAATTGGTTTGGTTGTAAATGTAAGAGGGGTTTAACGAAGCAACAAGGGAAGTCTAATGTCTGCTGAGGTTGTTATTATGTATTTCATTTCCCTCTGTGTCTTTTATTCCATGTTGTATTTTCTGAAAGGCTTTATAATTCTACTAATAGTTTATCTTTCTTAAGCTGTTCTAATTTAAATCAAGTAAGATGCTAGAATTTTCTACGAGGGTAAGGTTAGGTTAGATGTATATTCAAGGGCAAGCCATCAAAGCTTCTGAATAGGGGTGGCAGCTTCTGATTGGGATGGCAAAATTTGACCCAAGTTGTCAACTCAACTGAACTTGCGGGGGATGTGGATGGATTGGCCGGTACCTTTTTTTTTTGTGGTAAAAGAATATCTCTTAGCATTTTGTGATAGATGTTTTATATGCCAAATTATCATTAATTGTCGCTCTCACTTTATTAAATAAAGTTCATATAAGGTATTCTATTATGTTAAACAATGCGATTCTTGGTTATTTTAAGTACAGAGAGGTTTATGATTTTTAGCTCTATTGTCAGCCGAGCCTTCATTTTATGAATTTCATGTCAATCAAAATGTCAACCGAGGAAAAATTCATTGTTTCCTAGTCACTTTCAAAATGAACATTTTGGGACTTAGTCTTATGTTGTTACCCAAGATGGTCGAAGTACAATGGGTGGGAGATTTGAGGTTTGAAATCATCTGTTGTTTCCGGTTCTGTGTCATAACCTTATAGTCTATGTGAGATGCTGCAACATAAAAAGTGCTTTTACAATGAAAAATGTAAAAACATAGAAACCGTGAGAGATGTTACATATGGTGGGTTGAAATTGTCTGTCTGCCGCAGCTTAACTTCGACGGACACTGCAGCAGCCGTGGGATGCTACCACGTGCAACATCTCACGGTTGTGTATTTTACATTTTCTAATGTAAAATGTCACTTCAGTTGACATCTATCAAATTCCATTTCCTATTAGCTCCGATTGGTTCAATGAGTTGGAATTGGATTTGTTGCATTCTTTACAAGATCTGAAGCTTAATTTGATTTTTTACAAGCTAATTAATTGTCCTGTGTGGTATGGATAACTGGATACCAAAGATGGAAGAAGAATAACAAGAGGTTATATATATGCATGCTAAGATAGAAAACAAAGAGGGGGTGAAAAGACAGGACACAAGATATGCCAGTTGAAAATTGTGGAACCTTTTGATGATCTTCCACATTGACATTGATTAATGTAAATGACATCTAAACCTAATTTTTGCCCTTAAAATAGATTAATCAATCAGAGTAGTCTACAACTGTCACCAAGAAATGAGCAGCAGCATCATCTTTGATGTGATCTAATCCTAATTAATTAGGTGACAGGTGACCCTCCACAGTTGGAGATGTCTTACCTAATTTCCAAACTACAGATGTGCCTATTCCTTGTGATAAGTGGACCACATTTTGCATCCATATGGGACAATACCAATAATATTGTGTGATTAAATGAATCCAGGTTATGAATTATTTTCCATGCATGTATGTGCCATTGTGTATCACATTGTAAAAGCACTTTTAAATTATTTTTTTTTTTGGGTTCTTCTTGGCAATGCATTCCTGCTATAATGTAGACATTGGGACTCAAAAGGGATGTACACTTTCTAGTCAATGAATGGGGTCCTGTAATCCTTTGAAAATATTCTTGAGCTACTAACTGTGTTTGACTGCATAATGTTTCAGTGAATGCGCTGTATGATACATAGCATGATTTACAGTTATAATAACAACAATAATAACAATAAAGGTGAAAGAATAGACTAACACAAGAAGGATGCTTTGTATCCAATTCTCCATTGACTATCTTTTTTGAATACATTCAAGCAGAGATTTTATAAGAAATGAACTTAGGAATCTGTAAAAGCTTGTAGTAGTCTTTTTATTATCCTAATACACAGGGTCTCTTGTGTAAGATTTATAGCTAGCTTCATTGTTGAAGATTATTCTAAGTTAAGAGTTTCAATAGCTATTCTGCAACAGCTAGTGATGGTCCTTCCATCCTTAGCAAAGGAGAAGATACCTGATTCAACTCCCTCACCTTGAGTTAATGCTGTGTGTACTAGAAGGAAAAAGGTTTAGTTCTGTCACCCCGGAAACAAATTAAACTGTAAAATTTCTTTAAAGAAACAATACAAACTGTTACCAGTCCATTTCTGGGAGTAGACTTTCTGAAAGAAAACTTGCTTAGTTTTGCTATACAATTTGTTAAGTTTAATTCATGTTTCTTGGCTGTTTTAAGGGATTGACAAACTGTGATTGAAATATGTTGTATGGGGAATCCACTAAAGCAGACAATCTCATAACTGAAGACCCTACAAGCTACCATCAAAAGACTAGAACTTAGAACCAAGCTCATCATGGTAGCCTGGCCACTGGATTAATTATGGGATTGCCTCCATGTTAAGTTAGTTAATCCAAGTGAGAGAGTGTAGGCTTTGACTCTTAGGTGCTTAGCTGCAGTTTTGTGAGGCTATTGAGCTCTGCCCCACTTGATTATTAGACATTCAGTGGTCATCAGTAAAATCAGCATTTAAGTTCTTATCATATGCTTTAAAACCAACTTGATTCACATCAACGAAAAACCTTATTCACGAATATTTGCATAAAAAAAAGTCAAAGTTAGTTTTGTTGCTAAACGGCGGGGCGAAAATGTCGAGAACAGAACAGTAACAAAAACGGAGAAAGAGAATAAGATGAGATGATATAGATTAATATGGTTTGGCCTTAAATGCCTACATCCATGGGCGTACGAGATGAAGTTATTTTACTAGAGAACAAGGCAACTGCTCTCTCAGAAAACCTAAACCTTTCTCTAAATGACAAAACGTTACACATTCTAAAAATGACCTACATCAGGTTATGGTCTTTTATTCGTGTCTATTTCTTCTTGTTTTATTATTTATATGCACTGAATCTTCTAGTCTACATATTACTACTTTTCTTTTTTAAAAAAAGAAACCCTCAAATTGGATTGTTAGGAAAAAATATTGTCTAGTTTGTTTTGTATTACAGGGGGAAGAACGTGAAAAATGCAACTCTGCTATTAAGTTCCTGAAGAAAGGGTAGCTCTCATGTTTCTTGGTGTGTAGGGCAGTTGATTAGTGTCTGTAAAGCAAAGCAAACTAAATGGGGACCAAGCAATGTTGGCCCTAGCCCTACAAGCCACAATTTATGAACAAAGTGAGTTGAATACCACCCACTAGTTGTATATTCAAATCAGTGTCCAAGCAATAGAAAAATCAGCCCTCTATTTTATATTAATAGCTGTAGGCATACTAACCACAAGAAGTTAAGATCCTCCTAGCATTGATGGCTGTAGTCCCCTCCCTGAGTCATGTTTGAACAGCAAATTGTCCATTCCCTTTTAATTTTTGAATCCAAGATCACCAACACCTCACATGGCTACAAAAAACTGACATTTATTAGATGCTTCCAATTCACACATGCGGATGAAAAAAATAAATTTTTTTTTTAACATTTTAAGTCAGATAGTACCAGATTTACAGGAGTCAAAGATCTCCATCAAGATTACTTATGTCTCCTTAAACAAATCTACTGTTTGCCCTCAATCCAATAAAAAAAATGTAGAAGAAAGTCATTAAAATTACTTCAACTTGGGGGATTCTGTTGATACTGTCTTTGATCTTCAATTTTCACTCAAATAGACATTTTCAACTCTATAACTACAACTCCCATGTCTGGCAATTTATTTTGAATATATAATTTGTGTTCCTCCAATCTCTTTTTGACTATAAGAGGAATCCTCATGATCTGTTCCAAATCACTCTCCAGAACAAGCAATAAGAGCCTAGCTCTATCTAATACAATCTAGATAAACAAAGGTGTTTCTTATATTTTAATTAAAGGAAAACATCATTAGGAAACCTCAATTATTTCTTTATACATGCCATGCCAGTTTGAGTTTACTTCAATTGCATTGGGCAATGCATCATTTGCAAAGAAAGTGGTTCTTTTAATGTTTAATTATACAGTGTCTGATGTGTCCTGCTTTTTATATATGCTTGAGCTCTTAATGGTTTGGTAGGTGAGGGGAGAGAGAAAGGGTTATGCTGTATGACCAATGTAGTGGGCACCCTCACAAAGTGACAGAATTATTGCTGGGTAGGGACTGCAACAGACCTCAAAGTGAAACTGAGAAAGGCAAAAGAACTTGCCATTTTGCCCAAGATTCCTCACAACCCCTTGATCATTTGGTGGGGCCTCTGCAAAAACAAGATCAAACATGGTAGATCAATAGAGAATTTGTGAGACTTAACAGATGGGAAATAATAATGCAGCAGAAGAATGGGGCCGGAGGACTCGTCAGTCGTCGGATTCTGAAACGTCCATGTTTGTGAACCCCACCACTTGATGGGAATCAATCGATTTGTCTCCAAAGCCAGCGACTGTGCTATCTTGTCCAGTCAACTTAGAACTTGGAAAGTAAAAAATGCACGACCCATTCACTGTGTGTGTGTCTCCTACAGACATTATATTCTAGTTTTTACGGAATCCGACGCATGCTTCGGTAGGCAAAATGAGAACGTCTCTCAAAGCCTTAGCCATGCCTGCCGGCAGCACCTAATGCCGTCCGAGATCGGCACTTATGACTTTTTGCCACGTGGAAACTGTACCAGCTTCATAGGGACGGTGCTTCCCAACGGTCATGATGTGATATTATGCTTCTATATTTTTTTTTCTATGATTTATACATGCTAATCCCATTTAAGCTCAGCACTAGATATTAGGAGTCGCAGTTGATGGGCAACTGGGTCTGCGACGCCCTTCTCTGCTGAGTTGATTGTAGAGAGAGAGAGAGATGGGGAATTGTCAGGCAATAGATGCTGCAACGTTGTTGATACAGCATCCAAATGGGAAAGAAGAGAGGCTGTATTGGCCAGTGAGTGCGAGTGAGATCATGAGAACGAACCCAGGTCACTACGTCGCTCTGATACTGGCTCTCTGTCTCTCTGAGGAAGAGAAGAGCGAGGGCAATCCTGTGCGCTTCACCCGTGTTAAGCTTCTCCGGCCGACTGATACTCTTGTTCTCGGTCAGGCTTATCGACTCATTTCATCTCAAGGTTTGTTTCCATCAACGTTTGTCTAATTGTCTCGTTAGTCTCTTTCCTCCATGAATGAGAATATTTTAGATGTGTTACCCAGTATTCAATGACTGAAGAGAATATTGGGTTTGTTTTATTCTTTTTTGTGGGTTTTAGAGGTTATGAAAGTGATCAAGGCAAAGAAGTATGCAAAGACCAAGAATAACCAGCCAGAATCAACAGATCGGCTGCAGAGACCCAAAGAAAAACTGGGTTCAGATGTCGAAGCAGACTCAAGAAAGTCTCATTCGGAGAAGCCCGATCAGGTAAAAATCTCTAATCATTTGGGTGTTCTTTGTTTTTTTTGGGGTAAAGGGGTGTTCTTTGCTTATTGCAGCTCTATATGGATCATTGTTGCTTAATGCTTACCTAGTTAACAACAAAATCATACCCCAAACGCAGAATAAATTAGGCCACGATGAAACACTTTTCCTGATGTTCTTCGTGGTCTATTTTTCCATGGCGAAAAGGAAATTTCGTTTTTGACGTGAAACTATTCATTTTGATTCGCTAATATTTGTTCTGTAATCATATTGGATATTTCAGGCAACAAAAAATGAAAGACATCGTCCAAGAACAACATCAACAAACTCTGCTGCAGTGAGGTCAAAAACTTGGCGCCCATCACTCCAGAGCATATCTGAGGCAGCAAGCTGATGATGCTTCTGGTTGTTTCCGCAGTTCATGTTCACACAGTGTGACCAGAAAACAGAGAAATAGGTCAACAGCTACAATTTGCAGATCCTCAATCAACATACTTGTCATAGCCAAGGACATAAACACAATATCCCATAGAGCTAGTAGATTGCATGAGTGATCCCAAAATCTGCTTTTGTGGCGCAGCTGCACCTGTCCTAGAATAATAAAACCCTTGTATAGCAAAGAAAAAAGAGTGATAAATTTGAAGTTATTGTCATCCCTGCTGTTCCGCAATGAAATTAGGCTTAGCCCTGGGATCCAATTTGCCATCATGGGTGCTTCAAAATTCAATCTGCCATCATGGGTGGATGATTTATATTGTTCTTCATAAATCACCAGAATTTCACAACCATTAAATACAGATACGATCATCTTTGCGAAGTCCAAACTTCCCAGTCCTGATCAACATGGTTCTGAGCCCATAAAAGAGCTGCCCGTGCAGCCACCGGTGCTCCTGGAAGTTTCTTCTCCTTGAGAGCAACCAGCATGTCTGTGAAAGGTTCTACCAAGAGTGTTCCAGGACCTCCATATTCCTTATGCAGAAAGTCATTAAATATCTATATTTTATACAACCAGCTTGTTAGGATTGGTTATTTTACTCATCATTTCATACTAAAACAAACACTTACAGATCAATACAAGCATCATGCTTATGTATAAGAAAATTGCCAAAACATAACCAAGCAACACAAAACAAGCGAAAATGGTTTGATGGAAGCTATCTGACTAACATTGTCAGTTGCTGAGATGAAGGTTGGAAACATATTCTACTGATAAAAACTACTTTCAGGTCAAGGACGGCCTCTATGAGATGGAAAGAAAACTAAAATTCAATTCTTTGATTAGACAGAAAAATTCAATTCTTTGATTAGACAGAAAAATTCAATTCTTTGATTAGACAGCCATTCTCTTTTCCAGTTTCCTTCCACATTTTTGACAAATTAAATTGATTCATGTGAATTTAAACCCAAAGTATTATTCTCCAATAGTTCCAAAGGTTGTCAATTACTTTGAAGGAAACATAATACACTCCGTCAGAAATATATATATATATATATAAAACAGCTGCTTTTTTTTTGTGTGTGTAGGGTATGTTCCCTGAAATGTTTAGACATATATTCCATTTCATTCCTTTGGGGGAGGGTGTTTTTTTGTATATCCTTCTTTGATCCTTCAACTTGCACCTTCTCACAATTCCGAAGTACAAATACAATCCTCTCTTTTACATGTCTAAAACATCTAGGTGTCATTTTTTCATTTTAAATTCCAAAATTGAGCATCTTCGGCTGACGAGGTGACACAAAGGATTGTCTTGGACAAAAGGCTGAAATATTCAACATTGATAGAGAAAGCTTCAGACAATCATATTAGCAGGGAAATGTGTGAAAACAGGGGCATAAGCCTAAATTTCGCCCAAGTTGCATAGCACCATTCTGATGTGCCAGAGTATGTAGTGTTTGTGATGTGCTGTTTTGGCGTGCCATGTTACCTTGTATGGTAATCAGCATGCTTTTCCAACTTGTAAATATCTTCACAAATCTATACATATAAATAGCTTACTTTCCAAAAAAAATATTTCTAGTGAAGCAACTATTAAACTCTCCCTCAGATATATACTTGTTCCTGAATATTTCTTGGGTTTTTCACCCCATCCATTTCAGCATCCTCATTTCAGTTTCATTCACCTCTGGAAATTTTAGTTTCTAGTTGCTGAACATTTCAATCCATATATCACAGTAGGTCTATCAAACATGTTAGCTCTAGTGGTAGTGACTTTAGCACAGAATTTCCATTAGAAGCTGGTCCGTGCTTAATAGTTTGCAATGAAAGTGAGTGGAGGCCTTGTCTTACACAAGCATGGGCCACAATTGCTGGCAAAAAGAGATCAACCCCAATGCAACAAGTGAAGTTAAGTGGCCACACAAGCAACCATGCTCTAACAACTTATGGATTGAGTTGGATATGTTGGTCATATAACACTATTGAAGACCCAACAGTTTATACTGGTCTTCAAATTTGCAACAGATCTTTGCAGCAAACAGAATTTTGATAGTTCTCAATGAATAATACCAAAATGTGACAGCCCAGAATTGGAGAAAAAAAAATGCTTATATAGCTATTGCAACCAGTACAGAATCAATTAGTATAGTTAGGACTAGAGGAGATCCGCAAAAGTTCCCAACAGGTGAATTAGTCACACGAAGATTTTGAGTAGAAGACAGGGGAAATCAACAATTTTGACTAGATGAATTAATCCTTCATTTCCGCATTTTCCCAAGCAGGTTGTGCAAAAAGACAACTCTCAAATCCCCGCAATGAAATCATGGATGCGCAAGCATGCATCGCCATCGCAGCTAAGCTTTTGACACGTACTATTGATTATTACTCGTGAAACTGATTTCTTAAGAAATTAAATCCGAACAGGAAATCATTAACAAGCTAAACTTCTTAAAGCAGTAAATTTTGAGCGATATAATATCCATTAAACCATTAATTTTCGTTTTTGCTTTATTGGAAGGAGAGAAAACATATTGCGCTTGACTATGAAAAGATTTAGCTCCCTACATGGTAAATGCGTTACCTTCTCACAGACCTCTACAACAGCGTCAAGGTCATCTCCAAACGTCTGCTTGTTCTTCAAGAGCTTCTTTGTGAGCTCGTTTTTGAACTTCTGGGTTTCCTGTGCAACCACAATTGAATACCCATTAAAAATAAGAAAGAAAATCCAAAATTCTAGTATCGACCGAACTATGGTTGAATCAAAACGCTTTTGAGAAAGGTCCCGACAGAAATAAACAGAAAAAATAAAATAAGCAATTGCAGAAAAAACCAAGAAGAAGAAAATAAGTACGAGTGAACAGAAGAGAAGACGCAGACGAACTTACAGCTTCTGCGAATTCCGGAATTGGGTCGGGATAGACGTATCTACGCTGTGTTGCCGATCTTAGAGGGTTCTTTGGGGTAATTGACGAAATGGGTTTTACAGGAAAAAATTTCAAGGACAGTATCGAAACGATTGAGAAGTGATGGCGTAGGACAAGTAAGGTGGGGCGTAGATTGAAGCTTATTTTCTTGGCGGGAGAGACAAGAAAAAGAGAGCCGGGAAGAGGAGACGTGCAGGCGCTCGAGGATGAGAGTCCGAGTGCCATGGTGTTACGGACTTGGTTTCCAGTGCGGACATAATAGGCTGATCCTGCTCATTTGATCGGACTCGGACATCCCACTAGGCATGGTGGACCCTAAAACTGAAGCCCAACAGGTGCCTAATAGTCGGCCCCAAAATCTTGAGGTGATGAGCCCATTTGTCGGTTCCCGCCTGTCCATTGATTTCGTCTCATGTTTTGGTCTGTGTTGATCATTTTTGTTAAACTCTTACCGGGGACAATGCAGAGGAAGGGAGAGCTGGGGCCCACCCTTGCTTGAAGATTCAGATCCCTGAGGATTTGCTATGGATTAATTCTCAATCTTAATTCATTGAGAGTGACCCACCTGTATATATATATATATATAACAGACATTGTTTCCTTATAAAAACAGCCATGAAAAAGTTTATTGGAAGTAATGATTTTGATGTGGAATGCACTACTTTAATTTTCTGTATGTATACTACTTGTACTATATATCAGAGTGTGATTCGACATTTGTTCTAAAGACAAAAAAAAAAAGGGGAGATTTACTTAAATATTATATAATTTGGTGTCAGTGTGATACATGCTTAGAACAGTCATGGGTTGCTCTGTTAGCTGTTGGACACTGGAACTTTTCTCCTCTTCAAGGGAAACTAAAGAAGCTTTCTCACAGGCTCCTATTTACATTAAGATGGATAAAGTCAAGATTCCATTATACTGAAACTGACAAAAGGAGTATTGTTTTTACCACTTTTAAATGAGAAGATAACAATGCTCATGGGTGCGAGCCCCTTCTTTTTATCCGCACAAACAGAGTTACATAAACAATAGAGCTTGCCAATCCACTTTCTGCTAGCTTCATCTTCCATTTAGTCCATAATGGGAAATTAAGCTTGAACCTTTCGGCTAAAGAGCAGTCAGTTTATGGTCCTACCTACTTTCTTACTTGCATTCGGGAAATAAACACCAAAGACTAATTAACATGGACAATCCATTTAAGCACTAATCACTCCTTTGAAGTTTATCCATGAGTTTAATTACCCCCTATTGCATTGCTTTCGCGGGTGCCTTTCAACTTTCACGAATTTCCTGCTTAAAGGGCTTTGGATTTGCCTAGTCGAGAAAGGAAGAGAGAGAGAGAATGAGGATATGTGGTCGGAAGCTGATGATTGAACAGAAGACTCTTTTGTCTCCACTTCATGAATGGAGCCTGGGGACCTTGAGCCACAATCACTTGGGAATAAAGAGGAAATCAGACACGACACACGCTCCCTCGATAGGAGACTCCACAGCTTCTTTTGATGGCATCCAAAGAGGGGGAATATGAGTTGGAAAGCTTACAATGACTCAACCATTGAAACCAAAATTATTAAAGACTAGTGTAGTGATATGGGCTTTCACATATGGATTGGGTGCATTTGATTGAGATGGTCCCCAACTTCAACCGAAATATAAGGTACAGTAAAGTTTAAAATTGCCAGAACATGAGAGATATAAGGGGTTATAAATGTTGAAAATACAGAGTTGTAATTGGTGAACATTTTGAGTTGTCATTCAGGCAAGGAACAACTGGGCATTGAGAGTAGTGTTGTGCAATCAGAGATTCAGATTAAGATCATGGCCTGTCTCTGAAAGAAATCAGAATCATTCCCACTTTTGACTCCGTTAATTCCGAGAGAACCCACTACTTCATGTTCATGAACCCCACGAGCATGTTTTCACTGTCAAAAGGCAAATTTAAAAGCTGAACTAGCTCTCTTTGACATGTCACCTCAAAAGCTGAAATTCTCCTCCTCGGTTCAAGTTTCAATATTGGGGGGAAAAAAGTGAGTGACTCTGGCCTTTGGACTTATTCTTAGGATTCCCCCTCACCTCGAAAAGCTTTCTTATTAAAATTCTAGCTTTGTGTGTGTGAGTGACAAGAGGGACGAAAAGGGCGTGCTCCAAAATCCCCAACAATAAACTTTTTATTTTTCATTTTTAAAGAAAGTAACTCCATGGGGTCCTCTCTCCTCTTTTTCCTCACGTGCGTGAAGCAAATTAACGAAAAAGGAGACCCAAAAGGAAAACAGTAATAAAAACTCGAACCAACAAAAAAAAAAAAAAAACCAATGTTTTCTGTGAGGTGGGGTTGATCGATCGCATTTGCAGTTTAATGAACATAATTTTACGTCAGTATCACCCAATAACAAGGCGGAAAATGCTGGATAATATGTTTGTTAGCTCGTTAATGATCGTCTTAGGTTTTCCATCTCGACAGGTCTCGTTCCTTTTGCAAGACTGCAACTGGTCCACATTCCCCTTGTTTTCAGTTTATGGTCATGACTAATAGTTACCTGAACGGACAAGTGAAAACTTCTGAATTAACAATCTTATTAGTGGAGATAAATAAGACCCAATTAATTAAGTGTTTCACCTTCTTCACAATGACAACACAACAGGATGGGTCATCTTCTGTCGTGTATTGGCAGTGTTACATTAATCCAGATATTTCTCTGAATGAATACGGTTCTTGTGCACGATTCTGATTAGACTACACAAGTGAGGTACCACCAACTGCAGATACCAGAGGAAACGCGTTCTACAGAGAGCACTGCCCTCTCCTGGTGGAAACCAAACTCGGCCAAAAAGGGGAGGTTGGTTGGCCTTTGCACTTATTGAAGGACCTAGCTATTCTGAATTGTACATCTATTGGGTTGTGTCTCCCACATACGAAACAGTTACTTGTGTCCGGCATGTGGAGCCTAAGCTTGGACCTTGTGATGACGCTTTGTAACACACGTCTATGCTACTACTTCTCTATCTCTGTTCACTGTAATTATCCGGCTTGTGTACGTAGGACAAGGGGGACTACAAAAGCCTCGGGTAGTCGGTGCGTGCAAGTTGGTCCAGATACCTGAGTTTAAAAAGAAAAAAAAAAGAGCCTTCTTTTTTCCTTGGTTGGAAATTGTCACTGTTCTTCTGGATTTTTTTTTTCCGGTTTGGAAATTGTCTATGATATATATATATTGTTTTTGTTTTTTTGTTTGGCATGACCCGAATACATTTTATGATATTTACTTTTATCTCCCTTTAACTAACTTACACTTATATAACTACCTCATATTATCCAACATATTATTATTTTTTAATTATGTATATGTACTTTTATATCCTTACACATATAATTACTTACAGTATCCAAAATGTCTTTCAATTTATTTTTTCTTTTATATCCCAATTAGCATCCATTTATTTAATTCTTTTTCTATGCGCATTACGCATGCATTTCTCCTAGTATATATAAAGCCAACCCCCTATTTTCTTCCTCACATTTTATATCCAAAACGCATTCCAATTTGTTCCAATACCAAGGTTTGTTACTGTCACGTGTATGAGTGTCATAACTAACCACTCACATAACATTCTATTGTCAAAAGGGCCTTCTTTGTTTCTAATTCTTTTCCTACACGCATTTTCCAGAATATATATAGAGCCAAGACCCTCTTTCCTCATTGACATTTCATACCAAAAATGCCCTTTTATTTTTTTGAAAATTAATTCATATACCAGTTTGTTAACTCTACGTGTATGATTTACTAACTGCCTAACGTTGTACACCTAAAAAGGCCTTCTTTTTTTCTAATTTGCTATGCGCATAGCACGTGTACTCCCCTTAGTAATATCTTTGTGTTAAATGTTCCAATTTTAATATTATATTAATTTCTAAAACACAACTTCATACGTCAGTTGCAAGTCTAAGGAGAAGTTGTTCTTACAATCGTTTTCCTTACAGCTGCTGTACTTTTAGAAGCTATCAATGTCTTGTTGTTGTAGGTAAGAGCTTAATTACAGGCTTAGTGTCAAAAGCACATTCATGTCTTAAAAAGTTTTCCCATTTTTTTTTTTTTTGGTTGGAAACTTGGAATACAAAAAAAAGTTTCGAAGCAAAAAGATACTTTTAATTAAACAATGCCAAAAAGAATGTACCAAAACAATAAATAACACCAAAAGCAGCCTAAAATATAAAATCTCAAAAGAAGAGAAGTAAAGCCATGGAATGGTCACGAGAGGCCTCCATCCTCACAAGTTATGAGTCATTGTTCAGTGAATAGTCTCTATATTGATTGATTGCGGGACCATGAAGTCGTCCTCACTCCTTTCAGCTCTCTCCCCCCGATATTCAAGCATGGAGAAGTGAAAACAAATAGCAAACTTACAAAAGCTCATTGTCATTCATGTGCCAACGCATCTATGCAATAAAACGAATGGAAGGACAGAGACATACATAAATCTGTTGATAAGAGTAGAGAAATAAACAAATAATACACTTGGTAAAAATATGTAAAATATATTGATAATTTCAAACGCAACACGCCTTTAGAAGGTCCCAGCGACCTCTTAATTGCTAGGCCAAACTCTGGCCTTTCAAGAGGGACTTCCCAATTTTGCCCTCCCAACAAAAAAATAAAAAAATAGCACCCACTTTGCAAAGTATACCATGCTCATGGCTTTTCCCGCCAAAAAAAACAAAAAAAGGAGAGTAAAGGCTAAAAACATATGTGCATGCGACTGAACACGCACGCTTATGTGCACACATACCACACTCCAGGTCTAGAGTATCACACGACCTTATTGTAATTTTATTTTGTTTCTTCAGTTTCAGTCCATTAAATTAAGGGCGGAGATGAAGCAATGATGTGTCCTGTATGAGAAGCTTGACTTATCTCGCATAAACAGTCCAAACTTCAACCATAATTAGGTAGGCCTGCCCATTTGGTGACTATTCATCTTTCCCCTGACCCCACCTGTGTATCTTCTTCTCCCTCCCTTTCATTCAATAATCAATGCTTCCCCCCTTTCTTTCATTCGACAATCGATGCCTGCTTTGAATTCAATCCCCACTTCTCTCACTCTTCATTACTCCACTGCTGAAAACAAGTCTCTTCCTCTCTCTTTCACACACTGAAAACACTTATAATAATTAATAACAAATCCCCCTCCCTTGGGAATCTGCAATCCTATAAACAAACCATTGATCCAATCAATATTGGAAAAAGGCGACACCCACCCAAAGAAAAAAACTATATACGTAAACCCTCCAATCCATCTATACGCATACTAATCTACATCACTCAAGTCAATTTTTAATCTCAAAACCCTCCAAAAAACAATTAGGATCTAGGCAACTCAGACCACCAAATGTTCTCTCTCTTTCTCACTGGTATCATCTTTTTCCTTCTGATTCAAAAGTTTTTTGCTTTTCATCATCTACCCAGAAGCAGTTGTTTAGTTTTCTTCTCTTGTTTGACGATGGTGATGATGAGGAGGAGGAGGAAGACGAGTCGCCCGAAAGGAATCCAGCCCGAGTCGTAACTCTGAGTTGTGGTAAGACTTTTGGGGCCTTCCTCTGTCTACAGTCAGCCGCAACTTGTTGCATCAACCGGTAGCAGTTGACTATTCTGTCCTGCAAAAATTTATATGCTTTCTAGTTGGCATAGTTTGATTTAGACACATGCACAACTGTAATCATAATCACATCCTTACTTTGCTTAGCCCATCACACCAAGTCACCGCATTTCCGGGGTTAACAAGACTCAGATTCGGCATTTCATTGGCTGCACAAAGTATAGCTGCAGCAGCCGCTGCAGATGGCCAGTGGTTCAAGAAACTAGTCTCTGTATGACATTTGAATCCATTCTTCAGCTCAGATTATTTATTTATTTTTTTGTTTAATTGTATATACTTGTAATTAAGTAAATTACCTCGTAGGATGGTGAGGATGATTTGTGTGGCCCGTGAAACAAGGAATGCAATAAAGTCCCCGCTTGAATCGACTCTGTACGCAAAGAAGCAGATAAAGTTGAATGGAGTTATTGACCGTAATCTCCAGTCCAAGGCTGTGAGCACTAGAAGCTCCATTCTACGAATCGTCCTTGGCTCGAAAATGAACTTGGCGCCCTCGACCTGCAAATTAAGGCGTGATTAAGATTAATTGTAAATAGCGAGACTGAAATGGGTCTATATCAATAGAGAGAGAGAGAGAGAGCATCCAACATCACCTGAAGATCCAAAAGAGAAGGAACAAGAGGTTCCTCCATCTTTGCAGCTAGCGACAAGCAAGCAACAGATAAGAGTTGTAATGGCCACCCGTTTGTTTGCTGGGATGACATGATGAAAGTAAAATCAAATTTTATAATAATTGCATAAGACACAAACAGTAAATCAAATTTTTATAATAAATTCTTAAGACACAATCAGTAATTCCATCCATTATAAAAAGCTGGAAGGTCCATCTGTTGGACGGTCCAGATCCATCCAACAAGCTTGAGCGCCTTCTTGATTGGTTAATACGTATTCCTTAATCTCATTCTTAGTGCCTTTTTCCCATTTCAGATAGTCAATCTATTAAAAAGTTAATGACTAACGAAACCATTTTTCTGAATCGACTGCCGCCTAAACGGACTTTAATTGACGGAGGCTTACCGGCAAACAACGTGAAGATAGAAACCGATCCATGTAGTTGACGGCGAGGTATGCCGTTAACGGCTGCAAATTGTAGAACGCATGCACCTGCACGTTACTGTAATTCCCTATCAAACGATAATTACCGATCGAAATGTAAAATGAAAAAGGTTACTAAAAGTGCCTACATCCGTCTCGGATTCAAAGTGCTGCGTAAGATAGCAGATCTAATGTAAATCTTTCTATAATGCGCATCCCGGCGCAAAACGCAGCCAGATGATGTGCAGCTAGTCCTGCACCACTTAGCAGCGTGAGATCGGAGATACGGCGATAGAGATAATATCTAACATGCGCTTGAGCGTCAATGGTGGCTTTACGGTAACTTTTTTGGTTTTTGTACCGTTATCGTGCGCCTAGCTTAGAAACCTCTGTGTGTTAATTTGAGAAGGATGATCAGCTGATCGTATGAAGTTATACCTTGAGAATCCATGCAACGGCTCCCTCTCGTGCTGAAGCGTCGAGCGATCGAGACTTGAATCTCGCCGGATAATCAAGTTCCGGCACGTAATATCCTTCGCCTTCTATGAATCCGGCAATCGCTTCCTGGATATCATCCGATAAGTCAAGATGCTGACAGTATTCCTGCGAGTCTCCGTCCAAGATGCCGGAGTAGTCCTCACCGCAGAGGAGGTCGGAGAAGCAATCTGAGTCAGAAAGCGACATAATCGTCGTCGGTATTTTTACTCTCTTATCATCATCTGACGAATCAGAATCGCCGGAGAGTGGACTCGAGAAGTCTCTTCGCTAGCACCATAGATACATCATACATGTGGAAAGGGTAAAGGAGAGAGGAGTGGTTTGTGGTTTCGTGTGGTGACTTCTGTGTCTGTCTTGAGAGTCTGAAATCTGAATTTATAAATGCCAGGTGGTTTCTTTCGTAATTTGATAATTTCTAATCCGAAAATTGTTTATAAGTTTCTTCTCCTTAATTTTTGATTCTACGACGTAAATGTCTTTCAGAGCTTGATTATTTGAACTTGGACTATTCCTACAACGTTTCCTACAACAATCCTGTGATTCGTAATTATATATGTATGAATACACACAGAATTATCAGGTTTTGCTGCACAAAATACCAGCGTTTCGTGCGCTTTTCTTGTGTTTTATATTCTTGGTTTTTAGTGATATTTTTGGTTATTGAAAATTAATGATACTTTATTAAAAATAATTACATGTAATGTTATTTTAATGTTTCTAAAAACTTTCTTCCGAAAATGCCCTCAAAATTAAGACTTAAAATCCTCACTTATCAGTCACAACAGGTTTTCATGTCTTTTGAAGGCATTTTATTGGAAGAAATTCCTTATAAAAACAGTAAAACAATACTATTTTTCAATTATTTAAAAAAATATCAGAAGAATTGGAGGACTGAATCTGAATTATTTTAAAAAGTGACACTTAAAACCAAATTCCCTTTAAAATAAGGAAAATTGGTTTTTAGTGATACTTTTTCAACATAATTCAGATTTAGTCGACGTATTCTTGAAAATTGAGAATTAGTGATACTTTTTTTAAATAATTGAGATTCAATATTATTTTACTATTCGTGATGAATTGCTTTAAAAAATACCCTCAAAAAGACTTGCAAACCTCATTTGTACCTAAATGGATGAAAAGGTTTTCAAAGTCTTTTGTGAGGGTATTTTTGGAAGAAATTTTTCATGAATAGTAAAATGACACAAAATCCAAATTATTTAAAAAAGTATCATTAATTCCCAATTTTTAAGAATTAGCAAACTGAATCTGAATTATTCTAAAAACAATATCACTAAAAACCAATTTCCCCCTTTAAAATATTAGTCCATTTTTTTAAGTATCTTGAGAGGGTGCAGGCATTGGTGCTCACGTGCATGCTTTGTGTCGTATGTGCGTATACATTTTCTTTTTCTGACGTCAAATATTAGTGAGTGTTATCATTTTGATAACCAAAATGGTAATTTCACAAGAATTTACGAATTCCCATTTCATGCAGAGATAAGAAAGCATGGTCCCAACGAGCTAATTATTTCGCAACTTTTTCTATTTTCATTTGACAATGATTCGGAAAGCTCTAAATAATATCCGAGACATGATTAGCAACATGTCACCATTTTAATATTTTATCCTCCTCAATTTATTCGGACACAGGGATGACAATGAAGTGGGTTAATCAAGTAACCCGCCCCGCTCTACCCCTATGTCTGGTTAGGGTTTCCTAGATCTAGTCCAATCGAGCTCTAATCCGCCCCGAACCCAACCTTAATAAATTAAGAAGAATACATATATTTTATAAATAAATATATAATTAATTTTCTACGTATTTTTCACATATACCCATTCTATCACGAATCTAATATGGTTCTGGAGCGGGTTTGGTATGGGTTAAACTCTTATAAGGACAGGTTAGGGACACGTGGATGAGATCAAGCTTTATAAATCATCACTTGAGCTGGTTTGTTAGGAACATGTCATCTCTCTCTTTTCTCTCTCCAAGAATTTCTTTCTTCCTTCTCTCCTCCCCTTTTGTTTTAGTATTAACTTAATTGTGATTTTGTCACTTAACTTAATGAAGTTATCCGAAAAGGAGGTGGCCATTTCACTTTCAGTTTACTGTTAAACTCGTATTATTTGTCTCACACCCCATGCCATTAATGGAAGTGGCTTTCAGTTAATCTTGGTCGGGTCCACAAATTAAGCGAAAGGAAATATTTGAATCTAAGGGCCACACGATGTTGAAAAGAGATCAAATAGCCTTGATGAAGATCATATCCCATTCTAGCTGCAATCTTGACTTACATTCACCAAAAGTGAGTACCATTTGATTGCAATCTTTTCTTTTTGGACTTTGGTCGGTGACTTCGATTAAGACACAAAACCCCCATCACACGTTATATTATAATTATGATATATTAAAAGCTTATTGAACCATGGGTGATGCCTAAATTAATCTTATATATACAAAATATTTTAATTTTATGACTACCAGCTTAACTAATTATAGTTTATTATTATGCTTTCTCTCTGTCTTGTATTTATATTGTAGTATAGTTTTACATAGCAAATTATACTGAATAATCATGTTTCCAGCCGTACGTATCCGGTTTATTCTAAGTCGAAATAGATAAAATGGGAGATTTCATAAATTAGATTGGATTCATTCATTTATTTATTATTTAAGGAACAACCTTAAATTCCAGCCAAAAGAAAAAAAAAAGGGCTATATTAATATTGAATTTTGATAGTCTTATTCATTAATATTATGTCAAAGTAATCGAAAAAAAAAAAGAATGCTAAAAAGCAATGCATGGTCTACGTATTCAACGATAACGAAAAATAATTTGATGGCGTTATGACTAGTTTGTATTCATCTTTATTTGACTCCCTTTTTAGATTATATGTGAAATAGAGACATTTAAAATAAAAATTCTTAATTGTACTTAATTTTCTTTTTAAAGTGAAAATTAAGTTGCATCAATGCATTTTTTTTTTCTAACACGCGGTTGCTTGTCAATCCAAAAAGTAAATCTCTCCTCAATTTTCTAGATGCTTAATTTCTAGCAGAGAAAATTAAGATTTTATCCTCCTAATTCAATAGAAATGACAATGGGTCAAGTTAATTAAATGGGTAACCCATTCTGCTCTTAATGGTCAGAGTTTGGTATTGCTTAAATCAAGTTAGGGGTTAGCCCAAACCACCCTCACCTGACCTTGTTCTATTAAAATATTAGATTTGGTAGCACTTAAAATTCGTATTTTATAGTACAATTGGGGTCAAACCCCAACCTGCCTCGTTACTAACCCAATAGAGGCAGGGGTTAAGGTTTGGTATGGGCTAAACTCTTATGGGAGAAGGTTAGGGTTTGCCAGAACCCGACCAAACCCTCCCGGTTGTCATCCCTACTCCTGACAAGTGAATGGTAGTTAGAGGTAGTGAAAGTTTCCAGCCACGGTGCTTGACATTTCACTTATTGACAAGGATAAAGCCTAGGCCAGACCATATAATATACGCATGGGACATGCTAATGAAGGACTGAGTCAAGGTTTTGATTATATTAACAATTTAATGCGGGCCAATGAGTTGGAAGGTAAGTGGTGATCCTACTCCTTTGATGTCGGATACCCAACTTGAAAAATTGTATTTTTAGGTGTAACAAGTGACAAATCGGCTTGTCTATGGTGAGAGCCCTTACTGGTATTATTTATTGATTAATCGCTATTATTAATGACCCTATGTGTTAAAGTATGTTCGAAAACGTAGAAAATGATGAATCACAACCACTTCGGATAAGATTAAAAGAAAGAAATATAGAAATAAAAAGCTCAAATAGAAAATGACAACACACAGTCATGTAAAAGACTTGTAGACCAAACCACCTAAGAGACACCAAGGAGCCTCAAAAAGATGCTAAAGTCACATGTTTATTAGGGACTTGATAGAGAGACTAATCCTCCAGCATGAATGAATGTTAATCATGAATGGATGGAAAAGATTGAAAAACTCTCTTGAAAGCTCTATTTACCTAATGCCTATGCAAGTGAGACTAATGAGAAATTATAGCTCAGCCTAATCCTAGGAACCAAGAAGGGTGGTTGATAAGGGAGTTCATATCCTCTACATTCTTTGTGATGTGAGCTTGTTATGTCCTCGTCGACGTGGACTTGTGCTGCACTTGCACCTAAGTATATTTCTTGCTTAGATACCAATATAACAATTTGAGCCTTCTAAAATTGAACGACATCCATTGCAACTTTTTACTGCATTAGAGTGAGTGCTGTCACGTGGAGCATTTGCTGTCGTTTAGAACATCTGATGGCCAGTGTTTTTTCAAGTGGGCCCACAATAGACATTGACAACAAATGCAACGGAAAATGCAGGAGAGGGGACAGAGATACATGATTCAACATAGAAACGTGAATGATTAGTTGAGGGGATTAACTGGGCTGAAAATGGGCCTTGGAGACACTTAGTATGGCCATATTTGTGCTTTGTAAGCCTGCAGCTAGATCAGGCCGGGCTTAGGCAGGATCCATCCTAATCCCATTTCAATCTGTTCTCGACTTTCTCGACTGAGTCGACTCTCTCTTCCGGTGCGTGACCAGGCAAGGGTGAAGATTGAGGAGGGTTCGCCGTCTAAAAAATATCAGGAAAGTGAGGTTTTGCCAGTTGAAGAAAAGAAAATGGTGGTGTCATGGACATCAGTGCTGTCGTGGGATCCTCTGGTTCAATTATGTGCTGCTGCTCCGACTCCAAGCTCGTATCGCTATTTTCGTAGTACTACTTGCAGCGCTAGTCCAAGAAGGATAAGGATTGTATTGTCAGTCAGTGTGACGCAGAGACACTCGAGAATCCGTATGATGACCCCGAGACATGCTTCTTCTTTGCAAACCCAACAGGGAATTTGGGAAGACCCTGACGATGGCAGCGGCAGCGAATACGATGACGAAGTTGAAGAAGAAGGTGATTTAGACTTCAAAAGCGACTGGGAAGAAGAAGGTTCTTCCAATGCTTCTACCAACGAGAGCAAATCCGCAATAACAAATCTGTACGAGGAGGAACTTGTGAAGGGTTTGTATTCATTCTTACCAATTCATTTATTATTATTATTATTTTCGTTTCTTTTTAAGGGCTATTCTCAGATGTTTCTGAACGCGATAATGGCTAAGATTTAAAATACTGGTTCCACTTTGTTAGAAGAGTAAACTCATTTTCCTACTAGCAATGTCCAGTTATTTTGCATTGCCAGTGTCAGATGTTACTAATTCAGTCTAAATTATGTTCCACCTGATGGAATTGATGCTAAGAATTTTTTCCATTGCATTTGTGTGGGTGCTTTCTTGTTGATTGTGTTGCATGTCGGCATTTGTGGTGTTCTTCAAATTCCAAGGAATGTCTATAATTAATTTGTTCTCACATGTTTGTGATGTTTTATTTTTTAAACTTTGGGGTAAAGATACTGCTTGTATTACTGTACATCATCCTTTCCTGAAACTTTTTCAGAGGTTGAACAGCTTTTGGGATCAGAAGAAAGAGAGATCTTGGAACAGAATATCACCCCTGTGCTGAGCAAGATATCAACTGTAGGTTTTGTTTAACATGAATGGCTAACATATTCTGCAGTTCATTCACAAGTGTTCATTTTCTTCATTAATAATAGTATCTGCTGCTTCTGCCGTTGCTGTAACCTTATCGCCTTCTATTTGTAGCATAGATATAGCGTCTTGTAATTCATGATTAATCAATCCTCACCAAAGCAGCGTAGTTGCAAGAATGAAGAGATTTGCATGTTTGTTATTTTTCTTAAGTAATTTGAAATATCATGACCACAAATCTTGTGACTTGACACAGAGAAAATGGAACCTACTACATACTCTTGCATTATCTGGTCAGATACATTTCATGGACAGAATACTTGAACACGGTGTTGATATTGATGGCATTGATGAGGTAACTTTTGTTCATTTCTTTGTGTAATTCCTTCATTCAATTCATACCATCTCTTGTCTGAAACAGCATAATTGAGTAGGGTTGGTGAAACAGGATGGTTTTACTGCTCTTCACAAGGCAGTTATTGGTAGAAAAGAGGCTGTTATTAGCCATCTTCTCAGAAAGGGTGCAAATCCTCATGTTAGAGACAGGGTGAGAAGAAAAGTCCCTTATATATTGCAATTGTCAATCTTTTCTTGGGCTATGCAGGGAACAATTTTAGAACCTTCATTTTTAACATTCTTGTGGCAGGATGGTGCCACTCCTCTTCATTATGCAGTTCAAGTTGGTGCCAGGCAAACTGTAAAGTTATTGATTAAGTATAAGGTTGATGTAAATGCTACAGATGATGTAAGTAGGGTATGAGCATTTTTCTCTACATACATTTTCTCTAGTATGAATTTTCTATCTCATTTTTTATTTGCAATTTTTATTTTCAGGAAGGTTGGACACCTCTGCATGTTGCAATGCAAAGTAGGTGTCGAGATATAGCAAAAATTTTGTTGGTAAATGGTGCTGACAAGACCAGAAGAAATAAGGTAAAGTATGATAGAAACTCAGATTTACTGCTGGTGCACATCATACAAGTTCTAGTTCTATTTTCAATGTCTGAAGCATATGATATATTTTAGTTATTATCTACTTGCATGCCACTAGGTTCCACAAGTACATGACCTAGATTAAATTTAAGTTGCACGGTACATGTACAAGTATTAGAAGCTTAACTGGGTAGTTTTTTGACTAAGCGGTTTCTTTCTGGTCAATAACGAAGGATGAAATTTTTGTGAAAACTCAAATTAAATGGCCAACTATCTCACTTGTCAAAGATTGATTTCTGTAGCCTTGTTTCTGTTTCCATGTCTTCTTTATCCATTCTTTCCATCATATTTACTATTCATTGTGTGTTCTAGTTTGTCATTCAGACATTGTATTCTGGAGTTTCTTATTTTATTTCAGCCATCAAGCTAAAGATATCTTTGATCCGTACTCTAGCATATAGACCTTAATAAAATTAAGTGTCTTCATAGTTTCTTAATAGGCTCAACCATTTGCCATACTGTTCATCATGCCTTCATTGATCTTCTTCCCTGCTGTTCAGTCATGTTGACTATGTTGTCAGAGGAACCTCTTTGGATTCTCCAGAGAAATTTTGTGTTCGTACAACATGGAGCAAAATATTATGTTGAAAGTTGCTCCAAGATATTTAGCATGTAAAAGAAGAATATCTCATGATCTGCAACTGGCCATGACTCTCATACTACTTCCGTCCGTGCTAGTAAATTGAGTCACACACTCACACTAAGATCTTCTATTTATTTACAAAGGAACATTCCAAGCTACATGAATAGTCTCCAACATCCCTGTTAGAACCAAATCCAAATTGCTGTCCACATTCTCTTAAAGAACAAATGGTTGTACGGCATATCATGTCTCCTTTTAGGGCTCAAAATATCGTGAATTACCCTCTTATCTGCAACATTAAATTTCATATCTAAGAAGAGAGAGGCCTGAACCCTTTCTGCGGGTAGCTTCCTCAACAACTATTATCCTTAAAACATATAATCTTGATTGATGATTTGTTTTCATATTCTGCAACTAGTTGGGGAAATGCATTAATCGTTGATGTATTTTATCTTTCTTGAAATCTGATGAGTTGTACTGGATGTTTCATTTCAAATTTCTAAAGATTCATGCTCGGCTTGTATCCTATAACAGGGGTTTCATAAAAAATTTCTCTTAGGATGTCAGATTTTAAGTAGCCTATGATTTTAAACCTCCTTCCTTGATGCACTTTTGGTTGGTAAATCTTGTGCCTAGTACAATTGGTTGGACTATTATATCCCATCAAGGAAAGGAATGTGTAGTACTTGGGGCTTGAGAACCAAGTTAAGGGTTCTAAAACACTTTAATGAAACCCAAGGCAAGTGCATGGCGAGATCAGGACACAACTTTTGACTATCTGATTTGTGATGATCTTTCATTTCTGAGTTTTGACCCAAGTTTCTAAATGACTTTCTGTTGTCAAAATGACATGGTGATGCGAAATGGCTGAATTCATCTAAACTAACTGATACGTGGAATACTTCATCTTGTCAATTGAACTATTCAGATGGTGGTCTGAGTCCTTTTAAAAAGAAAGATAAAAAAGATTGAACTCAGTTTTCCAGTACCCTTGCTAGATTTTTATGCCCCATATCCTCTATTCCACTGCGTGCTATATATTTAGGTACAAGTTATGAGGCAGGTGTCAGAAACATATATTTCATCTTTCTTATTATATTTCAGGATGGGAAGACTCCACTGGATATAAGTTTGTGTTATGGAAAAGATTTCAAGTCATATGACCTTGCAAAGCTTTTGAAACTTGTACCAGCAAACAGAGAATTCTAATGGGCAGACTCCAATTACCTGCTGATGCAGACGTTCCCAGATTGCTCTACATTTCAAACAACTGAGGATCCCGTTTCATTCCAAAGTCTAAGAGAAATTAGCAGTTCTAGAACTCTTTGTTGTACCTGAAATCAGTCTGGAGAGAGCGTACATGGCGAAGTTAAGACCGAAAAGGGATCATGCTGGATGCATTGTTGCTGCTGTTGGTAAATTTTAGCTCCATAAGAATTAGGACAATGTATATCCACAGTTCAAAATGTTATCGAAACAAGCAGTGTTTAAAATCTTTGGAATTCTAACAGATGTTTTTGTGCTCCCAAAGCCCAAAGGCCTCGGCTGCATATGCGCTCATTTTTCTGCGTGACAGCTTACTTGAAGAATTTATTTGTTCATCCATGTTTCTAAGCACCAAGACTAAGAAAATTTCCATATGGTCAAAATGACTACCACAACCATGCGTTGGCTACACTGAGGATGCATATACCCCCTCAGATTCATTTGGGGGTTCCACCATTCATTCGGAGGGCCCCACACATTCATGTGAGGTTGTAAATGAGAGAGTGAGAGGGTGTGATCTTAGTAAGCTTACTTTGTTGTATATCCGAATGGTTTAGTTTTTTGAATTGATATATATAAACTGTGTTTATCAGGTGATTATCTGTGTTTGAGGGCTTAGCCCATACTCGTATGTATAGGCGTTATATAGCCGTTTTTCTAAAAAATTTTAGGATGTTATTTTTGTGTCTGGTTAATTGTTAAGTTAATTTTCACTCACTTTGGGCCCTAAGCTAGTGCTCAGGAACCACTATAAACCCGATAAGGGTGGACTTGATTCCAGGGTGCTACAGAAATGGATTCATGTGAGGTGTATATACACTCCAGTGTAGATGATGTCCACACCACAACCACAAGTATTCACGGTTATTTTTGTGCAAAGCTTTAAAAGAGGATAAAAAACTTCAAACGGCTAGTGCTACACCTGGCAAAAGTTTTACACGTGCGCTACGATTCCTTTATTTGGGGAACTGTCGACGTGGATTAAAAAAGGCGGGATGAAGGTACACCATTTCAACCCAAAAAAGGCGCAAGGAAAAAAGAAGGACCTGGATCCTCTACGGTCGAACTCGGAAGGAGCTTCAACCGGTAACCATTCATGCGACGCCACCTCAGCCTATTCGTGCTATCACTGCCATGTCATGACGAAAGGGCAGAAACACAACCGCGTTAACGTTACGTGTTTCTTTTAAAAGAAAACTAATTTTTTATTTGGGTGCGACAGTATGCGCTTCGGCTATCACACCCGCATACTGGTTGACCTTTGGTAAGCTCCTCTTTCCTTCCCTTGCAAAATCCGGTGACTTCCAAACATCCTCCTCTCTCTTTCCCCTCTTCCTCCTCTCTTCCTTCCTCTGTAAATCGACGTTGCTCCTATAATTCAAATCGACGTTGCTCCTTCTATAATTCGTCATTAGCGTTGAAGATTCCATCACCAAGCAAATCCACGAACCCCAATTTTTTGGAGGGACTAGAACACCCCCAATATGTGTTTGGAAACACATATGAGCTCTCTTCAAAATCTCTCTTCAAAACCCCCATTTTTTGAGTATGATCTCTGCAAGTTCAGAAAGCAGAGGTTCTCCGCTCCCTATCAATCAATAAAGCAGAGCAAATACAACAAAAGAAACCACACTAAAGGGGCCCCATGAACACTATCATGGCGAATTAATTTACTATTGGTCATTCTCGAAGGATAGAGAGTGTTAATGGCGACTAAGTCAATGAGAGAACCGCAAGCAGGGTCCTCTTCTACACCTGGGTTATGACGAATAATCTCCACCTCGGCATAATCTGCTTGGAAGGCCCGTGTATGCGGGTCCCAAACATTGCTACTGTAAACAGTCTGAATGGAGCGAACGCCGGCATCCGGGGCGACTGAGATGTTCAACCGCTCCTCTTGTGAGAACTGAACATTACTGTAGCACATCCCCTTAGTTCACCTTCACCTTCTACTTTTGTATTGAGGCTTCGTTCCCTAGCCTCACTGCAAAATCCCACTCTCTGCAAACAAGCAATTGGTTGGAGGACGATGAAATGGAGTGCCATTGCTTACTTGATAAGAGGTCAATGGTAGAGGACGAAGAGCTCTCTGAAACAAACAGCTCGACAGTCGAGGGTAGATCGTCCATAGACAATTAATTCTCTGTTTGAGTCCGTCACAAATCCTGACGTCTTTCCGTTTGATGATGTGGCCGGGATAGACTTATTTTCTGACGTGGCGTTATGGGAGTGGCTACCGGTTGGGCTGTTTTACGGGTTTAACCGTAGAGGATACGTTCCAAAAAGAAATGAGAGAATTTTAAAAATAAAAAAAAATATTATATATGAAATGAGAAAGGAAACGTTCACATAGTTGCACCCGCCAAAAGCCGGTGACTGCGGTCGTTCACTCTCGAGATGGAGTGGAGTGCACAGTGTACATCGCCGGCGACTCATTCGTCGCAGATTCGTCACTGAGCGTTAAATTGGTAAGTTCCGGAGCTTTTTAACAGCGTTTCGTTTAAAATTTCTTTCTTCATTACCGATTGAATCACAATCTTTCGTTTATGTTATTTTAGGGTTTCTATTTAGATTAGATGTACGTCGCTCCATTTTTTTCCAGTACTCTCTTCAATACCCAGATAAAACCCTAGCCTGTTCCTCGTTGAAAGTTTGAAAGCATGAGAGTAAACTTAATACAGATTCATTCTTCCAGAATGTTGGAGAAGTTGGAGGGGAAACAAACGTCTGATGAACTGCTTTTTATTCGTGTCTTCCTCTTCTTCTTCTGCGGCTGTATTTTCAAAGCCCAGTGATCTCATCGTGAAGAGTTCTTTATATGGATTTTGTAGTTCTTCATGGAGGAGAGGCTCAGAGCATGCTGCGATTAACTTTGGTTTACCGTTGACAACGTTTTGTTGTCGGTGCTTATCTACTCGACGTAGCGGCCGTGCATCTCGGAAACAGAAGTTAGACCCTGGGCCGACGATGGAGCAAGAAAAAGACGCTTTTTATGTGGTCAGAAAGGGGGATGTTGTCGGCGTTTACAAGAGCTTTAGTGATTGCCAGGCTCAAGTTGGATCCTCCGTAATTCCTTTTAATACCCTTTTTATTGGAGTTTCCTGTTATGTTACTTATTTTCCTGGTCGTGATTTTCATTTTCATTCCTTATTATGCAATGAAAAAAAAAATAGTCATAAAGTCATAACTATTAGGAAAATATAATTATATATCAATAATTTGTTATTTTATAAATAATGGAATGTATTTGTCTCCAGTGCTAATCTAACCTAAACAATGCTTGGGCTCTCAATTGAGCTCTTTGGTTTATGCCTAGACCATTGGGTGAATACCTATTAGTTGCTTTGTTGGCATTGATATTGCGATTACACTAATCTGTGAACATAAAAGAAGAATCAAAGAGAAATTGCACACTGATTTACGTGGTTTAGCGGTATGCCTACATCCATGGGAGAGAGAAGAGTTTTCCACTGTTTTGAGAAAAATTAGGGTTACAACATGACGCCAAACAGAATAGAGATTATTCTGTAGGCTAGTTCGAACAGATGATAAACAGGGAAGAACACAAGCAGCTTGCCCCAAACACAGAGAAAAACGTCTTTGAGATTCAATTTAATATCAATTAATCAAGTAATACCAAAATCAGTCAACAAGTCGGACTTTATAGTCAAAAATCGTCTATACTGGAAAGTTACTAAAAACGGCAAAAGCCCCTAAAGCATGCCTAAATAAAATATAGAATAAAATAAGCAACCTGTGAAAAATCTAGCCCAAATCGGGTTTAAAATCACTTCCTAATTGATAAACGAAGTATTACCAAAAATAGCAACAAATAACTAAGAATAGCGATTCGGAGGGGAAAACAGCGGAATTTGAGGTCGAGAAAGTTGCACATCGACTTTAGTCATGTAACACGGCGTGCGCGCCGGAAATATCTTTCCGAATTGGGGTCATATGTGCGATTCCGATAACCGTAGCCAAAGTTATGGCCAAAATACTAAAACACACTCAAAACTGCCTCAATTAGAAAGATATCACCATCACTTCCTGCCTTTGTGATGTTCTGCCAACTCATGGTATTCCAGCGCCATTAATGTGCAATCTGACAGCTTAGCATCATCTGTCTCGGATCCCCCTACATCAGTCGCCCCAGGTTGGAAAGAACTTGTCCTCGAGTTCAGAGTAGTGTCATCCGAATCCCCAAAACAAGGACTTAGGTGCTTCACATTAATTAAAGACATAAGAAGTCTTCAAGTGACTGGGCAGGTGCAACCTATAAGCATTATTATTGATCTTCTGCAGTACCTCACAAGGTCCAATCTTCCGGTCCTTAAGCTTATTATACTTGCCAGCAGGAAAACGATCACGAGTTAATACTGCCCAAACAAAATCACCAACATCAAAAAGTACCTGACGACGATGACTGTCAACCCGAGTCTTGTACTTGGTATTGCTCTCCTCAATGGCCAGTTTTACCTGCTCATGGATATCCCGAAGATGCGCCGCCATCTCATCTGCTTTAGGACTGAAACGTCCTATGTCCTATATGTGGAATAGGGGCTAAGTCCAGCACCCCGGATGGGTTTTGACCATAGACAATCTCAAATGGGCTTAAGCCTGTAGTTCTGTTTTTGGATCTGTTATAGGCAAATTCTGCCTGAGGTAATGCCAAATCCCACTGCTTTGGCTTAGTTCCTGCCAAACACCTCAAAAGGTTGCTCAAACTTCGATTCACCACCTCGGTTTGGCCATCCGTCTGGGGGTGGTAGGCACTGCTAAAATTCAGTTGTGTCCCCAGTTTCCCCCACAAGCTCTGCCAGAAATGACTGATGAACTTGGTATCACGATCTGACGTGATAGATCGAGGAACACCATGCAAATGCACAATCTCCTTGAAGTATAGATGTGTGATCCGAGCAGCATCCATAGTCTTCATGCAGGCTATAAAATGGGCCATCTTGGAAAACCTGTCAACCACCACAAAGATAGAATCCGAGGCCCGTTGGATGCGGGGTAAGCCTAACACAAAGTCCATGCTGACATCAAACCAAGGAGTTTCAGGAACAGGTAAGGGAGTGTACATGCCTGCATTGGTGATAACTCCCTTAGACCGTTGGCAAATATAACAGCGGTCTACATAATGAGCCACATCACTGGTCAACTTGGGCCAGTAAAAGTCAGAAGAGATAAGGGCCAATGTCTTATTGCGGCCAAAGTGTCCTTCATTATGAAGTTCACTTATAATCTGCTGCCTCAATGAACAATCTGGAATGCACAACTGCAATCCACGAAACAGATAACCATTATGCAAAACAAAATCATGATGGTGACCATGTGCGGCGACTCAGGGCATCTGCGACACGGTTCAGGCTCCCTGCTTGGCGTCTCAGCTTAAAGGTGAACTCCTGCAAGTACGCCACCCACTTGGCATGCCGTCTACTCAGCTTGTGTTGGCCATTAATGTACTTCAGGGCCTCATGATCAGTAAATAGAATAAACTCCCTCTGTACTAGGTAGTGACGCCAATGTTTCAAGGACTGAACTATGGCATAAAACTCTAGGTCATAGGTGGAATAACTTTTCTTTGATCTCGATAGCTTCTCATTGAAAAAAGCAACCGGACGCCCAGACTGACTCAGAACACCACCAATGCCAATGCCAGACGCATCACAATTTACCTTGAACACTTTGTCAAAATCAGGGAGTGCCAAAACTGGTGCTTCGGTCATCTTCTGCTTGACTAGTTGAAAACTAGCCTCAGCCTCCTCAGACCACTTGAAATCTCGTCCCTTAAGGCAATCTGTGATAGGAGCGATCAGAGTGCTAAAATTTCTGATGAATCGTCGGTAGAAGGATGCCAACCCATGGAAACTTCTGACATCGTGCAAGGTCTTTGGTTTGGGCCACTCCAAGACTGCTTCTATTTTTGACTGATCTGCATGAACACCATCAGTAGACACAACAAAACCAAGAAAAGTTACAGAAGTAGTGAAAAAAGAACACTTCTTCTGATTGACAAATAGGCACTCTGCCTTCAGCTTCTCAAAAACAACACGGAAGTGATCAAAGTGTGAAGCCCACGTCGGACTATAAATGAGAATATCGTCAAAGTAAATTACAACGAATTTCCCCATAAAAGGCCGTAAAATCTGATGCATAAACCTCATGAAGGTACTGGGTGCATTGGATAGCCCAAAAGGCATGACCATCCACTCATATAACCCATGTTGCGTTTTAAACGCTGTCTTCCACTCATCTCTAGGCCTTATTCTAATCTGGTGGTATCCGCTTTTAAGGTCAATTTTTGAGAAAACCTTAGAACCATCCTTCTTTGGTACAAGTAGGGCAGGGACTGCACATGGGCTCATACTTTCACGAATATAACCCCTCTCTAATAACTCTGTTACCTGTCGCTGCAACTCTTCAGCCTCCTTGGGACTGAGGCGGTATGCAGGTCGATTAGGCAAACTCGATCCTGGAACAAGATCAATCTGGTGTTGGATATCTCTCATAGGCGGTAGCCCAGGAGGAAGATCCTCTGGCATAAGGTCAACGAATTCTGATAGCAATTGCCTAACTTCTGCTGGTAAGTTAGAGTCCATGGCCACTGTATTGCTCCCGCAAGGTAGTAGAGCATATACTACATCTCCATGCTCAATCTCATCTAAAAACCTGGACATAGAAAGCAGGTTAGTATTATTGGTTAGTGGTGTAGGACTAGGTCCTTCCCGCCGGAACGCCAACACAACCTTTTTTCCCTTGATGTGAAGGGAGTATGTATTCTTCCGTCCATCATGAACGACACTGCGGTCATACTGCCAAGGTCGACCCAACAACACATGACATGCATCCATGGTCACAACATTACACCAGGCATTATCAAAATATTTTCTGCCAATTGAAAAAAACACGAGGCATCGCCTATCAACTGTTACCTCACTGCCTTTGTTCAGCCACGACAACTTGTATGGCTTAGGATGACGGTCCGTCTTCAACTGCAATTTTTGGACAGCCTCCTCGGACACTATATTCTCACAACTGCCGCTGTCAATGATCATTTTGCAGACTTTATCTGCAACTGTGCAGGTCTTATGGAAAATATTGGTCCTCAACCAATCATCCCCTGAATCGCCCTTGGGGGTCAGTAGACTCTTGCGAACGACCAGAGTCTCATGGCCATCTCCATACAGCACATTGCTAGCATCATCATCATCATACACGGTTCGTCAATCTCCTCAGTCTCGTCTACCACGTCTTCCTCAATCAACAAGTTTTTGCCCTTTTGATTAGCTGATTTCCTGCAATCAGTAGCCCTATGCCCCTGTTCACCACAACGAAAACATCTAATAGTAGAGTTAGAATTACCCTGCGGTGGCTGCTGGGCAGGACGGGAGTCCTGAGGGCGAACTGGTCAACTATTTTGATCGCTCTTGATCATTGGTCTCCTGTTTTGTTGTTTTTCAACTGCGAGTGCACGCTGGTATGCCTCCGAGACAGTCCACAGTGAATGAAGACTGAGGACATCTTGCAGATTTTGACGCAAACCTCCCAAATACCGTGCCACCATCTGCTTCCCTGTCTCAGATAAATCATTCCGGGCGATCAACTGGTAGAACTCCTCCGTATAATCATCGACCGATCTCGCACCCTGCCTCAACGTATGAAGTCGTTGAAATAAGGTTTGAGTGTAGCCGAAGGGAAGGAAGTGTCCCTTCATTTTCTTCTTCATCTTCTCCCAATCAGTGATCTTGGTCTTGCCCTGCCTGTCTCGTGAACGTCACAACTGTTCCCACCACGCAGATGCTCTGCCTTTGAGTTTGATGGCGACTAGTTTCACTTTCATACGATCTGAAACTTCCTTGTAATCAAAAATACGTTCCACTTCGTCTAACCAGTCAATGAATCCCTCTGCCTGTAACGTACCAGAAAACTCTGGCAGATCGAACCGAAAACCAAGATCTCCACGACGCTCCTCCTGACCACGGTACCCCCTGAATGGAGCACGATTGTAATAGGGGTTTTCGAAAGTGGAATCAGAATCGTGATCGGAGACCTCATGATCCTCGAGATCACGCGCCGCTAGACGCTGGGTTAACTCTGTGACTTGCCTCTGCAAATCTTCAATCATTACATCCTGAACGCTACGATCATGGTGTTGAGCTTCTTCATTCGGAACCTGCCCACGATGACCACAACCACCAGCCATTAAAACTGATGAAATTTCACCCCAGGAAGATGTTGAAGCTTTGATACCAACTGACGCCAAACAGAATAGAGATTATTCTGTAGGCTAGTTCGAACAGATGATAAACAGGGAAGAACACAAGCAGCTTGCCCAAAACACAGAGAAAAACGTCTCTGAGATTCAATTCAATATCAATTAATCAAGTAATACCAAAATCAATCAACAAGCCGGACTTTAGAGCCAAAAATCGTCTATACTGGAAAGTTACTAAAAACGGCAAAAGCCCCTAAAGCATGCCTAAATAAAATATAGAATAAAATAGGCAACCTGTGAAAAATCTAGCCCAAATCGGTTTTAAAATCACTTCCTAATTGACAAACGAAGTATTACCAAAAATAGCAACAAATAACTAAGAATAGCGATTCGGAGGGGAAAACAGCGGAATTTGAGGTCGAGAAAGTTGCACATCGACTTTAGGTCATATGTGCGATTCCGATAACCGTAGCCAAAGTTATGGCCAAAATACTAAAACGCACTCAAAATTGCCCCAATTAGAAAGATATCACCATCACTTCCTGCCTTTGCGATGCTCTACCAACTCATGGTATTCCAGCGCTATCAATGTGCAATCTGACAGCTCAGCATCATCTGTCTCGAATCCCCCTGCATCACAATATATCTCTCTCCAAATTCCCATTTCAAATCTCCGCCTACTGGGCTCCTTAGGTCCCTTCCTCCTTGGACCCATAATATGGGACACTGTTTCCAACATACTTCATATGTCATCAGTTTGTTAGCGGACTGCTTTATCCTCTAAATTAATCTTTCCCTATGTATCTTAAATTTGAAACCTACAATCATGAATATTTTGCTTGCCTTTGGCCCCTTCCAACTTCATTTTCTTTGCAACATACCTTAAGCTGAATCTTTGAGTGTCAAAATTGGGATAACTTCCTGCCTTCTGTTGTATTGTATTCTTACATAGCTAGACGAGGTCACCTTCATTTGCATTCTGGTTTTATTATTTTGTATATATAAAGGGTACTAACAAAATATATTGTTGCAATTAAGGGTACATACGAGGGAATTTCAACTAAAGTAAACATTGTTGACAGTGAGGCAACTAAGTTTTTTGGTTAAGATATCCAAGACGACGTACCTTGGTGTATTTTGTTTGCAGTTGATGTGATCTGGGTAGGTCACACTAGAGAAGAAGTAAATGTTATGATTGTGGAGATATGCCTTAGAATCAAATTATCTTTTGTTTCTTTGTAGGTATGCAATCCTCCTGTTAGTGTCTACAAAGGGTATTCTTTCCCCAAGGATGCTGTGGAGTATCTTGTATCACAGGGGCTTAAGAATTCTGTTTATTCAATTAATGCTGCAGATTTGAAAGTGGATCTTTTTGGTGAACTTGTGCCTTGTCCATTTCAGGTGAGACCATCAAGCATCTTGTTTGTTTTTGTAATTTGTGGAGAATTTTGTTCAGCATATACTTTGTGCACTTGCACATAATTTATTTATTCTGCTCATTGAATTGAACCAAGTAAAAGAAATAAACATGATTTAGAACACATTTTCGGAAAATACAGACTGGAGAAGTGATATTTTAACTTTTAACCTTCCCTCTGTCCCATGGGTTTGCCATGAAACTGTAACCTCTTCAACTTTGGAGAAGACTTGCCTGTTGAAGCATTCATTTAGAAGAGCTTGAGAAAATTATTGGTGTTATCATATATTAGCTGACTATATCTGTAACTTGAGCTGACTGACTGATAGGATTAATTATTGGGAAACCACTAAGAGTTTTTCTTTTTTGAAAGTGGCTGTGATGTACGTTTCTTAATTTAGAGTTCCGTGATTTTTTTTAATTAAATATTTGGGTTTATGGGATGAGATGATTTTTGTTCAACTGGTTTAGTTTGAATTGTGAACCCTGAAGTTTGGTTGATTGTAGATGGCTCTCCCAAATGATGGGTTTAATTCTGAATATGAGCCAAAACATGAAGAGAACTATGAAGCTGCTTAAATAGACAAGCTTTTTTTCTCTGGAGCGGGTCAGAGTTAAATGATACAATGATTTCCTGTGATACAAAGCTTTATGTAATGTCTGAGTTTGTTTTATTCGAATAATAGGATTATGTTTTTGGATCACATGTTTGCCTTTTGACTGCAACAGGTTGGAAATCTGTTGGATTCTAGCCATGCTACAATCTCGTAGTCTAGTTTGAACTGTAGTCACTGTATTCATCTTGCATTTAAATATAATTATAGTTTGTTTGCTTTAATGGTAAAGTATGCAAATTTTAGTTTCTTTCATTAATCTAGTGCATGATTATGTGGATTGAATGTGGCATTGAATGGTTTAATTTTTTTTTCAGAAGAGTGATAAGTATAACATCACCTAAGTGATTTAACATGCCAGAACTTCGATTCAAGGAGCTAAATTCATCTGATCTCCCTTCTTAAAATATATAGGCTGTTGGCCATAAAATTATCTTGTCAGTGAATGTTATTGGTGGTCATTGAAGAATCGAAATTTCAACTATTTCACTTGTTGGTTAAATATACAACCTAGTTTAAATTTCTTCAACTGGATCAAGTTATTTTTACAGGTGGAGGTCTTCTAGCTAGTCCATCTTGTACTGTTGAGGAAGTATTCATCCATGCATGGAAAATTAGTTGGAAAAGGTTGAGGGGTCAATGTGGAAACCTCAAAATTCGAAAAGATCCTGAAAGCTGGAAGCCATAATGAATGGCAATATGCCATCATCTTATATGATAGTATGTCCTTAAAATTGATCCCAAGAATCCTGCAGACAATTATGTGAAGTAATAAATCATGGCTACTAGGCTTGCAATAATGTATAGAATTGAATGTTGTGGAGCAAAGGAGAAACGTATTTATAGGATGAATGTTGTTGGTAAGAGGATGTTAGGAACAGATAGGTAGAAAAACTAGGAAAGATGGATAGTTGTAGATCCAATCCTTTGGAAGTAGCTGCAATAGGATATACAAAATAAAGGAAAATGGGTTAAGATGGCTTGGGCGTGTAAAATTGTGAACTATGGGGGCACATATGAAAAAGGTATGAGGCATGCATATAACAGTATCTGAAAGGGCCAGACAGACTAGAAGCTAGCCAATAAAATTTTACATTCCCATTCTATCTGTATATGTAGAAAATAGCATCAGGACAATCTCATATTCACAATAGAAAGTCATAGCTTTAGCTTTATCATCAAAAGGTGCATGATAATAACCTTATGACTTCTTGGTATTTACACGTACCCATTACCCACCCTACCTCATCCCATACCCACTTTTAGTCATTATTGTGTTATCATTAGAAATTCTTGGTGATTAATTTTTTTTCCTTAATTATATGGAGCTTTGTGTTAAATCAAATTTTATTGGTTGTTCTATTGAATTATCTGATTGTTTCGCTTTAATCTTTCATTTAGTTGTATTTTTCAACTTTTGTTTAGTTTTCTGCTTTTCATCTATGTCAAGTTTTACTTCTTCCCATATGGTTAGCCACATTAAGAAAATTAATTTGACTTGTGTATGATGTCATGCAATCAAGACCTAGTCACTTCAATGTTGTCACGGTTTTCATTGTTATTCATTGGTATTTGGTATTCATATAACTTTCATCATTCTACAAGTTTTCTCATATGTAAAATAATTGATTTAGCACTTATTCTTTCAGCAACCAGCTTCTTCTGAAGGTAAAGCATCCAACAAGGGTTCTTCACAAAAAATATTTGAGGGGGAGTTGAGCGATGCCGTAAGTTTTTTCAAGAACATGGTATCATAACTGGATTTCTTTTTGCTTTGAACAGGATTCATAAAGTCTTTATTGTTATTGCCATCCATTTCCCAATATAAATTTCCGTTTTAATTTTCTCTTAACTTTCATTTATTGATTTATTTTTCCATAAACAAGGATAAAACAAGGTTTTTATGTTTTTAATTTCAATTGAATCAGCATCCCAACTTTCTGTAACTGGGAGTGGTGGGCTTTTATGTGGCAGCATTTTTTAACAGAGACCTTACAATGAAAACAGGGGATGTATTGTATGTCCAAGTGATTAATACATGCAATGAAGCTGAAGATAGCTAAAACACATATTACTAAATTGTAGAATGCCAGGGGAGGATCGAGGGTATATTTTTCTTTCCATACCAGCTGCAATGATATATAGAGCAAATGTTAAGAAAATATATCTGACTACTTTGTGTCATTATACCATGCAGTCAAGATCTGTTTACATTAATGGTGTCATAGCTTTCATCATTGTCCATTGTAATACATATAACTCTCAGCATTCTGCAAGTTTTCTCACATTTGAAATAATTGATTTATCAATTATTCTTTCAGCAACCAGCTTCTTCTGGAGCTAAAGCATCCAACAAGGGTTCTTCACAAAAAATATCTAAGGAGTTGAGCAATGCAGTAAGTTTTTTCATCACTTGACATAAACCATTACTCATGAACATTGGGAACAGGACTGGATTTCTTAAAGCTTTAAATAGGACTTATTATATAATGTTCATGGTTGTTACTTGTTACTGTCCACCTTTCAATCCAAATTTCCATCCTAACTTCCTATGTCTTTCTCTCCATGGCACAAACAAGGATAAAATGATGTTTACACATACACGCGCGCGTGCGCACACATACACCAGTTTTCTTCTTCAGTACTAAAGGGAATCATCAATTTGCTTTCTTGAATTTATTATATACCTAGTTTCTAAAGGATAAAATTCTTATCTGTCTGCCATTTTCATAGTTCTCCTGTGTTCTTGAGTTTGATGGTGCTTCAAAAGGAAATCCTGGACAAGCTGGTGCCGGAGCTGTTTTGCGCGCTGAAGATGGAAAGCTGGTATCAGTAATTGAACAAATGTCATGTTTTATCTGAAAAATAGTATAAATTAAATCCCTCTTTATGACTTCTGCCTTCTAACCATTTTTTCTGTAAAGATCTATCGTTTGCGTGAAGGTTTGGGCATTGCAACCTGTAATGTTGCTGAATATCGAGCTTTACTTTTGGGAATGAGATATGCTCTTGAGAAAGGATTCAATCAAATTCATGTAAAAGGCGACTCTAAACTTGTTTGTATGCAGGTATGTTTTATGCTCTCCATACCACTTTGATATCTGATCTTCATCTATTTACTGATGAATCTTGTGAGTGGCCAGATAAATTTTCATCCATCTTAGTACAAAATGATGGTACTCTGAATGTCTTTTTTCCCCTTTTCTGGATGGACTTATGAACTCAATGGTTCTTTATTGTGATTTTCGATGTCCAAATCCTGTGTGAGAGCTCATGTAATTATGGTAGAGCAGTCATCATTCCTTAGATTAATTTTTTGGAAGATTTTTTTAGTAATGTGTATCTTTTCAGAATGGATTTTCCCCTTCAGAAACTAGGTATATTATTTTGCTTTATCATGCTGGAATATGATCACAAAAATTTGTTGGAGGTTCTGTGCTTTTTGGAGATACTTATTGGGGACTTTCATCTGGTGTTGTGGTTAAAACCTCAGGCCACCGGCATGAAGGCTGGGGTTCAACTCTAGATGCTGCGACTTTGCACTAAAATGGCAATTGTTGGGAGTGTTGCCAGTTGACCCCTCCCATCAACCTGCTTTAGCAGGTATCACACCTGGTTACAGCCTTTATGGTTATCAGTATGTTTATTGAACTGCCATGGCGGAGTGTAATTTATTACAGAGAAATGCACATAATACTCCAAAGTCCCACCATCTTCTTTAATCTCTTGATGCAAGCACAGAAACAAAGTTTTCTTTCAGTTGTGAATTATTTTTCTTTGACATGTCTAGAAGAGATGAAAAAATATTGTGCTGCTCCAGGATATTAGTACGCTGTTTGATTATTTTTTTACTTAAGAGTTCATTTTCAACTATATTAAAATATGAATATATATGCTGTTATTATTTAATTTTATGTTTTTTCTACGTTGTTTTGGATGTGTAATTTGACCTTATTGAGGATTATGAGTATGATTCCACGACTTGATGAAATCAACATATAGTATGGAATGAATCAGGTCAAATATTGGACTTCGATGAAGTATGATCTGATAAATCATTCACACCATACATATGCTGATCCAATTCTGTATCCAGGTCTAGCTTGGTCATCTGGGACTTGAACACTCGATAGGTTAGTTACAGACTGAATTTGGGTACTCACAGTCCAACTGGATTGCTCCCACTTTTTTGGCTGGTAGAATTGGTACACATGCAACCTATCCATTCCAAATCATTTTAGGAATGATTTTTTTTCCCCAAGTCTCCAGATACCAATGTCGCTAAGAAAAGGTTGTGTATGGTTGCTCCATTCCATACCTTATTGCTATCTGTTGCCATGTTAAACATTGGTTCTGGAACAATTTCTTTGTAGACAGGGAATTTCTTTCTTCTGCTAAAATCTGTGAATTGGGATCATGACCACATTTTCAAATTCTAGCTCACAATTCTTAAAGCTCTAAATAATTATGCATAGTTAAGCTTTTGGCTCTGAGGTTGATGTTGTTTATAGTAGAATTGTTTTTCATTAAATCTGTTACTAACTTTTTGTATGTGATGCTTTATGGAACAGCTTCAGGGTTTATGGAAAACCGAGAACAAGAACATGGCTGACTTGTGTAACGTGGCCAAGACACTTAAGGATAAATTTCTGTGTTTTGAGATTGCTCATATTCGCAGGGTAGGTATACGTAAATATTTGTTTATTCATAGTATTGTGTTTGAATTTGTGTATATCATGTGCAGATTAATCACCTTATTTGGTTTCTTCCAGCTCTTGCAAAGGAACTCAACAGTATCAAAGGATAAATTGTTGTTTCCTAGCATTTTTAGTTGTGCATTCAAGCTTAACCTAATTGTAGAGGGAAAAAAGGAAAAAATTAAATGCTAGCATGTGTCTAGAACTTGTGTGTCTATAACTTATATTTTATGAACCAACTCTGGTACTGAATTTCTTGTTTTATTATCTGTACTGATGTTCCTAACTTTTCATGTCATACAATATATAGGAACCCTCTTCTTTGTTTCAGCTAACCAAATAGCGGTAGACAAGGGACTGTATGGCTCCTTAAATAAAGATATGATTCTAAATATTGTTGAGCAATTTCCTACTGAAGTACCTTAATATATCCTATGAATGTAATGTATGTCTGTTTAGGCCTGATGATAAGTTCCTAAAATTTTGAAATGGAAATTTTGAATCTGTGGATATGAAGTATGACAGTTTTAGAGCTATGTAATGTATGTCTGTTTAGGCCTGATGATAAGTTCCTAAAATTTTGAAATGGAAATTTCGAATCTGTGGATATGCAGTATGACAGTTTTAGAGCTAAGTGATTTACCTGGGAAGCTCTAGATCTTTGTTGCTTCTGTTACCATCAATAAGGTACTGTGTTACAGGATCAATGGTGCTGGAGCTCACAAAGAATACTGAATATGTCAGCATAGCCTGCTGGATTGAATTGTTTTCTTTCGTCTTTCAAACATTTGGTGTTTTAGCTTGTATTGTAACTGTTACAATTGAAGTTTATTAACAACATGAACTGAAAGGTAATCGGTGGATGCAATTATTTTGTCTGGTGTGGCTCATGTTTTGCTTGTTAGTGTATTAATTCTTTTTTTGCACCTTCTGTTACTGGTTGATTTTATTTTTGCTTAAATTATTTACCATGTTCTGAGAAAAATTATTGGGTTACTTTTGAAGGACTTGAACTCTGAGGCCGATTCTCAAGCAAACTTGGCTGTTGCTCTTCTAGGTGAGGCTTTGAGCCACCATTTAACAGTTTTTTGTTTATTTATTTTTCAAGTTTTATTAAGTATACTCAGCGGTGGCTCTGGGAGATCTCTATACTGCAGATGGTCAAGTTGAAGTGGAGTGTGAGAAAATTTAGCGTCTGTGTTTGAGCATCAGGAGCATCCCTTGTTGACAAAATAGAAGCAGGCATTATTTTACGGGGTCAAGTGTTCCCAGATTTTGTCGGTTTTGTGGTGACATGGATAGAATGACAAGGCTAATTAGTGTTTATACTTTATACCATTCATGCATGTATTATTTTTTTTGGTGGGTCGATAACTAGTACGTGAACTTCCAATCTTTGCTATTACCTGTAAGATATTTTGGCGGGCACGCCCCCAATTGGATCTAGAACAAGGTTCTGGATTATCTATTTTGCCGGGAAAAGAGGTTAAGATTTCCACCCGCTCTTTGTTCTGTTATTTCCTACATTTTTAGTAGTCCTACATGTTTTTGTGTGATAACGAATTATTTTGTAAGTAACTATGAGGTAATATGCTCCGTAATTATATGCATATGTATGTATTATTTCTCAATTGAGATTTCGTAAGGTGTATTTGGATCATCTGCTTCTTGGAATATTTTCGGTTTCTACCTTGTGATTTTAGGAAGCATGCGCTGTAAGAACGCTTCTCCTGGCAACTAAATAACCTAATAACTTTAAGTGGCTTACAGAAAAGCCTTGCAATATGGCCTGCTGCAAACCCTCCTTTATGTACAAAATCCATGCTATTGCTACACATAAACCCCTTGTTTCCCTATACCAGGCACTTCCAGTTCAATACCATTTCAGCATCCAAGAAAAATTGCATGATGGTGGAAGTAATAAAGCAGAAGGAACCAACACAACAATTCAATAAGGAATTCATCCAATAAGTGAATGAAGAGAATCTGAAAGCATCTTCACTACAGGATATCAATACCAACGAAAACTCATACTTTGGCAAGAACGAAACTCAAATACAAAATCTAGACAATGGTATCCTCCTCGTCTTGAAAACTTAGATTCAAAGTTTGTAATTTGAAGCCTGACCCTTGAATGATCTCAACCAAATTAGATGCCACCCCTGTAGCTTGAACTGTTGTCTGCTTCGTTAACTAAACAAAGAAAAATGTATAGTTGTTCAACGTAAGAATGCATCGAAATAAATTACATGGGGAAGTATAACATAACTGGAATACTATTCTCAGTAAACCAATCACCCAACCCTACCCAGATGGGGCAGAAATATAGCTAAATGAGCTGGAGAATTGAAAATATTAATTATATGAATGTTGTCAGCCCATTAACCTCAATTTCTATAGCCATCTAGGGTCAGATATTTCAGGTTAAAACCCACAAGTCAGAGAGAAGTTTGGTCTAGCCCCATTCATAATGTAAATGCTCAAGCAGAAATTGGGGGATACAAGGTCATGTTAATTACAGAAGATATCACTGGAGGATAAAATAATTCAGCTTCATACTTAAGTTGGTTTCCCATACCTCAACACTTGCAATACCTTCAATAACTTGAACTTTTAAATCACTGATTCCCCCAGTTTCCTACATAACAAAGAAACATGAGTAATTGACTACCATAAACCATAAGTTACATTGAAGTATTATCCGATATGAAGAAGTGAGCTCTTACTCCGAAATGGCGGATTGGATTTATGTTAATGAATTGAGTTGGCAAACATACAGGCAGTAGCATGCACAAACATATGCACACACATACACATACACATGTATACATATGAATGAAATATATAAATAAAATAAAAACTCATCATCAAAACACTTGCAGGTAGCAGCCCTTCAATACTCATGATTTCTTGCAATAAAAATTTAAAAGAGACGAGAAATTATCAAACCTCTAATGCCGTAGTTACTTTAGGGATTGCTGATTCATCCATGATTCCTTCTGCCTACATATTTGAAGAAAAACCCACTGGTTAGGGTAACTATAAACAAACTCTGGTAGCATCGATATATATAATTAACGAAACACATCATCCATGTGAGGGAATTGGAGAATTGAGACACTATACGGTGAGCGTGAATTCATTCAATCAATGGGTAAGGGCATCACAGAGATACTGTTCAGTATGCAGATTTAAACAGAGTTCTTAATCATCTCCGAAATACAAATTCAATCCACAGGTTTGTAAGTAGGAAAAAGGTTTATAAATGATAAGGTAAGCGTGCCTGAAAGAACATTAAGAGCATGTCAGAAGGCGAGACTGGAACCGAGACGGGCTGATCAACCTGGGCCTCTCCATTCTGCTCCTCTTCTGGAATTAGGGTTTCCTCTGCGACTGACCTAATCCTTCTCGTTTCCGGGGTCCTTCTTCCCCTTGACAGAAACGGAGAGCGAAACGAAACGATATTTCTCCTAAGGCAAAGAAAGGAAGGAGAGGAAAAAGAAGATGAAGGAAGAATAAGAAGTTGAAGAGAATTACTTCTACCAATAGAGAAGGTAGAGGGAAATGATGCAATGGCTGCCATTGGTTTCGTTTTGTCCAGAATATATCCCCGGTCCTCACTGTTTTTCTCCGACAGCTGAAAAGCCGCTTTCCCTATCCGGAACCCAGTCCCTCTTCCCTGGAATGGGTGTAAACGTGTAAGTGCACCATTCGCACGTGTCAAGGGGTTTAAGCGTAAATTTCCCCATTCTTTACATACACGAACGTCTCTCCCATTCGCGAGCGGCGAGTCGGCGACCGAATTTAGGGCACCATTCTCCCCTCTTCTAACCTCTTCCCTTTTACCCTCTCCCTCTCTCTCTCTCTCTCTCTCTCTGCCGCCTCTCCTCTCTTTCTCTCTCCCGTCGAGAACTGCAGCGCCAGACAATCTCGATTCCCTGCTTGCGAGCAAATACAGGTACGCCACTCCACACCTCTCTCTCCTTTTCTTTATGTCAAACAGGCAAGGATTGGCCATTAGGCAGAGCAACTTAGTTTCTTTCGCGTATGACTTTCCACACAAAAGTGTAGCTAATAACTTAGTTTATCGGATTCCATATTCATTGCTAATAGTAACAGAAAATTTTGTGATCTTTATCTTCTGTCACATGCGGAAGGTCTGTGGTATTTGAAAAGTGATGGCGTTGTTTTTTGTTATTTGTGTTGTCATCCCTCTGGACGAGGTCATTAGTGTGTTAGAAACAAGATGTTGCAATGGTTAAATACAAGATGCTGATTACATCTGTATTTTGATAAGCTGCCCCATTTAGTGATTTGATGCTTCTGTTTGGGAGGCTTGGTTCTTTGTTTTATTGGTTTTCGTTAACTCATATGTGTGCGATTATTACAGAGAAAAGCAGAGGCGTTGAACAATGGTGCAATACAACTTCAAGAGGATTACCATTGTTCCCAAGGGGAAGGACTTCATTGACATCATCCTTTCCCGTACTCAGAGACAGACACCAACTGTTGTCCACAAGGGTTACGCCATTTCCCGCCTCCGGCAATTCTACATGCGCAAAGTGAAATACACGCAGCAGAATTTTCATGATAAGCTATCTACAATCGTTGATGAATTCCCCCGATTGGATGGCATCCATCCATTTTACGGAGACCTCCTCCATGTGCTATACAACAAGGATCACTACAAGCTTGCCCTTGGCCAGATCAATACTGCAAGGAACCTCATTGGTAAGATCTCAAAGGATTATGTGAGGCTCTTGAAGTACGGTGACTCACTGTACCGATGCAAGTGTCTAAAGGTTGCTGCTCTCGGACGCATGTGTACTGTTATAAAGCGCATTGGACCTAGCTTGGCCTATCTAGAACAAATCAGACAACATATGGCTAGGCTACCTTCAATTGACCCGAATACGAGGACTATCTTGATTTGTGGTTACCCAAATGTTGGCAAGAGCTCATTTATTAACAAGATCACCAGGGCTGATGTTGATGTCCAGCCATATGCTTTCACCACAAAATCTCTCTTTGTTGGTCATACAGACTATAAGTATCTACGGTATCAAGTGATTGACACTCCAGGGATTTTGGACCGTCCTTTTGAAGATCGTAACATTATTGAGATGTGCAGTATCACAGCACTGGCCCATCTGAGAGCTGCAATTTTGTTCTTCTTAGACATTTCGGGATCCTGTGGGTACAGCATTGCCCAACAAGCAGCTCTTTTCCACAGCATCAAGTCATTATTTATGAACAAGCCATTAATAATAGTTTGCAACAAAACTGACCTGCAACCATTGGAAGGACTATCAGAAGAAGACATGAAATTAGTTTCGGAGATGAAAGCTGAAGCATTGAAGACTGTGATTGGTCAAGGTGGAGAGCCTAGTAATGATGATGGGGTGCTCTTAACCATGAGTACCTTGACTGAAGAAGGTATTATTGCTGTGAAGAATGCAGCTTGTGAGAGGTTACTGGATCAACGAGTGGAAATGAAAATGAAGTCAAAAAAGATCAATGATTGCTTGAATCGGTTTCATGTTGCAATTCCAAAGCCTCGTGACCAGAAGGAAAGGCCACCTTGTATTCCTCCTGCTGTATTGGAAGCCAAAGCCAAGGAAGCAGCAGAAAAAGAGAAGAGGAAGCTTGAAAAGGATTTAGAGGATGAGAATGGTGGGGCAGGCGTTTACTCTGCAAGCTTGAGGAAGCACTATATCTTAGCAAATGAAGAATGGAAGGAAGATGTAATGCCAGAGATTCTTGATGGGCATAATGTCTACGACTTTGTTGATCCAGATATTCTACAGAGACTTGAGGAGTTGGAACAAGAGGAGGGGCTTCGACTTGAGCAGGGGGCAGATGATGATTTTGAAATGGATGGTAAAGAGCTGACCCCAGAAGAACAAGATGCATTGGCAGAGATCCGGAGAAAAAAGAGTTTGCTCATTCAACAGCATAGAATCAAGAAGAGTACTGCAGAGAGTCGGCCAACTGTACCAAGGAAATTTGACAAGGACAATAAGTTCACATCAGAGAGAATGGGGAGGCAGCTATCTGCTTTGGGCCTGGACCCATCTTCAGCGCTTAACCGGGTGCGCAGCAGGTCTGTTTCATGGAGGGGTCGGAAGAGGGAAAGATCTTTGGCCCGTGGGGATGATTATGAGGGTGGTAATGCAATGGACATGGATGTTGACAAAGGTAACAAGAAGTTGCGCATGATGTCTCGATCTCAATCAAGATCAAGGTCACGTCCTCCAGCTGAACTTGTTCCAGGAGAGGGCTTCAAGGATTCTGCTCAGAAGGTCAAAGCTGTAAAACTTGCAAAGAAATCTGTCAAGAAGAGAAACAAGGATGCACGTAGGGGAGAAGCAGATAGAGTCATACCTACTCTGAAACCAAAGCATTTGTTCTCTGGGAAGCGGTCCATCGGGAAAACCAGTAGGCGCTAATATAAGGTACGAAACCTTTTCAAATTTTCTGTTATAAAGTTATCTTTTATCCTTTTGCCTTTTATGTTGCTACTTGTCTCTTCTTCCCGTTTTTCACCTCTGCTAAATTATGTTGTTGGAGATGGATTGTGTCAATGTTCTTTTTTAGCATTTTGTCTCAGTTCTTTTATTCCCTCTTTCCGTGGTGAGACCAGATGATGGAAGATTTGTCTTTTGGAACTGTTGTTTTCTCATGTTGTCTCTTGATTCCCATATAGAGTAATTGAACAAATTCATAGGAGATTATTTGACTCATAAAAAATTTGGTTCATTTAGTAAGAGGACTTGTATGATGGATGTGTTTAACTGATACTCATTCATGGTTCACCAATTCCGCCTTTTCAGTCAATGGATTCATCTCTTGGATTGGTAATTGCTCCAAAATCTCCAATACTTGAAGCTTTGAGCCCATTCCGGAGTTCTATAACTTGTTTTCATTGTTAAAGGGGTGTCAATGGGTATCTAATATCCTATGTACCCATGTTTGTTTTGTAGCTCTGCTTTCAAGTATGGAAACAATTAGTAATTAAGTAGTGTTTGGATTTAATGCGAGTATAAAATAATCATCTGAAGAAAACAACAAAAAAGATTGGATTAGAGCTTGCCAAAAGTATTCACATGGTATACATATTTTTCCTGATAAAAATAATAGGTGCAAAACAGGATATAAGAATTAAAATGGTGATACCTTTTTCTTTTCTGGATGGCACTTTTATTTTTGGTCCATGGCATCCCGAGACAATTAATGTGAGTCCGGATATAAATATATCAGAATGGATTACTTGCATTTAGAGCTAAAATTTCTTAGCTGGAGGGCGTGGGTATAGTGTTTGTTTGAGCATAATTACAAATTTGGTTGTTTGAATAGTGATTTGTGTTTTGGCTTTTAAAAATTTTTCTTTTTGTAGTTAAGTTCTTATGTTAACTTTAAAAAATAAACTTTTATTCTTATTTTACAGGTTGCAGCGGAAGAGCATGCATATCATGTTGAAAAATTTTGTCCCCTTTTCTTGGATGTTATTTCCTGAAATTTTGTAATTGAGTGATGTCTGGGAATTTGATTAGATCTCAACTTTAATTAAAAAGGAAAATTTTGTTCCTTCTATTTTACAGGTTGCCGCTGAAAGTGAAATATTTTGGCCTCCTTTTCTGGATGTCATTCAATAGACTTTTGTAGTTAAGGGATTTAGTACCAAGGTTGGGGATTGATTAGATCTTAACACACATCGTAGATTTAGTACCAAGGTTGGGGATTGATTAGATCTTAACACGCAACGTGTCTGCAGGATTTCCTTTTGATATTTACGGTAAATGCAGTTGTAAGAATAATACATGAGATCAGTCGATCAAAGCAAATAACTCTTTGGCATTAGAAAATCCCAGAAGTAAAGTTTAATTTATTTTTTTCTTTTCCTAATATTAAATTTCATAGAAAACATACTGTGTTACATGCTTACATCACGGTGTTTGATGCACCATTTTTAGAGATTAGCACAGACAACATTCTTCATATTCAATCGCTTACAAATGACTTTAAAAACTAAAACTGGCCCTCATGTGGCATCTAGATTCTCCATAAAACGCACAGAGAGCAAAGCAAAATATAACTCAACTCCTTCTAAAATCTTCACCGGTTCTCATCAATGTAAGCTTCAAAGCAAGGGACAAACCCCATATTAACACTAGGCACCAACATGGAGTAGTTTGAGCATGATAGACCTTTTAAACAGAAGCATTATCATGTTTACTGCTTTCTGCACCAGTCCATTCGTTCCAATCCTTATCAACATGCTTTTGGGCCCAAACGACTGCTGCACGTGCAGCTTGTGGGCCCCCTGGCAAGCCCTTTTCGTTCAGCGTATCAGCCATGTCAATGAAAGGTATTACTAGAAGAGTCCCTGGACCTCCATATTCGGTGTGCAAGAAAGTTCTGAGAATCTGTAGTAAACATGGTAACATTCAGCATGTAAATGCTTTCTACTTATTTATGCAAGAACCAGAAGTAAAGCACCAAGTGGGATATCAATATAATAGAGTAACAAGTTAACAGAGTTCCCGAAAACAGAAGCAAAGCCTCAACCATATGTCCAATTTGAGATACTTTGATTTTTATTACCATCTAGACTAAGACTGCAGTTGCAGCTTTAACAAAAGTTCAATAGTACATCCAGACGTTTCTCCATATGGATCTGGAGCTTAATAAAAGATTGGAAAAATTCTCTCATGATTTCAGGCAAAAAAATGAACAAAATCCACATCTTTCCCACTGAATGCCCTTTGTTTTTCCATTGTCTCCCAAGTGGATACCTAAAACTATGTTGAATTTCTATGGTTGAGTGCCAGAATTAGAAACTAACATGGGTGTCAGATTTGGCAAATTCAAAATATTATGATTCAAGAGCACAAGATATTTCAGTAACATATGCTTTCTACAAGAAAATAATGGTTTGATTAGCTCAACAAGGTTTTTTATTCAGTGAAAAATTTTTATACAAAAATAAAATATAAATTCATGGCATAAAAACAAAGAGTAGGGAAAAAGGAAATATAAAGGTACCAGATCAGAAATTTGTTCTGTCAGAGTCTAAGATGGGTACACCAGAATGCATACATAATATCAGCCAAATAATTCTCCCAACCCTGTATAGGCTTCATGCCATTGTCCTTAAGGATTTGTCTTCATATGTTTTCCCATTCCTAAAGAAACATATAAAGAAAACTTATGATTGTTCATACCTACGTAAACCCAACTCTCACAATTTTAGACCAAATGGATGTGAAAAAGATCACCAGAAGGTGAGATTCCATTTCCAAATATTTGTGGTTTTATATCAAAGGCCATACCAGTGATTCAATTGAACTATTATTAGGAGAATGCAGCCCAATGGACAGAGAATATCCTAAAGATTGTGAATTCCCAATCTCTAATTTACATTATAATATTTCCAGACAGGAACAAAGGTGCTTCAGGCTTCCTCTGAACTGAACACATCTCTTCAATTAAATTGAATCTGTGATGACAATTGAAAGAAATAAAATGGCTCTTATCAATGTAACAATGTTGTTAAAAAAACCTTCAAGACAGGCATTAGCCTGAGCAATTCGTCACAGAGCAATATACCCCCTCAAAAAATTTTGACATATATTATGCAATATCATGCACCTTTCCATAATAGAAAGTGCATTCGGGTATTACTAAACCCAGTACCTCAATCCTTCAAAAAGCGTCCAGTCAATCATGGAGATTTAAACAAAAAAAAATAACAAGAAAGAGATAAAGAGAGAAGGATGATATACTTACATCCAATGGATTTGAGGACTTGACATATTGGAATTTATACCCAAAATTAAAAAGTATAAAAGTCAATTAATACTCAATTTATTACATTACATTTAAAATTAAAAGTAACATTAACTGAAAATCATTTAGATTATAAAATAATAATTATATTTTAATTTGAAATTAAGCTAGGTGATCACCTAATTGCTTAGGCTCTTTTGACTAGTGTCCTGTGGTCTCAAGACCTCGTTGTCTAGGCCAGGCAGCTACCTTCAACAAAATTGATTCCTATAAGTAGCATAGAAGCAGCCACTGATTTTGAACCATAAAAATTTCGGGACATGGATACTACGGGCAGGAAGACAATAAAATGCTACAGCGTTTATTGGTTTCTTTGCAATTTTTTCCAAAAGAGTTTCTATTTCCCCTCCACAAGACTTTTCAAGGCATGTTTGTGTAAATACCCTGCAAAAGGTGTGCCCACCCCTAATTTTCCCTGTAAGTTTCAGCTGTCCAGCTAATCCTCCCCCTCTATCATGAGGAACCCTTAAGATTTGGTACTTTATCCCTAACTAAAAGTCCAGTCGATAGGGACTTCTAATACAATGAAAGTCCCTCATATCAAATCTTATAGATGAGACTGGAATAAAAGGGTACTGCAAGGTACCTCAACCACTAGCAGATCATCAGAAACTCCGCTTCCAGTAACTATTCGACAATATAATAAGTCTCATCTATACAAGCATAAGTGAAGCACGCTAACGACTAAATGGTGTCCATAAAATTTCGTTTGTGGGTTTCATTACTGCCCTTTTAATGCCAATCATGTTTAAGATAACACGATAGCACTTTCTAAAAAAATAAAAGAAAAAGGGAGAGGTAAAACAGTTTCAAAGGGCGTACCTCTGTACAGATTTCTACAACTTCGTGAACGGAATCTCCAAAGATATCTTTCTTCGAAAGCTTCTTAAGAAGATGAGTCCGAAACTTCTCCGTCTCCTGAACCCATTGAAAAAGCTCCCTTCAATAACATAACCAAGAAACGCAAACTTACCGCATATCAAAATCCCAACCACATAATAATATTTACAAAACCAGTTTTGGCGTAATGGGAAGAAGAAATTTCATATCGTCCGAGTAAAATGAAGTAATAGGTGGAAAGGGAAGTCATTTCAACTTCTTTTTCTTTAGGGGAAAAAAAAGACAAAAAAGAAGAAGGAAGCAATAAATACAGAAGGAAGACAAGTCGAGCAAAGAGACTCACGGAATCTGCGAACTCGGGGATGGGATCGGGGAATTTGTACTCGGCTGCCCTGCAAATGTGCTTAGTGAAAGAAAAGCGAAAGGGGTTACAAGATAACGGTTGTCCCGTTCTCTTACTTGCCGGGGAAGAAGAAGAATGAATTAGTCCACAACAGGAGTGATGCCAAAAAGGTGAAGAACCTGAACCAACGGTAACAGAAGAAAGATATGAACGAAACGGAAACGAGACTGACGAAGAAGGAGACAAGGAAAGTGGAAATTGGTCGACAGGAATAGAAGCAACGGATGAAGCTAGAGCTTTACTCCATGCCATCTCTCTCTCTCTCGCTTTCTTATCCTTTCGAGCGGGTAAAAATAAAACAGAGGGGGAAAAGACGGAGAAGTAAAACAAGTTCAGAGAAATAACATTTTAAGGAGCGAGGATGAGACTGAACCGAAAGGATAGTTGTTCGATGGACCGGATTGAGCTGAACCGGCTGAGATTATGCGTCAAGAGTTCCATTTTTGGGCTTGTAATGACGTCATGCATGGCATATTCTTCCCTGAAGTGAGCACCATATTTCACATGAACACAAATCTAATTCATTCGGGCGTAATAAATGGGATTCCAGGAAGCATTATCAATGATAAAAAAGCAAGCTTCTTTTTATAGCATAGAAGATCACAGAGAGGTTTGCTGGTTTACAAGGATGCCTATACACAGATAAAGTATTTCAAGTCTCCTCACAAATTCCTCTCATGAGGTTCAAGCCACGGAAACCCCAGAAAATCAAACACTTCCCTTTCTGTGTTCAACTTCAGACTTGCACTTGATTTTGTTCCCTGCAATAAACGTGAGGAATGCTGAACATGTAATACTGATGGAAAAGGGGGAAAAGGCTTTTGGGATGCAAAAAATTCTCCCATTGGTTTAATACCCGTTTTCCGCCTGAACCCTGAGTAGCAAGAAATAGCCCAATATCATCAAGCCGGTATCCTTTGGATTCTGCAAGCAACCTCAACCTGCACCAAAAATTATGTAATCCACGTCAACAACCAATTACGTAGTCAAAATAATTATATCCGACCCATGCAAATTACATGGTCTGCAAGATAATCGAAAAACCAGGCAAATGCATATTGCAGAACCATTTAGGCCTAAGAAACATAGCGGGTCATCACTGGAGAAACTAATAGAAAATGCTATCACCGCTAGAGTTTAAAATAATAGAAGCAATTAAAACATAAGCATGCAAGATGAAATCTAAATAGTATATCCAAAACTAACCTATATATAAATACAAATTCCACTGCTCAAATAACAGCTACAATATGGGGATCCTTCCCCCGCCTACCCACCGGACTTCATTCTAGTATTATAAATTGTGTAATGCTAAATCCCCGCCAACCGTAAAAAGCATCAAGAGGTGAAAAGAGGAAGAAAGTAACAGAAGAGAGAGTGGGGTGTTGTGTGTGTGTGTTTAAGTAACATTGTGAAGTAGATAGCGTTTCATTACTGTGACACTAGAAGAAATATTCCACCCCATACAAAGCTGGATGGATCCTCTATTCATTTCGGGGTAAGTAACAGATGCAAAGGGCAGCTTTTGGGCTTGAAAGTCAATAACAAATATTTTAGTGCATGATAACAAACTAAACTTACAACCTAATCAAGAATATTTGTAATGTACATCCTTTCTATTTTTCACGTAAAGTTACAGGAAAGAGAAGAAATGACGATGAAGGGAAATCAGAATAAGAAGACCAAGAACATACCTCCTATTTAATACATCATTGCCAGTCCATGCTATTAGTCCAAATGCATATATATCCCTCGGATATACCTATCAAGAATGACATACTCAACATCTAAATACATAATTAAAACAATGAAATTTTTTTTTAACGAGTAACCAGGAAATTTTATTTATATAAATTAAAACAATGAAATATGATGCACTTGTTCACATGGTCAAATTACACATGGAGTTCAAGATGGATGTCTAGTGAAGAAAAACCAAAAACAATGGTTTTTAAAGGTCTTTGAGGTGTACTCAATGCCCTGAGGTGCAATTGAGAGGTGTGGCATGCTAATGAGGCACATACCTTAAAGAATAGCGCATTAATGAGGTGTGCCCCTCCCATGGGACATGCATTTTTGGCCCTTCAATATTGATGTGTGGACCTCAAATGGAACCACTAATCCATTTTTACTTAGAAAAAGATACTAGGAGGGAAAAAAGAAATAGCTATAGTTACTAGAATTTATTAAGCCTCTTAACTTGTAAGAAAGAGTTTTCACTCTGCTAGCGGGCAAGGCACAAGGATTCAGTAGCTTGACAATAGAGTTATACAGGAGATGCTGGTTTGTCATTATAGGGGCTTCAAGAAAATTATGGCTGAGTTTCCAGAACAGGCAGTATCAAAAAGGGAAGTGCAAACTCCAGGAAAGTACAGTATTAAAAGAGTAGTACAAATGCAACCTTTATAGTCTTAATTCAAAATGAAGCGGATGCACGTAAATGTGAAGGATGTTGGCACCAATCATCATTTGTGAAAGAGACATTGGCCAGAGTTCCAATCACAATAGGAGTATGTGAATTCTAGAATGAAGAATGGAATTCTGGATTAGAATGAGAAATATGGATCAAGAGAGAATCATGTAAATTGGAAGTTTCTGATATCTACACTAGATGAATGGGTTAATTTGGAATAAATGAGGGGAATTTTTCTTTATTACGACACTTTGTATCTTTGTAGATGGGGTTTTGCAGAAATTTTCAGTAGCACAATCAGCTATGATAGGGATAAACCACTTTCCTCATTCCTTTTCATAACAGCTGCAGAAGCTTGGTAAATTAAAAAGAAAAGCCAAGAAGACTGGCAGTGTTGAAGGTCTTGCAGCCAATAAAACAAGTGACATGTCATGTTTATTGGCAGCAAACTTTGGTCATGGATAGGCAGGGTTAAAAGTGATTCTGGAAAGATGTAATATTTGTAATTATAGATGTATCAAACATTCAACAGTTCGCTGCAAACTTGGGTTGTATAGTAGTAACCAAAGAACCTTGAATCCTGGTCTTCCAGGGGGAGCCTCATGTTGGGCCACTTCAATGTCAGAACATGTGACAGAAAGGTTTCGGAAGAGAATTGAGTGCATAAAGAAGGCTTTTATCAGAGGGAACAAATATTCAAATCCACTGTATTTTGGAAGTCCTGGCTTCAATTGAAGATAAATTGGAGAAAATCAGCAAGCTTTCTCGTGCAGAGGGAAGGAATAAGAGTTTAGATATCAAGCCTTAAAACAGCCAAGGTTGTTACCTCACACCAGGTTGGAGTCCCAAGGTTTTTACCATCATATCAAGACAAGATCAATAGATAAGGATATACAACTGATCTTGCGGCTTTGCTCTTCTACTATCCAGTCATGTTCAGAAGCAAAGAATGAAGGATGAGAGAGCAATAGAAATTGGGTCATCACATTTACCAGTCTATGTTCATTGGGCCTGTGTCTCAGCAGCTCTCAGAGGACCCCTTCTGGTCAGTTTCTGCATTCTGATCCATATGTCATCAAATTCAATCCAGTTCGTGGACTCTTATTGATGGTTGTATAGCATTCCCGTTCGTACACCATCATTTGCTGAGGCCATTACTTATTTCACAATATTAATACAATCCCATTTAACAATCCCCCCAAAAAGGAAGGTGCTCAGATCAAAATTGTCAAAATGAGAATTCATCATGAGGGCATTTTCATCATTCGAGTTAATATGAAGAGTATTACAATATCGCATCTAATATGAGGGTACTTTTGTTTCATTTTGATTAAGTTATGCAGATCACTTAAATGTCAAAACTTATGGGATTGTGGATATGATATCTGACGAACAAATACAACACACACACATACAAAATATAGAGGCATGAAGTGCAATATGCCAAACTCATGGGTTTTCAAATGCAACAAAACCCGGGGGTTGGAATTACAAAAATATCAATAATTATAAAGGTAATGGAATCACAGTAAATATGTTTGACAATCATTAGATATGTAACAAAAAACACATGTATGAATATGCAACTCGAATCCTATTATTTTCACTATAAATTTTCACATTAATATAACAAGAATGCATATATTTTGAAAGTTCAAAATGAAACATGAAAAGAAGTAAGGGCTGGAACTCGCACAGATAGATTTGAAAACTAATAAGAAAATCACCAAGATACCTTAAAATCTATGCGATGCCGCAGCTCCCGACCAGGATATGTACAAAGACCAAAGTATGTGTCAACTCCTGAATCAGTACCCTATATAGCACAATTGAAGGTGAATTAATTAGGTGAGCATGTAAAAATGAGTAAATCAACAATATTGCTAGCTAATCAAATACCGCATATCCCATGGGCTTCATTTTTAAGAAAGTATCAACATATCCTTCAGAAAACAGGAAGTCACTAACAAAATTTCAATAATTTCCATGGTCTCAGCCAAGTATCCACGAACCTAAATAATAAAAGATTACTTCAAAAACTAAACAGCCTTAAACAATATGCACAGAATCATTCACAATCAATGAGTTAATCCTGAAAAATAATACATATGATCGTGTTTCAAGAATTTTCGCGATCAAGAAACCTCATTTTGACTCTTTTTTCTAAAACTTTTGAACCAAAATATAGATCCAAATTGCTCTAGTAAATTGGTTTGAATGTTTCATAATATATTGATGAGTTAATGGTTTTTGTTTTTTGTTTTCTAAAAGTCCAACTTGGAATAATTAAATCATCATCATCCTAACCCAATTCCCACCAAAGTGGGGTCGCCAATACGAATCTTGTCTCTCCATCCCGCTCTATCAAAACTCATATTTTCAATTAATTTATGTTTTTGTAAATCTTATTTATAGACTCCATCCATGTCTTTTTTTGGTCTCTCTTTTGCTTGCTTAGACCCTTCAATATACATACTCTCACAACTTCTAACAAGTGCATCTGTAGGTTTCCGCTTTATATGACTAAACCATCGTAACATACTCTCTTCCATTTTATCCCTAATCCATGCCATGTCTAACCACTTTTGAATGTCTTTATTTTTTATTGTCTTTCTTATTTTTGCCACAAGTCCATCTTAGCATCCTCATCTCAATAACACTCATTTTCTAAACACTTTGATTATTAGCCACCCAACATATTGTACCATACAACATGGCTAGTCTAATTGTTGGCTACTGCCTTATAAAACTTACCCTTTAACTTAAGTGGAACACACTTATCATAGAAAACTCTAAAAGCATCCATCCACTTAAGCCAACCAGCTCCAATCCTATGTGCAACTTCTTCATCAATTTCTCCATCTTTTTGTATCAATGATCCAAGATATTTGAATTTATTACTTAAAGGGATATCTTGATTGTCAATTCTAATAGTTTCATTAGTTTTATTGTTATTTGTATTAAAATGGTATTTCATATATTCATTTTTTGCATGGCTTCATGTCATGTTTAGATTTAGAAAGAATTTTGTAGGAAGAATTGATGTTACGCTATAATATACATGAAGAATAATAGACTTTCATCCAGGTAGGAGCTCCTTCACGTCATGTTGATGACTAGGATATTGACAACAGGAAAAGGCATACAAAGGAACAGTTCTCCAACATGAGAATAGATAGCATTACCTCTTCACTATGAATACTGAACACCAAATCCTCTCTTAGAAAGTGGATATCCTTCAGATTTTTGACAAATTTTGATAGAAATCCTTTATGACTGGATGTATAGAAAGACATGGTTAGCACTTTAGAAATCATGCCAGAAACAGAATCAGTTGAAGAAAGGAAGAAAATTGTCCTGGCATCAAGACAAAAGTCATTGCATTGATCACTGTACATGAGATTGAGGAAAGAAATAAAAAACAATAAAACTTAAGATGCATTTTGGAATAACATGTGAATAAAAGCAACTCAATTTCGTTTGCAATAAATTAGGTTAAGAAACAACTGAAGGAGATTTCTATGATTTATAAAAAGCCTTTATAAGAAGCATTGTGAAGGAGACAACATTAGCATAACAAATCTATAAGAAACCGTCCAGAATCAGTTGAAAATAATATTTGAAGTGCTCGGGCTTAAAACAAATAATCATATCATGAAAACTGAAAAGAAGATATGATTAAGCCCTTTTTGTGGAATAAATTAAAGAGGAAATAAATGGATCTCAATGGCATGTATAAGAATTGGCAAGCGAAATATTTATAAAGAATGCACTTATATTTTATTTGGGATATGGTAATGCAAAGTGATTTTGTAATCTCAAATTTGGGTAACAATTATTGGTAATTCAAGTGGGTTAAGAGGGGAGACGCTATGAGGGCATGGATGACTGTGGCAATTGGATTTATGATTGAGTTTTTTATTGGGTAGTAATGATAGTTTGGTTTTTTTTTTCTTTATTCCTGACCCATTCCTCATGGGTAGGATGTAACTTTGTTTTCTATTGCTTGAATACAATTTCTTCATTAGCTATCACAAAAAATAATTATAATAATAATATGGAATTTGCACCTTTTCCCATCAGGGTGTGTAATTACAATATCCAAGTCCCCACAGGTAGCTTTTCCCCGTCTATATGATCCTCCACATAGAATAACCACCTTCAAAAACACAACACAAAATTATTATTGCTGAGAAATAACACAATATATTCTGCTCAATAAGTAACAAATGTTGGTCATTTGACTCATTTCTACATGTATTACATTTTCATAAAAAATCTCCTGTTTTATATACAAATATCCTAACAACTCAAAACCTTTTACGAATTGGGTAGCTGATGCTTGTTCACACCTGCTGATGTCGTTCTAATCTTTCTGGTTTTCTTGTAGTTTGTTCTTCTTTTGTACTTCTATCTTCATCCCCCTTCTTGGGGGTTCTAGATAGTTTCATGTACCTTTTCTGTATATATATATATATATATCAGAAAAAAAAAACCAACTCATACTCTTTTTTTTAGTAAAACTTTTTTATTTCTTTACATTTCTATATTGCATAGAAAGAAAAAGTGGTCTTTTCACATGGCTAACATTTTATCTGCATCCATTTATTACACATTAATGAACTGAAAAAAAAAATGGGGATGGATGTAGTACAAAAAACACAGATGAAGCCAAATGCCAGTACAGCAAGTTGAAGTGTCAGAGATAAGGGTCTCTTCTGAACCTCGAAATAAAAGGAGTTTTGGCAATGGAGGTGCAGCTAGGTGAAGGTTCAGGTATTGTTATAATCCAAAATTAGCATCCCAACTATGCCCAGCCAGTGTCTTCGGGTCAACCTAAGATGGTGAGTCTACGTAAATCCACTTCTTCTCTGCATCAGGTTTCATCTTCTCCCATTTTATGTGATTCTATGGAATGCTTTACTGATGCCACTGTCTGTTCCATGTTATCTCCTGAAAATTCACACCATTTGCTGTTAAAGAGTAATGAGTTTGGAAGGGTGGATGTTGCACAAAGTGAGAATTCTCAGTTAAATGAAGAGAGGGTGGTAAGGCAGGGGTGTTTGGAGAATAATGGGGCTGTTCATCAGAATGGGAAGGCCTAGAGGAAGTGCTGAGTTCACTTCTTGTTGATACATGAAATATTAAAGGACAAAAATTAAATGTTAAAGATGCAGTTGAGTGTTCCAGGAAGAAGGAAAGTTCTGAGATGGGTAATAAGTATAAAACTCGTGAATTGAGGTAATTAAAGTGGTCCATCTAGTATAAGAGTCAAGGGAAAAGACCCAAAGCTAAGGATGGGCGGAGTGAGTGTGGTAAATGAAGACAATAAGCTGGAATATCAGGGGGCTCGATGGGGTGGAGAAGAAGAGAGCATTAAGAGACATTTGTAATAAGATAAGGCCAAAAACCATATCTTCAAAAAGATTGCATACTTCAATCAATTCTGAACAAGGATAACAGTATTACTTTTATATTGAATATCAGACCTTCCAATATGGGTATTGGTAATTCTCAAAATAATATAACTTGAATGCCTCATAGGGCATAGACTGAAATATAAAGCCATTTTTTTTTCAATGATTAATTCATCCAAGTCATTTTTGGTCTTCCTTCAGCCCTTTTTGATCCTTCAATATGTACCTCTTGCATCTTACTTACATAAGCCTCCTAGGAGTCTATATTCGTAAACCATAACTTCAGTCACAATATGTGTATTCAAATAATTTCCAACCCCTCTCCACCTAGGTCCTTTATGAGCAGATTATGTTGTTTTTCTTTCTTCATTTCTCTTCTCTCCTTTCTTTCTGTAACAAAGATGCTAACTGTACCAATTCATGGCAGACTATGACTCAATAACTAAATGCCATAGATTCTTCATCATTTCCGGAAATAGGTAGACTAACCTATGGCTTGATTGACTTTGACACCTATGTAGTAACTAGGTTGTTTGTTGGGTAAATAATTTTCCTTTTCTTTGTCTTTTGTCTCTTCTAGGACATCATTTCATCTCAATCACACACTCATGCACAAACACATATGCATGGGAAACTGATCTAATGAATATATCTAGTGTAGCCTTATATGCATATGGCATCCGAATGAACTAAATCAATCAGTGAAGCATAAACAAAGACAGAACTCAACTATAAATAAGGGAAAATCCCACATATCAAGTGACAGAGCTCACCCCTGGCAAAATTTCTTTTCCAACCTTTTGCAAAAGATGCTCCATATCTTGAACCTAGAATATTATGACAGCAAGAAAGTATTAAATAACAAAAATAACGTTAAGAGTTTCAAATTAGAAGTACAAAATTTCATGGAAAGTACATCAACTAAACCTCATGTCGTGGAATCCTTTTCTTGATATCATCAAAATATTTCAGCCCTAATCTCTGTGAATTTGTTAATGAATCCTCATTCTTCAGATCTTCCAGGGTGCGATGTCCTTTCTCATATAGTTTCAAAGCAGTGGCTGGACCAATACCCCAAACTTCCCCAAACAGAGTGATTGTTCGAACCTTCACATTTTTTTGCAAAGCCATTGATGACAAGGCAATCTTTAAGGCTTTTTTTTTTTCCAAATAATAAAATTTTATTTAACAGACAGCTGGGCACAGGGGGAGGGGGAGAGAAAAGCAAAGAAAACATAAAAACCCTGAGCACAGATTTTCATTAAACATTAAAAGCATTACTTCCATTATGCAACATCATGAAACAAATATTAGAAAACAAAACCACAAATATGCTACCAAAACATCAAGGAGCTAATTTTTTTGAAATTAGGAGAAATTTAACATGGAAACTCAGATTACAAATTTCAGAAATCAAAGTGTAATCACAAAGCTCAAGAAACAAAATAATAGAGACAAAATGGGATACATCCTTCATCATCTTTCATTACATCTTCAGACCATATTCTAAAAGTATTGACTGATTCCCATTTAAATTCTTCAATCCAACTCAGGATACATCCCCACTCCCTTATTCAGCCAACCTAATCAAGTTTGATCAAATCAGTTAACCCAACTTGGCCGAGTTGAAATGAATAGCCTGAGACAAACAATTCATATATTTTTTATTCTTTGAAGTCCATAGCCGGACTGATCATGGATATTCCATTCTTGATATGGATCATCAATCCAACGCTGGAGATGACCTGATCAATCCCTGTGTTCAAAAACTTCTTCAGATGCTAATAGAAAGCTGGTAAGAGTTCCAAATGAAATTCTAAGTACAAAAACTTTGGTCAAAATCAGTGAAATTTACAAAGATAAGCCTTAAGAATACCACGGTAAGTCCATACAATGAAAACATTACAATACCAGCAGGGAAACACAGGAAAGGAACATGAATAACAGGCATAAAGGCAGAAACTAATAGGAAAATTGTAAATACAATATTGAATGTGGTCTTTCTGTGGAAGCAATTTACAAAAATGACAACGCATTGTAGGAAAAGTTATTTATTTAAAAGTAACCTCTGCAATACCTTTTCATCTGCCTCAAAGTGCTCCAATTTAGACAATTTCCCAGTGGTTACTATTTCATGGATCTGCAAGGAAAAAACACATGCATCATTAATTTTTTTGAGGTGATCCAACAACAATAAAAAATGAGACTGCCTTCTCCATGAGTCATTAAGACTTATCCATTTGTCAATGAAATAACCAAATGAGGAAAATTTTATATTGAATACTATATGCAATTAAACATTTTTTATTACATGTTCCTGCATTGATTTTCCAATTGTTGGCAGGTGTTTGACCTGGTCCACACTTTCAATTTTGAAAGGCAGCTTTTCAATCACTGGAATAGACTTGTGGTAGCTAAATGATCTCCGATCATCACCTAGTGCTGTTGTAGAAATAAATAAAATCATATTAGAATCCCAAGGAACAGAATATAAAAAGAAGAAAAAAAGATAAGATAATAATGTACATAGACACACACCACAGGAGTAAAGCATCTGATAATGTGTCACCTCTATAAATGTCGATAAGCTTTCCAAAAATTTCAGTGATATTCCTGTTTAGATCAGGAGGACTATATGGCAAAGACAGCTGCAAAGTGCTTACCTGCTTAACAAATAGATAAATATAGTTAGCTGACTGGAAAACTATGATGAAAGGCATGTGCAATCCTCACGGATGCGCTCAAAGCATCAACCAAACATAGTAACTTTATCAGCTTGTGGTACAAAAACTTTGTAAAAACCCCTCCACACCTCACCCCATTCTTTCCATTTTTTTTTTCTTTTCTCTTCCCCAACCTAAACTCCGCCCCACCTCAAGCTGCCATATCCCACAAAAAAAAATTTTTAATTAAATTAGATTAAATTTAGAAAAACCAAAAAATTAACTAAAAAAAATCAAAGATTTCAGCTAGAAATATGTAGACAAGACACCCAAAATTTTGAGACCGACAATTATAGAATCTTACATCTTTGTTTGGGGAATCAGGCGCATCCATACTGGAATTTGATGGACTTGATATATAGTCATCGGAGAATGAGTCTTTATGACCTCTTGCAACATTTAATGCTTCACCTCCAGCATCATTTCTGTTATCCTTCTCACTTGCTACACTCGCCACTTCTGAATCCCCAGGGTAGGATCTAAGCTTTTTGCAATGCGGTGGCGCATTACCATCAGAGTCATTGGCTTTGTCTGCTTCATAACAGGCTGCATGATAAGGTTTTTCCAGCTTGTTCCCACTTTCTGAGTCAACTTTTAGATTGTATGTATCCTCAGGCACCTTGTCTCCTAATTTTAAGCTGTCCTCTAGCCACTGGTAAAAGAGAATATTCTGCAACAGGCATTAAGTATCAACCACCAAAACTTTGGAAAACATCTTTGAGGGAAATCAATACTCAAATGTATGCATTTCCTAATAATAGATTTCTCATTTCAGCTTCAAGTTTGAAACTTAGAAAAAACATATTTGAGAGATAGAATCAGAATCACTCTTGGCTAACAGAATAAAGCAAGAATGGCTTGAGCACGCAATAAAATTAATGCATTACAAGAGTACCAAAATTTCAGAAGCTGAAGGTAGGCCATTTATTATACATTGTTTACACAGAATCTTATTACAATTGAAGCTTCAACAATTAAAGTTTATTGCAATTCAATGTCTGTAGATCATCAAAGCTAATTGGCCTTTCATAATTGAGTATTGTATCTTTGACTCCTCCAAAGCACCTTAATCTTTGGAAGCATCTAGCTTTAGAATTGATAGCAAGCAGAAATAAAACTTTTGTATTAAGAAATCAACTACAGAGATGCTTTCAATAAATTATAAGCAGAAATAAAACTTTTGTGCTAAGAAATCAACTAGAGAGATGATTTCAATGAATTATGTAAGATTCCTCAGCAGAAGCATTTGCCAACAACTGATAAGCAAAACAAGACAGATGAAGTCATGTCACAGGATCTCAATCCATGTCGTTAAAGGTGAGCACTTACATATCTAGAGGTGTGACTGGAAGGATAAGCCTTTTTATTTTTCTTTTTTTTCCCTCCAATGCTAAGTGATGTATAACTTAAAAATGATTCAAGTAAGCACTCATTTAAGCAAACTATATGATTTACAACTGGGCACTTGACTATGCTAGAAATGTTATAAGATTATAGTAAAAGGTTATAAAGTGTCATCAATACTTGACATTTGCAGCATTTAGCCTCTTTTATGAACAACTAAATAAGATTATAATGCAGCAATTAAAAAAAAAATTACAAATAGTTTTGCATGGGATTTCATCACTTTTTTCAAGTCAATCAACTAGAATTCAACTAGGGATACTTCTCTTAGAGAGTGGAACCAATTGAAGTGATCAGTATTTTTGTCTGGTTACCTTCTGTCGTTATGTTTTCATTATTTGATTTGTTAGTTTCCCTGTAAGAAAATTGGCTCCTCTTTCTTACCGCTGCAACAAAATTGTAGTCATGGCACATTTCTAAGCTCATTGTGTTGGCATTGTATGGTATGCTCCTAGCATACAAAATTGCATATAAACAAAATGACTTGACAAATAATGTTTCTTACACGTTATTTTCATAAAATAAAATATATTCCACATACTATGTCACCCAAGTTCACTAGGTGCCAAAGAAAAAGCCAAGTCAACAGCCAAAGTTTATCGTAGAAGTTTCAGCAATGCTGAAATGAATTATATTTCAAGTCCTTAAAAAGGAATAACCCTGCTGAAATTGAAAAGTTGACTTCTTCTGGAAGATTTCAAGACTGGATACCTCTTCAAAATCTCAACTTGCTCTATCTGACCACGTATTCCAGAAAACCCTACCTTGGGTAATGAAGAAAAGAAGAAAGAGCATGATCAGAGAAGAAAGAATGAACTCACTCCCTTAAAGCGTGCCAAGCGATCATTACCAACTTTCCGGAGAAGGAAATTTGAGTTCAGAGCAAAAATATGAGTAACCCTGTTTGACAAGCGATCTTCAACAGCAGCTCCCATTTGCACCAGCTTCTGCATCCAAATCTGCAAAAGTTAATCAAGTATGAATAACCTCACACATAACCCAACATGAGATTGGGGGAAAAAAAAAGGCAACCGTTCATTTAAATATTAGAGCGGAACGGCAGAGATTTCCAGGAACAGCTATTTGTCAAAGTGAAAATTTATTACGGAAGGATGAACCAACAACAGACATCTGAGTCTAGTCTTCAAGAACAACAACCACATTCATGAAAAAGAAAAAAGACACAACATAGGTCCTCATCGCCATCGAGCACTGAAAACGAATCGTTCCGCAGAACCGTCATCTGAGACTTTGAATTCTGGTCTAGGGAATTTAAATCATTGCCAGAAACGGAAGTTACGCACAGAGAAACAGAAAGTTCCAGAGTAGACAATTGTGAAGAGAAGAGAGACGCAACATACCTGCAATCGTCGTTTCTGGACACCATCTTCGACCAAAAAGATAACCATCCCATCGAAAATGCCCGACGACTCAGAAGAACTCACGATGTCTTTCTTCGATTTCTTTGGCGCCATTAGTTCTTCCTCAAAGTTTCAGTCCTCCAGAGCAAAGTCTCGAACATGCGCGGCTTAGGAACTCCCCTGCTAAAGTTACCGCCACATCTACAACACACACGTCACATGTATCACAGGTGCATCACGTGCCATACTGACGAAAGATAAGCACCGTAAACGCCTTTCGTTCTTCTGCCCAGATCACTACACGTGTATTTATTTTTTTTAACTACCAATAATCGTTGCACGAACAGCTTCCTTCCTTAAAACTGTGAAAACGAGATCGGTCTCTCATGACTATTTCTCTACCAAAAACTCTGGAAATAGCTTTCATGGCCGAATGGCAATCTTCACAGGTCCGTAGATTCTTTACAATCCGAATGGAAGCACCTACTTCGGTGCTAATCAGACCAAAGGCTATCGCCAACTTCTCACTGTGCCAAGACACTGCTTGCTCTTTCTCCTCCTCACTCAAATCAAATGAAACTTGCCTTGTGTTAGCAACATAGCCTCCTTCTATGATTGCCCTCTTCAAAACTTCACTCAACTTGTCACGTATCTCAAGAATCCGGGGATGCAACTGGTCGGCAACGCGAAATTCATGAACAACACCGTCGACCTCGATCCAACTACATCCGGGGTTTGAGTGGATCCCACTCTCGCTCATTAGCTTCCTCAGTCTAGAAATCCCATCCCGTCGACCTAGAGATGCATTCAAATTCAAAAGGAGTACCTGACCTCCAGGATTACCGTAAGAATCCAAATGGGACAAATGATCTATAATCTGTTCTCCAAGGTTAATATCACCATGAATTCTGCATGCACTAAGCAAGGCCCTCCAGACAACAATATCAGGCTCCATCGGCATGCTCTTGACAACTTCAAACGCCCTTTCCAAGTAGCCTGCACGGGCAAGCAGATCGATAAAACACCCAAAGTGCTCGATCTTGGGCACAATACCCCACAAGATTTCCATATTGTTGAAGATTGAACATCCCTCTGTTACTAAACCCGAATGGCTACATCCATTTAAAACACCCAGAACAGTGATGGTATTAGGCTTAACACCTTCAGCTAACATTTGAGAGAAAATCAGCAGAGCCTCCTTACCAAGCCCATGAATGGACAACCCCGAAATCATGCTTGTAAATGTGGGTACGTCTCGCTTAGGAAGTTCCATGAAAACCCGTTTTGCACAATCTATCCTCCCACATTTCGCGTACATATCAATGAGAGCAGTAGAAATGTTGGAGCTATTCAGCACTTGGCTTTTGCCTATATAGATATGGATCCACTTGCCTTCATTCAATGCCCCGAGATGAGCACAGGCAGACAGAGCACAAACAAGAACAGCCTCGTTAGGCCTAACCTCGCCATCACACAACATATAATGGAAGTATCTAAGCGCATCAATATAATTCTCCCGTCCAATATGACCGGAAACTATAACTGCCCAAGAAACATCATTTCTCTCGGGCATATCACCGAACAGGTCACAAGCAACCCCCATCTCTCCACACTTCGCATATCCGGCGACAAGACTAGTCCAAGTGAACACATCCCGCTCAGACATTTGGTTAAAAATTTCCTGGGCATCTTCCATTCTTGCAAAGACGGAATATAAATTAACTAAAGAATTCCCCACAAAGAGATTAGATTCATACCCATTCTTTATTACCCTACCGTGAACGCTTTCTCCCCAAATCAGCGACGACTGATGCGAACATGAAGTGACCACAAAAGTGAAGGTGTAATCGTCGGGGACCGCTGACTTGGGTTCTTCAAGCGCAAGCATCAGGCGGAAGAGAACGAGTGACTCTTGGGAATTGGGTGTCTTGGAGTAGGCACGGATCATGAGATTCCACAGTAGAGTGGGTGGCGAAGGAGAACGATAGCTTTCAAATAAGATTCTTGCAGACCCGACGTCATTGGAAGAGATATAAGAACGAATAAGGGAATTGACAAGAGAAGCATATTGACAGAAGGCTTGAATTATGATCTGGGCATGTATTTGTTTGAGTTGAAATACTGGTTGGCGCCGCTTTAATAATTTGGAGAGTTTTTTTGGATCTGCGAAAAGGAATGCCGTTTGGGTTGGTCTAGGAATGGCGGGAAAACTGGTTGATGAACAGAAGCAGCGATGACTTCGAATGTTGATGCAGGCTTCCAAGATAAATTTGGCTTTTGCTTTTCGTGACATCATATGCATAAAGGATTCTAAGGAGAGAGTCGGAACTCGGAAGAGTTTACACTGAAATTGTTGAGTTATATATATCTAAACCGGGTGATTGCTCAGATCAAATAATATAAACCGGTAAGAATGAAAGTTTGTTTTCAGCAAAAATACGTTACCCTGCAATGTTATTTGAGAAAACTATGGAAAAAGCCTTCTTTACGTGAAGTTTTTTGCTTTTAGGCCTGTACTTTAAATCAACTCATGAACACCTTCACCACAACCTACCAGCATTGGCAAGCGGTGATTACAAGTTCAATGAGGAAGGATAAAAGAAATTAGGTTGACAGAGTTAGAGAGTCTACTAACAAGGCCTTTAGTTTTAAGCGGCTCGGACTTGGAGAGTGTTGACATTAAACGCATATTTGGCTGTTGATGAAACAGAAGCATATATCACCCCTCAAAATTATAGGACGGATTCAAAGCAAATGAAACTCGCAGAGGAAAAAAAACAGCTATCTGCTGACTGATTCTTCTTTTAACCAAATTGTGGAATAAAACATGGCCAGCAACAACTACTGGTAATGTTGCATAAACTGGAAGACGATCCAAAAGGCCATCAGATTAGAGTGCATAAACCGGAGGTAAAAAATGTATGTGATTGAAAGCACTGTAACGATAATTCCTGATCTAAATGACCTGAAACAACATTAGAGATTATTTTGAAAAGGAAACCATTATCTTCAATACACGGATAGACTACACAGGCAGCACATTATTCAAAAGAAAACCACAAAGTAAACAAGCAACAAGACCCGGCAGAGAAATATCTGACCCCTCTTAACTGGAAGACTAAACACCTATCAACACTTCAGAAGCCGTCTCTCCTATAATTATTCGATAAATCTTTGCACTCAAAGAATTAAAAACTGAAGCTACCTTGATGAAGATACAACTCTTACCAATATTGAACTCGACCGACATCTCTCGAGATATACTTCCAGAGAGGCCTCCAACTCACTGTTCTCATCAAGTTATCATAGATGTGTACTGACATGGTCATATCTGGCAGCTGCGTTGGAAAATATAACCACATATCTGACATGAATTCAGACTTGTGTCATTCAGATCCTGTGTTCTCAGTCACCCCTTTAATGTCTTCATGCTTGCCAAGTTGGCTGAAGTTTCCCTTTTCCTTAAAGAGCTGAGTGTGGTGGTGCTTACAATACAGTCTATGCTCATGGGCAACATAGTTCGATGGACTGATCACACAGCCTCCATGGCTACACTTGAAACAAGCCCTATGGTATGAGGTGCCATCAACTGCTACCTGGTATCAGAAAACTTGTATTTCTTAAAGAGGGAAAATTTTTCATTCAAAAATGCTACAAAACTAACTCAGCAATTATTTGTCCAAAAAAAAACTAATTTAAACATTATTGAAGCTTTTGAGTTTACTGTCACGCAAATAGGTGTACAAAGGATATCACTGTACGGTCTGTACCTATTTGACACAAATATGATAGCGTTCTAGATAGGAAATAATTTTTTATTCTCACTTTTCCTTTTTCCTGTCTTTTTTTTTTTAGGTGCAATGTTTATTCTCAATTCATGAATGAATGAAGATTTCAAAAACCATCATTTCAAAGCAACTATCAACATTGAGAATACAAGTCTCATACTTGGCTGAAAGTAATCCATTTCCATTTCTTTGAATGTTGTCCACTTTCCTACATGAAACGGTCTCTTAAGGTGTACCTTTGGTGCAAAGTAGCTATTTTTGCATTATTGAAAGTAGCTATTTCAGATAAATTATAAATGTGCTCCAGATACATGAGTCAATGAACATGCATCCTAATCAAAGCTCAGGACTTAATGTGTAATGGATGGTTCAACTTGTTTGCTTAGATTTCATATGGTCTTCTCCGAATTAATTGAAATTACCGCACTGCATTTTGAATACCTCTCACACCATTATTGATCAATGATAGTTTGGTAACATCTCTAGACTTATTATATTCAACATGTATACTGGTAGAATGACTCAGAGCTGCCTCCATCAATGAATTTTGCCTCATTCAACAGGCCATATAGAAGATAGAAAAGAGCAATGCCATGAGACTACGAAAAGTACATACATTGCAGACCATCTCATACATGAGATCCAGGAAAACAGAGTAATGACTACAAAAACTTTGGTGACTCCACAAGACTAAAATGAGTTCTTACACCATGAAGTTAACAAAACTCATGCTTAATGGAGAAAAAGAAAGTTCAAACAACATAACAAAATAAGAAACTAGATGAAGCTTACCTTCTCAATAGGGTAAACAGTTTTCTTGCATGCAACACACTTGTCCTGAGTTCCAGCAAATAAAGTTGAAACTTTATTGTTGGCATGGCCCTGTAAATTCAACTCATTAAACAACGATGAAAGATTATAAATCTTAGATCATATTAAAGGAAACATATATTTTGCACAAATATATAGAAACATAAGGTTAATGTTGAACATGCCACCATATAGAAGTACCTGCTCAACAGATCTATCTACCCTAGCAACTTTTGGAGCACCTGGAAAGTAAAAAATCCACAATCAGCATGACAGAAAATATATTTAAGGAAGAAAATATGACTGAAATCAACCTTCAAAACTTTTATCCAAGCTTCCAGTCATTTTAAAGAGCTGGGCAAAGTGAGGTTTGCAATACAGAACACCCTCAAAGGAATTATAGTTACTAAGCTGCAAAAGAAACAATTAATTATTAGTATAAATGGATGCAACAGAAAATATATATGTGGAGAGATGCCGACACATAACACAAGAACCATAGAAGCATATATATTTCAGAACATTTGAAGAAGAGAGAGCATTCCATAGACATGCTCCAAGATTTTGTTTTACATAATTTAAGATGATGCTTTCTTTTATCCTAATTCCGAATGATGATTTCTGCTTGTTCTGAAGCCACCAAATCTTTAATGGCAGGACACATGCACCTTCAATCTTTGTCATTTGAGAAAAAACAAAGCCATTTAATTGAAAACTGTCCCTTGTCAAAAGTTAAACCTATTTATTTGGTAATAATTATGCTCTATAAGGTTTTTTTTTTTTGGAATATTTCTTATCACAAAAATTTTGATAATTATTTATTCCCTAAAGAGGAAGTGTTTTTTATTTTCTTCCCATTCCGTATATTCTGAACTGGAACAGAAGATAGTAACATGAAATGGTTTGTTTGGGGAAGCTTCAACTCCTAAATTCATCACCAAGAGACAGTTTCACATCAGATAGCATCATCCATCTCCAAGAGTAGCATAGTAGCATACCTCCTAAACTTCCAATCCTAATATTGCACAACAAATTTCTGATAACAGAAATACATTGTTTTTAAGAATCGATAGACATGCCAAATTTCAAAACTTCAAATCAAGGTATGTGAGTCCGCTTGATGATCATTGAGACACTGCCAGCTCCCCAACGTCTAATATAGGTATCTACTGAAAATATAACATTTGCAGTATCTGACTATACTTCATATAAGGGAAGGAAATGAGTTGGGTTGGTTTATGTCAATGTCAGTGAGACATAGAACTACATATATTGCACAAGTTGGGGATATCCAACTCAAAACTAACGCATTTTAAGCAACCTCAATCCAAACCCATCCTGCCTAACCTATTCAACTTCTAGTTATTATTAAAAAAAAAAGTTCAAAATTTACAAATAATCATACTGTTATATATTAAGTTATAGTATATGTTAGGTGTTGAATAATTATGTATATATGATATGAACAAAACGTTAACTATATTAAACAAAAAGATATGCAAACATGTATTTTTAAATCAGTAACAACAAGACAAACATGCATACATAATTTGCTACTACAACCTGACAGGTTGAAGTGGTTAAACCTGAATCAAGCTTTTATATAGACACCCACCTGAACTCACCTGTGTTTGGAGACTTGAACCCTCTCCCTTCCCAATGCCGGGTTAGTCATGTTCTTCAGGTCAGATTTTGACACAACACTTTGTACACAACTATCACCACTTATTTTTAGAACATTAAGACCAATACTAATGAAATTTCCTCCTTGTTTTAAGCAAGGAATAAAAAGGAATTCCATAAATTCTTCCCCATAAATCAAAAGCCAAAGGACCAATTTACTAATATACCTACAGTTCAAGCTTCAAAGTACTAAATAGACTAACCAAACTTTGGCTAATCAGGTAAGCAAAGCAAGCACAGTAAATCAAATGACATAGGTTAAAATCCAGTGATCAGTTGATGACATTCTGGTTTCAAGTGAAACTCTGTTTCCCTTCATTGCTTCAGAATTTCGTACATTTTCTAAGATTCACTACCATAGCCAAGTCATGTAATACAATTTACAAGAAAAAAAAAATCTCAAACTTCACTTTTTCTTTCAATAAACTATTTTTCAACAATTTATTCATTTGTTGGTTATAAATGACACTATTGACTATTCATTTGGTTCCACTTATGGTCTCCAATACATAAATAAATAGTTAAAACAATCTCATATTCAGTGGTCAGTGCTATTGGTTAAAGAAATAGATTTGTTGTTGGGCCCAGGAATGCTTCTAGTTTGCTTTCAAATCATCTTGCTTAGATTATATGTTGATGACCCAAAATTATAGCTTACTTTTCCCAATACAAGTTATTACTTCAGATTGTAAAAGAACCAATCAAATAGTAGTATTTCCTGTTCGAAATCACCAGAATCAGCCATTCCATTATGTCCCTGCACCAATAAATTTAGAAGGATAAACAAAAACCTTCAGCTCCTATCCATTATATCCAGTTGGCGCTTAACAAAGACTGGGGCTTCTTGTTAACAACACAACATTAAGATACTAAATCTGCAATCATAGAAACAAGCAGACATGAAGACTCAATTCACAAACTGAAATGCACGCTTCCAAATTTCAATATTAACTTAGGTTCCAACACATTCAAGAAGATTGAAAGAGATAGTAAGCGCTAATTATTGTGAAAAGTAATTATCCTTTACGATGACTCTGGCAATGGCAATGGCAAAAACATAATACTTTATCAAAGCCACACGATTAAGAATTCTTTAGGGTTCCCCAGAGAAAAAAAAACTAACAAGAATAGATCATTATGTACAGAACCCCAGAAAAATAATAAATAAGAACCAATTTGAAAGAACCCCCGATCACGCATATGAAGAGGCCCCATCTTCGATAAAGCGATATTCAGAATTAACGGAGCTTACGAAAAATAAATTGATCTGAACTACGTAAATCAGCCAAGCTTCCAACTTCAACCCAAATCCAATACATAATCAACAAACTAAGAATAAAGCGAATTCTCCCAACAGTTCTAAATCGTAAGAAAATGATTGGGAGAAAAAGGACCGATCAACAGAAGCAGCAGCAGAAGAATATACGACATCGACAACTACTGCGTTACGTTTCACCAAAAGGGGGGCGGCGGAGGACGTAGAAAAGTTAAATTCGAGTACATATAATGGAAGAAAATAACATTCAACAAATAAAGAAAAATAAAGAGGATATCTCAAACCAACAAAGTAAAATGAGAAATAATAACATCAGAGCAAAGGCTACGAGAAAAAGAAAAGAAATTAACCTTGAGGGTACCCTTGCAGTGATGGCATCGGAAGCAAGCCTTATGATAGATCTTATTATCTGCAGTAAGCTGATCCACCAAGTAAACCGTCTTCTCACAGGCTTTACACTTCTGGGTCGTCCCTGCAAACGTCGCCATTTCAGATCCTTTCTTTCCTTCTCTATCAAAAAGGGGAACAGCTCTTAACTACAAGGATTAGAATTTCCCAGACGAAACAAACGAAGAAGACGAAGAAGAAAGACAGTGTGGTCTGTTGTCTGACAAGAGGCAGACTCGCTCTCTCTACTCGTGTCACAGCTCTGAAAGTCTTAAACAGCTGCAGCCCCACGGAGCATTTACAAGACAGACTAGCCTACTCGCCCAGATAAGAAAGTATGACAACTCGCCTGATGTGGCCTTGTGAAAATGAATGCGGACCCCGCAAGAAGCCAATAAAGACGAAGCAACGCGCAAGTAGGCGAGTATGAGCAGGTGAGGGTGTTTTGCTTGGCTCTTCTCGTTTCCTCTACCCCGAGAAACGGATACAAAGATTCCAACGGAGCGCAGTTTTCTCGTTTGAAAATCAAACGTCACTCTACGTACTGAGAAACCAAGAGAAGATGGTCGATGGAGGAATTAATTGTTTAAAATTCAAATCCTGCTGCGCTACCCCGCGACATGGGCCCTTCGTTTTAATCAATCGATCGAAAGGAATTGAACGGATACCATGCATAGTACACAGAGCTTATCATGCTTATTAATACCATGGCATCAGCGCCGGTCAGCATTGACTGATCTCAATTGGACTGAGTAGTAATATCTCTTTATGTTACTCACAGAAAGAAAAAGGAAATTGACAAATTGGCCTTTAGTGGCCTGAAATCTGTGGAATCAGTCTCCCGAAAGAGCCACCACCTCGCTTTCTTTTTCCCTCTAGGTTTGCTATTCTTTTCTTCGTAGTCTATCTTTGTCTAATTTGTAATAGAATCCAAGTAAGATTTAAAATTCTAAATTCTAAATTTTTCATCAGCTTTTCCCCTTCCTTTTATTCTTTTACTTTTTTCCTGAAAATTTCTTAATTAGCTTTTCCATCCATACTCTTCGGTCGTTTATAAAGGGCTTCGGAACTCAGGGAAATGCAAGGCCCTCGGGCTCTTCCTGGTCAGTACCCTAAAGCTTGTACCTTCTATGTAAAATCTTTTACATAGAATTCTAGCAAAATACTAATAAGGTGCAAACATTAATATTACAAAATAAAAAAGGAAAAATCATAAGGTATAAGCTTTTATATAAATGGGCACAAACACTCTTTTCTTTTATTGCGTATTTTTTTACTTGTATTTGTTTTTTCTTAAATTAAAAGGGCACAAAGGCACCACTATTTTTTTTTAATTGTGTTTTTGTTTGTTTTTTTTTTCCTCAAAATTTTTAAAATAGGCGTCAAGAACGGTCGTTTGATAGTGGAATCATTTTGCACACTTGTAAGCAATGGGATATTGCTGCATGCTCCCGTTGTAGACCACGTTTGAACAGGATGAGATTGTCTGTCACCGTCAAACTCTTATGGTAAACCCTAAAACATCTGTGGAATGCTGCCACATATAACATCTCATGATTTATATTCATTTCATCACAAGATTGCTTTTCATTTCACACTTTTCAATGAAACATGTATTTTCAATTGACTTTTTCACGTTAAAAAATATCTTTAACTGCACCAGACGTTTTCAATTTGGTTGAACCAAAATGGAAATAACGTGGATATCATCAACTTCTTGTTCGTCTGAGTAGTTGGGTTTTTGAAAGATTTCGTCGGAGGTTTGAAAAACCCCAATTTTGAGCATTGGGCCATATAGCTCTTGTCCGTCCTGGTGTGTCCAGTGCAGTCGCCCGGCCCAGTCCATGCGTTGGCACGGTTCATTGCACTCTACGTCTCTACCAATTTCCAATTTCTCTTTCTCCTCTTTTATGTTTTACTTAACGAAAGAATGGGGGCCTTTACAGTTTACAACCATCGTACAAGCAGAGCCCCAGTCCAGGAAAGGACTGAACAGAGCTCCACCAGGAGCCTAACTCATTTGGATTTGGTTGGGCCCGATCGTTGTATCATCAATCACACATACGGGTTTGAAATACTATATTTAGAGCTGGAAACGGGTCGTGTCGGGTTCGGTTAGTGCCATAATCGGGTTGGAAAACCTCCAACCCAAGCCCAACCTGCCAATAAACGGTTGAACCCATTTATTATTATTTTTTATTTTTCAAAAAATATGATTAAAATAGGATTTTGGGGTAATTGGATCGAGTTGTGCCGGGTTCGGGTCGGGTTGTGGGGTAATCGGACCGGAACGAGACACTTTGCCACCTTTTTCCTTTAATCGAGTTGGCGGGTCATAATCGGGTTGACCCGATTACTGGCGGGTTGGGGTTTCCCAACCCGTACCTAACCCAATTATTAAACGGGTCAACCCAACCCGTTTATTATCGGGTTAATCGGATTGACCCGTCGGATTGGGTCATATTTTGCCGGCTCTAATATTTATATTGCATGCATTTTTCTATGTAATTAACTTGAAACTAACTAAAAGAACTGAAATTTCACGTTATTGTCAGGCTAAACAAATATTTCATATAGTAATTATTAATTAACAAGATTGAATCTTACAGCCAACTCGCCAACTTGGCAATTATCTGAAAATTTTAAGTTGTTATTAATTAACAAAGAGAGGGTCCTAACATGAGAATCTCTGCATACTCAAGCAGTTCATATGCACAACTGTAACATGGCATATAACTCTGGAGATTAAAATTGTTTATTTGCTTGTGGTATTTCATTTATATGTTGTAGACATGACAATTGAAACTGAATGTCCGAATGTGGGCCGATGTGATTAATGTGACTGAGTACCGGCACATGAAGACTAGTGTTTGGTGCCACACTAGTGTCACAGGATCTAGGACAGCCTTAAAAGACTTGGCAATCAGGCAGGGAGAGGAGGTCCTACCTGTTAAATAACATACCGCACATTGAGGTCCTAGCGTGAAGTGGTAAGGCTAGTATTTCCCATCATTGGAAGAAAAAACCAAATGAGGTGAGATTTCTGCTTCACCGCTTCAGAGGCAGTATGTAACTAATGGCAAGGTCATTGAAGTAGTAGAATACTGACCAGCAGTGGTAGTGCCGGTGATATCAGTTAATACTATCCTAGCTACTATCAACTTAAGCTTTTAGTATGAACGGTGTTCTACATGGTATCAAAGCTTTAGGCAAAATATTTTTTTCATGTGTAAGGCCTCCCTAAAATGGATCCCCTAAAAATAGATTTAAGTCCAGTCCACACGTGAGGGAGAGTGCTTAGAAATATATTAAATATATAAAGTTCACCCCTGCTACCAACTTAAGCTTTTAGTAAGAACGATGTTCTAGATTGATCACCGAAACAAAACATCTAAATGGAAGTTTCTACCCTGTCGGTCCAACGGAACTTATCGTAGTTGGGATCAAGGCATGTGATAACAGAGTAGAGTCCAGAGTCTAACCTAAACCAGTGTTGGGATCTATTCTAGCTATTGCAAGAGACGATTCAGCGGATGCAATCCGAAACGTCCTCACTTAATTTGCTCCAATCGAGGTGTTGGGATCATGTTTTAAATGTAATTAACTACCTGTTCACAGCTCATTTAGGAGGTTGGTTTTTGTATTCGTTTTAGTTTTGGGGATGCTAGATTGCAACTTATTTTTATTTACTTCGAGTAGATCGACGGAGATGAAGGAGGGGAAACAGGAGGCAAGTGGCAAACCGTATGATTGTAAAACTAATTTCAATGTTCATTTTAAGAAGCAGTTCCCTGTGCCGGTGGTTAATAAATAAAACTAAAGAAATTCACGTTTAGATAAGATTAGAAATAATATTTTGGCAGACATAGTTGTTGAGCCAAGTGAGCGGCGTGAGCCCAACAGTAAGTACCCATAATGCTTTATAGATTGTGAAAGCTGGAAGTGGGGACTGAAATTCACTAAAGCCAGCTTGTAATGATCTCTCTTTTCAGTTTTCACCACTCTCTCTCTATTTATACCACCCTGTTCTCTCCTGCTTGGACCATCACTTGGTACCTCCTCCACCTTCACCTCTATCTCCTCCTTGTGTTCCTGTCTTACAATGGCTTTTAAAGTACTAGCATTTTTGCTGGCCTCCTTTCTCCTAGTTGCAACAAGGGTAAGAATCTCTCTCTCTCTCTCTCTCTCTCTCCTACACACTGATATATGTTCCTTAATCAGCTGACTAAAATTTCCCACTTTTGCAGGTCTCATCTACTAATGAAGACAGCTTCGGAAAGGTAACCATGAGACAGATACTGATTCTTCTCATCTGTCATATCTGTTTAGGAAAGAGTTTTCTTATTGTTCTTCTGTGCGAAAGGCTCAACCTTACTGCAATATCCCATTTATGTTCTTCTTCCCGGTTGCCTTGTTGGTTCGTGACAAGCTTCTTCCATCTTCCAAGTTGAGTTTCAATGGATTAAATGGGTGAAATTATAATTTTGTTGCAGGCTGTTTATGCCAAAGCCCCAGTGGCGGCCCCTGCTCTGGCACCAGCCCCGGCGCCGGTTTCAGTTCTCCCTCCGGTGAAGATTGAAGGTACATAATATAATCAGAAATGTAAATTTAATTTGATCTTTCAATGCCAAAAGGATCGATTCAGAATCTCTCTGTTTAATTTATACTGCAGAGTGCCCAAAACTGTGCGGAGAACGATGCAAAAAGCACTCAAGGCTGAGGCATTGCACGAGAGTGTGCGTGACTTGCTGCCAACGATGCAAATGTGTTCCCCCAGGCACCTACGGCAACCGCGAGAGGTGCGGCAAGTGCTACACTGAAATGACCACCCACGGCGGTCGACCCAAGTGCCCTTGAACTTGAATCTCCTTACGTAACCCCCACAAAAACACTTCCCTTTCTCTAGAGTATTGCTAGGCTAGCTACTTTGATTTCGACTTATTATTCTCGCTTCTTCTTGTTTGATCTGATCTGATTGATATCCCCCGTGTTCGATCTGGAGAGCAGATAAATGTTATCAGGGTCACTTCTATTCTGTAAATCAATTTCGATTTCACAGTGAACTACTGCTCCTTGGTATGTACCACCTTTTCGTGGTTATAAGTTATAACTCGATATGATTCACAAAAAACCCACCAATTCTCGTCAAACAGGCCGTGCCGTCCTCCGGTACAAATCTAGTTGGGCCAACGGAACCCTAGGGCTTACGTTTGGTTAGCCGGATTGTTCTGGGTTTTGTAGGAAAACAAACTTTCCTTAAAAACTGGACGTTTGGTTAAAAGGAAAACGTGAGATCGAACGGAAACTAAAATCAATCAAACAACAACGTATGTGTTTGCCGTTTTGCAGGAAAGGAAAGTCCAACCAACATTAAAATCACTCAAACAACCTGGTTTTTTTTTTTTCAAACCCTCCTTTTTCTCCGCCATGGAGCCCCATTTCTTTCTTAAAAAACATGGAAGCGATCATGTGGCCCCTTCTTTCTTAAAAAGAGAAAAATAGGGGTCGTGTTTTGTTTAAAAAAATAAAAAAATAACAGTAGGGTGTGTGTACTTCATTTAAAAAAGTGGAAGTGTTGCGTGTCCTTGACTCAAAAAATTAAGTAAAAAATAAAAATAGGTAATGGGGGTTTATACTATATTTTTTTTAATTTTATGTGAATAAAATTTTTTTTTAATTTTATGTGAATAAAATTGAAGGGTAAAATAAGAAAATGCAAGACTTTTCTCAGTCATTCTAATTAACCAAAGAGCATAATTAGGATTTTTCATAAATTTTCATAAATTTAAGGAAAGTTTACTTTCTAACATATCACTTTCCTAACAAACATTTCAATTTAATCCTAATTGAATGGATAATAATCTGATTTAATTAAGGTTTCGTTTGGTATTGTTTTTTTGTTTTTGCTTTCTTATTTTTAGAAGCAAAATCTAGTTTTTCAGGCAATAAGCGTGTTTGGAATAATGATTTTCCTGCGGGGCAAAAAATATTTGCTTCTCGTTTTCTTTTTGCTGTTTTCCTGCTTTCCCGTCCAATTGAACTCTCCCTCTTTTTCTTCCCTCGGCACACCGTCGTTCAACAGCCCCTGGCAACATCCGATGGATTTCAACTATCAACGAAGCGTTCACCGGAATGACGGTCGTCTCTCCAAAGCAACCATCGGTCCTCCGGGAATCATGCAACCATACCATCATTTGGAATGCCACCAATGGCCAGAAAACTGACCCATTTTACCAAAAGGTTACCTGGGAAATTTGGAATTTGCAAGAACAAGGCGACAAGTCGGCTCGGTACACAAACTTGTAATCTCGCTGGGATTTGTCAATCTCAGCCATCTATATCTTCGTGCCCAATTCAAACTAAAAAGCACACATAAAACCAAATTGGCACAGGCGCTTTTCAATCCGACTACAGGAAATTGCTTAGTCTGCTCGATGATGCGATACATCAATGGATCCAACGCTGCTCGTCTGAACAAATAGCAATGATGACGTGAATAAGGGTTCACTCTTTTAGGACACTTTTTGCCACCAAAAAGAACAAGCCTACAATATGGCTAGAACATCTTAAGATTTAATTACGCCACATCATTTCTTTACATAAAATGCAGTCTCACTTAACACTACTGACTGCAGTCTTCAAATACACATCGAAAACGAAGACTTAACTCTAAAACACTAATTCATTATACCAAGAGAGTAGAGTAAAGAAGATGTACTGATGTACACACAACCCAACCCAACAGCATCAACAAGCCACAGCTTTACGAGACGGAAGCTAGCTACCCATATATATTGAAGTTGATATTAATTTATTAAGTTGTTCTACTTGGGCGGAGATTGGAGGGATGCCCCACCTAAGGGCACTTGGTCTGGTTTCCATGAGTGGTCATGCCCGTGTAGCATGAACCGCACACCTCTCTGTTCCCTGACGTCCCCGGAGGTACACACTTGCACCTTAAACAGCACGTCCCGCAAGCTCTCAGACATCTGTTGGGCCTCGAGTGCAGGTTGCACCTCGCGTTGCACAAGCCTCCACAATCTACAACCAAAACCCCCAACCCATTATTACAACAACAAATCATGCATGCCCGATCAATGAAAGAAGAAGAAGACCAAGGGAGAAGAGCAGAAAAAGAAGAAGAAGAAGAAGAAGACCCACCTATGCCAGCCATAAGCCGTCTGTTTGCACCTCTAACAACCTGGGGAATGACCAAAAGCTAGCTTGAGACATCTCATCAACTAACTCTTAGAAAGGCAAAATAAGAAAGCGCTTAAAGATTTGGTTTTTACCTGGCTAATCTGGGGAATTTCTTCCTCTATCTTAGCATTGGATGAAACCTGCAGTATGCAGACAGATCAATAAGACAGGTTAAAACGAGAACAAGCACGAGACAGGAAACCTTGCCCAATGCCAACAACACTCTAGAGCTTTAGCAGCTGGTACCTCGGCTACGCAGAATACCAAAACCACCGTCACGAGAACGACACGCAGTAACTCCATTGTAACCCGCAGAGAAGCTAGCCTTTCGAGTATCGAACCACAAAGAAAGCGTTGGGAGGTCCCTCGCATTTATAGCATTTTCCATTCCGCAGAAACAGAAAAATTGCCGTGAACTTAAGTATTATTACAATACTTGGCAGTGTGCTGGGCATTAGTGAGAGCGAAGCAGTTGTCACGCAGGCACGAGACAGGGGTGAATGGTGACAGCTCAGCATGGTTGACACTTGACAGTGTTGAAGTAACCGAGGGAGGGTAAAGAAGAACCTGATCAAAGTAGTGTAATGGCAGCGGTGCTGATGTGATCTATATCACCTGCACCCTTTTTTTCTGTCAAAGAAAAGAAAAGATATTTTAATAAGGGAGCAGGTGGGTTGGTCATTGACTCATTGCCATTCGGAAACAGAAAAAAAGCATTTATCCTTTTTTTGGTAATGAAAAAAAAAAGCATTTATCGGATCGAGAGTCGAGACAATGGGCATTAAAGATGGCCTGGAACCCATGCCACACATAGTTGTCCGTACGGTACTGGCTTTTGATCTTCAGAATCATATCTGGAGGATGCCAGATTAGGGTCCGGCTGGCACTGATCGAAACCAGCTCTGAATCGTACATGGCTCGCCTTTCGGAGCACGAATCCTTTTTATCACGATGGATGGTGCAGTGTACTGAAACGGAAAACTTGAGCCAGATGCCAGCTTCGCCGCTCCGTTAGCCTTTGCAGCACTGTCCTGTCACTTTTGCCTTTGCTCTTATCGCCTCCGAATTTTTTTTTATTACGAAAACTCAAAATCCTTTATATAACAAAAATTGAATTCCTGGTTTTAATAAAGGATAGTGGTTGCAATGTAAAATATGACGTATACATAATTTAATTATAAATATCATTCAGTCTTTTAAGTTTTTTTGGTAAGTTAATTTTAAAGAATTAGGCATGATGAATTACGTCTTTTATATTTTTTTAAAAAACACACTAAATATATTTATAAATAAGTTGGGTGGAGCCATCCTTTAATGATTCGAAAATAAAATTAAATGACCCAAACTAAACATGGCCCATCCTATACCCGAACTCCTTGAGCCCAACCTAAAATATTTTCTTGAGTGCTGAGTCTGAGGTGGCCCAAATTAAATGTATCGATTCTCTAACTTCCTCATATACTTGTCGCCCTTCTTCTTCCTCAGCCTTCTCTTCATCGAGCAAGCACCGTATGTCAAGCTTAATTGTCATTCTCTCCCTTCCTCTTGTTGGCATTGCCAATACCACCACCCTTTCAGTCCCTTCCCACGACCCTTCTAACGTTTCAATTCTTGCCCTTCAGTTTTTTTTTTTTTTGGGTAGGATTGCCCTTCAGTTTTGTTCTTGCATAAGTCAATGTAGTTTTTTATTTTCACTTATTTTATAATTAGTCCTTTGCTGAACCAACTTCTTTCTTTGAATCATCTGATTTCAAGATATATAATTGACCACTTTGTTTGGACATGTACTTTAAAGTTTCAAGGAAGTGACTGAGTCAATGAGTCATCTTTTGACAATTCAGTCATTTTGAAGTTCGTTCTGGTTTTATGCGGAGTACAATTGTTGTGACTGGTCAAAGCGTTTAAAATGTGATGAATTGGCACTACATATGTTCCCATGATCTATTATCTTACAAAGCTAAACAAGAGCAGACATTTGAGACTTTCTAAGTTGAATAATTTAGTAAAGGGCCTATGAACAGATGGATCATATCTCCATTTGTTTTGTTGGTAAAAGTCGATATATAACCACAATATCTTACTTTCTTATAGAGTTCCGGTTTCTATGACTTCGGTTTTCTTGACATTTTAGATCTAAAAAATGGCCAGTAATCTTATGTTTTCTAAGTTAAATGCTGCATATAAACTTGGCCACTTCAAAGAAAAAATTTTAATCGTCTACAGTCAAGCCTGTAAAGATGCTTGTACATAACATACAGGTGATTATCACGTCAAAAATCACATGCAAACATGTAATAAATGAATGAGTTATTGCAAGTGATTGCTGACATGGCAATCACCAATTTGCTATAAGACAACTTACACATTTACAAAATACAATAGAGGTGACAAAATAAATAATAGTAAAACCTATATTATTCTATAACACCAACACCCCTGATTCTCAATTGAGATTTCATCCCCAAATTGCCCTCCACCTTAATTCCTATTTACATGGAGATCTCATAACTACCTACACCAATGCTTTGTGGTCATTAACGTGCCTTTGTGATAAATACCCAAACTAATTAATACAGGAAGTTAAAGTCAAAATTTCTAAATTGCTACGCCCGGTCTTCCCCTAATTTTACAATATGGTAGCCCACGAGTGCATCTGATAAGACGAAAGGCAGTGGTGGAGCCAGGATTTTCATTTAAGGTGGCAATGCAACAAAGAATAGAAAATGACTCATGTAAATACAATAGGGTTTTTGTCATTTTAGGGCCTAATGCCCATCCTAACCTATATGTAGCTCTGACCCTGCGGAAAGAGAATACCAAGCAAGGGCTTACCTACACTAGGGTTGCTTATTGGGTCGGGTTGGCACGGTTCAACACTTATTAGTGGGCCGTGCCGTGCCATGACAGGGGTACCAGGCACTGAGCCCTTCAAGGCATGGATTGCCAACAATGATGGCTCCGCAAATGATCTGCGAAGCACACAGGCATAACGGTACGCTTTAAGCATGCCCTACCATGCAAGTATGAGGGCTTGTATTAAAAAAAAGGGGGTATTTTTTATCTTTTTTTTTTTTTTTACAATTTTGGACAAAATCATATTGTATCCCAATATATATAAGAAATGTGTGTGAATAATAAATATATATTTTTAGAATTTTTTGTGCTTTTTATTTATTTTTTTCTTTTTTCTATTTTTTTGAATTTTGTAAAAAATTTATTATGCGGCTCATGGGCGGCCTGCTAGCCTGCGTGCCACGGGCTGGACCATGCCATTGGATTACGAACCAGATATGGGCTAAATGTGTCCGTGCAGTGCTAGGCCCGCCTTGTAAGCAACCTTGACGTGCGCGCAGTGACATTGATACATCATTCATGTACTCAAGCTCGCATTGGAACTTTTTTTTCTTTTTTGGTAGTGAAGCTCGCATCGGAACGGTAGGCCGCCATTAGTTCTTTAAAATTAACGAGAAACCCTTGTATGAGAGCCTGGGGACAACCCCCGATCTGAACGGCGAAAGCCACGATGTCTTCGGTTTCTTCGTCAGAACCCAAAAAACAAAGCTTGCACATTGTTTTAATCGAATTCTAGCTCCTCCAGAGACAAAATCCAAGATTCGTCTAATGTCCACATTGATCGACACGCGTTGTCTACCCAGCATTGGAAAAGATCGAAGAAACCATGGAATTAATCGTCCCACGAGGCCACATATGCCCTGGTTCATAACGAAGCAGAGTCGGTCGTCCATCACCCCCTTTTGCCTATTTATAGCGATATCAGAAGCGTATGAAGGCACTCGCAAAGAAATAGAAGGTGCTTCGTCTCAAAGAATTCCAACAGTATGGCTTTCGGAACCTATGCCGTTGCTGCTGCTACTACCTTAGCGGTTCTGGTCTGGGCAGTTGCTGCACAATATGATGACATGCCTGGAAATGGAATGGGCGACATGCCAATGCCAATGGGTCCATCGGCTCCCCCTTCGAATGGCTCTCTCACTAATGTTCCATCAGTCATTGTTGGAGCAGTGGGGTTCTTTCTTTCCTATCTAGTTCTCCGAAGCAGTTCCTGAACAACATTCGCCGGTCCCTAACTCGTCTGTGCACGCGAATGAGCGCAGTTAATTTGTGTTGCTTAATTTCTTTGAGATTGGCGAGTATTTTGGGTTAAAATTCCGTTTTAGTACTCTATATACATAATATATGGGAGGAGAAAGTAATAATATTGTTCAATGTTGATTAATCTTTAATGTATTTCTCCCTCCAAGTCAATAAGTCATGGATTTTATCCTTTCCACTGTGTAATTTGTTATCTTTATGTGTGATTTTAGTCGAAGCCTAAACTATATTTCTTATGAACAAATGAAATACATGTTCGACTACACTCTCTCCCACTTATATCGGATGCTGGCAATTTGGACTAATTAGGTGACTTAGAAGTCTGCCGATGAGCATAAACTAGTTCAGTTTCGTTTGAAATTGAGGCTTTCATCAAATTAAACTGAACTGAATTAACACTACAACTTCCTCACCATCGTTTCCTTGTATTTGCTAGAATCAATTGAGAAACAAGCCTTATCCAAAGACAAAAGAAATAAGGGAACAAGAAGAAGACCCACGCATAAGATGAATCAGATCATGAGATTAGATGCAAAATAATGACTAGATGGTATGGTAAATTAACTACTTCTGCTTCTACTTTGTTGAATTCGACATAAATGAATGTACAAATGCAGCATGTATCGCTGCTCCAATGGGAAGGACATCCTCATCGATGGTAAAGTGAGGGCTATGTGCTGGGTAGGTAGATCCATCCCTCTCATTTCCTATGCCTATTAAGAGGAAGGAACCGGGTATCCGGTCCAGATAGAAAGCAAAATCTTCGCTTCCCATGAAGCAAGGTGCAGTTTTCATGTTTTCAAGTCCCACAATTTCTGTGCACACGCCGTGTACATGTTCATAGATTCTCTCATCATTTACAGTTGGAGGGATCGTAGGATGTTCCTCTTCGGAGAAGTCCAATTCAGCTGAGCATCGAAGCACTGCTGCTTGCTCCCTGATAACCTGTGAATGAGAAACCAAGTAACTCTCAGTAATAGACTTCTGTTAATAACCCTTCCATTAAATTGATTTATAGCAAATCCAAGGCCACAATCATCGGATGTTCCAAGCACTCAGAAGAAATGAGCGTCTGGGACATACCAAATATAAGTGGTTGTGAGTCTAGCTTAATTGTGACTAGATATAAAATAAGACTATCCCGAAGAATTTGTACCTCTTCTATCCTTTGCTTTAATGCATAGAAGCTGATCTTTCTGAAAGCTCTGAATGTGCCACCAAATCTAACAGACTCCGGAGTGATGTCATATGCAGTCCCTCCATGGACCTTTGTTACAGAAACCACCTGCACAGATGGCTACCCATGAAAAACTGCAGTTGCATAGCTTATTAGCTTACTATTAACCTAGTAATAAACATGTAGATTCAATCTCTTATGACAAAAGAATAGCTTCATCTGTTCAATCCCTTAATCAAAGATAAGTTTCAGGTTACCATGGAATCCAAAGGATCTGACTCCCTCGAAACGATATTCTGTAAGCTAATTACTGATGCTGATGCAGCCAATATGGGATCAATTGACTTGTGTGGAGCCGCTGCCTGACCCCCTTTTCCAATTATCTTTGCGCTGAAGGCACCACACCCTGCTAGAAACTCTCCTGGCCGACCTGCAACAACCCCGGTCGGATAACTGTACACCGTGTGCATAGCGAAGATAGACTCTACATTATCTAGCACCCCTTCTTTGATCATTTCTAGTGCCCCTCCACCTTGTTCCTCGGCAGGTTGAAATATAAGAACAACAGTTCCCTACTTAAACCATTGAAACACTGATGTCTGTAAGCCAGGGAACATAAGAACATCCAAATTCTAAAATGCATTGTTATTTCATGTAAAATACATATTACCTGTAATGTGTTTCGTAGTTCTTGCAGAATCTTTGCAGCACCAAGGAGCATACTTACATGCGCGTCATGTCCACAGGCATGCATCTTCCCATCTACTTTGCTCTTGTGCTCCCACTCCACCATTTCCTGTGCATGAACAAGATAGTTCTATTCAATCTCAAAAGTAGTCTACTTATAAGCACTAATCTATATTTATGGTTATGGAGCCTTTGGAGTTGTAACTGTGACCTATATGCATGGCAGTCTCAAAATAAAACTTAAAGAGAAGCCGTGTTTGATCAAAGGTTTTCATAGCATCAAGTCGGTCCCAAAGCTAATGAACCCTTTATTGCTGCCATCAGAACTGTAGTTGTGATGCTCATCAAAAGTGTTGCCTTTACCAATTCTTGATCACAAGCCTAGTTATCAATTATTGATATCATGCGGAGGGAATACCCAGGAAAAAAAACGTGTGAAAAAGGAAGAAGAAAGGCCCAGCTTAAATTCCACAGAGCTATTTAGTAATAACAAAAAAGGGAAGAAGAAGAAGAAGGGAGAATTATGGAAAAAGGTCACTTTTCGTCCATAATTATAACACTTCTAAAAAAAAAAATAAAAAATAGTGTCATTTTATTATAGACAAACCACGCTCGAGTCCACGTACGATGCGCTTGTGTCCCACAAGTCCATGTATGATGCGCTCACATCCCACGTAGAATACGCTTGTGTCCCATGTAAGATGAGCTTATGTCCCATGTAATAAGCTTAAGTCCTATGTATAATGAGCTTGTGTTCCAAGAAAATGATCTTCAAATTTAATTATTTTTGAAAAGTGATCCTATAATTTAATTTCGACAAACGTTTTTATAAATATCGAAGAAAAGTGGCATGTTTCTGTAATTTGAGATCTTAGTGGCATGTTTCTGTAATTTGAGATCTTAGTGGCATGTTTTTATAATTATGGACAAAAAGTGATCCTTTTCTATAGTTTTCCCTTACATGAATTGGTTATAGGACCTGAAACCATATCCAACGTCTGAAATTTAATTTTTAATCGACACTACTATGATTTGGTTGGCCTTGCCTTTCTATCTGCATTAATTTGGAAGACCATTTATTATAGCACATTAATGGAAAAAGAAAATGATAATATGTCTAGTATCATACAATTACCATTACGAAACTCGTACATATGTTAGTTAAAAGGTCACTTTCTGATAGAGATTAGAAGGTAGGTACAGATATTTCATTAGGCTTGATGAGAGATTTTTAACTTTATTTCCCGATTAGATGATCAGGTTAATTTTAATTTCTAAATTTACTATTTTGCATTTCTATTTTTGAACTCCAATGGGTCTTTCGTTTTCTTTGTAATCAAGCAAGAATCATACACCAACTCATTTTATAAAGCAACCAATATTTCTTGCATTCTCATTACCAAAACATATGAATCTAAGAAACCTCATATATATATATGCACAGTTGATAAGAAAAGAGGAGAGAGCTGACCTGAATAGGCAACGCGTCCATGTCCGCTCTGAGAGCAACAAATGGTGGAGACCCAGACCCAATGGTGGCTACCACACCAGTTCGAGCCACCGGCCACCGATAAGCCACTCCCATCCGGTCAAGCTCCCGCCTTATGAGAGCGCTGGTCTTGAATTCTTCATAAGAAAGCTCCGGGTACTCGTGAATCTCCCTCCTTATCTTCTTAAGCCAATTCAAAGTCTCAGGCAGATTAGCCAGCCTGAGTATCTCATCTTTCATCGATGAATTTCGATCACCCACAAGAGAATTCAAACCTAGATGACCTCCAAAAGAAGACTGGAGATGGTTGCAGGTCCCCAGGGGGAGGAAAAAGGAGAATAAGAAAGATAGATGCAAGAGATCCATGAATCGTATGTATGAAGCAGTGATGGAACGAGCAGAAGGCGATCTATATCTCCCTTGTTATTCCCCAGTACAATTCTCTTCTGCTGATTTTTATGCATATCCTTCTCATTGAAGGGATACTTTTCAGCAGTGTCTTCGAAAACTTAAACTCTTTCCGATCTGTGCACGGATTCAAACTTCAGAGGAAGAAGGGATAACGAACGCAGCAAGATCCTTCCACAAAATATCTCATTTATGATCTGACGCTCCTCCGAACCATCTAGGACTCTACACCCGCAGACTCTAGATTCCAGTGATCTGGCGACTACGTGGAACGATTCATCATGCCAATGGATTCAGATCATCTGCTGGGCACCCAGCTGCCCAGCAGATGATCTGAATCCCATGCGAATAGCTTTTGATGGTTTGATGGGTTTCGTTTTATTCATCATCTGTGCCGCGGAGCATGGCGCATTTGCATTTTTTTGGTTTTTCAATTATTAAGCTATTTATTGTGGATGGGAAGGCAGATCCGTGAATAGAGCACGTGAAAAATGTGGGGGGCTGATAGATACATGCATATGCATACGGTACGAGTGGGACGCGACCAGGCCAGTGGTTGGTTTGGTCACGTAGCTAGCGTGCGGATGAGCTGGAGACTGACATGTGGGTATTGGGAATCTGATCTTACCATAACCGACCAAACGACCACACGACCGTAGTAAAAGGACCAACAAACTAATACGCGGACTATCCAAAAAAAAACAAAAAAACAAACTAATACGCGTTTTGGTGGTGATTCACTGATTTTTTTTTTAACAGAATATCTACAGTCTAATGCTTAAGGTTAAGTACTCGTTTACGATAAGGGATGCGGATATGGAAGTTCTGCTTGATCAAGTGAATTTATCCTTTGATTTCTCTATTACATGATTGAAGAGATAGATATATATTGCAATAAAAAATAAAAAAAAGGACTTTGTTCTTCGATTTCTCTATCATATGACTGAAGAGATAGATGTCAGGAAATAAGATTCAGAGTTTAAATTTAAAGTTTAATTGTTATCAGTAGTTGCTATTCTTATTTGTTATTTATTTGAATTCAAAGTTCATTTGACTAAGTCATTATGTAGTTGGTTAACAGATTCCTATAAATAGAGGTGGCAATGGGTCGGGTTCAGGCGGGTTCGGGTCGGGTTGATGTATGGGGTTAACGAGCCAAGGCTCAACCCGAACCCGCCCGTTTAATAAACGGGTTGGAATATCCCAACCCGCTCTAACCCGCTTCAACCCGTCAACCCGTTTAAATAATTTAAATTACTACTAAAAATTAAAAATTTTAATTCATTCTAATATCAAAGTATATACAAATTCTATTTTTTAATTCATTTTAATATTAAAGGACACCTAACAAGCATAATAACATAACAATCATTAAAATATAACTAAAATAACATGAAGAAAAGAATTAAAACATACTAATAAAGTTTTAAAAGACTTTACTTGTCATCAATGCGTCAATTTATATTAGTAGAGGCTAAGAAATTCGAAATATTTATACGTAAAAAGTCTTTCTTCACTTCATCCTTTGTGATTATTTATATTAAAAGAAGAAAGATTAAATAATCACAAGTATTGTTATTATAATTTTCCAAACTTTTATTATACAAAAAAATAAACTGGTTGTAATCGGGTCATTTCGAGTTGAGGGGTCAAACCCTAACCCAACCCGTTTATGATCGGGTTGAGAATCCATGACCCTAACCCAACCCGTTTATTGAAACAGTCAACCCTAACCCGCTTAAGACCGGGCGGGTTCGGGCGGGTTGGCGGGTCACGGGTCACAATTGCCACCTATACCTATAAACATACAAAGCCTCCTATGTTATTAGTGTGGTGGTGAGATTTCACATCCATCCATCTCTCTTTATTGCATACGCTATGCGCATAGGGCCCACTTAGATAAACTGCTCTAATAAATATCATGTCATTCTAAATAGGTAGTTACAACGTATTTAAATTTGAACGTGAGAAGAGCACTAGGGCTGCAACTCGGTGCAGTTAGGTTTGGGTTAGCCTTAACCCAAGACCAAACCAAGGTTACTAATAGTCTGTCCAAAATCAAACCGAACCAACCTCAGAACCAAAATACCCAAACCAAAAACCGAACCGATTATTTAAAGAAAACCCGTAACCCAACTCAAACCGAACCGAATTGCAAAATTCGGTTCGGTTCGGTTTAGTTTGGGTTATTTTCCCATACTTAAAACCTGTTATCAAGAGAAAGATTCTCACTTTTGCCCAAAAATTTTTTTTAAAGAATACACATAACAAATTTAAAGGATCATCACTTACATGCGGTCCAATCCCTTAAGTAGTTCACATGCATACATAAGATGAAGCAAAGAGCTTAGAATCCCAAGTCATATCTTAATTGTTTTGGATCGCACTTTTGAGCTCATGAATCAATTTAATAATAACTACAAAGATTTATAAAATAATAATCTTAATCATTATTTTATAACTTATGTTTTATTATTACAACTTTATTTATTGTATATTTTACATATATTATTATATTTCGGTTTGGTTCAGTTCGGTTCGGTTTTACACTTAGAAAATTCGGTATGGTTTTTGGTTCGGTTAACCTAAGCCTTTAACCCAAAACCGAACCAAACAAATTCTGTTCTCTATTTTTAGAACCAAAACCTACCCAAAGACTATATAACCCAAACCAAACAAACCCAAAGTCTGGTTGGACTGGTTCAGTATCAATTTTAACCGACCCAAATTGCAGCCCTAGTATACCCATGCCACCACTAGTAAAATAATAAATAAATCAATAAAGAGATAGATCTATAACAGTTTTAACCTTTTTATTTCCTTTCTCTTTTTTAAATAGTAGGAAACTATTAAACAACTTGAGTGTTCTTTTCTTTTAAACTAAGGGTTGCACGCACTACGCGCGTAGAAAACATGGACCCACTTAGATAAACAGCCTGAGGTAATTACAACATGTTTAAAATATTGGAGGATTGTTTTGTTCGAAAAGGATAATGTTCGGAAAAAGAAAAGGGGAACTAGAATCTGAAGGGAATATTCTCCCTCTTTTCTTTATCTTTTAAATAAACAAATAGGCCTCTTTTGCCCAACCAAAGCATTTGAGCTTACCATGGAATGTAAATTTATGGGTCAAAATCATCTATTGTGGAGCCTGTAAAAGATGCCAAACAGTTGTCTACAACTCTAGCCACATAAGCAAGCATCTCTGACTAAAAAAAATGAAAAAAAAGTGTACAGATTTCAATGAATGAGAGAGAAAGTACAACTGCAGTTGCTTTTTTACACGACAAGCTATGGGCTAGACATTAGATGATATGAATCCAATTTGGTATGGAAACCAAAAACTAATCCAATTTGTTATATAAAACAAAGATAAACGGTCAAAATTCCTCTTGCAACTTATCACTATCACTATCTCGGCTTAGCTTTGGGGCAGATTCCATATATAAAAGTTATGGTCAATGTCCACGCTCACCTGCCCTGAAGGTCAGGCATGTAGAAAATTGAAATAAGTAAATAAAATAAGAAACACATGATAATATTCAAGAATGCCGAAGTGTTGTCAAAATATAAATAAGACCCCCCAAAAAGAAAAAAAAATGGTCATAATGACTTGAGCTTATAAAGGGAAGCTTGGGAAGGCAACTAGAAAGTGTACGAGGCGCTTATTAAAGAAAGACACAGAAAAGCAAAAAGACTTCTAATTTTCTAAATGGACTTGGTCATGAATTATATAGATACTCATGATCAAATTAAATATAATGAAATCTGACAAAATAGAAATGAATATGACATTTAATTGTAATTGTTTTCTTTTATTGATATAAAATTTAGATTTTTAGCTTTTGTACTTTGGCATAATAGTTATTTTCCAAAAAATAAGAGAGCGTGAGAGAGTGTAAAATACAATTTTTTCAACATCCCATATACATTTGTTTATTTCAAGAATAATAGAAATAGGTGCGGCCCACCTAACTGTTGAGAACCTCTAAGATCTAACTTTATAAAATATCAGAAAATAATAGAGAAATAACAAAAGATCGAACACAAAAAGAAGAAGATAAACTTGTATTACTTTACAAGAAAACCCTACTTTTTCTTTACAAGAGAGACTAATCCCACACTTCTACAACCTTAACTCACATTCTATTCCTTTTATAGATAAAGTAACTAAACATGAAATAAAAGTCTTAAAAAACATCCCAAGAGTCCTACTTCAACTAAACACTTTAAATAAATATAAAACTAACAAACCACATAGGTTACGCGAACACGTAGCCTACGTTACCTAAATCACACTGCCTCAAAGGAGGAACCCTAACACTAACTTTGAGAAATGAACATAAAAAAAAACAATCTATTTTTCTTTCTTTATTTGCAACGAGTATAAAAACCTGTCACGTAGAAAAGTAAGACCCCGTACAGAGTTTCTAATCGTTGAGAAAAAAAAAAGACAAAAAAAAACAATTTCTTTCTTTTTTTCTTTCCTTTTTTATTTGAGTGAATTACACTTATCTTGCTTTTGGTTTTTAACAATTATAGATGCCTCCCATAAGGTTTCTGAAATAACACTTACTTCCCTTTTATTTTTGTTGTCAACTTCATATTCATCTTTTTTTATACAAAAGTTTTTAAAATTTGAATATGTGTTGAAGAATTTATCTGTTGTTAAGTATAAAAAGAATAAGATTTTAAACTTTTTATAACAAAAAATAACTTTTTAAGGTTTAAAAGTCTTAATAATCAATTTAAAAATCATAAGTGATTTTATTTTTAAATTTCTAAATTTTTATTATTTCAAATAAAAAACCAATAAGGGATTAATAGTCAGGTTACATCTAGTGGCGGAACCAGGACTCCAAATCTGAGGGGGCAAAAAAAAATTTCAATTAACACTTCTCAGGAAATATAGAAATTTCAATAAGTTGGAGGGACAAACTAAAAATTTTAGAGGGAGTTCTCATGAAATATAGAAATTTCAATGAGTTAGGAGGGCAAACCATAAATTTTAAAAAAGGGCAAAACATAAATTTTAATTAAAACATATAAAAAATATATATTTTTTTAAATTAAAAAATAAAAGCTAGGGGGGGACGCAATCACCCCCCCCCCCAGCTATAAGGTGGTTCCGCCACTGGTTACATCTTACAAGTCTTGACAAGGAAGGTAACTATTTATGAAATCATTTCATAAATCTCAGGAATTAATTATATGCAGTTTATCCCTTAATTGTGATTTATTCTTTTTATTTTCTTACCTCTTCCTATACTTGTTTCTTGCATACTCTTGTAATCCAAAATGAAGAGACTAATAAATTTTTTATTAGGTCTACGTATGAAACCCTTTTTTCTTAGGACTAAAGTATTGAATACCTTAACCAATGGATTATGCTGCATATCGTTTTATATCACCAAGCCTTTATGAAATCTTCCGCACTTTTCTCGATCGTGTATTGATTCATAGCTAAGAATTTTTTTTATGAAAAAAGTTAACCATCCGAAGCTCCACATGGGGCAACTTATTAATAGGCAGGAAATTGTCAAAAAAAATTTTGAAAAGAACCTCAAATGACATGTACTAAGAATATGAACCAATCACGGACCTTGGTATAGGAACGGACAACACAAGATATTAGTACCGGAAATTGGTCCCCCAAAAAATCTCACCGACACCAGCCACGTCCGTTCCGTGGAAACGGGGAGAGCCATGACGGGCTGTAGATGATAAGCCTGGAGCGACGAAGCAGCATGGTTTCAAATCTCGGTTTTCGTGCAGCAGTCGGCCGATATTTACCTAAAAATTCGGTCTGTATGTTACGGTATCGCCGTACGTACCGGTATTGACCCGAAAATAAACAACAAAGTGAGTAAACGGTGACGTTGACTGATAAATGTGCATCGTGGTAACGGTGGGACCCAAGTGAATGGTGGGACCCCCACTGAACGTGAAGGGAGGTATACAGCGTAAGCTGTACAGGATGCGAATCGGACAGTGATTATGATTCCCCTTCTTTCTTTATAGTTTTTTCCTCGAAACGGCGGTTCCTTTACCGTTCACCTGAATTCCTTCCTTCTTCCTTAAATACACTCGCTAGCGAATCTCAGTTTCTAACCGACATGCGACATCATATCTATGTGAGAGGTTGATGATGACGACGAGGGCTGAAGCGCGCCATTCTCCTCTATCCAAACTGTAAGTGAAATTTCTCTTCAACTTTGTGGTTTTTAGAAGCAAGAAACCAGTAATCGAAACGAACGGATATAAAAAGAAATCATCATTTTATGCATCGATCCTTTTGTTTTTTTCTCAAACCTTTCTTGCAGGTTTAGCTGCGGGCAAGAATTGGCAGATTTGGTGGTGGCATCCCATCTCCTCCAACATTCATGGGCTGCAATCTCCGATCTATACAGCACCGGTGGAAGCGGTGGAAATGAACCAACGACGACTGAGACACCACTATCATCTCCTCCAGTTAGATACAAAGCTTATCAACGGCCAAAGTTTACCATTGTGGCGTTTGTCTGTGAGAAAGTTCGGGAACTATCACCCACTCTTCAACCCAATCACCCTCTCTTTGCATCCTTATGTACCAAAGAAAACCCATCGATTTCCCTCAATCAAGAGGCAATCACCCTCTTTCACTCTCTCCTCGATGAGCTCCACTGTCAGGTAGGTATCTGTCTTCTCTTTTAATCTGAAATTGTAAAATTACAGCAGTTAGTAGTGTTCCTATATATCTATAGCGCCTTTTAGATTTTTGATTAACTGCCACAACTTCTTCCCAGTTGATGTCGTTGCATGATCTTAAGCCCTTTGCACTATCCTAATCAACCCAAAGGAGTACAGTTGAAGATGGGATGTTTTAAGACTTGGAAGACCTATCATCCTTTTCTTCTAGTTTTTTCTTGAAGCTAAGATTTTTTTTCCCCAGATCTGAACGCGAATTCAGGAGCAAACAGGGGACAGCGTCCGGATCAAACAATAAACCATACAAAAACTAATCTATTAGCTCAATGAATATTGATTGCGTACTTATCTATAGGATATAAAAGTACTTTAAAATATTAGTTGGGACTTGTATTGTGATTTCTCTCCCAAATCATACAACCACCTGAGAGCTGTATCAAAATCATGGCCGATGGTTTCTTTTGAATGATAAAAAAAGGTACATGAAATTTATATGATCCATCAAAATTGCCATCATAATAGCCCGTTTGTTTGTCGGTATAAAATCCTTTATATATGAGTCGATAACAGCAGTTATTCCAGTTAGTTGTGCTATGGTGTCTGTATTCTGTTTCTTCTTTTTGGTATCACTATTATATAATAAACCCCATAGATTATAGTTTCTTGACTCAAATATTATTTAATTTATTAAATCGCAAAGATGAAGAAAGCACTGCTAAGCCGTTGCTTTTGTTAATTGTCAATATTTGTCATATATATATTTGGAGCTTTTCTTCTAGACATTACTGTTGTGCTTTTTTTGTATTTTTTTATTCATTTGGAAGGTTGGCCGTTCGACTCCACTGATTATTACCGGTCACTCTATGGGAGGATCTGTTGCATCTCTCTTCACTTTATGGCTGCTGAAAAGCATGGCTGCGTCCTCAAAACACCATCCTCTTTGCATCACTTTTGGCTGCCCCCTTGTCGGCGACAATGGCCTCCTACAAGCTATAATTGACTCTTCAACATGGAATTCTCGCTTCCTACATGTAGTCTGGGAGGATGACCTTATTCCTCGTCTCTTCATCTCTTCCCACAGGCCTCTCACTGTTAACTCAGACTCCCAAACCAGTGGCTATAAGCCTTTTGGCACATTTCTTATGTGTTCTCAATCAGGTTGTGCTTGCGTCAATGACTCTGAGTCAGTTTTGGATTTGTTGAATGCAACTCGTTCAGAAGATGTCAGAACGCTGGGGGATAATTGCTTGGATTATGGGGGTCTTTTGGAACTTCTCGACAAGAAGATTATCTACAGGGGAACTTCGGTGATTCATCATGGATTGATGGATTCCCTGCAAGCTGGAATTGTCTTACAACTTCAAGCAATTGGAGCCATGGACTCAAAGGTAACAGTTTCCATCACCCTGAGGTTCATTACACTTTCTTTTTCCTCCTAGCTGAACAAACTTTAAGTTCTTCCTCATCATTTGTAAGCCTAGGACTCTGATCTTCATCCCACTTGATTTCATTTGCTACAGCACCTGGAGAACATCCACAACACACTGATCCCAGCCATGAAGAAACGGGAGCAAGCAAATTACTTCAGCTACAAGAGGGGTGTCTTGGATCCTACCAGGAAACTAAATACCATAAAAATAAACATGGCACACCTTGAGTGGTACAAGAAGGTCTCCAAGGATACAGGCATGGGCTACTATGACAGCTACAAGGTCAAGCAGCGTCTGCGGGATATGGATGTTATCAAGTACAAGAGCATCCTCACAAACTACTGGAAAGACATGGTAAGAGAAGCAGAGAGGAAACCCCAGAAGCAAGGGGGGTCATTTCGAACCAGTTGGCTGTATGCCGGAACAAATTATAGAAGAATGGTTGAGCCTCTTGATATTGCTGACTACTATAGTGTACGGGGTCAGAAAGATTACTTTAATCAAGGAAGGTCACTCCACTACATTCTGTTGGAGAAATGGAAGGAAGAGGTGGAGATAGCAGAGGGACATGAAAAGATTGTGCAAGTGAAAAATGTAGCTCCTGGTTTGACAGAGGATTCTTGCTTCTGGGCGCGTGTAGAAGAGGCTATAATTTTAAGCAAACTGTTGAAGAATGGAAAAGCAATTCAGGGAACAGATATATCATATAGAGATAATTTGGAACATTTTGAAAAATATGTGATGGATTTGATAGAAAAACGTGCAGTGTCGCCCGAGATTTTCTTGATGCAGAGCAGCTACATGCAGTGGTGGAGAGAGTACGAAATCATTCTAGAACCCTTGTATAATTCACCACTCATGAGCTTTATGAAGAATCACAGCTATCAACAATATGCCTAGCAGGGTATATGAAAGCAGGAAGATACCAGGTTTCAGAAAAACGAAAACAAATGGAAAAAAGACAATCTGCCGACCTGGTGCTCGGTACTAAACTGAAACATGAGCATTTCTCTGCATTTTATGTGAACATTCTCATGCTTCAGCCAGGACAAAACTGCGCTGGTTATCTTTGCCATTGCATAGTTGTTGCATCTCTTACATTTGTAAATTCAGCTTCATCTTGTGTAAAAATTAAGAGAAATCAGAGTCAATTCGTGCAATTCTAAATTCCAAGGATCTGGTTATGTGTAAAAGAGAAGGTAGACAAAACTACAGAAGACTGAAGGGTCAAAACTCTCAAAAAAACATAGGAACTTCTGATAAGGTGGCGAAACGTGGAGCAGCCATTTCCCAAATACGAGAGTTCTTGCAAAATCTACATCTTCTTGATCAATTTGTAGTAAATAAAAGCGAGAAGAAAATGGAGAAGGAAATGATATCCAAACTTTTGTACCCAATCAAGCAGTTCAATTATTTTTCAGAATGTTCGTAATCATTTTGACATTGTTATCAATAACGCATCAAATGAAACTATAATAAGTAATCAAATACCAGCAAAAGAAAACTTGATCCCTGTTAAGCAAGGTTTACAATTTCGTTTCAAACAACATTTCGGTGAAATGTCGGCGAAATTTTGCTGAAGTGAGTGAAAAATCACTAGAATCAAAAAAAGCTAGAAAAATGTAAATTCCTGTCATTTCGTGACATTTCACTAAATGTCCCCGACATTTCGCTGACAACAGGGAAAACTTGAAAAATTTTCCTTGATGTAGATGAAATGTCGCTAAAATTTTGTTGACATCAAGGAATATTCGAAATTTTGTTGACATTTCGCAAAATTGTAAACATTGCTGTCAAGCCATCAAGCCAGTTTTCACAGTATTCACAGAACTCAAGAAAATGGTTCAATTGGTTAACTATGTGGCATAATATTTGGATCCTTGAGATTGTTATACTACAAGGAAGATTTTATCACTAGTCATCTTCACAACTACAGGCTCCGTCCTTGAATCACATAAAAACAGATCAGCATCTCTAACCAAGATTCTGTTTTCATAATCTTGGGCATGTAGAGTAGTTCGTCATGGTATGGCAATTCCCACATACCTGAAGGTTCTTCAATGTCTGCAAACGGGTTACTGCTAATGCAAAACGGAATCGCAAGGCTCTAGCTAAAGAATTTCTCTTTACCTACAACAAATTTCACATCAGCAACACTCGTCCTTCTAATAGATTATAGATCTCTTCTGATTGTTCAACAAAACTTATCACCAACCCTGTTTTGAATCTCAATCCAGCGGCATCCATTTTGAACACCTTTACTGATATGATTCTGAACAGATCTTTGTAAGTCCTGGGATTTTTGGAGCAATGATATCACTGCAGTTCACATGATTGCGCCTTTCATTATCATTTGGTTAAATAAAATTTACATCAACTTTTTGCCAGTTGGGCATCCAATTCAAACCCAAATTACAATTGTGAGATCCAGCATTGAATATCAAAATGGCCCACGACTGCCCATGTCTACACTGGCCCCTCCCATCTCCTATCTAACGCTCAGGAGTCCGGACTCCGGGCAAACAGTGGAACCTTTGAAAAAGACAGCATCGATACCTCAAGAAAAGGAGATATAGCTGTAAGCATCGTTATGTTCGAAGCTAGCTGTAACCATGTTTGCTTCCATATGAGATATGACCTAACATGTTCGCTTCGCTGGGGCCTTAGAACCGGTTGAATCGAGCCCGGTTCTAAAATTGAGTTCCCATTTGGGGTCGAATCCCTATCTACTTTGTCCTCTGTCGAGCTAACCTGTATTAATTAACCTGTGGTTGAACCAAAGAACCAGAACAGTGGTCAACACGTTACGCTCGTTAGCAAAAAGACAAGAAAAACGACGTTTGTGGGTCGGCACGTGCTCCACCGCTGTCACAGCGCAATCCACGCTCAAAAACCCTTCACCTTCGCCACTCCGGTGATAAGCGGCGGACCTACCACTACAAAACACCCTCCTCATCCGTCCCCAGTTTGCTCCTCTCACTCGCAGTTCCCAGAAAGCAAACTTAGCACTGTAATATTTAAAAGAGAAAAAATAGAAAAATTCAACACAGCGGCATAGGAGAACCCCACTCTCTCTCTCTCTCTCCCTTCCATAGATATACATTGTCAGCTCAGTTCCTCCTGGAATCCCTCTACCTCTGTTTTTCTCAAACCCCATTTTCCTCAAGCCCGCAGATCTGCTTCCTTCTTTGATTTCCTTCTAAGGAGTAAGGAAGCAGATCCCCCACTTACCCCTAACCATGGCATCACCACCATTCCTTCTTCTTCTCTTCGTTTCCTTTCTCACCGTCATTCCTTTCTCACACTCAACGCTCACCACCAACTACTACCGACGATCGTGCCCCAGGTTCGAACAGATCGTGCAAGACACCATCACCAATAAGCAAATCATAAGCCCCACCACCGCCGCCGGAACCCTTCGTCTCTTCCTCCACGACTGTCTGGTTGAGGGTTGTGACGCCTCCGTCCTTATCACCTCCAATTCCTTCAACAAAGCCGAGCGAGACGCCGACATTAACCTCTCCCTCCCCGGAGACGCCTTCGACGTCATCGTCCGTGCAAAGACTGCTCTGGAGCTCACCTGCCCTGGTACTGTCTCCTGTGCTGATATCCTCGCCGTCGCCGCCCGTGATTTGATCACCATGGTTGGAGGTCCTTACTATCAGGTCCTATTAGGTCGAAAAGATGGGCTCCTCTCCGAAGCCTCTCGCGTCGAGGGCAACCTCCCCAGACCCCAAATGCCCATGTCCAATATGATCTCCATTTTCACTTCGAAAGGGTTTACAGTCCAGGAAATGGTGGCACTGTCCGGTGCGCATACCATCGGATTCTCTCACTGCAAGGAATTCGCCGAGGGGATCTTCACCTACAACAAGAGTACGTCGCAGAGCGATCCCACCTACAATCCGAGATACGCCGAGGGATTACGGAGATCCTGCGCGGATTATCAGAAGAACCCCACCATGTCCGTGTTCAACGATTTGATGACGCCGAACAAGTTCGACAACATGTATTATCAGAACCTGCCGAGAGGGTTGGGACTGTTGGCTTCGGACCGCGCCATGTACATCGACGCGAGGACGAAGCCCTTTGTGGAGCTCTACGCGGCCAATCAGACCGCGTTCTTTGAGGCATTCTCCCGTGCGATGGAGAAGCTTAGCTTTGTCGGGATCAAGACCGGTCGGACGGGAGAGGTGCGTCGTCGATGCGATGCCTTCAACTCCATCAAGACTTAGATTGGTGAGCTTGAGTTTATAATTATTTTTTTATATATTATTTCGATGATCGGAGAATGTTGATATGATCAAAAGAGTGAGAGAGTGATAGTGTTGATGTGGAAGATGATGATCTGATTTATCTCGATAATTACTTTGATTCTTTTTGCTTCTTGGCGGTTTTCTTTCTCCCGTTTCTGTTTAGTAATAACGTGGATGACGACTTGTGACTCGTCCTTGAGTGGGAACTGGGAAGTAAAATAAAATCCCGCATGGCTCTATAGTTTATACTTTAGAGGTTAAAAATCTTTTTAATTTATTTTCCAAAAAAAATGGATTTGAGCTTTGAAGTTGCAGTATGATATTGAGTTTTGTAAGGAGGGAGGCGCCTCCCCTCGACTTGAGGCGGAAATGATGGCGACGGTGGCGGATGTTTCCCCTGGTGTTATTAATTATATGTATGTCCACACCTACCTTCCTCCTCTCACCGCTGGCCAAATTAATTGGACGGTGAATCTTCGGTTGTATAGTTTGTTGTTGGAAGCGAGCAGGAGACAGAAATGTGTGAGTTTGATTAAGTAAAAGAGTTTTGAAGGATGATGCCATGATGGTGTTGGTGGGTGCTTTTTCCATTTTGAACAGCTTGGTGAAGTAGTTTGAAATTGAGTCCTTGGACCATACGCGGAGATCTCGAGGGTGGAAGCGAAACCTACTGCCAATTGTCGATGGACAGCTTGTTTGGAGCCGTGGTCCCCTTATCATCACATCATTCTTTCCTGCTGCATTCCTTCCCATGTGCATGATGCGTACTCCATTGTCCATTCCATCCCTATGTCTCCTACTAAGTAGTTTTATAAAAAGGCATTTTATATATCCCTCTAAAATTATATAGTCTATACTTTAGAGGTTAAAGATCTTTTATAAAAGGGTTTTAAAATTTAAGAGGGATATATAAAATGCCTTTTTAATGCAAATAATAATATAATTAAGAAACCATTAAAATTGGCACTCAATATATCTCTTTATGTAAAAAAATTCAAATGTTTTGGATTAGTAATGCAAAAAGATGAAAAAAATTGATGATGATATGACACTGGTTATGAGTAGAGTTGGATGGTTCAAGTAAAGGAGTAATTCTAGGTATAGTCTCGTAAGCATGTTATACATAAATTGAAGGATAAGTTTTTTAAGATAGAAATTAGACCAATAGTGTTGTATTATACAGAATTTTAGGCAACAAGGAAATAACATTCTTTAAAAGCTAAATGTTTATGGAGATGAGGATGCTAAGATGGACATGTGACAAAACTAAAAGAGACAAAATGATAAATAAAGACATTCCAAAGTGGTTAGTGTGGGTTTGGACATGTAAATAAAAAAACCTATAAATGCACCTAAAATGAGGTGCGAGATGATGTATATTAAAGGGCCTAAGAGAATAAGATGAAGATCTAAAATGATATGCATGAAGTTAACAAAACAAAATTTGCATAAATATAAACTAGCGAACAGCCCGTGTAGAGCTCAATATGCCATGTAACCCACTTCTCAAATAAGAAGTGGACTTATTAGTTACTAAGACAATTATAATTGAATAGGGAAAAGATAATTAATTTTAGATTACAAATTTAATTATATTATTATTATAATGTAATTAATTAATACATAAATTCATTATAATTAATTAAGATAATATATTAGAATTAATTATATTAAATTTTATAGATAGTTAATTTATAATGTCATTTAATTATAAATTTATAATTAAGATAATTATAAATTAATAAGGAAAAGATAATTAATTGTATAACGGTTATGAAGTTATATTACCTTTGATGATAATTGCCAACTTTTCCCTATTCTATAATTACAATTCAATATGGTTTATGAAAAGATGATAGGTACTAATCCTTTATTGGAGTAGATTATAGCTAGTAAAAGACTTTTACGAAAGGTTTTGCCTTTAGTGAGATGCATCATTTCTTGGAATCCCATGTATGCCACGTAATTTTAAGACCCATTTCCCTTGATACAAGGAAATTGGTTTTTAGTGATATTTTTTTAAAACAATCCAAATTAAATCACCTAATTTTCAAAATCAGTGATACTTTTTTAAAATATTCGAGAATGAGTGTCATTTTATTCTTCCAAAAATACCCTCAGATGACTTATAAATCAATTTTTTTGTCAATTTCTTTTAACGAAGTTAAGAAAATAATAAGTTAGGGCATTTTGAAAGAAATCTTTTATGAGTATTAAAATGACATTCATTCTCAATTATTTTATAAAAGTATCATCGGTTTTTAATTTCAAAGAATTTGATGATTATATATGAATTGTTTTAAAAAAATATCACTAAAAACTTCTGATTTGACATTGGCACTCATTCTCAATTATTTTATAAAAGTATCATTGGTTTTTAATTTCAAAGAATCAGATGACTATACAAGATTTATGTCAATTACTCCATTTTGGTGAAAACTAGCTTATGTTCGTGATGACCATAAAAGGTTAAGCCGGCAAACTAATAGCTAAAGGCGTGAAAAGAGTGTGTGAAAGTAACAGGTTCTTCAAAGAAAGTGTCACATAGTACTGAGCATAATGCTCCCCGATGGTCATGGTACGACCCACTTTTACTCCTCCAGCAGGTTGAGTCCTCTTTAAGAGGAAATGGTCCATGGATGCTGTAAAGAAAAAAAAACAGGGAAAAAGTGAGAAGGGTACCCCTTGTCTTTTTCCATATATAATTTCTCTCTCGAGGTACCGAGGTCCCACGTCTCCAGACTTTCCACACGCCCAGACTTCAGGCAACCGTTCTGTGTGTAGGGTTCCAATTGGTTAGTCTGGGTTGGGCTAAAACGGAGCATGGTATAAGATTGAAGCCCTTATGCAAGCCCCAGCTTGGCTAAACCTAGCTTTCAGGCCTAACAATCGAACTCAAGCAGTCTTACAACAAAATTCGAACCCCAACCTTGGCCCAGTTTTTGTAATTTTATTTCCATTGGAAAAATACTTTGATGTTTATCTCGACTAGCGACCATCTCCACGCGAAACGACCAGACCAGGGACCCAGAGCCAATACCACTGCATCCGCTGCAATCACGCGGTGAACTCCCACCACTGACAACGCTTCCTAACCGCATATTTTTCCCTCCAGTCACCGTTGCCTCTGGCCATCTGAATCCGACGAACAAAGTTCAGAAACCTCCTCTATTTCAGTCGTGAAGGGGCGCCTGATTGTCCACCGACCTCCAGTGATCTCAAGCCAGCTTCGGACACCTTCGTTCGTCCCTGGATGATCCTTTGAATCAAAGTGAGACATCTCCAACCACCGGCGACTGAAATCACACTCTTATAGGTAAGTCGATCGCTCAACACTTGTTTGTTTCAAATTATTTTAGTTTTAAGTTTTTGTCATTTATTTTCACATTGTAAGTTTTTGTCGCTCAACACTTGTGTCCTTGTGTTTTTGGTAATGGAGACTTGACTGTCATGACCGAATGGCTGATTGGGTTGCAACATCTCATACATCATTCATTAGTTTGTTACTTTCACTTCCTGCTGATTGTTTGAAATTGGTCACTTGATTTTTCGTTTGGATAGCTTATTTGCAGCAAAGTTAGTGTGCAATTGTTCTCCGTTACGTGTGCAAATGTATTTTAATACTTTTGCCCCTCATATGTTCGACAGAATGTTTGAATCAATTTATTCACTAAGCGTTGCATACTTTATTTTGAGCCTCCATTACATATCTGTGTTTTTTAATCTGATCATACTTAGGTTGGTTTTGTGAATAGAAATCCTTCCATGTTTTCGTTAAATTACTTGATTTGAGATAGTTTATTACACTGCATAGTTTCTTTGAATTTGAAGATTACATTATTCAAATGATTTAGTTTAGTTTTTCATCATTTTAGAATAGTTTATTTTGTTATTTCATGCATGTTTTATGTCTCTCTTATTCTATTATTTTATGGACTAATCATTGTTTAATTTGGTTTGGTTTTGATTTATTATTTCATGCATAGGGTTTTTTTTTTTGGGTTATCCCAAATCATTTTTTATCAAACAATTTTTTAACTTTTACAAGAAATAAGTAGATTTTATCAAACAACTTTTCTACTTTTAAAAGTTGAAAAGATCAAAAGTTACTTCTTAAAATCTACTTTTTGACTAATCAAAAGTTACTTTTGAATAGTTATACCAAACAGCCTCTTAGCCTAAGCATGACCTTAATTATTTTATGCTTTTATAAAATGTACTTATTTTTTAACTTCCATTAGCACAATGCCCCTTAATCACTGCCGTGATTTAAAATGACCAATTTAAAATTTGCATCTTTTCGCGGGCCTGCCGCTGGCCCATTAGGACAACGAAACGTTCACTCAGAAAGCTAGCCAGAATCAAACGTACAGATTCGGAAGTCCAGTCCATGGCCGCCTTAACAGATTGGAGTTTTCATATGAGCAATCTATACCTTTTTAAGTTCTCAACCACGGAAATCTACACAAATCGGGGTTCTGAGTTCTCCGTTCAATCTCGTGGTGAGCTTTCCTTTTGTCGTATTGTTTCAATTCACAGTGGCCCTTTAGAAGATCTCAAAACCGTGTGGCTGCTGGTGGTGTTATTGGGACTGTTGGGGCTGATTTAATGGTGGGTTTGCAATGGAATGCAATGCGAAGTTAGCATTTGAGGCAGAATGTTTAGCAGCATTGGAGGGTATTAAATTGGCAGTGACTATGCATATATTTCACATCATATTAGAAGGCGATGCTCAAATTATAATTAATCTTCTCCAAAATCCTGACTATTGTGTGCCTTGGAGCATTTTGGGCTATGTTTCTCAGTTAAAGCATCTGTGTTCGTCGTTTTCCGGGGTGATGTTTTCTCATACGTACAGAGAGGGAAATCAGGTTGTGGATTTCTGGGTAAATTTTGCCTTAGTACGTGCCACTGAAAGACTCTACTGAGACAAAGATGGGCTGTCAAGAACGTAGATGAGTTAGGATGGGCAGTTGGTTAGATCTAGTATAGATTGTGCATGGACAGTAGTTGGAGTCGGCAGCTCTCCTAGGGTTCCCTCATCTGGGATCCCTAGGGAAGAGGATCAAGTTGGATCCTTTTTCTTGTTATTGGTTATCTTCTCGCCCCTCGTGCTTGTTCACTCTTCTTTTGGATGATGCTAGGGGTTGTATCTTTTTGAGATCTTAATAATATAGCTACGTGTTTTTCACCAAAAAAAAAAGAGTATTATTTCAATTTTTATTTTTCTGTCTTGGCTTCGCCTACCCAATTTGATGTTGGGACTCCCAGTTTTCAAACCTTTTTTTTTTTTTTTTTGGTGTGTGGGGCGGGGGGTTGGTTTTGGTGAATCAGTTTTTGAACTTTCTTTTACCCAAGTTTCTTTCTCTCGGTAAACCTTCTCAATTTTCTGCTTGCATGCATTCCTTATTTCTTCTTGGAGCTATCGTGAGTGTGCTTGATTTAAGTATTGATATTTGTGGCCATCAATGGAGTTTGACCTGTGCGCATATTACGTTTGTGAAAATGTCTGACTTTTGACAATACTTACAAGCTAGAAATGAGTACCCGGTGTATGTGAATGCAAGTTAATGATTGATAAGTCCATAAGCTTTCATCCTTGCACTTTCATCTTTCACTTTCATCCTTTTAATTTTATTAAGGCCATATATGGGATGCTGATTATATATAATTTATGCTTGATTTTGCACTGGTGTATATTTAATTTATTTTTTATTTTTTAGTGATGCTGCACGCATTAGGGATCATGGTCTAATCACACCATAGAGTCAAACTAAACTTTCGTTAAGTGATAGACAAGCTTAATACACACAGATTGAGCAGTGGTGAAGGGATGCCAGTCCTAGATATGTAACTCTACACTGCATTCAAAACATATGAAATTGATACAAAAGAAATCAATCAAAATTTTTTTTTTGGTTGGAAACCATTGTTTTTATTGATAACAACTGTTAGTTTCTTCTTGGGTGCATTTGTCTATGTATGTATGTATCCTAGTCCGAACTACAATATACATGTCCTAGTTCACTGGATATATTCATGTAAACCATGTGACTGCAAATATATGCTGAATATATTATTTTCCTTGATAAAATTGCTTACTAAGGTGGCGTTTGGTGGGCATTATAGAATTTGGATTCCGATTATAAACCTAGATTCTATATTTCAGATTATATTTCCTCGATTTTAGAATCTAAAAATCCTGTTTGGATAAGCTAGATTATGAACTCAGATTTTTAAGCTACAGTCTAGAATCTTGTTTGGTTGACATTGATTATTAAGATTAAATTTGAAGTTTTTGTATTAAAAATTGCATAAAAAATAATATAATGTATAAAGAAAAATAAAATTCTTATTTAAATTTATATATAATATCATTGTATATTTATATAATAACCATTATATATAATATAATAACATTATTATATTCTGTTATATTATGTGTAATATAATAATATTATTATAGCATTACATAATATTATTAATAATATTATATAATATATATAATAATTATAATAATAACATACTCTATAATATAATATATATTAAAATATAAATTATAATATAATTTACATTATTAATTATAAAATAATTTATTTTAATATATAATATTATAGTAATATAATTTATGCTTATTATAACTTAAATTTATGTTTATTATATATAATATTATAATAAATTTATTACAATATTAAATTTAAAAAATTATATATTATAGTATTAATATTATATAATTATAGTATTATTAATATATAATATTAATAAATAAACATAATATGAAATGTTAATATTACAATATTAAATATAATATACTAATATATTATTATATATTAATATATATTATAATAATGTATTTAATTTATTATAATATTATGATTATAAAATATTATAATAATATAATTTATGTTTATTATAAAAATTTATTACAATATTAAATATAAAAAATATATATATTATGATATTAATATTTAATGTTATATTAATATTATTATATCAGCATAATATTATTAATATATAATATATTATTATTATATATTATAATATTATTATATTAATATTAATAAATTAATATAATATGAAATATTAATATTACAATATTAAATATAATATACTAATATATTATTATATTTTAGTATATTAATATTATAATAATATATTAATATTAATATAAATTATATTTAGATATTAAATTTATTATAATATTATAATATGGATATTATTATAATATAATAATATGTTTATTATAATAGTATAATATTATAATATATTACATTATAATACTTATAATGTTATTATTTATTATAATATTTTTTATATAATATGTTATACATATAATCTCTAGAATCACAGATTTTGAAAATTTAGTCACCAATGTCCATAATCCCTATAATCACCAAAAAAGTAGATTCTGATTATGGGCTTGATTATACAATCGAATAGTAGAATCCGGCCTTAAAATCCCAACCAGACACAGCTTTTGGATTATGGAATCGGATTCTACTACAATTCAGATTTTATAATGCCCACCAAACGCCCCCTAAGTTGTTTCACTTCAGAGGCCTGGTTTTAGCAGTACAGAATTCATATCACATGATGTGGAATTCAGGGTTGGGGGAGAGCATGGATACTGTGCAAACACATTCCATTATCATGGATATGAAATCACTACACTACCCCTCCCTTCTTTATATATACCATGAAAACAGTAGATACTCACTATGCTCCATGGAATTTGACTACAAATATTATGAATTCAGAAATAAAGGCCTTTTACATGCCTTGCATGTTCATGCAAAAACTATTAATTGTTAAGAATTTGGAAATAGGCTGGTTGCCTGTTTGACCCTTTTTATTTGGTTTGATGGTCTTGGGATTGCTGTGACTCTTGTCTTGAGATTAATATGCATCTTTACGTATTCACACAGCCATAATAACTGAAATTAGAAGTGATATGATTTCTTTCAGTTAGCAAATTATTAGAGCCTAACAACAAAATGGCAGCTGACATAGTTAACATTTATTCATATTCTTACATGTAGAAGCATGGTTTTCAGGATGTGTTTCCTGTTATAGCTTGCTACATAAGCGACACTAATTTGGTTCATCCACAACTAATCTCAACTCCCAGAAATTGACAGTGGGACCACATTGATGAAAATTGGCTTGATGTCGTCTTTACACCATTTGATTTCATTCATTTTGTTTGGATGTTGACAAATTCTCTAAATCATTGAATTTTCCTTTCCTACAGGTACCCTTAGGTGTTTATATTGCGTATTGATCATTTGTAAAGGAGTGAAATGTGACCATATTTACTTGCAAATGTCCCAGAGCTCAGTGCGAATAACTTTTATTTGTCAGCAAAAAAGCTGCGGCTTTAACTGAAGAAGCAATATGATAACTCATGTTCCCTCTCATCAAAAGAATTTGGCAGAGCTCCACTACCATCAGCAACAAGCTTTTTGTTCCTCCCAATTGGGCCCTGCAAAGACTTCCCAGTTACTTGTATCACAACAAAACCCACAGATCACTACCACTGGACACTCTTATAGCCAACCTTGTCCTGAAAAGCAACTCCAAATCTCTAACCATAGACCTAGAAAAATATGCCCAAATTCAATGGACCTCAGACCTTGTTGATAGAATTATCAAGCGCCTATGGAATGATGGACCCAAAGCCCTTCAGTTCTTTGAATCACTTGACCGCCACCCCACCTACAAGCACTCCACCTGCTCCTTTGATCACGTCATTGACATCGCTGGTCGAATGCGGGACTATAAGACTCTTTGGATTCTTCTTGCGCGAATGCGCAAGCGTTGTGTTGGGCCCACACCCAAAACCTTTGCAATCATCACTGAGAGGTTCGTCTCTGCGGGAAAAGCAGATCGAGCTGTTAAGATCTTTCTCTCAATGCATGAACATGGCTGTCCACAGGACTTGTCTTCATTCAATACATTTCTTGATGTGCTTTGTAAGTCTAAGCGCGTTGAAATGGCATATTCACTCTTTAAGACTTTCAAGCAGAGGTTTAGAGCTGATTCAGTTACTTATAATATTATTGCAAATGGTTGGTGCTTGATCAAGAGAACACCCAAGGCATTGGAGATTCTGAAGGACATGGTGGAAAGAGGGTTGAGTCCAACGCTTACAACCTATAATATATTACTTAAGGGGTTTTTCAGGGCAGGACAGATAAAGGAAGCTTGGGAGTTCTTCTTGCAGATGAAGAAGAGAGGATGTGAGATTGATGTCGTTACTTATACTACTATCATTCATGGGTTTGGAGTTGCGGGTGAGATTGAGAAGGCTAAGAAACTTTTCAAGGATATGGCTGGGGAAGGTTGTCTTCCTTCAGTGGCAACATATAATGCTTTAATTCAGGTTTTATGTAAGAAGGACAACGTTGAGAGTGCTATTGTGGTTTTTGAGGAGATGCTGAGAAAGGGTTATGTTCCCAACTTGACAACTTATAATGTGGTGATTAGGGGACTGTGCCATGCTGGGGAAATGGACAGAGCAATGGAGTTTATGGGCAGAATGAATGGTGATGGCTGTGAGCCAAATGTTCAGACATACAATGTTGTGATCCGTTATTATTGTGATGCGGGAGAGATTGACAAGGGTTTGACTGTTTTTAAGAAGATGGATGTTGGGGATTGTTTGCCTAATTTGGATACATATAATATTTTGATGAGTGCAATGTTTGTGAGGAAGAAATCAGATGATTTGCTGGTGGCAGGGAAGTTGTTGAAGGAGATGGTGGATAGGGGTTTTGTCCCTAGAAAGTTTACTTTCAATAGGGTCTTGAACGGTCTGTTGCTGACTGGAAATCAAGGTTTTGCTAAAGAGATCCTTAGAACGCAGAGCACATGTGGTCGTCTTCCTCGGCAATTTAAATTGTAAAGTCTGTTGACAATCAGATTTTTCAAATTTTGTAGTGCTTGACGTGTAACTGTCATTATTTATTGTTAACTATTACTTATCAATACAAGATCAACAACAAAAACAGCAACAATAACAACAGTATCAATGACACAAAAATTTAGAATTTGCAACATTATATCTTTTCCACATCCCAGTCTTATAAAAATCATGTTATTAGGCTTCGTGTAACTGTTGTTAGCATAGAATGAAGAGCTGAATACATGCCATTACAGTATCTCATAATTCATGGTATAGTTGGAATTGGTTTGATATATTTAGTTATTTGTGATTTATTAAAGCCCAATGACTTGAATGACTTGTCCTCACAACTTTATTCTTCAATGGTTTAGCTCCTCTCTTAAAATTTGGGTTTGACCAAGCTGTTTAAGGATTGTACATATATCTCTAAGGTTGCCCAACTATATTTTATCATGTCAACACAGGTCTCTTAGCCTTCGAGCTTTCATTTGAAATTGAGACTTTTGCAACATATTCACATGAGCTATTTTTTTTTTTTTTTTTTGGCAACCTTGTCGGTGTACTCCAATTATTATGTTTAGGTGCGTTGTCATCATAGAAATGAGATGAGAATGTTTGTGTTTATACTGGAACAATAATATTGGATTCCTTAGGGTGATAATTTATATATCAATCAATAGATAGGACGACAAATTTCCAATACAGATTTCTAATTTCAGTAACTATGGAAGTTTTAAAGTTTTGAGCATGGCATTTATGCATCTTGTTAGAGTTGCTTGTCCACGACACCAACTTTTAAAGCTTTGGTATGATTTCTCATTAATTTTTTGCTTTCACCTCTATTGCTTTGTTCAAATATTAATCCTCAGTGTAAATGGATGTGGAAAGTATGAATCTATGTATTCTAACCATACATGATAGATTTGAATGGACTTTGAACGAAGTCTTTTTGTTGAAATGAGTTCAGACTAGCATGATGAAGAGGATACAGGACACTAAAATTTTTTGCACAGAATATTTTTCTATTTGTGCGTAAGAACTTCAGTGGGAAGTGGGTCGAGATAACAGAAGTTTTTGTTTGAAGGGAACTTATTGGGAGAGTAAATGAGGCTGGGAAAATGGTTATTGAGCCATTTTGTTTGTTTTATTTGTAAGCATGCTTTGCAGAGATGGAACCCATATTTAATTGGGTCTTAGCTTTAAGGGAAACTATCAATAACTAGAATACTGATACAACGAGAACTAGAAAACTGGGCTTGTCGTTTAATTAAAATCAAATGATTCTTGCTGGTTTGATAGCATCCTCTTCTTCTTCATCGTATAGCTGACCTGTTAATCAATATGGCTGGTTTGCTTTATGATTGGGATGAAGCTGACAATGTTAAAGTTCTTTATAATTTCTTATATGGCAGTTATGTATACAAGTACATTCTATGATCAACATCAACATTCAAATAAATTGCCATTTGATGACAAGCTTGTTTTGATTGATGAATGGATGTTGATGAACCTTCCAATTATAATTTGGTGGCGAAATTGTAGGACTTAAATTTGATGGAGGTCTTGAGAGCTTGTAGAATATAGACCACTGGAGAAGATGAGCAGCGTCTACCTAAAGTTGTGAAAACCTCCATTTTGAGTCCCAATCAATGATCTAATTGTATACACTTTTTTGTTTGAAACAGGAAGTGGGGATGGTTTGACAAGGATTATCTGTTCTTTCTGGATTCCTTTCTGTCTTAGGCTGAACATGCAGGTATGTCATTGGGATGGGATGTGAGGCTGTAGCATATGAGTTCAAGACTTCAGATCCATTCATGGGTCCATTCTGCTCAAGCGAGTTGAAATTAATCCGTCGCTCTTGATGAAGTGTGAACTCAGGTATGTGGCAGGAAGGATCATAAAACCATGGAATGGAATGATGATAACTGAAACCATAAGGTTGAAGGTAACAATTGATGCTAGCTTTCCTTGCTTGATGCTGCAATCTTTTCTTTTTCAGTCTCTCCTTTTTGTGGGCATTTTGGTGACCTCCCAATGCTTGTGGGTTCGCAAACCCCTTGGAACAATATTGACACTTATACTTGCTTTCCTGCACAACCATCAGACTTTTGTCCCCAGCAGGCTTCTTCCTTTGGGAGGAAACTGATATTGCTGAATCTGCACTTTCTTCTCCGTCCTTGGATCCTCGAGTGCATCTCTCACTTCTTGTATATGGTTCAACTTCAAACCCAAACAATCTGAGCTTCTTCTCTGCAACATGGATTTTTGCAGTGTAGCCATTATTCTCCTCCCATCCTGGGGAAAGGAGATCAGAGGCATTCTTTTCCATCTCTCAATATGTGAATATCTTGCCAATTCAGGTGTCAGCCTCTCTTCCATTTATACTAAATTCTTCTGGATAGCACAGGAGTCAATGAAAGGGGGGAAAAGGTGTTGGATCAAAGAATAGGGTTAGACCATTTCCATATTATATTTAGATAAGACTTGAATACTTTTCCGGTGAAAAGGGGTTTCAATTTGTTTAATTGAGGAAATCCATCGTCTATGAGCACTTTCATAATCTTGAGTTTAATATGCAATTATAGTACCACTTGAGCCTATAATAAAAAAACACATCCAATGATCATTGTGATCCCAAAAGTCTAGAAGAAGCGAGCATGCATTCAACTGGTGAAAGGCACTCTTAACTTTGCAGCAAATCTGTCCCTTCAATGCAAAGTGGATTAAAGCATTGTCTTAAGAAGGGATACAAAGAAGGGGTGAGATTCTTTGGAGCATAAAAAGAGGAAAAGATAAGAATCAGAATTCTCCAACGTAGTTATCTGTTAGGGCAAGTAACGACTGCAGGAAGGATTATGCGGATAGCCTTATCTATGCGTCATGTATGATTGACCGTACGTCACAAAGGCGTTGCTTCAATTTTGTTTAACTGAAGATGGCTTAAATGTTGATTTCATTGAAGCTGTTGTTCACATGCTTCTCTAAATCGATTTTGCAGGAATCATTTAGGTCATTTGAGTTGAATTTCCATTAAGTCTATTATATCCTCGTTTTATTCCATGATACTTGTTCTATCGTATTTTTATCTTCTGACCTAAGGAACCTTTTAAGTAGACATTTATAAAACGGAATTTTTTCTTCTAGAATCAGTTTTACTAAAACACTTCGAGAGACGTGGGAAATGATGTAAGCATTTATTTTTCTTCTAGAATTTTTTCTTCTAGAAACACTTCGAGAGAAGTGGGAAATGATGTAAGCATTTATAAGGAACCTTTTAAGTAGACATTTATAAAACGGAATTTTTTCTTCTAGAATCACCCGGTTCTGCGAACGCTTTCCAAATTGGGAGTTGAAAACAAAGGAATATCAGCAGAAGTGGGAAATGATGTAAGCATGTTACTAATAATGGTTTTCAGGGAGATATTGGCATATCTTCTATAGGGCTGAAAAGTTCTACACTCCAAAAGCATTGGTGTCCAGCTGAATCAAGTCATCAGCTTCCATTATTGAATAGGCAAGAAAAGATTTCTTTGTCGTACAGTTGTACTGACTGACTCCCAACTTTTTTCTGATTTCTAAAAGAAAAAAAATTTTGTGACCAATGATTCTGTTGATATCCCTTTTTCCTTCCAACAGTATTATTTATAATATGGTCCAGTTGATCTCTTCAGGTCAATAATTTCAGGTATGGTCTCAAAGCCATCAAGATTACCTGTCTTCACATGAGCAATCAGAAATCAGGCCATCCTGGAAGGAACTAGATCATGGTGACTTCGCAAGTGGGTTGATCAATCGGGATGTTTCAAGTTACAGAGTATCACTTTTTCTTTTTCTTCCTGAAGACTGGCCACAAGAAGTCAAAACCATAAGAAAGCAAAAATTGGCTTGAACTGAGGGAATGATAATTGAAACCTATCTGAATGGGTTCATTCATTTCAATTTAGTGCTCAAAAAGTCACCGGATAGAGGACAAGAGTTCTCATTGCATGCTTCTGTTTGCTGGTTGCGCCCTTTCATGGTGCACCTCTGGCAAAACTTTCCATGGGTAACAAGAAGGCAGTTCAGATCAAATTTTAGTTCATTTGGAATCCGTCGGTTGAGATGAAGATAAGCCTTGTTCCTGTCAGCTCCTGCAGGTGTCCAGCCAATGGATTTTGTAATCCGAAACACCTGTATAGATATATGATTGTTAAGAGTTCTCTCCTCTTCCATTGTTAACATTGTGTGAAATTTAACTTGGGAGTTGTTTTTTTTTTTTTTTTATATATATATACCCACATGTGTATCCACTGGGAAATCATCCTGCTGAAGATGGAACATTAGAACGCAGGCCACCTGTCATTCATCCTATGATTGTAACGTTCCTCTTATTTTGGAAAACATTGATATAATAAATGAGAACATCAAAGAGAAATTACTAATGCAAAAAATCTGATGGCATATTATCAAGAGGTGAATATCAGAAACAGGTGAGGCTTGTCATAGGAGCATTCAAGGGTTTCAAAAAACACACGTACACAAAGATCATCTTCCAACCAGCTTATCTTTACTTGTCTTTCTATCAGCAGCTCCCAAGAGCTATGAATCCAGATCTTTCAACACCGGGAAGACCTGAGTAAGGGGTTAGGAACTATCACACCTTCCAAATCAATCCCACCATATTCTTGAAGCAAAGGCCAATCCAACTTCCCCATTCCAAGGACATTAGTTTAGATGAAATGGATCTGAAGCATGCACAGAAGCTGTCCCGACACATCTAGACATAGCTCTATATTGGACACCTACTCAATAGAATCATTTAAGAAGATCTCAGCATCATCAATAAACTCAACTAAGAGACAATGATATCTCCACACCTGCCACAAAACTGACCCTCCTTGTTACCTTTACAATGCATATGACTCAATGCATCCACAAGTACCAGAAACAATGATAGATGCAGGAAACCCTGTCAAAGATCCATGGAACTCTTGAAGTCACCCTTCCACACCCCTCAATATGGAGCAAAAATTTTCCTATGGAGCTCTCATGTTTTGTTTGGAAGGCTGTTAATGCACACCCAATGGACATAAACATCAATCATAGAGGTATAGGGATTATCAGACATGCCTCAATGTTGTGTTTGGAAAGCTGTTAACGCACACCCAATGTTGTGTTGAAGGCAACAAGGACACGTAAATCATCTTCTTGCTAAAAGGGAACTTGAATCACTGGTTTAGGCATTCTTCACTAAACTCATGGACCTGTCATTGCTTCATGATCAGAGTGTGTTTGATGGAACACAATTCTGTTTTTCCCTTCCATCATTCAAGTCTCAATATGGTATCCTAAAATGATTTATTCCTTAATTTGTTTTTGGGGAACTGTGGGTTTCAAGAAACAACAGAATTTATAATGATTAAAGCTACAAATGTTGTGGATAAAATTATCTGCTGGCTTAGGAAGCTGTCAACAAATCATTCTCCAGATATCCATCAAAAAGAAAAAAAAAATCATTCTCCAGAGAGATCTTCCAACATCACTCAACCACACTTCTGCTTTGAATATTCTTCATAATCCAGTTAACAATCCTCATTACAGAAGATAAATTCTTGTTCTGCTGCGAAGTCATGTTTTGATACTATTAATACTGATGACTCTTTCAGAAGGAATGATGGTATTATCAGCGGGGGGGTTACTTCGAGGCAATAATGACAATCTTGTTTTCGAATGCTCCCACTATCATGGCATGACTAACTAATACAGATACTAAAATTAGGACTCAAACCACTTCTGAATAAACTCAGTTTCTTATCTTTTCGAGTTTTGTCACACGTCTATCTTAGCATCATCATCTCGGTAACATTCATCTTCTAAACATGTTATTTCTTTAAGGCCCCAACATTTTGTACCATATAATGTAGCTGGTCTAATTGTTGTTTTATAAAACTTAAAACTTTAATGTAAATGGACCACGATTATCACACAATACCTTAGAAGCACCATTATACCTAAGACCACCAGCTCTAACCCTATGTGCTACACCTTTATCAAATTCTCCATCCTTGTGGACTACTGATCCAAGATATCTGAATTTATAACTCCATGGTCATGACAAGTCTCTAAATGGGGCCTTTACAGCTCTTTGGGCCATTCTTAGTTGGCTGAGAAGGTCAACAGTACTGATGGGCAGATATTATATTTCACACATACATAAAGGGCTAGACAGTTTGTTGATCCTGGTATTAACAACATCTTCTTTAATCAGAATCAAGTTCCTTACTGGTGCAGAATGGCTCATAATTTATAGGACTAGCATCGCAATTTTTTGATAATGTAACTCATATTTCATCAGTGTATCACGGTGCCATTGTTTCATGAATGTAAATGTGTTCTGTCTGTGCTTCTTGTATGGTAGTTCTTGAAAGATAAAGGGCATTATGGCCCCCTTATTTAAGTGTTCTAACAAGAAGTATCAAGAAAATAATTAGACATAAAAAAAAATTGAAACAAAAAAAAATAAAGCCATAAAGAAATTTCCATCAAGTAACACTCTCGTCTGAAGAACAACAGAAGAAAATGGAAAGAGAATTACCGTTTTAGGCCCAATTCCTCTGAAACGGCAGAGCTCAGCCTTGATCTCAGCAACGGACATGTCTCGCAAGTACTCCAAGCAAATTTTGCCTCTCTTCTCGAACAAAGAGCTCAGTATGTTCTTGATTGAACAAGCTTTTGTAGCGGCCAGACCCCCACATCTGATAGCATTTTCTATACATTTGGATTCGGCAGCAAGAACCTTCATGGAGAATTAAGTCAGATGATGAAAGCAGGTACGTACAGCCATGGCAACGTAAGTTCAACAAGATCGAAATATCCGAAACTATTATTAATCACTAAAACCTCGTAAGATAAAACAACTGAAAATCAAATTAGCGGAAGGCTGAGCATACATGTTCCCAGGTGGGAAAAGCGGATTTGAGAGAATCGAAAGCCCTTTGGGAGTTGGCCTCGGTGGTGTTCTGTGAGAGGAGAGTCCTCACTAGACCGTCCAGCACGCTTTCTTTTGGGTTGCAGGTGGAAGTGGAATCTGATTTTGAGAAACAGAAGCCATCATCAAACGGATTGCATTCAGAAGTCGGAAGAGAATCAGAAACAAGGGAAGAGGGTTTTCTTCTACGTTTCCGGTACTCGGCGAATTCTTCGGGAAAACCATGTAGGGCCATGAGATCATCTCTAAGGGTTCGGCATTCCTCGGGAGTGGGACGAGGATATGTGGGATAGGGCTCGTTGATGGTATCATAGACGCCGTCGCTTTTGGCGCCAACCACCACCGGCGACGATTCTAACCGCTTCAGCTGCTCCCGCTGCTTCTTTCTTTTCCTTTCCGCCATTTTTCTTTTCGTACCCTTTCGAGTCGCCTTACCATACTCCGTCATATTGGAACCGGATTAAATCGGCATTGAGCCGAGTCGGCCTACAATTTATTTTCTCAGGTCAGAAGATTAGAAAAGAGAACAAAAGAAGAGAAAACTAAACTTGATTCGTGAGTTCCAATATGAGTCTAATTATTCAAATCCGATTATATTATATGATCAATTAATCTTGTAATTATTTTATATTTGTAAAACTTTTAAAATTTTTTTTTAGAGCATATATGCATTAGAAGCCTCATATGATTATAACTGTAAAAATTCTTACAAAAAAAAAAAAAAAAGATTATACCTGTTAAATTATATTTTTTTTAAAAACATATTAATTTATAAATTATGATGGGGTTTCATAAATATATTTAGTAACTCATATAAAAGATCCGTCAGATATTTAATCAAATTCAAATATCCTTAATTCAGTTTTGAATGTGAAACCAACCTCTTGATAGCCATATTATTATCCTCTTCTAACATGTGCCTCCCAAGGGTAACAAAAATCAGATACAGCCAGGTAAGCTTAGTAGTGCAAGTAGCCCAAAGCATCACCTTCCTTATGTGGTCATGAGATGTTGTCATGTGGAGTATCTCATGGCCAATGTTTTTTTCATGTGGGGTCCACCTAAAACATTTACAACATTCAAATAAGATTAACTGTAAGATGCTCCAAATGACAACATTTCACAGTCACATCGAAGAGCAAATCAAGGAAACATTGTAGACGATTTCATTTCAGTGGAAGGGTAGGTAACAAACCGATTTTAATCATTTACTCACGACTAATGGAATGGAGCAAAGTTCAAATGATATGTATTCCGAGACTCTAATAAATAAAGTTTGATATGTTCCCTACCAAAAAAAAAAAAGACCAAAGTTACCAAATGCCAAAGAATTACGTACATGATTTTGAGTGTGGACAATATGCACCTTATTAAACTATTTTGATTGTGAAAATTTTCACAATTAGTCAATTACCATTGAGCCCACCAAAACAACATACCAAACTTCTTGTTTGTTTCTATGCCTCTTTAAAAAATAAAACAAAACAATTCACACTCACGGACTCTGAAATCATTCTCGTGAACAATAAATGGTCTTCCTTCGTCGCATTCCCGACATTATCCAGTGTTCCAGTCTCTTCCTTCTTGGTTACCCACAACCCCAAGACGAGAGACATTCCCTACTGCAAATTAATAAAATTATGCTTATGTACAAATTGGTAGCATTGTTTTCTTGTGTTGTTAATTAAGGATTAGGGTTCGCGGAAAAGTATGCCAAGACACCAACTAATGGAGCATTAATGTATGTCGTGGGCTCCGACTTCCTGAAATCGGCTCGATCATCCTTGTAGACATCACATGTGCTTGTTGTTGTTCGCTCAAATTTTTCTCTCTCTCTCTCTTTTGTTTTTTTAGATGAAATGAGGGAAGGGTTTACCAGTGTGGTCGAACCCCGACGTGACCGTAGGGGCTTCCTAGCCATTGTGGAATGTTTAGAATTTTTTAGATGAAATGAGGGAAGGGGTTACCAGTGTGGTCGAACCCGACGTGACCGTAGGGGCTTCCTCGCCATTGTGGAATGTTTAGATTGATCCATATATAGCTAACCAAGTCAACCCACCTTAGTTGGGGAATTGTACTGTCACCACAACATCACAAGAGTATACCGTTCCTGCGGGTAAACTTAATTGCCTCAATTTTCACCCAAAAAAAAAAAAAAAGAAGAAGAAGATAATTGTCTCAATCCTTTGTCTAGCGCTGCAGGCAATGGATTTGATCCCTATACCTTTAGCCTCCAAATGACATGGAAATAACCCGCAGGACTGTTAGACCACCATTCGTGTGGTGCATTTGATCTGCTCTCCTAGGGGAGCGAATTACGAGACCATATCGCCTTGACCTTCTCACTGGAAGATCTACTGGTCCAACGACAATGCATGTGTCCACATCAACCTCACATACCTATGTGAACAGATGCATTACCGTTAGACCAGCAGATCTTCCAACCTACGGCTCTAACAGATTTCAAGTTTGCAAATTACTACCAAAAACAGATGATACAAACGTGAGAGGATCACATTCTTGCCTCAAATCATAGACAAATTTTACTTAAATAACCAAATTTAATTCCAAATATTCTTTCCAAACCAACTGCCACCGTCAAATTAATTTTTACACCACCTTTAGCATCCAAAGCACATAAAAGAAAAAAAGAAAAAGTAGAAAAAGAAGGATAAGAAGGTTAAAGACCCAGAGGCAGAAATCCCATCCATAATTACAAACTGTACCCAAAAACTTTGAAAGAAATTCAAAACTAAGTGGAGTTCGCACCGCAAGCATTCTTCCCAACTCGGTAAGGCGACTGACTCATAATTCCCGAGTCCAACGACTCGTCCAAGTCCAACTCGTCCTCCTCTTCCCCTACACTTCTCCCTCTCATCATCACCAGCATCTTCTTCGCCTTCTCTCTGGCTCTCTCACTCCCTCTATCCTCCACCTCTCTCAACACCTCCACCACACCCGCCTCTTTTGCCAACCCCCTGAATCTCAAACTCCCTTGACTCAGAGCATACAACGCCGCAACACAGTTCTCCTGAGTCACGCCAGAGTCTAACTCGTTTCCCCTCATCATCCCCACAAAACACTCAACTGCGTTCGCATCAAGCATCGCCGCCCGCCCCTCTGTACAAGAAGCTAAATTGCACAATATAAGCAATACCCGGCTCGCCAAATCCCTCACCTTCACCATGGCCAAAAGGGTTGGGACCGCACCGAGTTTCACGAGTTTGGACCGGTTACTCTGAACGAGCGAGAGATGATACAAAGCGAGCGCTGAGTCGTTCTGAGCCCGCTCACTTCCAGTCCGCAGAGCGTGGAGAAGAGGCGGCAGCGCGCCTAATACACCGATCGCCATTTTGTTCTCGTCATTGAGGGCTAAGCTAAAGAGAGCGCCGGCGGCGTGTTCCTGTGCCTCCGGGAATCCTCCCTTCAACGCATCCACCAACAGTGGAACGATCCCTGCGCGTACGATCTTCACCTTGTTCATCTTCTCCAACGAGAGGTTTACCAGAGCTGCGACCGCGTTAGTCTGAATACCAGAGTATCTCGAGATGAGGAGAGGTCGTAGGGCTGCAAGTAATCGAGGGGAGCACAGAGGAACCCTCATTTCCTCCTTGGTTCTCGTGATCTTTCTCAGCGAGATCACGGCTTCTTCTTGCTCGAACACCTGACAGCTCTTAAGCTTGACGACGATCTCTGCCTCTTCCGGAGAATTGGGGTTTATGCTTTCATCAGCGATAGTATCGGACGAGGACGAAGAGGAGCAACAAGAGGGTCGAGTCTTGAGAGTCAGTGGCGTGGAGGGTTTGGTCATTGTCACCGATTCCTCCGAGCTGGAGTAAAAGTGAGTTGGCCGACGATTTACCTCGGTTGTTGCATAAGTAAACTTCACGATGGGGTTCTCTGCAACCCCTTTAAGCAACTCCTCCGAAGTGATGGGGTTCTCTGCAACCCCGTTAAGCAACTCATCCGAAGTTGTGATCCTTTCGTCCCCTTCACTGTTTTCGTCCACCGGCTTCTTGTCCTCGGACTGCATTAATGTACGGACGAGCTTCTCAACGGATCCAAATTCAGGGGGTTTAGGACGAGCAACGTCGTTAGCGCCACACCAATTAAGAATAGTCGATTTGATGGCGATATTGGGAATCACAGCAGAGAAATCAGGATTTGAGCCGTCGGAGAGGGTTGGGATAAAACCCAAGTTTATACAAGCTTGAACACAACTACGCTCGAATGTCTGACCAGACGACACAACAACAGGGTCCGCCATCAAAGACTCCGAAATGGGACACACGAATTCCTTGGGAGGCTGCCTTTTCTCTTTCGGCAAAGACCGATGGAACGAGATCTTCCATCTGTGCTTGCCGCTACCCATCTCTTCAACTCTCGATCTCTTCTCTCTTCTTCCAATTTAACAATCAGAGAATGAACATAAGCTCATCGAACAACGAAAATCCCACGAATTCAGAACGAAGAATCCGACCTTCAATTCTCCATGAACCAAACACCGGTAGTTCTGAACATGTACAAAAAGATCAAGAGAAGAGAAGTATGGATACAGAGGGTTTTACGTTACTATTTTCCGGACGTTCCGTAGACTGGTTCTGGGCGGTACTTGCAGCTACCGAGTCTGACGTATATCTCGATTCCGTTGCTTTTCGACAGAGAGAGCCCGTGACAGGGATGACGTTCGGAAACGAATGGCCTCTTTCCTGCTTTAAGCTCAAATTCACCCCTCCTCACCAGACTCCACCATATCCTAACAGAAAGGTCTTGATCGCTTCTGCTTGATTTTCTAGTTCCAGAAATATCCTCTCATGTTCGCGATAATATCCGATGTGGCATGCGAAGAATGGAAGCAGAACAAAGGCGTCTCTATTATGGTCTATGGAGTTGTTTTATTTATAATTTGCTCGTTTCGGGGCCTTCTGGGCTTCTGGCGACGGTTGGGTCGCATTTGACTGCTGCAAAAGGCGAGCCAAATGCACGTGGTGGGACTGAACCAAGGAGACGCGCTCAGTGAAATAATAATATAGATTTAATCAGATTCGATGTGGTTACCCTTGCGAAACTATCTAGAAGTTCTCTACCATTTTGGGCTGACTGATGGAATGTGGTTAATTTAGACTCTTCATTTGACATGATATGGGACCCTGCACAATAGCCACATAAACACATACCTACCACAAGAGCTACTACACTGGTACAACTAGCAAATCAGTGAACGAGGGATTGCGCAGCTTCTATCTACAATATTATTTACAGCATATATAATATATATAGGATGCCGTTTACTTATTATTCATTCATTTTTTTCAGTTTTATTTTTTTGTGTAGGACCCATATTGAACGGCACTGCTTCAAAGTTGTAAATAAAAATGTAGATAGAGGCTGTACAGTCTGCCTTCCGACAAATCAACCACTTTGAACATTAAACATTTAAGATATACTATGGGAATCCCACAAGGAAAAAAAGAGAAGAAGGGTATGTTGGGTATATAATATTAGGCAATTACTAAATCATACATGTGGTTTAAACACATGGATATAGGAGATGATCTCAAAAAAAAAAAAATGAAGAACTTTTTGAGTATGAAATGTCAGCAAGAAAAGAGGGTCTTAGCTTTGTACAAGAGTATGGATATATTTGCTAAATATACTCTTTGAATTTTGAACATAGAAGTGAGAAATCCTATAGACAACTCAGTAAAGTAGTCATCAAATTTTAGATGGTAATGGTTTTATGCATTTTAAAAATATTTTAAAGGCTAAATTCGGAACAAAAATTACAAATTATAAAACATCAGAGAGTTTTTAGAAAGTTAAGGCCCAGTTTGCCACGCGCATCGAGTTGAACGCAAAAGAATATCTGTGCATGGTTAGGCACTTGGCTGATGTAGCTCACCTTAAGCATATTTGTAGAATTATCACGCATGGGTTGTGTCTCTTTTGAAACCTCCTGATGAATGGAACAGGGAGGGTTCAAATGGGACCCTTTAGATGTCAATTGGTTCTTGGTTCCATCACTGGTAATGTCCCACACAAGTCAATTTACACCTCTTTTTAGCTTTGGATGTTAGTGTTATACAATATACATCACCAAGCACACACCTTTACAGGGTGGTGATAGAACTTGACAGGCAATTTGACCAAAGATTTTTTTCCGAACACATAAAAACAGAAGTGGAACGCAGCTTTTAATTGGAATTTAATGATCGTGACAATATTTTCTTAAAATCCCAAATAAGAAACTGAACATGCAACTAGTTTGACCCTAAAATAATAAATAATAAAGAACGAAAAGTTGAGCAAACTTGAGAGAAATGCAGGTTGACGATGGAGGTTTTTTGGAATCCGAGGACTAATTCCCAAGGAATTGCGCGAGAGTCTTTTGTCGGATCAAAAAGCTAAAGACAGAGAGCACAGAGATTCGATTCCAGTTGTTTTCCACCTTCAACTATTCATTCGCGCGCCCACAAAAATTATTTTAAAAACCAAGATGACAAAACCATATTTTTACAATAATTAAGGGAATTGGTTCTTTATATTCAGTTAATTACTGCTCTTAATTAATCAGTCTATTATCCCCACAAAAGCATCTTTCATCTTTGTCTTTTTAACTTGTTTCTTTATGGGGCAGACAAGAACTGATATCGCTTTTGTTTGCAAAGGAGCGTTCAAAAGATTTTTCTTTCTGTGGGGTAGTTTTAGATCAGTGGGTCGATTTAGTGGACCGAAAAAAATCAAGTGTGGGACTCACAAAACACTTCAAAAACTTGAGCTCACAATGGGTTGCTTAGACGCAAGGTTTTCTCAACTCTGGAAATGAAAGTTCATTTCTTGTAATATGCATCCTCACGTATCTCTCTTCTTTTATGTTGGTTAGTTCAATGATTGTATCAAGTCAGGGTTCTCCTTGTCAAAACCAAAAGAAAATTGCGTCCTAAGCACAGGAGAATCTGCAATTCGGTTCAATTCCATATCTTTTGATAGGTGGCTGAGGGCTCGTCAAAGGTGAAGTAACAGCTTTGAGTTTGGGTTTGGGTTTGGGTTCATGAATTTGTCATGGTCATCTGATTTAGGGCAATTGAGCGGCTCTACCTTTCGTCGTTTGGCCTCTCAAGTATCAACTCTACTACATCACAGATAGGATGCTTTATTTCATCTTCTTTATTCTCTATAAAGAGGGCAAGATGTATCACAATCTTATAGCTTTCTTAAAGCACCACATTCCCTAGTTTTCTTTCTACTTTTATCATGGAAGCCTTTTTCTTTTCTTTTTCCTTTGTGTTTTGCATTTGTTTCTTTTATTTTACAATCTAAAGGAAGAAGCCTAGTCTTATCTTATTTTGTGGAACCAGTAAGGATATACAAATCCTGAATAAAAGAGGACAATAACTTGGTGTGGGTATTGGTGGAACAGAGCCCTTGGAGACGGATGAAGTGAGAAGTGAGAATAGACATAACCTATGATACGTTCACGCAAAATTGGATAACGTGAAAGCTAAATTTTGTTTCTAGTAGAATTCGAGTGTGATGGACCATTCATTTGTTTTAGCAACAGGCAAAATGCAAGCTCTTTTAAACATCTTCAATTATATTTGGATCGCTTTCAAATCTATAACTTTGCCTCAAGAGTAATGCCCCAAACCAAATAACCAATGACCACCTTTCTCTATGTATTACCATCTACCGCTAAGGGTAGCACGTATAAACCTAGACCCATGTATAATTACATAAGAGGTTTCGAACCGTTCAGATTTTAGATGAATAGGCACAATTTTGACTATTTTAATTCTATATTAATAATAATGCCTTACAAGGAACGATAACGGCTTTTCAAGGAAAATCGTGTGCATAGTTGTTGGCACACCTCCCAAGGGGCCTATTCTTTATATGGTATAAATATAAAACATTGGAAAATGATTGTTAGGCCACAATCTTTAAGGTTCTAACATGAACAACGTTTAACTTTCAGCTACTATAGCCTGCTAACGTCGTAATGGCAGTTGAGGAAGACATGCAGAATAAGGCCTTATTTTCTTTTCATTTTTCCTTTTTCTTTTTGCATGATTTTTCTATTTAAATAAAATAGAAACGCAGATCTTGTGTCACGTTATACAAAATCTAGCTTTTGAATTGCATCTAAATTTTAATCCCGAAAATAAGAAATATCTCAGAAGTAACATGAATTTTTAATCTAATTCAGGGGACCCCCTTTTGAAACCCATCTCCAGATGGGTTAAGGAAGAAGTTACAGCTTTGATATACATGATCGTTGGACGAGTTCTTCAGCATGGAAATAGTACCGACGATGCTGCATACAATATGTCAAAGATGTCGTTTGGGACGAGGTAAGACTGCAAGGAGAATCTTTTTCCTTGGCCCCTGCAATAGAAAGCCTTTATAAAGATTGTGTAACCAAGTAATTGAGAGTTATGAAGGCAATGAACAATGACAATAACTAAGCAAGAAATGGTCGTCAGGTCCAGTCTCAACTTTATAAAGCTCAGCTTTCTCAGGGAGAGTTGGATAATGGGCACAAAATGATTGAATTGACATGGTCTACTGAACCACACTAGCCCCATGCCCGCACCCCTCCTCCAGAAGGCAACTCTGTAACCCAAAATTATTGAATTGACAGCAGGTTTACATGGATCATGGGCACAAAATGCCAAATTTATCATCCTGTTCATCTATATATTGACTTTCACTCATCTCACTGGCCATCGTAGTATGAGAATGACCCATTCCACACATTGTTCATGTGGCCTTCCTATCCGTATGATATTTTAAACTTGAAATAACATAAAAACAACTTGAAGCAAAATAAAACGCAGAACATCTAACAGAAAAGACAAATCTAGTTCATATTTTCATTACAGGGTAAGTCACAAAACTGGTAACATGAAATAGCAGAAATATATATTATAAAAGGAGATTACCATTGGTATCCCTAGCTCCTTGAGATCATTATCCCCCATCTGCTTCAATGCAGACATATCAACCTGCAGATTTTATCGAAATATGTTAATGCCAGCAATGACAAGAGGCTATTACAGAAGCACCCATGAAATCCCCCATGGCACTGGCAAAGTGGCAAAAGAATTCGTAGTTCAAAGAATTGACTGATATATGTATTGCCATATAATCATCAGACAAAACCAGCCCAGACCTACAACTAATATGTACCAGTTGTAACATGAAAGGCACCCTAATACAGCCCAATGTCTTAAGACTGATCCAGTCTGATAGTAGTACAGTTCAATATATGTCATGGTTCAAAATATTGTATTAAATGCTCGATATTTATCGAGTATTCAGCAATTTGATACAAAACAATACCTTCAGGTGTAAGTTTGCAGTGTATCACTCAGAAAAATACCCGATACGCTTCAAATGATCATATCCTCAATCCTAAAGAGGTTTTTAATCTTCAAAATCTCACTTGCCATTCCAAATCATCCTAAAATCTGTGATCATAGGTTGAAATACCTAAGAGTTAACAATCAGAGAGAAAATTTTCAGATTTTTCATACTTTTCCAAGGCCTACAGTTATGGTTATTTTTTCTTTAAATTAAATCCTCTTATTTGAGTTTAAATGCATTTTTAAGACTTTGAATCCCTGAAACAATTAATTTAACATGACTGAGCTTAAATTTTATGATTTTTGCAGTTTTTTTGGAGGCTTTAGCAGCTTAGCTATGTTATAAAGATATTTTAAAGCATACTGCACTAACTCAAATTATTTATATGTGAAGAATTTAAAGATAGTCTATAAATTCCATATGTTTATCCTAATTTTTGGATTAAAAAACCCATTAAAAAAAATTTTTCATTACAAAATAATTATATACAATTAGCCCATAGCAGGCCTATCAGTTTCAGGCAGGAATTGATCCTATTTTCAGCATCATTAAATTAATTTTATTTGAAATTTTGCCTAATTTCATAAGTAAGTGTTAAATAGATTAGAATTCCCCCCCACACACACTCTTTTTTTTATCGATGAATAACAAGATTCATTAAGATTAGAAGAAAACTGTACAGGGTTTAACTTGTATAAGGATTGAACTTCACTTTGTGAGCTAGTAGTAGCATCATTTATGAAACAAAGACAGTGTTAATAAGAGGTGGCCGGGTAATTAAATAGCCCTACCAAACATATAAAGCAAGAAATAGTTAAGCAAGTTTATACTTCCATCATGACAGTGCCAATATGCCAAACTTTTTCTAATTGGATCATTCCCTTTTTTTTCTTTTACAGAATAAGAACCTATAACCATCTCCAATGAGCTACTTGAGAGAATAAACTAAGGCGGAGGAGAAGATTCTGTGTTACCTACATAATACAACAGAAATCCACTAACAATTGAGATACTCTATAAATTAGAATGAATATTCAGCAACAGACTATGGACCCAGACATTTTCCCATTTGACTCCTGAAATATAGTGAAATCAATGAATCAATTAATAACCAAATGCCTTATTACAACTAGTGGTTTGCAACATGACTCCTATACCTCCATCATAATCTATTAAAATGAATAACTTTATTTAGATCATGGGTATTCAAATCCTTTTTGACAAGCTACATCCAAGTTCTTTTTGGTCTTCCCTTCACTAGATCTTTCAGTGCTATTTTGTTTTGCTATATCTTTTGGGCAGTGACAATCCAAAGTTCAGGTAAGGAGGGTTGCATCAATTTAACTTAAAAAAGGAAATGACAACACATTGTAGTGCCATAGCCCTACATTACACAGCATTTTGAGAAAGATTTCAGTCTTAAGAATTAAATATTGCATTAACTGACGCAAATCTCAATTTTGATATAAAAAAAAGAGTAAACCCCTACAAGAGCACTAGCTGTAAATGCCATTACCCAATACTTGATGTCACATTGGATCTACTCAAAGTGGCTCTAGTCTTTTCTAGCACTTCTCTTGCTTCAAGACCCTTGACATGCTAGCGCCCTCTATCAAGGATTTTTTTTAAGAAAATTGCTAGAAAACACTTGCATCTTATCTTAAAAAGAGTTCATTCTTGGGCAAAATCAAATGCATGAAATGCAACAAGGTCTAATAAATGAGAAAATTATTGTCGTCCCCATTCTCTATCTTCAAATCTTGGTTCTATCCATTCCTCTCTAACTATGATAGCATCCTCACTTACTGGTATTGACGCAGTGAAAGTTATGAAAACAAAGATTAATCTCCGTTAATCCTAGAAAACTGAAATCCACCAGCAAATAACCTTGAATCCACAAGGAAGATGAAAGAGAATCTCTGTAATTCTTTAAAAAAATAATGTCTTAAAATTCGTGTAGAGCCTTTACCCCTTATTTATAGACCTCTGAAGACTCCAAAATAAGATAGAAACCTACTAAAATTAGGACTCTTACTCATAGTAAACAACTTAAAGTTAAAATCTAACTCTAAAACCTCTTAAAGACTCCTAATATAATTCAAATACCTAATACAAGAAAACAGGAATTCTACTTTTACTAAATAACTAACTAATCTAAACTTTGGGTCCCACATGTCCTACATCAATCCCCTCCCCTTAGAGAAACACTCGTCCTCGAGTGAAGCACTGGAATGGCCGTGGGAACATGGTACTCAGATAGGTCTTGCACGTTGAACGTCTTGGAGCTTACCCTTCCCCTTTAATAACAAAGGCGTATACCTACTTTGTTTCCTTCACTTTATAAGCTTTTGGAGTTTTATTAGAAACTTTGGTTGGTATCATGGCAATGTTGTGACCCTTCTAGGTGAATAAATACACGTTGTCCCTCGCCTTATAGGTTGCATTCACATCATACTGCCAAGGCTTCCCTAATAAGACATGACTGGCATCCATGTCAATCACATCACAAGTAATCTCTGCCTTGTAGTGCTTTCCAATAGAAATTGGAATAGTGCAAATTTCAGCTACCTTCACTATGAGGCCTTTCTTTACCTAACCAATCGAGTAAGGTGAAGGGTGCAGTTTGGTTGGCAATTGCAAATAATCAACCAACTTCTTTGCCAAAAAATTATCACAACTTCCATTCAATCAAATCGCATACCTTATTGGAGACGGTACACAATGATTAGAAAATATTGTGGCCCTGAGAGAAGTCTTCTTGCTTGTTTGAACATAAAACCCGTTGCAAAACTAGATTGAGATGTTCACTTTCGTCTTCTTCCCCCACTTCGTACACATCATTATCATATATGACCAGCCCACCATCTTCTTCTTCTCCTTTTCCTTCTTGCTCAATCAAATTCACAGGTTTTCTAACTAGACATTCATTAAACCTATGCCCCGTTTGACCACATCTATAGCACTTTATTGCTGCTGATCTGGCATAAGGATTAGAATTTTTAGGTTGATCTTTATAGTCCTGCTCAGTAGATTTTCGGTTAGTTACGCTAATACTAGCGTCCCCCTTGTCCTTGGCACTAACTGGAGTAGAAGAAATTGTTGTTTAAGGCGCCTTGCCCTTGCCAGAAAAATCTCCAGCATTATAATAAGACTTCCAAGAATACTCCGATCTCCGAACTGATTTTTCCATCAATTCTGCCTTCAACGCCATGTTGTCAGTTTCATCTACCGACCACAAAACCTGCAATCCAATCTTGTTTCAAATTGATGGTTTCAGCCCTGCCAAATATCTAGAAACTCTCTGCGATTCTGTTTCAGACAAATTATTACATGCAGATAGTCTAGAGAACTCAGCAGTATAATCAAAAATTGGTTTACTTCCTTAAACGCAATTCTGATAAAGCTGAAATAGATGCTGATCGTAGTCTGGCGGTAAGAATCCCTCCATCATCAGTTGCTTCATTCTCCTCCACGTATGGATTAAGACTTTTCCCTGTCAACGTCTATTATTCTACAACGTGTCCCACCAGACGGTTGCTCCACTCTTCAGTTTGAAAGCAACAAGTTTCACTTGTCTCTCTTCACGAACCTCCATCATCTCAAAAAATCTCTCAACTTCTGAAACCCAATCGAGAAATTCCTCGATATTCATATTCCCACTGAAAGAAGGAATATCTGCCTTGATGCGGTAATCTTCGAACCTTCTATTGCGAACTTCATGATCACCCTGATTGCAAACTATCTCATCCTCTTCTAGGTCCAAATCATCATTGCCAAATAGTGCCCGATGATGCTCGCGAACATTGCGTTCATGGGGTCGTTGGTGGGACCTTCTGGCTTCAACGCTTGGGGGTCCCCGGGTAAGTCCCGCGGCTCCGCGCCCAACAGCTTTTTGATTAGGGTTGGCATTAACTGCTAGATTAGCGATCATTTGACGAATCTCCGCCATCTGCTACCGTTGTTCTTCAATGGCCTCCCAAATCGCTTCTTGCCCACGAACAACGTCGATAGGATTGTTACCATCACCCTCATTGTTGGTCATCTCGTCAGGCAAGTCCTGGCTTTGATACCAATTGACGCAGTGAAAGTTATGAAAACAAGGATTAATCTCCGTTAATCCTAGAAAACTAAATAACCTTGAATCCACAAGGAAGATGAAAGAGAAACTCTGTAATTCTTTAAAAAAAATAATGTCTTAAAATTCGTGTACAGCCTTTACCCCTTATTTATAGACCTCTGAAGACCCCAAAATAAGATAGAAACTTACTAAAATTAGGACTCCTACTCATAGTAAACAACTTAAAGTTAAAATCTAACTCTAAAATCTCTTAAAGACTCCTAATATAACTCAAATACCTAATACAAGAAAATAGGAATTCTATTTTTACTAAATAACTAACTAATCTAAACTTTGGGTCCCACACGTCCTACATCAGGTATCTAAACAACTCTACCTAAATTTTACAAAACTTCTCTCTCGCAAAGCATCACACATAAACCGCCAACATAATTTAATTCCAAATTCAAAGAAATGCATATTGTACCAGCTCCAAGTTACAACAATTCATCATAAAAACATATACTGCATCATCAACAATCTATAACAATTCCTTGCTGTAAAATGCACATAAGCAAAAATCAATGCATGCATCATGTTGTTGACATGAGAGATAACACCACCAAATTGGAAATAAGACAATGCCAAGAACTCCAATGCATAACAAAGACCAACAAGGACCTCAATTGAGCCCCCAATACTGCCTAGACAAGCATTTTCAAGTGCTCCTCTCAGTCTAGCAAAGAAAAATTGAGCGACTTTTGCTTTTCCTTTATATAAAAATATCTGCCACATGGGAGATCAAAAAGGGGAAGGGAGCCCTTGGATTCAATGCATGCAAGACCTTGAGCGCTCCTTCTTTCTTCCTTTGTATGTAGTGCATCTTGGACAAATTGTATTTTCTTGAAGTTACAATTGTGCAATACTAATCACAATGCCCTGATTCATCAAGATTTGCAACTTTTTGAATTCTTGTAGGTAAACTAAAGGGGAAGGGAGCACTTGGATTCAATGTATGCAAGACTTTGACCCTTCCTTTTTTCTTTTTCCTTTTTATATAGTGCATCTTGGACAAGTTGTATTTTCTTGAAGTTATAATCGTGCAACGCTTATCACAATGCCCTGATTCATCAAGATTTGCAACTTTTTGAACTCTTGCACATGTACTGCAACAACTGGATCCTATAATGGTTATGGTGCATCACCCAACACTACTAGATCAGCTTATCCATATCGATATTGAACTGAACATACGCGAATCATATTGCAGTATGTATTGCTGGAGCTTGAAAACTGATCCAGTATTATGTAAATCTGGATTGACCTAGCCATATTGGCATCAGAGCTGGCCAACACAGCTACTAGTACCAATCATTTGAACCCTGACATCAGTCTTAACGGACATCAGTCTTAATGTACACATTTTAAGCTTAGGCTTCAAAAACAGTTTTGCAGGTAAGAGAAGCTGTCTTATAAGAAGAGTCAAGATTGCCTGCAGTACTACCTCCTTTATATTTGTTTCTTTGTTGCATGGATCATTCAAATTCAATGAAGCCCAATGTTTCTTGAATCAAGAAACCTAATCAATCTCTTTCCAACCTCCTACCAAAGAGTACACCTTTATGCACCCTGTCGAAGAGTTTCCTGCCATAAAAACTTACATATACTCTGCTTACTGATAATTAGGAAGTAATAGACAAAATTGTGCACTAGTTTCTAACAACAGAGGGATCATAATTCAAGTTTTCACATCTAAAGAGATTGCAACCAAAACTATAAGTTTTTTTATTAATCAAGTCATATGCACGTAAAATAAAAGTGACGTACTTCCTCTGCCTGAAATAAAATGGAATATTTCTCCAAACCCAATGAATGCAACAAGCTAGAAACAGAAAGGTGCTCCTCGCTCTACATAGAAGCCAATAGAAAACAAAGATTAGAATACACATGTAGGGAAAAAAATTTCACAAGAGTAAGATATAAAAATAATATGACATAAATGTTCCCACTGAAGAAATTAATCTTGTAAAAGCCATGAAATTTATTAACAAAAAAAAAATCTGATTTAGTGAAAAGAAATATCAGAATATTCAAAGACGCAAAAAAGGGACCACAAATGCATAGTTAAACTCTGAAACATGATCTATAGTGATTTAAGACATCAATTACACATATGATCAGTCTAAGTGGCATCTCAAGGAAATCAACAATTATTGGGCCAATTGGCATCAAAATACTTGCCCAAGTGCAGCATGCTTGGATGTTGACATAGAGTGCATGTAAATGCAAAACATAAAACTGATGAATATCTTTCCTGGAATATATTTACCATAAAAAATAATAATAATAATAAATATCCTCTTTTCAGAATTCCATTATACATAATCAAACACAGTTTTATGCTTCCTGATATCTTTGCCAAACCACATAAACTATGGTCTTTGTCTATTTTAAATTATTATTGCTTGGTTTGCTATTTTTCTCAACAGCATTTGCAAAAACAGGCATCCATCTACTCCTCCTGGGCTCCTTTGTAAGCAGTATAGCCAAAAAAAACTTGTAACTTGGAGACATTTCAAGTTGTCATGTAACAAATGCCATTTTCTCATGAAGCACAACTAAAAAATCTGCGACTCCTTTCTTATGGCATGCAAGAATTTCATCACTATTAAATAACAATGAATAATGTTCAGTTTCACAGCATAATATTCAGATCATGTCATCTCTTTTAAAAGGATAGATATCTTAAATGTTTGAGATAACTAATTCTTATACACCATGAATAGCTTATCTACCACTGATATAGAACTTTATCCTGGCTTGCCCACAAGGGAGATATTACTATAAAAAAAAGTGTGCAATTGTTTTTAAAACTCTGAGAAATATATGAGGCATCTCCAGAAACAGCATACATGTAATGGATCTTTCAGCAAAAACCTATGAAGTTTGTGCAATAAAATATAAAACACAGAACGGAAGTGACTTGTACCGCATATGAAGCTTTTTGCATAATGCCACTTGGTGGAGGAAGTCGCTGGACTGAGTTTGGAGCTTCAAGAAGTGGGCGAGATTTTGTCATAAAAGTTGTAGAGCCTGCAGATCTTGGTGGAATAACATCTTTGCTCATATGTGGAGGTCTTGAAGCATCAAATGATCTAAATGGTGGAACTTGCTGTAATACATTCATGTTCCTTGGCGGTGAGAGACCCCTAGAATTACCCATAACCCTGTCAGGGGATCTACACCTTAATCCATCCAATGTCCATGCAGAGTAAGATTTCCTCAATGATTCCATCTGGAACAAATCATCCGCACTTCTTGTAGGAGGAATACGCCTCAAAAGACCAGGCTTTGGTTCTGGCTTTTGCTGCCGTCTATCAACATTCATTGGAGTTTGAACGGTCCTCAACAGCTTCTGACGAAGATCCACATTATTTTGTCCTTCATTATCTCTTCGAGGTTGTCCTTTAGAACTTTTTTGCAAAAGTTTGAACCGAAGATCATCTCTGCTAACCCGGGAATCTTTAGTAATTAAAAAGTGCTGAAGTTAGTAACAGGAACAAGCAGTTGAAATATAAAATTCAATGATACTGCAAAACAGATACTTATTACCATTCACACCATTGTTATTTGGATTCCATTTATTACCATCTCCTCGTTGTCTGAGAAATGAAAATAAACCAATCAATTTTTAACTTGAAACCAGTATTCCTCCACAAATATATTGAAAAGAACAAATGAAAGAAAAAGATACATTTAAACTAAGAATCATGCTCCTGACACAATGGCTTCATATCTAAAGACATACGGTTGTTATACTACTAATGAGATTGCTGATTAATTTCGGGTTCCCATAAGAGCACGAAAACATGGTAATACGGAAACACGTTAAAATCTACTAACAATAAATAATCTCCAACAAAATGATCTATGAAACCAAAAGTTAAAGCAAGACAAAAGGATATTTCATACAAATGCACGAGTATGTCAGTAATAATATACCGTTTGTTCTTGGATTGGTTCCCATATAACAGGGGATTATCAGAATTACTTCCCAGTCTCTCTCTTAGGGATCGCTTACCACCAGAAGACAACAGAGAATCCGTGTGAGTTGTATCTGACACAGGTCCCGCCCTTTTCACAACCTTCAAAAAAGATTGGCAAAGTAGATTGAAGGCATAAGAAAATAGCTCACCCCAGGTTGCTGGTGCTCCTCCAGATATTAATCAACACAGATATTTCTCAGCTCGATAAAACAAACAGAGAGTATATCGTATAAAGATTCATGAGAGGAGGTAACAAATATCTACTCGGGCTAAATTTAGAGCAATAAATATGAAAGCCATAAAGCAAGGAGTAAACCATGACCGATTCACGAAAAGGAAAAAAATAAATAAAGGGATCATTCGAGCCACTCCTCAAAGCCTAACTGAAAGTCATAGAAAAAAATTCGAGCTCGAAAAGATTTAAGCGAAAAGAGATACCTGACCGCTACGCCCCAGGGTAATCGTGACCTGGGGCCTTGACATTTGAACCTGATCAAACAAATCCAGTTTCAGAAGCTCCGGAAAGCTGTACAATCGATCAACACTATCAATCCATGCTAACCAAACCGAACAAGAGCCATCATCATCTTCGATTCGAACACCGTACCCCCAACCCTAATTTCTAAACAGAGAACAGAATAAAGAAACCCCGTGTCTCATCAGTGGGGAAGAGAAGACCCGTTTTCCCTTGTTTCTCTCTCCTTGGATTAAACTTTATTTTTGCATTCACACTCCTATATTATAATATATTTGCATCTAAATCTTTTTATTTTTAGTATTTATATTGATCCCTCTATTTAGCATAATCATTGCATTTATACCCCTAATGTTCAATTCCGGTAACTATGATAGTTTAGTTTTATCAATAACCTTTAATAAGATAAAAATATATATTAAATAGCCAAATTACTGTATGACTAGGTTAAGTTTTAATGAATAAATATCAATTAAACAAATTAATATCAATAACTTCAGCTACAAATGCAACAAAGATTATAATATAAGAACATAAATGAAAATATAAGATAATATATGAGAATTATATGAAATATTTTTATTTTATAAATTGTTACATTCGTCATTTAATAAAAATTAACATTAAGGGTACAGCTGTAATAATTATGATAAATGGAGAGGTTATAAACACAAATAAAAAGAACAAGAGGATATAGACACAAATATATTATAATGTAAGGGTATGATGCAAAAAGCACTTTATATTTAACTAGCATGGTACAAATTTGTTCCCTCCCTCTACGTTACGTACCGCACATAGAGGGAGGGAACAAATTTGTTATTGTGCAAATTTTAAATGATAGGCAGAGTTTTAACTATTTTAACCGTATATTAATGATGTCTTTACAACGAATGATAAGAGCTTTTTGAGGAAGTCATGTAAATTGTTGGCATGCTTCCGAAGGGGTTTATTGTCATTATATATACTATAAATAGATAACATAAGAGGGAAGAGATATTGTAAAAGAAAGATACATGTACCTCTGTTCAGTAAAAGATGAAAATGGAATGAAATCATCTGCAGTGTTTTATTGCAGCATTCGCTGTAGTGGTCGTGAGATGTTGTCATGTGGAGCATCTCACGGCTTGTATTATTCATTGTTTTGTGTGGGGCCCACACAAGAAAATTCAAGCCATGAGATGCTCCACATGGCAGTATCTCACGGCCACTATAGTGAATACTGCAATATAAAGCTGCAGCAGATGTCATTTCGATGAAAATGCCCAGTCTTAAAGTAGAGCTATTTGCTTTGAGGTCCTCCAAAAGGAAATAGTAACGAATGAGAGAAAAAAAAACATATGAAGTAGGGTTCAACTTTCTCTTTAGGACAGAAAGGCTGATGAGACAAAGTTGCTTGTGGCACTTATAACTTGATATTAGGACTAGTGCTAAGTCTAGGAGCGGATCTAGGGATAAGATTAGGATTAGGTCTAGGAATAAGACTAGGATTAAGGGTAAGTCTAGGATTAAAATAGATGGTCCATATATGAAAGCTTATGAGTCTCTCAACCAACAAGGCCTTTTGGGAGAAAACTTGATAACAAAATCATAAGACCCATTGGGCCAAAGTAAACAATATCATTACTGGTGGGACTGAGGAATCATAATATGACTCGAAGTAAAAACACAATAGGTCTAAAAGTAGGACTAGAACTAGGTCTGAGACTAGGCCTGCGAGTAGGTTCAACAATAGGATTAAGACTTGGATGTAGGTCTAAATGTAGCACTAAGAGGGGTATGTCTAGGACTAAGGTTGGGATAGGAATAAGCGAAAACTACCACTAAGAGTAGGATTAAATATAGGATTAGGTGTAACGACCCAACCAAACGAGGTATTTCAACGATAGGATTAAGACTTGGATGTAGGTCTAAGAGTAGCACTAAGAGGGGTATGTCTAGGACTAAGGTTGGGATAGGAGTAAGCTAAGACTACCACTAAGAGTAGGATTAAAGATAGGATTAGGTGTAACGACCCAACCAAGTGAGGTATTGTTCACTTTGGGTCCATAATCTGCAGGTTTTAGAATCGAAATTTAGCTCTAATACCATTTGTAACGACAACAACTCAACCCAGCGAGGTATTATCCACTTTGGGCCTAAGCACGCACAGTTTTATCCTTAAAAGGCGTCTCACTAGATTAAGTGTTTACCCTGATTTTTATATTTTACCGGGCATTAATCTGTTTCCGATATGGGATCGTGATATCACATCAAGAGTAACTGAGTAGGACTAGAAGTAGGATTATTCATGCTACCATGAGACCAATGGATAGAAGATTGAGTTATGGCTCTGATACAAAATTACAAGAGACATAGTAGAGTGGTCTTGCTGCGTCACTCACTAGAGCTACAGGGGTCACACTCTAGCTTTTTTTTATCTCCCTTCTGATTATGGCGGATGATAAATCTTTTTAATTATCAATTTAAATATAAAAAAAAGGAAAATAGGAAAAGAAAGATATAATTGGCTGACTTACAAGATATAGAATTATTGAATTCGAAGTCTCAGCTTTATGGTTTCATTTTTCAGTCAAAATCATAATATTAATTTTGGATAATACATTGTGGTTTCTGTAGAGATCAATCTGAAGCCTAAGTAAAAAGATATTAATTTTGGATAATACATTGTGGTTTCTGTAGAAATCATAATATTACGAGGTGAGTTTTGTGAAGAAACAATGAAGCTGACTTTAAATCAATTGAGCTAATTTGACTGCACAAAGAAACGAGTTGGTCAGGAATTTAATTGAGAACAATGCAACATGCCTGTAGAAGAGTAATTAGAAGGGGAGATTAAATAAAATAAACTACAAAGGAAGAGGAAGTAGTAGGAAAGAGGATGGGAAAACAAATTCAGAAGTTTGTAAATAGCATACAAATAAATACACGTGCATGTTATCTAAACAAGCAAGTTTATGATACAACAGGTGGTTACATGTTTGCTGTTGCTTCCTTGATTTCTTCCAAGGAGATGGCCTGCATTGCAAGAGAAGTATCATGTCAGAGCAATCAAACTGAAATAATAACTACCGCTATAAATAAAGAGGGAGGTAAGTGTTGAGCTCCACAGTTTTTTGCTCTTTAACAGACTATAACCTATGGATGTACCACAAAAATGAAGGTTTAGTAATCTTCACTTTTCCAGTATGTCTCTGTTACATACTACGTTCCTTTAATGTTACAGGCTGCCAAAAAAATTTTCATCATTGTGCAACCCGTGTCATATAGTGTCTAGAGCTGAGGTAAATTCCTACTGGGAAGAATACATCACAAATCTCTTGGGTGTCATATTTGTACATCAAAATGCTAGACTTACAAGGATCTGGCTGTTTCCTCAAGACACTAAAATGCTTAGGGTGTGTCTGGTAGGACATTGAGTGCTTCACGAAAGAAGAATGCTACCTTCTTATTCATGCATGGGAAGCTTGAAACTAGACAAGATTAAATTGCTTTTATGGTCACCAACAATTACAAAAAGGTACTCACCAAACAAGATAATCAGATGTGCTAAATATTAAAGGTGTAAGAAGGTGGTTTTGGACATGTAAAGCGGAAACCTAGAGATTATAAGGTGTGAGGGGATGCATATTGAAGGGCCTAATAAATCAAGAAGAAGAACTAAAAAGATATGGATGGAGTTGATAAAACAGGACTTAATAAATATAAACTAACTGAACGTGTGATTTTTTATAGAGTGAGTTGCAGAGACAAGATTCGTGTTGCTGACACCACTTTGGTTGGAACTAGTTCATGTTGATATTGATTGACTAAATATTAAAGTTCCTTTATTAAGAGCCTTGTATTAATTAATTTAAAAAGGGAGAAATTCCAATTGCACAGGAACACGAAATTGGCCTCATCAAAAAGCTTCAAGGCCGATGACAGGTTATAAAGCCAAGTACATCATGACTCAGATTGGCAAGGACAAGGATCCCAAAATCACCTTAAAGCAATCATGGGTTGCTGCTGCTATTCAACCAAGGAGGTGAAAACAGATTGAAGAATCATCATACACACTTCGAGTCCACCAAAGAGATCACCAGATTCAAAAGACAGTGTAAAAGACATAGCCTCTCTCTAACGATAATGCCGCCCGTCTGGATTGATAAGCTTCTAGACAGGATGATTTTCTATTAAAATTTGACAATCTTATCCAAAAGAAAAAAATTTATATAGGAAACTGAGTCTTCCGTAAAAGATAGGTTCATACTTATTGAAGATTTATCTGAGTGAAGAAAGAATCATGTAAATGCTTCAAATTGAACTTCTCTTCTCATCCCCATAGACTGGGATTGCTATCTATACTATTATATAACCCAAAATGAGATTCTGGCCCAACGTTCTTTTTCCAGATAATACCACTTAGCATTTTCTTGAGACTTTTATGTTCCAAACAGATTGTAATGTTCAGAATCATTTGGCTATGTGCAGTATTGAACATGCACCTGCTAGTTGTTTCGGAAGAGAATCAACTCAGCACAAAATATTCTCCCCAACCTTGTACTCGGCCTCTAGGGAAAGACAGCAAAAGAAAGTATTACCATACCTTACCAAATTATAGAAAAAAAGCAGCCCTCTGCCCATCTCAAAGAAAATGGATGAGGGATGGAAAAACTGAGCTTGGGTGCAGCTCTCTGGATGTAGAAGGGACTACCAACAGACTGTTCATATAACTAGTGGAACAATTATAGCATATACAGTGAGATTATTAGGCGTTAGGAAGCTAGGAGAAACTCAAATTAAACTATTTGACACCTAAACAGTTTTCTACTTCAGGCCTTCAAATGCTTGCGTAACCAGTGTGAAGTTTGAAAAGTGTTGAAGAATTCAATATTAAAGAATTCAATATTGAAAATATTGAAACAGGGAAGTGCATAAAAACTAAATAAAAACATTGGTCAAAACACCATGTTGTGACATTTCAGATGTTTTTCCCTTTCATCATTTATAGAGAAATCATGGACAAACGCGACATTTTCAATGCTACACATTATAAATGATAGTCATTTTAGGCCACATCCAAAGTCGACTGGAATAAAATATGGAAATAATGGGTCACATATTTACCTGCTCTGAGCCAGCAAAATCATTGTCGGGTGTGAGAAAAAGCATGCAGTGGCACTCCTTCCTGCCAAGGGAGTGATCACTTACGATAAAAAGCAGTAGATCAAATGATTTCAGGGATATAATACCCTCAATATGAAACAAAAGGGGGGAAAATGTAAAAAGAAGAAGAAATAACAGAAAAGGAAAAAGGGAAAGAAAAATGAAACGAAGAAAGAAAAATAGCAATAGAAGACGAGGATAATATTCAGCAACTTACACAACAAATTATTTACATACATAACACTTAAATGCTTAGAAAATATTATGATTCTTATGAAAATCAGTAGTTTTATTCAGTTATGAAATAAAGGAAGAGAATACCCAAATTTCTCACAGTTAAGATATGCGAGAAGCATGGTTCATAACTTCATCTAATTTCTTTTAAGCCTAATGAAAAATTTTCTCTATTAGGGCCCATCATCTATGAAGAACAAAGAGAGTATATTGGAATCAATCTTTTGATACATTATAATCTCAATTCATGATAAAGAAGATATATCTACCTTTCCCTCATGGGAACGCATGGACAGTTCCAAAATCCCTGGCCTGCCTCAGCAGGCTTGTCATCATAGTGCCTGAGATGAAATGTGTTTTAGTTTGGAAAATTGTAAAATGACATGAACAACAACCTCATCTTCATTCTAAGACATATTAACGCAGGAAAGAAAGAGGCAAAAGAGTTCTTCTACATAAGAGAATTAGCATTCTAATATTTACCTACACGGGCATAGTGGAGCTCCAACTGTATCTTTATGGTCTGCCAATCCCTGTGCATCCAGCATGATGCTATTTAAAATTAGCTTTCACTTACAACACTCAGATTGAAAGATAAAACGATATATTAGGTATTCAGAATGGAAGAAATGATAAATTCTAAAAACCAATTTTTATAGGGGATCATCATATGTCCGTTGAAATTTGTTTTGTTCCCTTTTATCGAGTGAGAACTGCAACTCTTCCTATTCGTTTAAATCAAGCAAGGTATCTAAACACCAGGATCAGATCACCCTTTTGTGGTTTGACTGCCATATTGATCTCTCCTAACCTGAACAATTTAATAGAAAAGGCATCTAAGATCCCTTGAACTGGTAAATTTGGACAAGGTTCCAATCATAGTTTTAAATGCACTAAATGTACTTGGGAAATTAAGGAAAAAATTGAATTATTTCTTAAAATATCTAGGAAATAGACTCAAGCTCTTCACTTTCAGAACCTAATTTTAAAATTTAACAAAAAACTTCTTCTGCTATTTCACAAAAATAACGAAAATTTTGAATATATAGGTTTTGTTTGAAGCTAAAAAACCTGGTAATTTCTGTTTTTCAGAATTATGGTTCTAAATATTATTTTTGATAGAACCTTGTTAAAGGGAACTTGAAAGGAAATTGTTTTATTCAGCCCAAAATTTCACCAAATTTAGGAAATATTAAGGAACTTTGGAAAAATTATTAAATTTTTAGTCAAAATCTAAGAAAACTTTATATGAGTATAGCTACACACTGAATATCAAATATATGCTACAAATAATATGAAAGGACCTTGGAAAGCAAGGCAAGGATGAACTCTTTCTCCCCAAATTATCCTTGTGATACATTGTAATAAACCCCCACTCTATGAACAATTCATCTTTTAAGTAAAATAATAGCTAAATAGAAATAAAAGTGTGGGAATAGAATAATTAACCAACACAACCTTTAGTCATTTAGTGTCCCACCTTTGCTGCCACTCTCTTAACTGAACAGTAAATTTGTTCAATTTAACAAGTTATGTTTCTTATACCATAGTGACCTACATTAACTATTCTGTCAATTGATCCTTAACTTTATCCTAGTCACTCTTAGGAACTTTCTTTTGTTAATTCATTTTTTTCTTTAGCAATAATATCTGTAAAAGCTAGCGAATAGGGTATTAGGCCTTTCATAACCCTCAATAAGAAAGATTTGGCCACCATATAATAGTATGTATAATTGAATGAGTAAATCCTCAGATAAAGAGGCACATTATTTTGCGGAATAGTATTCAACAGTAGGCTTGATTCAGTGTCTTGAACACATTCTTTTCTCAATTTTTGGTTGGAATAGAAATTCAGGATGCTATTTTATTTGAATGCTTTAGATCAATTTTCAAGTGCATTAGTATCTTGTTACCATTAAGCTGCAAGATGGTAAAGTAGATGCTAAAAAATCACCACAATTACATTATCCTCCATTTTTCTTTTTAAATTTTACTTTTTTATAGCACCAATAAGGGACCTCCTTTCAACCCCCACGTCTCCACCCTGTCCAGATCACACAAGCACACCAAAAAGAGAGCTGTAATGTAGATAAACAAAACACACAAGAAAAGACCATGTAAAGGTTCCACAAGGGAAATGATTAATGATATGAAAAAATGGAAAAAAGCACACATGAAATTTTCAATTAACAAGATGAAGAACATGAACCAAGAAATGATAATGTAGAGACCATCTAAATCACATTTTGTTGCAAAGATTAGTAAATGCACAGTTTGTTAGTAATTTTTTCAACCTTGATTACAACAGAGGTAACTCCTTTGTCAACACAGAAATATGTTCCTGACCTACGAGCATACTGCTCTGAAAACTTCCTCATTATTTCAACAGACTTGTCCGATGGCTCCACTGCAACAAGGAAGAATATGCGGTCATATTTATATAATAGATATAAGATTTTCAACAGATCTGAAAAAGAAGAAAGTTTGCAATGATGTAAAATGATCTCCAAATTGAAAATGAGAACATGAAGTCAATATATATCATATGAAAGCCAGAAAATTGTATGAGCATCAGGCTGTCTCTGTTGGGCATTTCTTGATATTACTGCAGGTTTTGCAATATAATCAGCCCTCTTTATTTTTTGCTTGCATTTGTCATCGTCTGCTTTATTATGCCCAAATGCTCAAAGAATAAGTCAATAATACATCCAACAGATGTGAAACTTAAAGCCTGTTTCAGACATTCTAGAACCATAATGGTTGGATATAAAGAACTAACAACTACATTTAAAGTTCCAAGAATACATTTCATCTTCTGCTCTGGCTTCAAAATATATTATGATGTCACAGAAGATGAAGATCAACTCACTGCACATGAAAATCCTCATGTATCTTTCTTCAAGAAGAATAAAAAGCATTTGATTACAAACTGTCAATGTCATCTGCAAAACTCTTCTATTACCAAGATGTCATTTGTTTTCTTCCTTTTCTTTTTGATTGTTTGTTTGAGGTGCTAACTTCGTCAGACCATGTAACTTGGTTGAAAAGTTGTATATACAAACAAATTTAGTGATTAGCTACATCAAGATTTACATGACATGAGGGAACTACGTACTAACAACTGAGAGATAATTTGCAATTTGATGCGTACCTCATATAAGATAACCACTTGAATTAGAACATTATAAACGCAGCTAAAAAGAATCGTTGTGAATGAAGTTCAGTTAAGATAAACACAGGCCGCAAAGCAACGGAAAAGGATACAATATTTATTCTTTCCAACACGAGATCATGAAACTTGATCCTAAGAGGCATCCGACCACGGCCAATATGATTAACTCAGATAGTAAGGAAACATCCTTCTTAAATCCATTAACTTATCCGCAACTCTATAAAGAGAATTTCCATCAAACAGAACTCCACAATTGAGTGATTCAATCAACCAAAAACATTTCGAAAAGAACAAACCAGACCAACACAAATAACCAGAACCTAGGGTTTGGAATATCGAAATCGAATTGGTTGCAAAGAAAAGCAACAAAAACTTCATGTATAATCATAGAAATCGAACTAAAATTCGCAGGTTGCTACCTTGGGCTCGGATTACATGGCGCGAACGTTTGGGAGGAGTTGCGAAGGTCGAAATGCCGACACCGTAATATGAGGCTTGCAGCGCCATGGCGATCGATGCTGGAAACGAAACTCCAACTCTTCCTCTGAGCAGAGCTAATATGGTGTTGTTTCACTTGTTACCACAGGAAATGGTGTTGTGTGACTCTGTCTCTTTGGGGGGTATTTATAAATAAGCCAAAAGAGGAGATCAAAAATTAAAGACATGCGCGCCACTCGTTCGATAAATCGGCGATAACAGGTGGGCAGAGTATTAACCAAACATGTTCCGAGAATGGCTTTATTGACCTTACTGCCCTGAATTTCTCTAGGCTATATTGCTCTAGGATGAGAGTGCTTTTTGGTCATTTTGCGTTTACGTGATTTTGTGTCAAACGGAAGAAATTTCTGTCGATTTGTCCTATTTCTGGGTTGGCATTCGTGGATGGCCTTTCAAACGATCGATTATGATAATCTAACTAGTTTATCCTTTATTCCTCAAACTAGATAAAGCAAAATATTGTAATAAGTTTCTTTAGTTTAGTTTATTGCATCCTTACTTTGGCATGAGGAATGTTATGTGTTTAAGGCATCCTTTTTTCTTACTTTTGAACTATTTTTTTTTCTTATTAGTGGGTTTTACACAAGGGTAAAAACCCTATGGATGTATTTTATAGAAGCAATTGGCCTTGGAATTCAGGTTGAGAATTGGAATTAAGCTAAAGAATTGTAAATTATATGTTTGGTGGAAGAGAAGGACTAAGAGTTAATTAAGAATCTCTATTCAATTTCATATGATTGGGTTTAATCTTCCCTTAATTGCAATTTTTTTTGCACCTTTCCCTATTGTAGACACCTGATTTTTGCACCCCCAAAATAAAGAAAAATGAAAAGTCAAACTAAAAGTCAAACCCTGAGGGGGTCAAAAATTAACTTTTTGATTCAAGTAAATTTGGCCATCAAACTTCATCTCATTGAAAAGAGCATTTCGACACGGTTCCAACGCAACTGAATTTGCTGGAATCGGAGTCCGGATGAGGAAGTTATGAGCCGGTCAAACTTTTGGGGAAGCAAAAGTTGACTTTTTGCTTGACCCCAATTCAGCTGCCAAACTTAATCCCAGTGGATAGTGTGTTCCGAACTGATTCCAACGACACCAAATTTGCTGAAATCGGACATCGGACGGAAAAGTTATGGGCAGTTGAAATTTCAAAGAAAGCTGCCCATGTGGCAAAACAACAGCAAAAAACAGAATAAATGAATTAAATAAATAAAATAATCATATCTTTATTTTTTAATATTATTTTAATAAGAGAATCTCGTTTTATAATAAAATAATAAAAAAAATCGGATAAAAATCTTTAAATAAGTCAAATTTAATAAAACATTTGAAATCCAGCATTTTAAAAACGTGCTGGACCGTATTTGAAGTACGGGCGAGGCATGCCTGTATTTCAAGTACGGGCAAGCTTCTAGAAGAGGACGCGTGGCGGGACACGCGTCCCGTACGGAAGAATCTGCGATAATTGCAAATATTCGTTTTTCGCCCGTATTTGAATTACGGGCAAGGCACGCCCGTACTTCAAGTACGGGCAAGGCATGCCCGTAGTTCAAATACGGGCACGAGAATTTTGCCTATAAATAGAGAGGCCACCCCCCTTCATTTGGACAAGCCTGATCTCCATAGGCCCTCACCCTCTCCCTCTTGTCCTAACCACGGCCAACCCCTGCCCAGGTGCTGCCACCCCAGTTCCAAATACCAGAATACCCAAAATACCCCTGAAATGCTGCCAAACCTTTTCCCTTTCATCCTTCAGACATAGAAAACCCAAAGAACCCTTTTCAAAACCCAGCTTATGAATCTTTGGAGGACGCGGAAGCGCTGCCCAAATTCTCGGAAAACCCAGAACACGTGAGGAGTGAAAGGTAACAGTAAAAGTATGCTTTTGGTAACTTTGAATACATGAAATTCAATTCTTCATGGTCTAATTTCCTCTATTATTTGTTTTGCCATTCGTTTCTCACATGTGTTTCTCTTATTTTTGCATGGTTTTGAGTCCCCCACATTCCTCATAATAAGAAGGAAATTCCATTTGAAGGGAGGAGGATAAACTTGAGTTCAAAATAAGAATAAAGGATCTTTAAACTAACTTCAATGGGTTTGTTTTGATTACAAGGGATTTGTCTCCCATAATCTGTTGTAAATCATGCTTTCCCCCTCTCCTATCCTTCTTGATAAAGGATCATAAGTGGTTCAAGGAAAAGTTGGTCTCATCGACACCTGCAAAAAGAGAAGAAAAATGGTTCCTTAAGCCAAATGAAGCAAAATGGAGTAAAATGCATTACTGTGAAGAAGCTGGAATCTCTGTAGACGTCGCCGGAGCACCCAAGGAACACGCCAGAACGGATCCCAAGAGAAATCGGCACCAAATATGCAAAGTTGGTTGAGCCCGTCAACTCAGAACGGTTTAAGCATGCCCGTATTTGTTTCACGGGTGAGCTTCAACCGGATTTCGTCTACGGGCAATGGCCGCCCGTATAACAAACACGGGCCCATGTAAATATAACTCAAAAAATGTAATTTTTGGCCCGGTTGGACTTAACCCGACCTGAACCGGCCGGAATAGACCCTTAAGACATTTTTGGGCTGTTTTGAGCCCACTTGTGGACCTTGGATCTTACTAGGCCCACCAAGACCCCCATGGGCCCACCTTAGACCGGTCTATACCAGGCCCGTTTTCAATAAAACGGACCCAAGGCCACTGGACTTTGGCTAATGGGCCCATTCCAGGCCCACCAAGCCCAAACTAAAATTGTAAATACATAAAACTTAATAAAATAACTAAATGGGTTACCCAATAACCCAATTGGGCCCAAGGCCCAACCATGGCAGCCCACGGGTCTCCCAACGGGACCCGGGTCTGACCCATTCCACTTAAATCAATAAAAAGATAAAATCAAATAAAAAGGGACCCACACCTTCAGAGGGCCCCGCCAGACTCAACAAGGTAGCATGCTGGTATAGGAATGGTGAACTTGACTCAAAAAACCAGGGAGACCCGAGGGACCCGTCAGATCGATGGGGCAGACCGGGGTGTCTTTAGGACTTCCCCGGATCGTAACCGAGGACTTAGCTAGAACTCTGAAAAGCCGCAGACCAGACTTAGACCCGGTTAGGGCAAAACCGTGTCTGCCTGCACTCTCAGGCAGTGGCGACTCTGAATATCCCGAGGCACGCACTAAAGGTGCGCCCGGTGTGCGATCTAGGATCGATTTTAGGTGCGCACACCCATCTTTTATAGTTCCACATCAAAGAAATAGGAAAGTCCATAATAGCTTTTAATGGCATCAAATAACCTACCATCAACTATCACCATCACTACCACCACCATCCTTACCACCATTGCCGCAACCATCATCACAATTACGACCATCAACAGCATGCAACCTATGTTTGGAATAAATTTGGCCTTGATTGAATAATTAAACGCTCCTTTCACTACTTTTCACAGCCAATTAGCTACTTGGAAAATAAAATTGAAAATTAGTTTTTAAAGGATATCACAAACGTAGCCTTACCTCTTTTCCTTAAATAACTGCCTTTTCTAACAAGAAAAGCTAAAAGCTAAAAAGAACTTGATCATTTCTCCCCTTCCTCCTTACCAATTCAAAAGTAATAAACTTAAGGACTGTCTTTTCTATTTTCAAAAAGATGCTTTGAAAAGTCAAATGTTAAAAAATGTGTAACTTTTCTATTGTAATTGCGTTTCAGTCCGAAATTATTGTTGCTCGATTAATCACAAATTTTGTGATTGATCAACAAAATGTTCAATTACACCAATCGAACAATCAACATTGAGATTTGTCGATGAATCAAGTGGTATTTTCGATTAATTGAAAAGTTGCGACGATTATCGAAGATTCACGATAAACTAACATGAATCCGTGGATTATTAAACTTGTATCTTTTGAAGATTTAACTTATATCATACAATGATCATGCTTGTTTCCATGATGGTCAACCTAATATTGCATGTATCCCATGAAGGTTGTACTTGTATCCATCGATGATTCGTCTGATATCCTTAAAGATCTAACATGTATCCTTTAATGATTTGAAATTTCGATTAATTGGAATCTTAAATTGTTGTTTTACGATTAATTGAAAGGTATTCGATTGATTGAAATTCATGAACGCATGATCAAAGCACGATTAAAACCTGATTCATCGTTTGTATGTTCATTCGGTTTCTATTAATCATACATTTCGTACAATTAATTGAAGGGTAATTTTTGAATTTTGAAAAGTGTTACAATGATTTTGACTAATCGTAAATTATGCGATTAATCGAGCTACAATGATTTCTCTGACTAAAATACAATTACATGAGAAAAGTTGTACCTACGTCTTTTAACATTTGACTTTTAGAAAAGATGGTCCTTTCAATAATTTTCCCTAAACCTAAAAACCACTCGTCTCGGCACCTGCAAACTCAGCATTTTTTTTAGTGGCCAGTTAGTCAACACAACAGTTAAACAATAATAATTTGACCTTCACTCTTGATTGGTCTGTTCGTATTCTTCAGACGAAATTCATCGTTTGGTTCGATTTCGGGCTGGCCGGCTGCAAGCCATCTAAGTACATATACTCTTGACGTTCCATATATCCATCCAACAATGCAAGCGTAATGATCAAAAGACATTCAAGTGTGCGCTAGATATAATGATTAAAATCATTTTGCTGGAGAAGTTATTAATGAATTATTATCATTGCTTGAAAGAAGCCTTTGACACCACAACATCTTTATAACAAGAATTGCATGAATATAGCAGGTGGGCAGGTGGGATCAGATGCTCGGAATGAGGGGAAAACAATACACCATCTCTATCAGTTACTTGAGAAGTGCTAAAAGAAAAATAATATTAGCAATAACAAAAATCTATATCTATATCTACACTATATTATGTTCATCTTTCTCAAAATGCCTTTACTCTTCTTTGTTAATTAAGATTCATTAATAAAGAGGTATAATAGTACTATCAATCTTAATTCATTTCAAACATAATCAGTTAAAAAACTTTCCTTCCAACCTCTTCCCTTAATTAAAGTCTATTTACATCCCTTCCCTTTCTAAATATGTGCAGTACTGCATGTGCACGAAGGGAGCAAAAGCAGAGAAGTGCAGTTTAAAGTTAAACATGAAGTCATTAAACTTGAAATTACCATCAAGTATTTTACAAAATATATGGTCATCTGACTTGCATGCTTACGATTGATCAGAGGATGAAGTTAGCATAAATTTTACATGAAGTTTTAAGAAAGAGGGCTTTCTACAAATGATTGATATGATCAGTACGAAAGTAAATTAAACTCCCAAGCATGATGAAGTTTCATATATAAAAGATACATATCCTCAAACACCCAGCTTAATTTGCTTAACACTATCATTAATGGAGGAAGCTCAAGAACATTGATTATCCGGTTAGAACATTAATTTGCTTAACACTATCATTAAGGGAGAAAGCTCAAGAACATTAATCATCAGGTTAGAACACTTGGCATACCAAAATTTTTACAAAAAATTATAAGCATGAGCATGCAATATCTGGAAGCTATATAATTAATATCAAATAAGAAAGACCCTGGAAGTTAAGTATAACAAATTTCCTGTATATACATAACAATAAAAATACTTAAACGCCTAAGCAAGTCTTCTTGAGAGAATGAAATCAAATCATGCATTGAGTGGTTAAGTGAGACAAATTTTCATGAGTTTTTTTTAGTAAATGAAAAAGTATATATGCTTAATCTTTCAAGTGGGTCTTAAAAAAAATTATGAAATGTTTGTATGGGAGACATGAGAACTAATTATCTTGAAAAAATCTTTATCCCCTTTTTGTTAATAAGTGAGGATTACCATTGATGGATAGTTAGGCTAGCCACTTCTAACAAGCATTGGATATATATTAGTGAAGAGAAATGCTTATTGCAATTGAAAATCTTAGCATCTCTAGTTCTAAGTCTTCCTAGCTCACTGCTATTTGTGATATACATCAATACCTTCCCATGTAATACGTATATACACATGTCAATACTCATCAAATACGTAAATTAATAACATGTACATAAAAGAACAAATACCATGTAAAACACAATGAACAGACCAAAAAACACAGCCATATCTATGGATGTTGGTGCAATTTGTTAAAAGTCAATTACAAATCAATGTCAAGAGAGATACAAAGTAATGAACAGTGGATGAGAAATCGGCGAACCGAACCTCTCCCACAGAGATATGAAGCAAACTGTGGTTGAGAATGGCATCCTTACGCCAAGACTCCTCTAACATAAAAAGAACCCAACAACGATAGAGGTAGCCAAGATCAACACCTAAAAAGGACATTAAAACGCCATTGGCATGCCTTTCTAGAAGATACACAGAAAAGACTATACAAACTAACAATAAATACCAAAGATAGACCCAATACAGGGGTAACCGAAGCCAGCTTTCCAAACTGGAGTAGCCGGTAGCAACCCCCCACCATCATCCCCATCTGTGTCATTAGATTCTTCAACGGCTTCTTCCATCTACAGCAAGAATAAAATCAACAAAACCACTAGAATGACTAGATCTGGAAACCAAAGGAAGCTCCTCGAGGAGGTGTACACAGTGGGGCTCCGATCGCTTTCTGACGAGGAATCGGCAACACGCTCCCAAAACCTAGCTTATCTCCGGAACCCCAGCCCTAACCTCGTCAGTACCCAACACAAAAAGAATATGACTCAAGGAGACGGCGAGAGGACCGATTTGAAGACACTCGCCAGAGATAATCGGAAAATACAATGGATGAAAAACGGTCACTTGCACCAGATCACGAACCGGGGAGAAAATTGCCTCGAGCTTCTTACGCTTGCCTCAAGAACTAATCATCTTGAAAAACATCTTTATCCCTTTTTTTTTTAATATATGAAGATTACCATTCATGGAAATCTTAGCATCTTCAGATCTCAGTCTTCCTCACTGCTATTTTGTGATATATATCGATATCTTCCCATGTAATACGTATATACATATATGTCAATATTCATCAACTACATAAATGAAAAACATGTACATTCAAGAACAAATACCATGTAAAACACAATGAACGTACAGACCAGAAAACACAGCCATATCTATGGATGTTGGTGTAATTTGTTAAAAATTAATTGCAAATCAGTATCAAGAGAAAACACCTCGATCCACCTTGAATGTTTACTGGCTTCAATAAGGAATAATGGGGGAAATTATTGTTTCTTCACAATCCATTCAGGCTGGAAAGAAGGAAAAAATATCATTTTGACCTTTTAACCCAGAGAGGCCATAAACCCTAGTTCATGAGTGGAGTACTCCTTTTCTCAATTCTCATGATGGATGCAGCGGCAAAGTTCTTGAAAGCCTATCAGAATTCAAATAGAACTATTTGATTACATATATTGCCAATTATAAAATTTTATTGTCATCTCATCCATACATATGTCTAGATCTCCAAATAGTAACCTGCACCAAACAAAACGTTCAAAAAAAGGAAAAAAGAACAAATCTAAGGACACAGAACCATTGATAATATTCAAACCAAAAGGGAGAGCTGATTACCATTTTCAATTCAAACGCAAATACACATACCCACACACCATAATCAATATTTCTTGTATTTCGTCTTACTATTGTTCTTCTGCAAATCACTCAAACCAAGGCCGGTCACAAACCTGTAACTAAGATAACCTTTTTCGATCTATAAACTAAAATGAAGAAACGCATAGGCAAAGCTCCCAAATTAACTAGTGTAATTTGCTTGATTAGCAAATGATCGGACCAAGACGCTTGATTCCCCGAGAGAGAAGGGTAGGAACGGTGAAGTTGAACACCCTTTGAAGGAAGACCCGTCACTCAAACGTGAACGGAGATGAAAGGTAGGGTTTCTTCTTCATCAGTGAACCCATCTTAACTTTCAGATCTTCTTTTCTTTGTGTTGTTCTGGACAGCTCAGGGGGTGCTGTTGAGGCTAATGGGGTTGGTGGTTGATAACAGATGGCAAGACAATAATAATGGCGACGGAGGAGAGTCCTGGGAAGACATTGAGAGGAAGGAGGAGAGGGCATGATGATTACAGTTGGATATTCGCGTTGAAAGAAGGAAAGAAAATCCAAGCTTTTGCGTGCCATATAGCTAATAGGTCAATCTCTCTCTCTCTACGGAAGAATTATTACGAAAGTTTTCTCTCTCTCACGGAAAGAATTATTATGAAAACCATGACGCTATCTTTTTCGTGCCTTGCACCTCTACCCTAAATGCCCGTCAAGTCATTTTATGGTGGAAGATAAGTCCGCAATTATAGGAATGCATGTGCCTGTGAGAGAGAAAAAATGTGCCTTGCGAGACAAAAAATGTTGAGAGGAATTCGTCAAATCGGCGGATCAAAGGATTTTCATTTAAGGTGGGCAGTGCAATAGAGAATAGAAGATGTCTCTAAGCTGAAATTAAAAGGATAGTGGGCATATTGAATATTCTAGATGGAACAAACTATATATTTATTTGTAAATACAAGAGGTTTTCGTAATTTTAGGGCGAGCAGTTATATGTATCTCTACCCTAAATGCTCGTCAAGTCATTTTATGGTACAAGATAAGTCCGCAATTATAGGAATACATGTGTATGTGAGAGAGAGAAAAAAGGTTAAGAGGAGGGGGCCAAATTGGCGGAGCCAAGGATTTTCATTTAAGATGGGCAGTGCAATATAGAATAGAAGATGAACTGGTTGAGTTAAAAGGATAGTAGGCAAATTGAATATTCTAGACGGAACAAACTATATATTTATATGTAAATGCAAGAGGTTTTCGTAATTTTAGGATTGCTGCCCACCCTAACCTATATGTAACTCCGGCCCTAGCGCCAACGATGGTAAAGCCCTTGTGGGTTGTGGCTACACTTGGTTAGCTGATCTTAACAAATTAAAGGAATGTATATTTAGATAGCTTTTTCCGAAACTTCGTAAGTCATTCGAATTATATTATATATAAATTCCTTTTGAAACTGCGCTCTGTCCATATAAATAATATTGCTTTTTAAAATAAAAAAGAATTGAACTAGTTAAGTGGGTCGAGGTTGGGTTAATCAGTTTACATGGGATGGCAATTTGGGTAAGCCAACCATTGCACCCCCAGGTTCAATGCTTGTATTTCATTATAATCATTAGTCAATGCCCAACACATATTTTCTGAGACAAATGACACAGCTCGCATGCTTTTGTGATTACTAATTACACCCCCACCGCAGGATGTATATTCTATTAGCCATCAGTTTGACCGTTTGAGGATCGAATTGTTCTCCTCGGAGTATCTGTTTCTGGCAAGTTCTTCTCCTCTAAGTATTATGACTTGTTTCCTCCACAATATCCGCATCTGCAATCATGCAATCATTACATTTACGAATTGTCCAACTCATAATAATTCTTTTCCATTCGTAATAACTCTTCATTTATCCACAAAATTAATTTGTATGCGCCATTCGGTTCCATAAAAAAAAAAAAAAAAGCATGTGCCATTCGGTTCTATTACAGCGAGGGATGTATTATATGCATGGTTTACAGTTTCAATGCAATTTGTATGTGCCATTCGTTTTTTGAGAGGTATCGATGCGTTTCAATGCAAGAAAATCGTTTATTTATAAATCGATCAATTTTTTTGCGGCGTGCCAAACGAAACAGGCGATAAAAAGAGAAAAAATTGATTTTTTAAAATTTTCATTGGTGAAACGAAACGGCGTGCCGGCAAAATTTCGACAGAATAAAAAAAATCAATTTTTTTTTCCAATTTTTTGCCTTCTTGATTTTTCCGGTGTTTCGGCAATTTTTTCAAGGATCAACACGCCCATCAGCATCGAAACTCAAAACCTTGATTATATGAGACATGTATTTATCCTTTTTTTTTTTTTTTTTTTCTGTTCCTAGAAATATATTTATCTTCGACAAATCGACACAACCCGCTTACCCTAGCCGTGCCGTGCTGGGCCGTGTCCCCCATCACAACACGGCTATTAACTTAGCGAAGCCCATCCAATTACATTCAATAGGCTTCATAGGATTTAGGCCCGTCCATAACTGCTTTATTGTAAAATTAATTTAGCACAAGCAGTTTTGGAAGGCACTTAGTTCAAATGGCAATGATTTCCATTGGGGCCCTCTTCCCTCTTATTGCATGATGAGCAATGTTGGTTTAGCAAACGCCCAGCATGAGCTTAGGCAAGCTGTGCCTTGACATTGGCGACCCTTGGCCCAATACTTTATAAGCATTAGGCCCGGCCCATTTACAGCCTGTTTAGCTCATTATTCTCCAATGCCTCTAGAAGCATCATGAATTATATTTAACATTCATTTGGTCCAATCTTTATACATAATTAAAGCAAAGTTCTAAGGATTAATTATTAAAAGCCTTCCTCTGATAAACATGACAAAAGCAAAAGTCATGTAACACCACACCATTCTTTTAACGTGGCATAAACGTATATAGGCACTTGCAAGACGAAATATTAAGTCGTCTGATTATTTTTAACTTAAAAGTAAAGCTTATGCAAAAGGTAAATGATTAATGAAACATTACAAGTATGCTTAAACATGTGGCAGAAACAGACACGCAGAAAACGTTTTCAAGGAAATATAAAGAAAAGAAGTTTGAAAACAAAGAAAGAAAGCATTAGGCACATAATTAAAGTGTAGTGGCTTGGGAAATGACTTTTAACCTAACCTCTACCTTATTTGTAGTTGATTAATTATTTAGATTAGATCTTTAAGGCCGCATGGAACTAATTCATTATTAAATAGTTAGAGATATTTAACAGAGCAGTTTTTTGTTACATCACATAGATTTCATTATTTCAACTTTCAAATCACTTTCAAATGTAACAAAATAAGCATCCACTACAAAAAAGAAGACATTCAGCGGCGGTAGAGTACCGCCGACAAAAGAAAATCTACCGCCGGTGAAAGAATAATTGGCAGAACACCTCCCGTCACAGGCAATAAAGTTGCAAATTCTTTTACCGGTGGAACTTGTGGCAGTAAAAGAATGATAAAACGAAGCAAAACATGACGGCTTTCTCTTTCCACCGACAATAATTCATATTTAGCGTCGGTAATTTTCTACCGCCGGTTTTATTTTTATTATTTATCGGCGGTAAGGATTAGCCGTCGGTATTGGGGAACAAACAGCAGGGCAATCGTGCTGCCGATGAATATGAATTACCAGCTGAATTTTACCACCGGTGTTAAATTGTTATTAGAGGCTGTAAGTTTTATCGCCGGTAAAATTCATTTTTATAAATCCAAAACATACGGCGTTGGTTTCTATTGCCGGAAATTGGTTCTTTTAGAGGCGGTAACAGCTACCACCGCTAAAGCTAACACCTGCATAAGACAAAGATTTGTTAGTTTTTCTTGTAATTTCCTTTCATTCATAATACAAGTCCACCTGTATTACCTATGATCAGTAAGACAGTTACTAAAATCACAATATAAATGTGTTGAAAGCATAACTAATCACATGATATAATCCAAGTTTACTCTAAATACAAAAAGGAAACAAGAAAAGTAATTTATCAACATCCAAAATATCAAAACACAATATCATTTTAACTAAACATCAGGTCTCCAATTAAGCACATGATCTGCATCCCTGCATGAATATTAAAAATTCATTAGTATGTAATTGTACTTTGAATTTTATACACTTTAAAAAACGTTAAATGAAAAGAAAAAATAAGAGATAAACACTCAATTTAGCAACTACGAACCTCAAATAACAAGATCTATTAATGATCAGGAGGGTTGTCTAGCGTCTGATTTGAAGTATTGTCAGCTTGGAATGATAGTCCAGCCTATAGTATAAGTAACAAAGATTAATCATTAAATATGCATACTAAGATGATGTAAAAAAGTTAAAACACTTTAATTATTGTATGCATACTACCTGTCCTGCAAATGAATTGAATAAGCGCCGAAGCTCTGCTGTCTCTCTGTTATCCTGCTCCATCTGTTCCTCTCGTAGTCACCTCTCCTCTTCTAATTGTTCCTTCACTCTATTTAATTCTTGCAAATTAGCTAAACGGCTTGAGGAGGGGCCCCACATTTTAGTGGGAGTGACGCCCATCCCATAACATCTAACTCGACCATGGGTGTCAGTTCCCATGACCTGTGTGTAGATGTTGTCACGAGAGGTACCATCAGGCGTGCCGGCAACTATAAGATTCCTCATTTGCTCTTGCCAAATAATAAAAAACAACGATAAGAACACGCTTTTCATGAAATTATTGCAGATAATTAACTCTTAATTTTAATTCAACATACAATCTTATTTGCTGCATCCTCATTAACCCGGGTACCTTCTTTCCGTAGATGCGTATAGATAAAGGTCTTTGCTCACCCTGACAATTCCTGGATGAATTAATGTCGGCAACATGGTTTGGTCAAAAAGCTGCACTAGTCGTTTAACAAATTAAGTGTTTATTTTCATACCAAAAAATTAAGTGTTTATTTTATTGATCAGAAATCCTTCGATGGAACTCTATAATATTGATGACCAATTAAATGTAGCATTCAGGTAAAACTATTTTTTCTTATATACCATTTTTAAGATGTAAATTTGATTCTTGTACCATATAAATAAAATTTATATTACAGAACCCAGCTTAAAAAGTTAAGGTAAAAGATAATAGAAGCTAAATAAAACTGAGTTTTTCTGGAAAGTATTGACCAGTGTAAGAATTAGCTTTAGCCTCACTAACCTGCATTTCATTATAACAATGGGCTTTTAAACATTTTATCTCAAAATCATAAAATTGACGAACATTGTTTTCTCTAGAAAAAGAGAGGATGAGATCATGAGAGTGAGTTCCAGACCTAGTAATCCATTATAAAGCTAGCTAATCGAATAATGGCTTTGCAGGTGTCTCCTGAAGCCCCACATTTGAAGCATCACTCCTATACGATCCCAACATAATAAAGAGAGCACAATCTCTAGATGACAAGAATTAAGAGAGAGAGTGTTAGATAAGTGGAGGACATGGTAGAGACCATTATACCTAACCCCGCATCACTTTTTACCATATATATTAATCCCTAGTGGTTTTAGATGTTTAATTATATAGATGGTAGAATCATCAACCACTTGCTTAAATTTGGGATCATCACTAACAAGATAAAAAGGCATGATTAATTACTTTAAAACTATTTGTCCCTAATACCTAAAAAATCAAAGATCCAGAGCCCCACTATAGCCTTCTTCAGGACTCATGTCCATTTAAGTTTACATAGTTGAGGCTTTTAGCTTTTGCATTTTTAATGAAGGATGACACACACCTTCAAGCACCTGAAGAGAAAAAAAAGAAAAAATCTCTCTTTTTTCCTTTTTTTCATTTGAAAGGACGTAAGGTTTTAGCTGAGAGGATGCTTTCTTCCTTAACCAATACAAGCTTTATTAATTTTTCAGAGCGAAGTAGGGTCAGTTAGTTTGTTTCTATGTGAAGAGGCAAACAACCTTCAGCTAATATCTAGAGACTACTATGCACAATGCATTAAATTAAGCCTGCCGTCAAAGGCCAAGGGAAATCAACCATCAATATCTGACTGAAACTCCATTACAGGGTCATCACCATTGCAACACTAGTTCAAGGCTTCAAGAACAAATCCTAAAAGGAAATTTAAAAACACACACACACACAAAAACTGCCAATATTCTCAGACGTCTCTGTACAGATGAGGGTTATTAAAAAGAAAAGAAAAAAAAATTCACTAAGAAATGGGAGCTGAAATCTGCCAGACGTTGATGTCACAATCCAAACTTCCACTGTAAACAAGGTACGAAGGAGTATCAGAGCATGTTTTTGTATCATAACGATCAACAGCCGCAGCCAGGCACTTGATAGGGCCTCTGTGTCCTTCCAAGACTGCCAAGCAACAGTAACTTTTCTTTACACCTCTTCTCCAGATTCTAACAGTTTTATCTGCTGATCCACTGCAGACCAAATCAGACACCACAGCCAAGCACAAGATGGGCTTCGTGTGCCCCCGAAGCGCACCCACAACCACCATATGACCACCCGCACAACCACCATCTTTCTCCCAAACCACTATAGATCGGTCACAAGCACCCGAGTACAACACAGACCCATCTGTACTTAAGGCCAAGGCATTAACAGCTGACTTGTGCTTCTCCAGTGTAGCTACTAGTGAATGCTTCTTCTCTTCTGGGAGTTTCCTCCAAACCTTGATTTTCTTATCAGCGGAACCAGTATAGACATACCCATCATTGGATAAAGCCAGAGCATTAATGGCGTCATCGTGTGCGTTCCAGACCGACTCCAAGCATCTGAAGTCGGATGTTCGCCAGACTTTGAACGTTCGATCCCATGAAACGGAGTAGAGGAGGGACTCGTCTCCGGACAAAGCTAGTGCAGATACGGCATCGACGTGATGAACCCAGGTGCATTTCTTGTGGCGACGCACTTGAACGTAGTTCTTGGGTGAGAAAACTTTCAGGAAATGGTCACGAACCGTTGGGAGAACGGCCAAGAGCTTGTACTTCCGGTGGTGGGTCTCTGTGTTATCGATTCGCCAAACACGGATCTTGTGATCTTGGTGAGCGCTGAATAGTTTATCGCCAGAAACCACGAGTGACTTCACTGCACCATTTCCGACGGCCACGACGTTTTTAAATGAATTATTATGTTCCAGTTCGGTTTGCTGGCAAGGATTGCGAGGCCAAACTCGAATCTCTTTGTCGGAAGAGCCGCTGTAGAGGAATTTTCCGGCAAGAGCAAGGGAGAATACATAAGAGGAATGGCCTTTGAAGGTGGAGATGCACTGGTGAGTTATGTTGATGGGGTGTTGCTGTTGATGTTGTTGTTGGGGTTGTGAGTTGAGGGAAGGAACAGATGGTAGACTTGGCTGAGAAGAGAGGGAGGTAGACTCTAAGTGGAGATGTTTAGAATTGGACCGAGACTCGTTATCTGAATGGCAAGCTAAAGGACATGGCAGGATTCCCATATTTTTTCGAACCAAAGAGAAGAGTTTACGGTGGGAGAAGGCTTGTTCGGTTTGAGATATAAAGGAGCAGAAGGGGCACTGCTGACTGCATAGAAGAGGCAAGCATCTAGGACAAAGGAGGGGTCAATTACACTTTATATCACATCGTCTCTCTATCTCTTCTTCCTTTTTGCACAATCGCTAGAAGTACAGAGATGAAACAAGAGGCTTCCATTACGGCTGAATCATACCTGGGAAAGGGCTTTCTTTTTTGGTTGCCTTCTTTTATCAGTATTTAAGCGTTGACCCACCAGTTTAAAAGCAAACACTCACCCTATTGACATCTATAATGAAAGCAATGAATTGTCATTATTATTTAATCTAATAGTCAAGAAAACGATTTAATCGCTCCTAAAAAAAAGATATGATGCCCTTCTTTCATTGTCTCTTAATTGCTTGTTTAATGCGTAAGATTACAACATACTTGGAAAAAAAAAAAGAAGCAAATACAGGACGAGTTGGGGGTTTGTGAGCCATTTTGGAGACTGGTTCTTGTGTTGATCGATCGATCAAGAAAAGTAACAGAAGGGACACCCGGGTCAGAGAAAGATTTCTTGGATTATCAGAAGTTAAATTTCATTTGGATTTTATAGTGTTGTAGCTTTCGGTAAGGATGGTTTCCCGCATCTTCCAAATGAAAGCTTGCAGAAGAACCTTCGGTCTCCATCTTTCAATTTCTTCATTCGTGTATACTTTTGTGTTTTCTCGTTTTCGATCGTTCCACTAATTCTTCTTCGTCATCGTCGTTGGTTACAATGGAAGACTAGTGAGTTCGATTTGGGTCTCTTTCCCGCAGAAGATTTGCTTTCTTCCATGTCTCCATCTTTCAATTTCTTCATTCGTGTATACTTTTGTGTTTTCTCGTTTTCGATTGTTCCACTAATTCTTCTTCTTCATGGTCGTTGGTTACAAACTTACAATGGAAGACTAGTGAGGGCATTAGCAATTTTTTGGGGGGGGGGGGGGGCTCTCCGGTGGGCCATGACTCGGGTAACAGGTTAACCATAGTTGGTTAGCAGAAGATTTGCTTCCCAATCGGAAGGGCCCTTTTGAATGTTCAAAATATGTAGTACAAGATTCCTCAACTGGTTTTTTCCTCGTACATCAGAAAAAAAAAACCAACACACACGCACATCCAGTTACCTCCATTGGGAAGAAGCGCAATAACAAAGACACCGCAGGCTATAGGCAGCGGCAGCAACTTGAACAACGACCTGTGTCGTAGGTGGAAAGAACCGATTTCCTCTACGAGGAAATCCTGTTTGGATTCCTCTTGGGAGCGCCTGCGGACGACACGCGTCCGCAGGCGGTCCCACTCTCTTCAGCCTTTCGTTCCGCCCAATTTTGAGCCGGCTTCGGAAATTGACGGCTTCGTTGCCTGTCTTTATGTCTTTAAAGCAGTAACGTTGTGGATTTTTTATGTACTTTTAAAAATAATCTAGATTCAGTCAATAATTAGAAATTGGTGATGCCTTTTTAAAATAATTAATAATAAGCGTCATTATATTTTTGATGCCCTTTTTTTTACTTTTTCAAAGCGTCATTATACTTTAACTCTAGGTTAAGAAGTCTTTTAAGGGCAGTTTTGTAAGAAATCTATTGTCAATAGTAAACTAACACTAATTCTCAATTATTTTAAACAAGCATTACTAATGTTCAATTTCAGAGAATTAGGTTTAAATCTGGATTGTCTTCAAAAAGTATCACCAAAAATCAAACCACTCAAAAAATATAACCTAAAAAAAAGGATGAACCCTAAGGGAACACCTTCTTGTACATGCTTCAAATAACATTGTAGATAGAAACTGCACAATCTATCATTTGCATAATTGTTTTGTTGTCTTAGGTTTTGTTTTTTATTGATTTAGTCGTTGGTTGTTCGATCTTAGTTGCTGAGTAAGACACTCTGGGTTGATGCCCTTCTTAGTACTACATGATTAAATTTTGGAAAAATTATTGAAAGGATCGTATTTTTCCAAGTATTTACAAAAACATGCTTTGAAAAAGCTAAATATAAAAAAACGTGCAAGTTTTCTTGTGCAATTGCATTTCAGTCTGAAATCACTATAGCTTGATTAATCGCATAATTTACGATTAATCGAAATCACTGTAACACTTTTCAAACTTTAAAAATTGTCCTTCAAAATAGAATGAACGTACGAAACGTTGAATCGGGCTTTAATCATGTGTTGATCATGCATCCATGAATTTCAATCAATTGGATACCTTTTGATTAATTACAAAACAACGATTGGAGCCGCCTTCAAAATTTCAAAGGCTCTTAGTTTTATGTGATACTCTATTAAAATAATTAAGAAAAAAGTGAAGAGTTTTTAAGTAACTAAAAATTACTGATATTTTTAAAATCTATTTAAAAAGCCGAATAATTATTTAGGCTATACCAAACCCGGTCCTAAACTCCAAAGGATCATTAGTGGGGCGAGTTCAGGGTGCCTCCAATATGTTATATTTTAAAAAGTTTAATATAAGTCCTCTCAAGCCCAGTTACAAGTCCTCACAAGCCCAATTACAAGTCCAGTTACAAGTCCTCTCAAGCCCTGTTACAAGTCCTCTCAACCCCAGTTACAAGTCCTCACAAGCCCAATTACAAGTCCTCTCAACCCCAGTTACAAGTCCTCACAACCCCAGTTACAAGTCCTGTCAAGCCCTGTTACAAGTCCTCTCAACCCTGTTACAAGTCCTCACAACCCCAGTTACAAGTCCTCACAAGCCCGGTTACAAGTCCTCACAACCCCAATTACAAGTCATGTCAAGCCCTGTTACAAGTCCTCACAACCTCTGTTACAAGTCCTCACAAGTCCTCACAACCCCTTTTACAAGTCCTCACAACCCCAGTTACAAGTCCTGTCAAGCCCTGTTACAAGTCTTGTCAAGCCCTGTTACAAGTCCTCACAACCCCAGTTACAAGTCCTCACAAGCCCTGTTACAAGTCCTCACAAGCCCTGTTACAAGTCCTCTCAACCCCTGCTACAAGTCTTCTCAAGCCCGGTTACAAGTCCTGTCAAGCCCTGTTACAAGTCCTCTCAAGCCCAGTTACAAGTCCTCTCAAGCCATGTTACAAGTCCTCACAACCTCTGTTACAAGTCCTCACAAGCCCTGTTACAAGTCCTCACAACCTCTGTTACAAGTCCTCTCAAGCCCAGTTACAAGTCGTCACAAGCCCAATTACAAGTCCAGTTACAAGTCCTCTCAACCCCTGTTACAAGTCCTCTCAAGCCCTGTTACAAGTCCTCTCAAACCCAATTACAAGTCCTCTCAACCCCAGTTACAAGTCCTCACAACCCCAGTTACAAGTCCTGTCAAGCCCAGTTACAAGTCCTCTCAACCCCAGTTACAAGTCCTGTCAAGCCCTGTTACAAGTCCTGTCAAGCCCAGTTACAAGTCCTCTCAACCCCAGTTACAAGTCCTCACAAGCCCTGTTACAAGTCCTCACAACCCCAGTTACAAGTCCTGTCAAGCCCTGTTACAAGTCCTCTCAAGCCCAGTTACAAGTCCTCTCAACCCTGTTTCAATAACAGGGCTTGACAGGACTTGTAACAGGGCTTGAGAGGACTTGTAACTGGGCTTGAGAGGACTTGTAACAGGGCTTGACAGGACTTGTAACCGGGCTTGAGAAGACTTGTAGCAGGGGTTGAGAGGACTTGTAACTGGGGTTGAGAGGACTTGTAACAGGGCTTGTGAGGACTTGTAACAGGGCTTGAACAGGGCTTGACAAGACTTGTAACAGGGCTTGACAGGACTTGTAACTGGGGTTGTGAGGACTTGTAAAAGGGGTTGTGAGGACTTGTAAAAGGGCTTGTGAGGACTTGTAACAGAGGTTGTGAGGACTTGTAACAGGGCTTGACAGGACTTGTAATTGGGGTTGTGAGGACTTGTAACCGGGCTTGTGAGGACTTGTAACAGGGCTTGTGAGGACTTGTAACTGGGGTTATGAGGACTTGTAACAGGGCTTGAAAGGACTTGTAACAGGGCTTGACAAGACTTGTAACAGGGCTTGACAGGACTTGTAACTGGGGTTGTGAGGACTTGTAAAAGGGGTTGTGAGGACTTGTAACAGGGCTTGTGAGGACTTGTAACAGGGCTTGACAGGACTTGTAACTGGGGTTGTGAGGACTTGTAACCGGGCTTGTGAGGACTTGTAACAGGGGTTGTGAGGACTTGTAACAGGGCTTGTGAGGACTTGTAACAGGGCTTGTGAGGACTTGTAACTGGGCTTATGAGGACTTGTAACTGGGTTGAGAGGACTTGTAACAGGGCTTAACAGGACTTGTAACAGGGCTTGACAGGACTTGTAACTGGGGTTGTGAGGACTTGTAACTGGGGTTGAGAGGACTTGTAATTGGGCTTGTGAGGACTTGTAATTGGGGTTGAGAGGACTTGTAACAGGGCTTGAGAGGACTTGTAACAGGGATTGAGAGGACTTGTAACTGGACTTGTAATTGGGCTTGTGAGGACTTGTAACTGGGCTTGAGAGGACTTATATTAAACTTTTTAAAATATAACATATTGGAGGCACCCTGAACTCGCCCCACTAATGATCCTTTGGAGTTTAGGACCGGGTTTGGTATAGCCTAAATAATTATTCGGCTTTTTAAATAGATTTTAAAAATATCAGTAATTTTTAGTTACTTAAAAACTCTTCACTTTTTTCTTAATTATTTTAATAGAGTATCACATAAAACTAAGAGCCTTTGAAATTTTGAAGGCGGCTCCAATCGTTGTTTTGTAATTAATCAAAAGGTATCCAATTGATTGAAATTCATGGATGCATGATCAACACATGATTAAAGCCCGATTCAACGTTTCGTACGTTCATTCTATTTTGAAGGACAATTTTTAAAGTTTGAAAAGTGTTACAGTGATTTCGATTAATCGTAAATTATGCGATTAATCAAGCTATAGTGATTTCAGACTGAAATGCAATTGCACAAGAAAACTTGCACGTTTTTTTATATTTAGCTTTTTCAAAGCATGTTTTTGTAAATACTTGGAAAAATACGATCCTTTCAATAATTTTTCCAAAATTTAATCATGTAGTACTAAGAAGGGCATCAACCCAGAGTGTCTTACTCAGCAACTAAGATCGAACAACCAACGACTAAATCAATAAAAAACAAAACCTAAGACAACAAAACAATTATGCAAATGATAGATTGTGCAGTTTCTATCTACAATGTTATTTGAAGCATGTACAAGAAGGTGTTCCCTTAGGGTTCATCCTTTTTTTTAGGTTATATTTTTTGAGTGGTTTGATTTTTGGTGATACTTTTTGAAGACAATCCAGATTTAAACCTAATTCTCTGAAATTGAACATTAGTAATGCTTGTTTAAAATAATTGAGAATTAGTGTTAGTTTACTATTGACAATAGATTTCTTACAAAACTGCCCTTAAAAGACTTCTTAACCTAGAGTTAAAGTATAATGACGCTTTGAAAAAGTAAAAAAAAAAGGCATCAAAAATATAATGACGCTTATTATTAATTATTTTAAAAAGACATCACCAATTTCTAATTATTGACTGAATCTAGATTATTTTAAAAGTACATAAAAAATCCATAACGTTACTGCTTTAAAGACATAAAGACAGGCAACGAAGCCGTCAATTTCCGAAACCGGCTCAAAACGGGGCGGAACGAAGGGCTGAAGAGAGTGGGACCGCCTGCGGACGCGTGTCGTCCGCAGGCGCTCCCAAGAGGAATCCAAACAGGATTTCCTCGTAGAGGAAATCGGTCGAGGTGGAAATGGGATTGTCGGACGGTGCCTTTGATGAGGGAAGGAGTGGAACTCAGATCTTGGATTTATCAAGCACAAGACCTTACCACCAGTCCACGTGGCATCCTTCTCAACTGGCTCTACTTAGTTCTTACTGGTGTAATACCACTTCATTTTGGGTCTCAATTGTGAGTTTAATTAATTGCTTTAATATAAGACCTGCCAATAGGTGGGATTTTCTGGTTCAGTTGCATTTAGAAGCCTGATGGCTAATAGAGCTGAATCAGGTACCTTAATGAGAAGGGTTGATCTGGATAATGTAACAATATTCAGACCCATGGGTCTAACCAATACATGTGTAATAGATTTTGATACATGTATAAATAACAATCCAACCATCTAATATTACATCAATTAATTTAGAAGAAAGGCTTTAGATTTTAAGGGAGATTTTTTTCTTTTTTTAACATAACAAATGTTCTTGCTAAAAACGTAAAAACATACATACTATAATATATAGCTAACCCCCTATTTTTTGCCTAACATTTTATACTCAAATTGCCCTCCAAATTTTTCCAAGGTTTGCTACTACCACATGTATGAGTACTATAATTAATTGCCCACATAACATTGTATTCTCAAAAGACCCTTCTTTTTTTCTATCAATGAGATTCACGTCTCATCAAAATTTTAAGAGCCCAACGTTTTTTTTTTGCATATCTTACTTCTTTTCATAATGGTATTAGTGGTGGCACATGCATACTGCACATCCTTATTCTTAGCTGTAGCATAAAAGTGGGGTTTAAATTCGAATGTAGAAACAATTGTGGGGTTGTTATAATTTTGGATTGTTTTAGTTGGGAAGGACAATAGTTTGAAAAAAAAAATAGAGGCAGGTATATTCTCCCTGTTCTTGTTTTTTTTGGTAACGTTCTCTCTCTTCCTTTACTAACAGTACAGATAACTCTTTGCTCTGATGTGAAATTGTTTTTTTTTATTTTTTTTTTGGGTGAAAGGATAAAATGCTATTATTGCTCTGATGTGAAATTGTTAGGTACGGTGTGGGGTTTCACTTCAATTCATTGCAATTGAGCTTGCAACTTGAGAGCATCGGACAAGGCAAATAGATATGATTTTCAAGTGGCATTTATCTTTTACACATCCCTGTCTCCAGCAAGTTTCTTTTGGGAAAATTAGTTTTGGGAAAATTGGTTTTTATTGATGCTTTTTCAACATAATACAGATTGAATCGATTAATTCATGTTAATTGATAATTAATGATACTTGTTTAAAATAATTAAAAATCAGTATTATTTAACTATTTGCAAAAAGTTTCTTCCAAAAATGACCTCAAAAGACTTTGAAAACCTTTTTACTCATCTAAGTATAAGTGAGGTTTACAAGTCTTTTTCAAGGTTATTTTAAAAGAAATTATTCATGAACAATAAAATGACAATGTTTTTCAATTATGTTAAAAAAGTATCATTAAAACCCAATTACCAAAAATTAGCCACTAAATCTGAATTATGTTGAAAAAATCACTAAAAACCAATTTTCCATTTCCTTTTTGGGGGCCTTCGTCATTTTTCCCCACCTTTACCTTACTTTACTTTCTCGGTTGAAAGGTGTGTAACTTCGTATCCCACCTAAGTATATATAGATCATTGATGAATTCGATAGATCTTTTTCCAGTTAACGTATATCTGTCTGTCGGTATAGCTTTTCGCTTTTCTTTTATGTTTTAAACTCCTCATGTCGGCTGAATGATCTGTGATGAATTGATGTTCCATCAGTATTGCTTCATTCGGCCATTCATGATGACTTGAAATCTGCTGCAGCCCTTCGAAATCTGCTGCAGCCCTTCGCTTCGCTAGAAGATCTGCTGGTCCAACGGTAAAATTTGTGTGTCCACATAGGTGCATGAAACCTATGTGTACACACCCTCCACCGTTGGACCAGCAGATCTTCCAACGTGAGGGACCAGCGAATATGGCCTAATTCATGATAATCAGTTAAAAGATTCTTATCGCTCGTTTCGATTACTTGAAATCAGCTGGAACATCTGCTTGTCCAACGGTGAGCAGAATGTACATGTCTGTGAATGATGCTGACGTGTACACTTTGCCCACCGTTGGACCAGCAAATATTCTAACATAGGCTTCGTTTCGATCCTTCCTCCTTACAACATGAAGACTTCGTTTGGCACAACTTAATAAACTAAGTGCTTATTTTCCTTCAACTTCTTAAAAACAATTTTTAAGCCATAAGTATATTTATAACGTTGAACATTTTCTTACCACAAGTGTTTAGAGTGGGGTGAAGGAGGGCTTGATCCCGGTTCTTGAGGGTGACATCCTAAGACTTTAATCCCTAGAACAGACGGCTCCAAAAAACAATAAACTTGACCAAAAAACCATTTTAGCTAAATCATAGTGCATCTTACATATAAATAAGTTCTTTGAACATTTATATCAAAAAAAAAAAGTTCTTTGAACATGTAAGCGGGCCCGGATACCCTGAGTTCAAAAAAAAAAAAAAAATTCTTTGAACATGTATCTTAGTGTAAGACTATTTATAATGCTCTTTTTGAGAGAAAAAAAATAATAATGCATCATATACATTAAAAAAGTACATCTAACATATAAACCGGTGCATTCAAAATCGCCAATAACTGAGATTTATGTGTAAACCTACACTGATAGTCTTTTTGGATACCATATATTACGACTCATTTGAAACCAACTCCACTCCTTTACAATCTGTCACCACCATTATCATCCATGGCGATGGTAGGGATAGAGATCCTTTCGTTTTCTCCTTTTTAGGTCTTTATCATTCTTCATGGCAACCTCATCCACAAATATCAACATCAAAGTAGGTCATATGTTCAATGTAGCTTTCCTTATCCCATTGTTTGTATTGCAAAAATCATAGATACCTCCATTTCTTACTCAAAACCGACATCTTGACATCAGCACAGCTTGCGAACAGGCATGAGTCAACTTTTCATTGTCCAAAACAGCTATCGGATATCTAACGATTTTGCTTACTGTCACAAAAGCAAGATGGAAAGCCACTTAAGTCATTAACGATAACACAGCCCGTTTCTCCAACTAGTTCTCTCTCTCAAATCTATTCTTCAACTTCTGATGTTCAAGTTAAGCTTTTACATACATCAGGCCCAAATTACACGCTCCACAAATGGCTGACCCAATTTGTCAGAATTCCAAATTATGGAACTATAATCTGATTCGTCAATTATTTCCTATGAAATTGCCCAAAAAGATAGTACCTATATCCATATGGATATTCTACAAGGACAAGATGAGATCATGTAGAAGGAAATTAATAAAAGAAAATACACGATTGCTTCTTCCTACAGAGTTCTAAAAAATTAGGCCTCAAGCCGCAAAGGTGAGGTTCTTTGTGTGATAGTGCTCCAAAATGGGATCCTAACCAACAATATATTAAGGGAGAGGATGAGTGCCCAAATGGAATATTGTGAGTTCCATGAAGCTCAACAAGAGACATATCTGTCTAATGACTCCCGTTTTGTTTTGTGCATTATGGTTTTTCTGTTACAGGTAGGAAAATTTACCAGCTTAATCAGGTTCCCCATTGTAAGAATTGGCTGATTATTAGTATCATGCAACAGAACAATGGCTATTGCATTGACCAGGAAAAGCTAGCAACAGACTGGGTTAACATCATTTGAGCCATTTGGAACATGCAAAATCAGGGACTCTTTAAAGGAAACAAACCATCATTAGATCTAACACTAGCAAAATTATTTTCATCGCAAGAGGGATCCAGAAAATTTAATGAGTGGAAGCAGAAGAGCTGACAAGGGAACAAGGAACTGCACATTAGATGGACTGAATCCAAAGATCAATATCGATTGTGTGGCAAGAGGTAACAAGAGGAACGGGTACAAGTACAATATGCAGAAATACAGATGGAAGAATTATGGGGGCTATAGAAAGCTATATATGAGTCACTAATACCATTGTAGCAAAGGCCAAAGTGGCTCTGGAAACTGGCTAGGCAATTGGGGTTAAATAAATCGAGCCAAAAAGGGATTAAGATATGCTGGTAGCTCAACAACAAAGAAAAGATCAAGATTTGTTACATTGCAAACACTGTATCTGATATATGTGGACTGATAGACTCTTTCCAACACTTCACTATCTGCCATGTGTACAGAGAAGCAAAAAAGATTGCAGATACACTAGCAAATGTACATCTTCATTGCTATTAAAAAAATATGCCTCGAGGTGCAGTTTCAGAAAATTAACAAAGTCCATTGTGTGTTTGAATTTTCTATAAATAATTGCATTTCTTGAAACAAACAATAGGAAAGAACATAAATGTAATGAACTTCATATATATATACAATTTTATCACATTTATTAACAGGAACAGATTTCACATAATAGACATAACATTCATATCCAAAAAACAGACACATGAAACATTGGACAAGCAATATTTACATCACAGACGCAAGATGGTTCCTGTAGATGGCAGTTTGAGAAAAAAAAAAGCATCAGTGGGTAAGAAGTAAATGTTGTGCATATAAAGTTACTTATTTCAGTTTTGTCGATATGAATTGAATCTGAAATTACATATGTTCAAGATATCTTTAATTTGTGTTGGCTATCATAAAAGTTTCAACTCACATTTTGGTGTGCAGATACTGATCCAATGATAAAGGTTTAGGACCACCAAACCAGTCAATCAAAAATATATCTTCAATCTCTAATTTGAATATCTGGAAGTTGTGATCCTTAGGCCAGCCTGTAGCCCACCAAAAACCAAAAAAGAAAAAGACTTAAACATATTGAGAACCCAAAAGCATAAAAGTGGAACTTATTAATTAGCTTGGCAGTTATTCCTGTGCTACCTTGTCAAACTGTTAATTTATTGAGTTTTTAGTTACTACCTTTCATCTCAGCATGCTTTGAAAACAAGGCTTCTTCAGCAAACTCTGCTTCCTTCGAGCTTCTATCAACCAATTTAAGCTAAAATGCCAGAGGTAGAAGATTGCAATTACAGGACACCGAAATAGAAACATTAAGAAGTTAATGGCACATTTAACTTGGATGATTACATATATACCGCACATCAATGCAAAATAATAACTAGTATTCATCTTCTACTTTGCACAATATGAGAAAGTAGCTAACTGAAAATGAACCATCACATGTCATTGAGATCAATATGCTATGCTAAAAATATACATTTTCAAGAAAATTTCATAGAAAAAATTCAATTTCATTTAATTGTTATTCTGGAATGCAGATGATACGCAATGAGTAGGCTGACAGCAATTATATAGTTTGGAAAGGATCATTGCAGCATTATGTCTAGCTCAACCCATATATATGTCAATACTTTCTTGTTCCCCCTTTTCCCCCTTTTTTTTGTCAGTAATGAAGATTATATATATAAAGTAAAAAGAAAGAAAATCAGTACAAGAGAGCACCCCTAGAAGCAGGTACCAATCACAATCCCAAGACCTCTACATACCTGCCCTCAGAAAGCTGAATCTCCCTCTATACACCTACCATCCCCCTTTTTTTTCCCCCTTTTATCTGTTTATTTGTAGAACAAAAAGTCAGGCAGACACAAAGGCCTTTCTCATTCCATATTCATTAATTATAGTATGGAAAGCATATAGTGCTTCCAGTACCTAAAACGCCACAAAAAAATTTTATGTTGGAAGGCTTTCATTGTTGGTTCAATTTTCCAGCAAAGGCAAGTAAACCTATTTGAGCTCTTTTTACGGCACCATTTATTTTGGTCCTTCGTCCAATTATCTTTATTTTTTCCTTTTTTTATTAAATTACACCTCACGAGCATCTCACATGGGTATTACATTATATAACTTCATGACTGTTATGATCAGTGTAACATGGATGCCAAAGTCAAATTGTCTTGGTGCAAATCCAAAAATTAATATTCAGACAGTTTATCTCAGAAATCAAAAGATTTCATTTGAAAGTAATTCATGCAAAGTATTCAATGAGCTGACATTACTTTAATCAGTTAAGAAAAAATTAATTGAACACGAGAAAATTATAAATCACTAATCATTTCCAGTAAAAAGAAGGTTTGCTAGTTACACCTTTGACCAAAGAGTTGAAATCCTGATGAGAACTTCTAACAGTATGCATATATAATAATTTTCTAACTGATAATAATAGAGAAATATATTAAGATTAAAGAGCCAGCCCAACAAGTACACAATAATTGTACAGGAGCTGAACAAGGAGAAGACGCTACAATCAGGGGCGGAGCTACATAGAGCTTAGGCTGGGCAACCGCCCACCCTAAAATCATAAAAAAACTATTAGATCTATTTATACATATCCAGTTTTGCCCTCCCTGAAAATTTTAATTTGCCAACTATCATTTTAATCTTAATCATTCATCTTCCATCCTACCATTCATCATCCATCTTGTGTCTACGCTGCCAACCCTAAATGAAAATCCTAGCTACGCCACTGGCTACAATTGAAGGAAATTTTCACAGGATAGAAACTCCTGGCTATCTAAACTACTACAATAATCATAACTTGAAGCCAAAACAAGAAGACGGCTGAGAGAAGAATGAACTAAAGCCCTTATGGAACTAGTTGTATCTTTAAAGATTCTACTATTCTTCTCCTTCCATAATGTCCAGAGAATGGCTGCCGGTGTCAAGTTCCTCATAATCTCAAGCCGCAATGATCCTTTATGAAAACCCTAAGACATAAGAACCTGGATCTGTAGAAATATTGTATGCATATAAAATAATCCAATATCTGTAGAAATATTTCAAACTGGATCTGCCATATTAGCCAGAAATTATATGATGTTTTATATTCAAATTAAGTCAAGTTGTTTTGCATAGTTGCTTCTCAGATATGCTATGCCTATAGCTGACTCTGATCAACACCCCAGTGTCACACCTATATGGATATAGAATCCCAAAAAGTGCCAAAAGTGAACTATGGGCAGGGGAAAAGAATGACACATGAGATATATGAGCAGCATAAGTATTATAAACCCCACAAGAAAAGGTTAAGAATGCCATTGATACTTAACGGACAAGAATAAATTAAGAAACAATATTCAAATCATGAATATACCTTCCCATTAAGGGTAATTTTTGAACAAGTTGGGTTCTCAGGATCTATCTTGCCACAAGATCCAATAGGGTACTCACTCAAAGTGAATGAAGACCTCTGATCACTCAATGCATTTCTGGCTGTCGGATCAAGTTCTGTCAGATAGAAGTATGGGATGCCATGGCCTTCATCAGGTACTCCATCACTAAACGAGACAACATTCCTGCTTGGTTTTTAGACAATTATGTCAACAGATGCTTGATTACCCCGTGTGGCAACAGAATATATGAATTGATGACTTGATGTTTCATTGGTTTTATTTTTTTGAGGGAACAGGATGCACTGTATGTCAGATGAAGGAAGTTACCCGAATGGAGCTCCTCCCAATTCACGTGAGATGGTACTGCAGGGAGAAAAAAAAATCAAAGTTGATATTTCCAACATTTTAAGTTCATATAGGTTTGGTATCCTACCATTAGATGAGATTTTTACCATGTTGCAATTTCTTGGATAATGCAGTCAAGTTATAGGAAGCACAACCAATTCATAACCTTAATATGGACCAAAGTCAAAGATGTAAGCCATTCAGTATCATATTTGCAGGAAAATAAAATAACATGACAGGTCTTCCATCGCTTTCACGTATGTGATGTTTTATTTTCAATTCCCAGTGTGATTTTTTTTGCCCATATTTATTGTTCTATCCAGTATCTTGTGTATAAAGTTTAACACTCCTCTCCTTTGCTTACTGAAGCTATATCTGTAAACAGATAATATGGTATTGCCTAAGAAAGTGGAGAGCGTTTCGTCTAGAGCCACTCAGTGGAACCAGCGTGAAACGTACGGATGGATGCCCATGTCAGTATTCAAGAAAGTGTCATAGTTTTTAATATGCATGCCTAGGTTTCATTTGTTATGTTATTTAAGCTGAAACAGTTCTCTGTCATCATCTGCTACATGCATCATATGACTGTAGAATTAAAGAAGCCTGGGGTCAATAATCAATATGCAAATGTTTGCTTCCTGAACAATTAGATTCTTTTGCATCTATGTTATCTTTGGTTAGTTATCAGTAATGGACCAAGAACAATCTTTTTATTATCTTTACTTTAAAAATCCTAAATGAAGCCTAAACAACAGTCAGTTATAACACCTAAAGAAAAAAGATTCAACAACAGCGACATAGCCATGCCATCCAAATTTAAACATGATGCACTAATGAAGCTGAAGAATAGTACAACAGACAAGACCATACCATTGGAAACTATTCCACATAATGGACTAAAACCATGTCCTTAAATTGAAAACCAACATCCAAAAACATATTGAACACCAAAGGGAAGGGAAAAATCATAAATCAGATAAATCATACTTGACGGATCTTTTAGTCACCACTAATGGGTCATCGAACCAGATCACCGGATCAATCAGGTCAAAAATACTACTAACCCCCTTCAAGACAGGAGATACCAAAAACAAACAAAATTACACATGTCGTAAAACAGAATATCCAAGAACCTGAACGGGAAAGGATACGAGGGGGAAAACAACAGCAACAAGAAATATAGAGACCGATTATACCTTAGGACCCCCCATGTATTCTGAGAAACTAACCATCGAGCGGTGGCTGCAGCATCCTCGGGATTAGGTTTGGATTCAGACAGTAGACGCCCGTTAACGGTGACCAGAACTTCAAAAACTACGAGAATTAAGAGAGAGTAAAAAGCGCCATTGACTTGCATTATGCTTCTTGATTTTCGGAGCCCTCTTTTGATGTCCTGGATCTCAGATGGAAAAGAGTGACGATGAATAACCGCGCAACACATCACGAATCTATTTCTGATGAACGGCATTTCTGCCTGTTATTTAAAAATAAATTAAATTAAAAAAAAATTTCGTTGAAACTGCGGCTCCCATTTTCCATACGGCAGCATGAATTTGCGTCCGTATCGTATCATAATCTTATCCTTTAGCCCCGTTTGGATAGCAAGAGAGTCAATGAAAGTAAAAGAAAATAGGGTTTTCTTGTATCACGGTAGCGTTTAGATAACTGGAAAACTATGGGGCTCACTGTTTCTCGAGATAAAAAAGATAATAACCACCTAAATTTGTTTCATGTACCTAGAGGTCGGATTCTGCGTCGTGAGAAAAGCAAGCACATATCTTTCCAATGATACTCTTCCTAAATAATTGCATCTTTTTCGAGGAGTACTTCTCATGATTTCAAAAACTCTATCGAGAGATTCGAGGAGTACTTCTCATGATTTTAAAAACTCTATCAAGAGAGAAGTGTTGTGGTGGGATTAAATATAGAGGAAATTACTTTTCAGTGTTAATTTTTAAAAGTAATCATGAGTGATATTGTTCCTCTGAAATTGGGCCGGTGTGGACACGTGGCGATGTTGATGATGTGTTTCTACGCGGGCGTGCCAGTATCGTTTGATACAATGATTTCGGATCGGATCCTGACCCCAGGCACCTGTTCCGAATCTAAACCGGGATTCGGTTCAATCGTACTGCAAGTCACCTGTAATAAAATCGGTCAGGCGATAATATGAAGATTAGGGGTTCAATCTTCGTTTGGGTTCTTGTAAGTGTTTGAAAGCGAAAGCAACTAATGGCACAAAACTCCTTTACTATAAAATCAGCCGATGGCCGTAAGTTACAACAGATAATCCCCAAAAGAAAATAAAAAGTAAGAAGAAAACTGACAGTGCTTGCAGGACCGGCCTGTCCTGGTCTTATAATCGTAATCGGAGTATAAGAACAGGAGAAAGGGGGCGGTTGCTAACAAAGCCAATTCAGGGGTTCACCTAGGATTGCTATTTAACCGAAAATATGTAAATCACCTGACTTGATCAAAGTGAGTCTCGGGACCGGCTGCTTGGGATTCTGTAACCGTGATCGGGGTACAGAAATACGAATCAGGGGCGGCCTTAACTTACTCTCCGGTGGCAAGATTCTGGCGTGAATCGGAGTAAACAGGGGTCAAATGTGTCACTGCGACTGGAAGCAGTGAGAGAAGTCCTAGTTTATCCTTCTGGCTACAGTGTAGAAGAGGGGATAAAGATCACGGATGATCAAAATAATATTATAATAACCAGTTGTGGTTGGATGGATTGTGTCATCAAGCTCTTCGAGTTTGTGCCTTTTATAGTCAATCTTTGACGGTTGCTCAACGTCCCACTCTTGCATGATCTTCATGAAGGTTGGTCATCCGCAGTCTTCTGTTCATGAAAAATAACCATTCCGGCCACGATCTTAAAGTCATTATTCTCAAACGACCGGTGATACGATCTTTTGAACAACATGAATATGGTTTGTTGTATAGGCTTGCGTGGTTTTAACTGAAATCTCGGCCTACATATATGCTGACGTGGCCTACCTGACTGAACAAGGCCTACGTGTGCTTGTGACATGGCCTTTTTATTTGCAGTAGGCCATATTGATATCACATGGCCTTCTCTTATTTGTTGGTCTGTACAGGGTGTAAACAAATACTTTTTAAAAATAATTGAGAATAAGAATTATTTTACTGTTCATATAAGAAAAAATAAAAAAATATCTTTAAGAGGTTGGGTATCAATTGCATGATTAAATAATCGACACTTACACCTACTAATATAAGGAAAAAAACAAAGTCAAAGCCATGAATACATGTGAGGGTAGGATTGGAATCGCATTTAACATTCCAATAACATTCTTACTATCCAAACACAAAATTCTAGATTTTCAGTTAAAACTATAAAATTTTCTTGTAACATCTAAACAGTATTGAGAAAATTACTATTCAATTTCTTTTACTTCACTATTATTTCACTTTCTTTTCTCACATGTCTTTCTCGCATACTCTCGGTATCCAAACAGAGCCTAGGTTTTGGCGTCCAACCCAAACGTAACGAAGAGGGAAAAAAAGGTGTTCAGGCCCACAAAAAGACGAAGAATAAAAACGTTGGCAAAATTCCCCCACTCAACGATAGCTAACTTGGGACTCTATGGATGGATATACACATCTTATTTTTTGGGTAGAAAGGATATATTCTTATAGACATTTTTTTTTTTGGGTGAAAAATGTGAAAAACTTTATTCAGTGAATCTTACGGGCATACGTTCTCCCTCTGGTATCATCCAAGAGGGTTTACGAAGGAAAAAAGGACGATTCTTGATCCAAAGAGACAAGAGAATTCGTCAATGGCATGGTTTGCCAGACAATTTGCTATATGGTTTCTCTCTCTAAAAGAGTGATGAAAAAGATTTCCAAAAAACAACTACATAGTTGACTTAACTCGACTAGCAAACCACAAATGTGCCAAGGGAATTCAGAAAAGGATCCATGCAGCAAGGTATAATGGCTACAGAGTCACCTTGTAAGATTATGTGAGAAAGTCCCAGAGAAATAGCTAGTTTGACCCCTCCAGTGCCGCCCAGGCTTCTGCATGAATGGCAAAACAAACTACAATTTGAATCAAAAACCCTACCAATAATCTTCCAAAATGATCTCTGCACACTCCACCAGCTGCTGCTCCATCAAAGTTAACTTTGTAAAAAGGTGGGGAAGGAATTCTCGAGCTGATATACACATATTAGTTGAGTCTTTGGGTAAGTAAATTTTATGGGATTGAAGAGTCATCAAAGAATTTTTAAAAGATTATTTTTAGCAAATTAAAAAGGTCAACCAGAATTTATAGATCTGACGTAGAAACATCCCATTAAAAAATGGAAAAATCAATTTTTAGTGATATTTTGAAACTAATTAAAATTCAGTCAACATTGATATGAGTTAAACTTTTAGGAAACCTTTATCAAAATAATTAAATTTTAGTGACATGTTATAGCTGCTGACCTTGTTCTTCAAAGAATGCCCATATATAATGTTGTACAAGTCATTTAATTGATGACCTTGTTCTTCAAAGAATGCCCATATATAATGTTGTACAAGTCATTTAATTGAACATTACAAGTCGTATTATAGATATACTAGTTAGTATATTATATTGTATACTTCAGTACATTTAAATGACTTGTACAATACAATGTACTGACTTATACAATTATAAGACGATTTGTACCATTCAATCAAATGACTTGTAATTTTTAATTGAATAGTACAAGTCATCCTGTAACTGCACACATCAACACATTTAAATGATTTGTGTAATGCAATGTATCAACTTGTACCACTCAATCAAATGAGCTCTACCCTTTTTTTTATTTACTTGTTTAACACTACATAAGGGCATCTTTGGAAGAATGGGATTCATAAAATTTAATTATTTTGATAAAAGTTTCTTAAAAGTTTTAACGGAGAACACTGCTGACTGAATTTTAGTTATTTTCAAAAAACTAAAATCTAACATAGAGTGATCTAAATATCTAGCCACAAGCAGTGGTGGAACTAGGACTCCAAATCTGAGGGGGCAAAAAAAAATTTAAATTAAAACTTCTCATGAAATATAGAAATTTTAATGAATTAGGGGGGCAAACCATAAATTTTAGGGGGGGCAAAACATAAATTTCAATTAAAACATATAGGAAAAAATATATTTTAAATTAAAAAATAAAATTTTAGGGGGGGTGGGGGGGCCATTGCCCCCTTCAGCTCTAAGGTGGTTCTACCACTGGCCACAAGCCTACCTTTGAGCATGACACTCTGCAGCATGGATGAGTTGTACATTGTTCAGCCCGCTCTAGCAAGCCCAAGGATGGCCCATTCCACTCATGTCTCGGTCCAAACATAATTGATACCCTATTGAGGGAAACTATATTAGTTGGTCCCTCAAGTTGGAATATCGGCTGGTCCAACGGTGGACAGTATGTACACGTACTCTTCATGCATTTACATGGATACATATTTAATTATTGGACCAACATATCATCCGGCCAAGGGCTCCAACAGATATCGCAGGCGATTGAGGTCAACGATTAAAAGGTCAAAACTTCAATTTGGGAAGTGCGAATGTCGTTTACCCACGGGCCCGAATCCCCTGGTCCATGTCAACGACCGGACGTGATCGTATGCTACGTCAATTCACTCAACGTGAGAAACAGAACTGTCGCATCAAGTGAAAACTCATCGCGTTGATAAAAAATCGAATTTTCCAGAATAGTGTCCTTCTCCGATTGAGCAAATATGAACAACTTTGTTCATGCCAACCACCGTATTTGCTTATGCGAATGACGCAAAACTAACTCCATCAATGCGTAGAAAGCGGGTAGAAGATGAGGAACAATGCGCAGAAAGCGGGTAGAATATGAAGAACAACGATCAGACTCAGACAGGAAAGGGCAAACCGATCACGGATCTTGATAGAGAAAGGAAAACCAGAGAGATGGGTTTCTTCACCCTCTGCATCGCAGGAGGGGGGTTCGTGGTAATTGGCGCCTGGGAGGTTATCATCGCATCCTATGCACACCTGAACCCATCTTCGCCCCCTGTCTCTCCTCCGACCAAAACCCTCGATACGCCATCTCCAATAACGACGACCAGAGGAAGAAGAGGAACCGATGCATTCTTCCTTCGCGTGAGCTTCATTGCTTCTGCTGTTTTGTCCTTCTCATTCTTTCTAAACTCTCTGCTTTCCTTAATCGACGCCCTTAACACCCACGATCGAGTCGGTTTATCACTCCAGTTAGAGATTCTTGCAACCGTTTCGCTCTTCCTTCTCTACTCCGTAGTTGGTATGTTGATTGATTTCACGGGTTCGGTTCCATTGCCTTCGTCGATCCTCAGTTTGGTCGGTTTTTTCGCTTTTGTCCTTGAATTTCTCCTATTTTACCTCCAAAGAAAAGACTCCAGTGGGGTTGAGAACAGATACTTTGATCTCATGCTTGTTCCTATTACGGTTTGCGTTTTCTCGACCATTCTTGAATTAGGTTCATCGGACTCCAAATTGCCAAGATTGGCACGTGGGCTCGGTTTGATTCTGCAGGGGACGTGGTTTGTTCAAATGGGATTCTCTTTCTATACCAAGTTGATGGCTCACGGCTGCGCATTGCATGAGAAGAGTAAAGGAAATTATACAGTGAAGTGCAAAGGGCACCCGGAGTATCACAGGAGCAGAGCAATCGCTACCCTTCAATTCAACTGCCACCTCGCGTTTCTTGTGGTCGTTTTTGTAGGGTTCTACTCAATAATCGTTCAGAAATATGGAGTTTCTCGTGGTGATTACATGAACTATAAGCCAATTACTGCTGAATTGCGGAAGTTGGATAATCACACCCAGTTTACATTGGATTCTGATGATGATGACGATCATGATATTAAAGAGGAAAATATGGCAAAGCACAAATCTGCTATCGCAGATTCAGGATCAATGGTTTTGGTTCCCATTAACTAGGTAACTAGGTCTGGCTTTTCTTTCAGAATGAGAGATTCTATTCTTTGTTAGGTTATGTCGTGTAAACAAGTCTCTTTCTTTTGTATAGAGTCATATAGTTTGATTTCAGAGGGACACCTAAGTGTTACGCAATGCATTTCCCCACCTTTACTTGGGATGTTCCAAAATTTGTCTCTTGTTCTGATTTCTCTTCCTGGCTGTTTTCCTTTGTTCCCACAAAATGTGTGATTGATCATTAATTTTATGGTTCGTGTTGCTAATAGTCTTTTAAATCATTCCATACTACACGTTTTATTGCAGGATAATCTTTTAACTTGTCTATATCGAGCAACTAATGAAGCCATGACTTGCATTGCGAGAGATGTTGGGTTTGATACATTTACTCACGGGAAAAACTTGTTTTTCTAGCCATTTTAGACTGATTTAGTGTAATCTCCTTTGATAGTTATGTACCTTCTTCAGTTTTTTGTTAAGTTTAGCTGGTATACTTGATGAAGCAATTAGGGTCTAGTACACATCCAGAGCATTTATACATGCTGCAACCTATTCTAATAATGCAGTGAGCAGCTTATGTTTCTCATTGGTGAGTTATGAATGGCATGAGAAAAATTGGATGGGCTGATTAGGGTATTTGTGGATGCCGGGAGCATTCTTGATTTCAGTATTTGTTCCTGTTAATTCTCTCCATGGTTGATTGTTTGTTATCAAATTTTATCATGTCCTCTGGAAAAGGAAGACTTCTTATCCATTGCAAAAACTCCATATGTTAGTATCATCATTCAGTAAATTTCAGAATCTGACACATTTATTCTTATTTCTTACCCCTAGTTTCCCCTTCTAATTAGAAAACAAAAGGGCAAATATATATGAAATGATTGTTTCTTGTATTGCAAATTTTTCTTTTCCTTTTTTTTTTTTTTTAAATTTATGCACTCAGCAGTTATTATGTATTCTTCCTTCTTTTTTTCCCTTTTCTGCTTTCTTAAACAAAAATATATTCCTTTTTTCTTTTTTCATCTCATCACATATTTCTCATTCGTTTTGACAAAATTCCAACCCGATGTGAGACAAGCAAAATTCTATGCAGGTTCAATCCTTTGTTTGATCCCTTTTGTTGCACCCTCCTTTACCTGGTCAACTTGTCACCCATTTGATCCAATCCTGAAAAATATCACTAGTGTTATGCAACATACCTTCACAACTGTTGGAGCTTTCATTGATCACACTAATTATAGAAGTTAAATCTTCTTCAAGGATCTCAACACAGAGAGGGATGTCACTAGTAGATAAATTTCCAGGATTACTTTGCTTAATGAATCTAATATGATTCTATTGAGTTAACTTATTTTGCTGCTCATATAAGAAGCACGGAATCCAGTTTTCATTGTCTGAAATTCTGGGTTCTTGTGTTCAATGTATATATAACTACTTATTGGAGGATTATAACAGTTCTTTTAGTTACTTTTTCACTTCACTCTCTATTTCTACTTGGGAGAACCCATATGAAATATAAATTTTTCCACCCAGCTAAAACAAAGTGCAGTGGAACTTAAAATGGAAACTTAAACTGAGTCTTATGTGGAGCCTTCTCCTGCACATATAGTTTCTGTTTTCTGGTTGATTCCTGTTTTAATTGGTGTCAGAAATGCCTATTTCTTAATGGATGTGTAGATGTCATAGACGAAATTTCTGAAGATAGTATCTTTGTTCTGGATATTTGATGTAGCCACACAAATAGCTTCTACATGCCACTCTTCCTCGTACATTTTTGAAGCAAAAATAGCTTTGAAGACTTCACTTGAGTGAAGAACATGATAATGTTATATGTAATCACCACACTTTTTTTCTTTTCTTTATTTTTTATTTTTTGCTGAAGTGAATGATTTACTAAATCTTCTAAGACATGGGCGTATGATCCACAATTGGTATAAAAAGTCATGGATGGAATCCTCTGGAGCAGAAAATGGTGCCGTATGTGGACCCAATGGTGGATAGGCTGTGGACCTGTTTGAAGTGAAATGTGCACCCTGTCCACTGCTAGTTCCACGATTGACTCCATGGTCCCCTCCAGAGCATTTGAATTTTACAGCCAGACTAGCCATTGCTTTCATGCACTAGAATAAACAATTCAACAATCTCATGAACTCTAAAATAGAAATATTAAGTGCATTATATTAGGCAATTTTGTATCTAACGTGTCGTCCATTAGTTACTTGTATTGCGAAATAAACAACAGCAATAATGCAAAAACTCAATAATTTTAAGTTTCACATGGAAAGTATGTATTTGTTTATGAGACAAGCTTCCCACCATCTTTGTTTAGACTCTTCCCATTACTTTCCAAAAAAAAATGTATTTGTTTACTGTAAAAGACTTGTCCATGGATAAGCTGCCGGTTTGTATTTAATGGCTGTCAATATGATGGCAGGGTCATTGCTTTTATGTGAGGGTCTATACATCATGGATATACCATAAGTCATTCTAGGTCCCGCCGAAGCAGGGTTCCTTTTATGTAACATGGAAAGCCTTATATCTAATTGGAGCCTGGCTGAAACATATGCATCTACAGAAGGGTTGCTCTAAACCTTTGAGGGTTTAGGAAAATAGCTACATGGCTTCTCCTACTCTATAAGAGATGCTGCATATTTGAATTGAGGGCATTTAGAGATCCTTGAACCACATCAAGCATGCACAATAGGTGCTATCACTGGATTAGATTTATTGGTTTTTTTTTTAAATGGATAAAAAAACAAACTTGGTAAGGATACATCACACAATTTTTTATGGGATCCCTACTTGTTCAGTTCTTTTTGGCTGCTGCTGCTGTCTTAATTACTGTGTTTTGATGGTGTTGTCCTGATTTTACCTTTCAGGTTGATTTTTCTGCTTGGATTTTATGAATGACAGTGATTTTACATTTTAGTAGTTTACTTTAAGCCTAGTGATCAGTGCTTTCAATTCAATGGTTAAGCCAACCTGGTCTACTTGTCATAGACAGTTCCATCTTGACTTTCGAGTTTATAAGGTCTGAATACTAACATAACCTTTCCCATGCTTTGTGCCTGAATTGAAACCTATTATTTCCTATGCTTTGTCTCTCTCTGTTATTGTGCAAAATTAATTGATATCTAGAGATACCACTAGCAATCTGTTTTCCTGGGTTTGTGATTAAGGACAGGAATCCGCAAGTATTTCCCTATTTCCTTCCTCCATGTTACATTTAGCATCTTGAAGACTCTGTTCAATAACCTCAGGGCTAACCACCTCCCAAAATTTTACATAAAAATGCTCAGGACACCATTCAATCCAGGAAGCTTGTAAGGCCCTCAAGCTTTAAGTGTTCCAGATTTCTAAAGCTGAGGAGACATAAATGAGGTAGGAATTATTTTCCTCACTGATCATTCAATATATCAGACTAGGGAGTTCAGTTTTAATCCAAGGAATGTGAGTTTCACACAATGAAGGGAAGTGGCCTTGTTGCACTCTCTCTCCATCCAGGCCAGGGAGTTACAAACAAGGTATCTGCTTCGTTGCGTTCACCTACCAGGGTGTTAACATAAAAAATTTTAAGCTTTGCGGTATCTTTGGATTTTTTTTTTTCAAATTTTAAAGCCCCATTCGTTCACCTAGCTACCAGAAACCAAAGAATTTAAAAACTTGATGATCTCATCTTGCCGAACTAGGTGTAACTAGAAAGGCGCTCCATAGCATCTAGGCCGGACAATAGCCAACAATTGAGGGTTAAGAGATGGAGATTTTTTTTTTGGTAACATTAAGAGATGGAGATAGCGACAAAGTAATGCGCGTTTTTAAATAATTAGCCTTTTAGAGGAAACTAGGTCATTAGAACAATTTTTTAGCGGAAGTTTTTGCCCATGCCATATTTCCATTATCAGTTTGTAATTATCAATTCTTGGAGTCGTGTGTTGATTTCTTGTCATAGTCTTATCCATATCCAGGGTCAATTGTTCAACTGAAAATGAGTGGTTCAAAGGGTAACCTCACTCTTTAACAGTTAAAGAATGGCGATTGAATGCGTTGGCTGTCTTTATATTAATTTGTTTGTATCCAACATGAATATGCTTGTTTGTTAGTAAAATATTAGTAAAGAAGCTTAGAGAGCCAAATCCCACTCAATCCTTTTTCTATTTTTCTTCCAACTCAACATATTTGTAGGCATCTAACATAGAATCAATTTAATTAATACATATTAAATAGTTTGTGTGTCTCGGGTGTTTTGTTCAAGAGTAAATTGTGTAAAAAACTTAGGGTTTGATGCCTAATTCCGGGGATGGAATTCTTATGCACCCAAAAGTTCTTGCAATTGGATTACTGCAGTTTGTGATTGTTGCATTCAACTTAAACTAGGCGTGCGTAGCAAAATCCTAATTTGCAAATATTTTTGTAGGACCCACTTAAAAAACACGATAAACACCACACTATATTGTTTCATTTGGTTAATTATGTTTACATAGCATAACAAATCTATAAATAAAATAAGGAAAAACTAAGGGATAATTTGGGCAAGATTATTAGACCAGAATCTTAATTATTTCCTTTATATATTATTAGTATATTGGTATAATAATTTTTGTTTAAAGTGAATGCACCAATTAGAGCGCAAGTGCAAGTATAACATTTTTGGGTGCAGACGATATATGATCAGTTCGAGACCGGTCCTAATCTGATTTCAAAATTAAGAATGAAAATAGAACGAATATGATGAATATATTTTTTAAAAATAGAAGAAAAATTAATTTAACAAACATGGATACAAAAATGAGAAGTAGGGGGTATAAATATGAATATAGCATAATTTAGGGGTGTGAATGCAAATAAGAAAAAAACTATACCTTTTCCCCCCCAAAAAAAAATGCTTCTACTAAACGTGTCAAAGGTAACTGAAGCCATGTACAACCAGATCATAACGAACTCATAAATAAAAATCTTAAACGAAGAAAAGAATAATATATAAATCGTATCAAGTATGTGTCTATAACAACAATATCAAGAATCCAACGGCCATCGCGATGCTCATTGCCGACGGGACCGCCACCATGTGGGCCCCACTCTTCGACCATCCCCGTTCCTGACCGGACGATGGCGGTGACGAAGAACCGTTGTAATTGGGATTGGCACCGTACAACTCCTGGATTCCATCTATATCGTCTCTCGCAAGATCGACCTTTTTGCGCCCAGACGAGATCGTCGGATACATGATTGCATCTTCAGCCGACGAGTGTCCCAGACCCAGCAGATGCCCTATCTCGTGCACCACCACCGATTCAAGATCAACCGCCGATTCCACCGACCTATCACCGTCCACCACCCAATTCTCGTCCCTGTCTAAATGGAAACGTCCACTCGGAGGAGAGAACGCGTGGGCCAGGGTTCCTAATACCCCATCGAACGGCTCTCCGTCACCGTGATCGCCGCTGTAAAATCCGATCCTGATATCCGATGTATCGTAATCTTCCGACTCCTTGAACGTTAAGGTCGTCACGGCCGCCCAACGACTAAACGCCCGCGAGAAGAGAGATTTGACGGTATTTGATAACTGATTCTCCGGCAAGAAAGAATACGTCAATTCACGGCTGTAAAAGGGCCACCTTGGTTTGCCGGGGAAGAAGGTGTAGTGCGCGACGGTTCGGAATTTTCCATTCGACGAAGAAGCTTTCTTGCCGGAGTTCATTGTGCTTGAACCGTTGATTATGTCAGCGACTCCGCATCTTGGCTGTACGATCTGCTTCACCGTCTGGTCATCCAGGATTCCGGTGGGATTCAGATTGAAATTGTGCTGGTATGTCTTGAGAGCCGATTCGAGAGCGTCATCGAAGTCGTCGGTGAAGTTGGACGGTGAGTCAGGGATGTAGCCAAAGCGATGAAAGTAGTCCTTCAGTCTGGCCAAGCCGTCGGCATGATCGCCGGTGCGACACCCGGTGAAGTTCAGGAATGACTGCCAGGCGCCGGCGGTGATGTTCGGCAGAATCGACGGAGTTATGGAGGAAATGTTGGGCGGGAATCCGGATACGGAAGTCGATAGAAGAAGCAACATAACAGTCGCGGTTACGAAGCGATCTAACGTCATGTTTCGTTTGTTATTCCAATCCTCCAAATCCCTTCAAGAGCAAACGATAAAGGCAGATTTTTTGCTTAAAAAGGTCGGGTTTCTTGCTTGGAACGAAATAATCCTACCTGATTTTCTTTCGTAGCCGCCTAACTGAACTAAGCTACGTATCCAGAAGGCAGCTCGGGGAAGTTGAAATGTCTTAATCATGCACTTTGGTTAATTTGCGAAATTATGACCGAACGAATGCTAGGCGAAGGTTGATCGTCGCTCTAATTTCAAAATTTTTAGTGAAGCATGTTAACGTCAGGTTCAGTCTAACTGCAACGCGGCTTATACATGCGCCAAGCGCTAGCCGGTCCGTTATTGGGGTTGACCTCGTTTTGTCACGAAAGCCTCATGGATGGTTCTCCTAGCGAATGGCCGTACACGTGTAATGAAATCAACGGCCTTTTTTTCTTTTTCTTGTGTGTGTTTAATTGTTGTTGGACTTGTCTCTTTAGGGCGTGACGGATTATCTGGAAGCTGTTAGACTGAGAAATCTTCAACGGCTTGGAAGAAGAGGCTTTTCTCGGCTATGTTGTGTTTTGTGGGGGGAAGAAACTCAGCTGTCCACCAAACAAAGGCGCTTGCAAGAATATCATATAATTTGTTTTCCGACGACTCTCTCTCACATCTCAATGAACGGGAGATTTTTTAATTTTTTGTATTAATGGTCAAACTGATATTTTAGATGAATGCAGTTAGTAAACACGCCACGGAATGGGGGTGTTTGCTTTGTCAAGGCTTACGGTGTCGAAAGCCTAACGTGAATTATACCGTTGAAACTTGAAACAACATATGAGATGTATAGGTGAGCAGCCCTTAAAGGCGTTGACGCTCAGGCGCATCGCTCCCGACAAGTTTTCTTGTTCTTGGATATTTCATATTTGTTCCCCTCATTTCTTGTAAATCTCCTACTTGATGATGTTCGTGGGAAATCTTTTGAACTTTTTATCCCAGCCTAATATAATTCGGCATTTCCTATAAATAAATAAATAAAAGGTTTAGGTCAACTCACGTCGTATCCCAAATGAATAAAAATTCATTCGTTAAAAATGATACATTATTAACCGATCTTCTAATTCGAGGAAGACCTGTGTGTTCTGATTCTTGTACTTTTCTTGAAGTCTCGTTTAAATATTTCTAGAATGTTGAACGTAGAATGATAAAACTTAACTCCTTGAACCTTCAGTAGTCCTTCAAGACTTCCCTCGCTTCGCACCTTGAGTTGAAGAGGGGGCGCATCCACTACCAATACTTAAAACTAAGGTTTACAACGTGTCACCGAAATTTCGTTTTTTTGGCCCCCAGCGATGCATTTCATTGGAGGAAATCATCAGGGGTGCATCGCTAGTGACTTGGTGATTTTTCTGCGAAATGGGCCAGAGTGCCGACGAAATGGAGCGGCGTGCCAACGAAATTTCCCCAGAATCCTAAAAAACCTAATTTTTGCCCATTTTTTGCCTTTTTAATTTTTCCGTCGTTTCACGAAATTTCGTTTTGGCCGATGGACGGCATGGCATGCCCACTGGCACAGAAACTATGAACCTTGCTTAAAACTACTAAACACATACTTTCAAGATAACACTAACACTTTTTACAAACCTATAAGAAAAGGGCTACACAAGACTACAATTAGGGTTGTATGTTACAAATGAAGGGACTAATTAAGGCCTATTTATAGTTGAACTAGGTCGGTGGAAGGCCTTAGACTGTACGTGAAGATTATTTAAAGTCGGTCTAAATGAAGTTTTTTTTTTTATGAAAGGCCAAGCCTAGAAGTATCCATTAACAAAACCCAAATTTACAGAGACAGCATCCACCTGCGGAACACCCAAGAGAACATATTGAGCAACAAGAAACCTAAAAACAAGATAACCATGGCTTCAACCCAAACAACTACATCTCGAAAGGAGAATGTCAGAGCTACAGTTGGAGCTGCAAAAACCGGCCGGTAACCAGTGGTTGAATCTGACGACTGGTCTGCACCAAAGTGGATTAAAGGGAAACCTCCCTCCGGATGGGAGGAAGACATCACCAAGGGTCATGTGATAAAAAGTGGATGAGGATGATACGTGCTTGAGCTTGGGAACGAGTGACTGGCTTTTGAGCAGGAAAAGAAAGAGGATCAATCTTCCTACGTCTACCTATTTTGCCAATTAGGATTCTTTAAGGGATCCTGAAACCTTGAGTAGGGAATTCGAGTCTCCCTAGGAACTCCTAAATTCACAACGTGAACTTGAAAGATTCTGATAGATGCTTTATTCCATGTTTGTAACTCTATAAATAGAGCTTACAATCCAAGAACGATAAATTCTAATAACAGTTGAACTGATAAACATAATCTAGGAACTATATCTGTAACAAACTGATAATGCAACAAACTAATAATCCTATCGGCCACAAACTAATAAGGATAAAATAAAATTAAGACTGCCTAACCAACTGCTAGATTTATTGAACTATACTGCTAAAAAATAGGCCACATTTAGATAAACTATTGCTTTTGGATCGTATCAACTCCTCCCCTCTTAAAATTTTCCTTGTCCCCAAGGAAAAATTCTGGAAACCGCAACTCAAACTCGTCATAATCTTCCCACGTTGCATCGGACGGTGACATGTGCTTCCAATGAACAAGAATTTTGCTCCTGCCTTTGCAAGTTCTAGTCTCCAAGATTGCTTGAGGAGTAGGTGCTGGAGCTTGGAGCGTATCCACTTCTGGAGGCAATTCTGTCTCTTGAACAGCCTGTTCTCCAATCTTTTGCTTCAATAAGGAGACATGAAAAACTGGATGCAGCTTGGATGTGTGTGGGAGTCGTAAGCGATATGCAACCTTGCCTATTTTCTCGAGGACTTGATAGGGACCATAATATTTTGCTGCCAATTTCTGTGATTTCCTTTGAGCTAAAGTCTGTTGACGATAAGGATGCAATTTGAGATATACCCAGTCACCAATCTCAAAGGTTCTTTCCACATGTTTCCTGTCATATATAATTTTCATGCGGTTTTGAGCCTTAGCCAAATGATCCCGTGCTTCTCGAATCACCATGTCCCTGTCTATTAGAAATTTCTCCACTGCCTCGACTTTGGCGGTTCCATGAACATATGCCAACAGTGATGGGGGGTCTCTGCCATATAATACCTCATAAGGGGTCTTGCCCAGAGCTGAGTGCACACTTGTGTTATAACAGTACTGAATCCATGGAATCCATGTTGACCATTCCTTGGGCCGTTCACTAGCCAAACATCGCAGATACATCTCCAAAGTTCGGTTTACAACTTCAGTTTGCCCATCTGTTTGGGGGTGATAAGCTGAACTGAAATTGAATTTAAGCCTCTGCAACTGAAATAATTCTTTCCAAAACATACTAGTAAACACAGGATCACGGTCACACACAATGGATGACGGCAGTCCATAGAGCTTAAAAATGTGTGAAAAAAATATGTGTGCAATGCTAGCTGCTGTGTATGGATGACTGATGGGAATGAAATGTGCAAATTTGGATAAACGATCAACTACTACAAAGATAGTAGTCTTGCCTTTAGAGTTTGGAAGGCCTTCCACAAAATCCATAGAAATGTCCATCCACACATGTTGAGGAATTGGCAAGGGGCTGAGAAGGCCAGCAGGATGCATGTGTTCAGTCTTATGGGTCTGACAGGTAGCACACTCTTGAATTATTTCTCGGACTCGCCGTTTAATCCCCTTCCAATAAAAATTTTGTCTAACCCGATGTAGTGTCTTATGTAAGCCCTCATGAGTACTTGAGTGGAATTCCCGAATAATGATCGGAATCAAGGGAGAGGTGGGCAAGAGATATATACGGTCCTTAAAAAAAATCATGCCCCCTTTATACTCCCAAGGACCCAAAGCCTCTCCTGCTTTAATTTTTCCCACCAACGCCTGTAGATCCTCTTCATTCTCCACCTCCTCCCTAATGGCATCTGTCCACTTAGGTTGTATTTGAGAAAAAGCCTTTAATTCACCTGTAGTTGTTTCGGCCACAAATGGAGTAAAGGGGTTGATAATTTTCAAATTTCCTTCATGTAGTCGTGAAAGAGCATCTGCAGCCCCATTATCAATTCCCTTCTTGTACTCGATCCCGAAGTCATACCCTAGCAACTTCACCATCCACTTTTGTTGAGCTTGTGTAGTAATGGTTTGGCCCAAGAGATATTGGAGACTCTTTTGATCAGTCTTAACAATGAATCTTGAGCCAAGTAAGTATGGTCTCCATCTTTGCACTGCATTTACCAAAGCCAACATTTCTTTTTCATAAGTTGATAAAGCAAGGTTCTTTCCTTTGAGTGCTTGGCTGAAAAAAGCAATTGGTTTGCCCTTCTGCATCAATACCGCACCAAGTCCTGTACCAGATGCATCACACTCCACAACAAAAGGCATAGAAAAATCGGGCAAAGCGAGCACGGGTCCGGTTGTCATTGCAGTCTTGAGTTGCTCAAACGCCTCCTCTGCTTCTTTAGTCCATTCAAAGGCATCTTTCTTTAGCATAGAGGTGAGTGGTCGTGCAATCTCTCCATACCTTTGTATAAACTTACGATAATATCCTGTTAGCCCAAGGAAACCCCGCAAGCCTTTTAAGGTAGTGGGCTTGAGCCAAGCCGTTATAGCCTCAATTTTTTTGGGATCCATTGCCACCCCCTCCTTTGAAATAATATGGCCCAAGTAGTTGACTTCCTGAAGACCAAATTGGCACTTCTCTTTCCTCACGTAAAAATGATGTGCCTTTAATGTTTTTAATACTTCCTCCACATGCCTCAGGTGGCTCCCCCAATCTTTGCTATATATTAATATGTCATCAAAAAACACCAAGACAAATTTTCTAAGGAAAGATTGAAATACCTCGTTCATTGTAGCTTGGAACGTAGCTGGAGCATTAGTGAGGCCAAAAGGCATCACTAAAAATTCATAATGGCCATGGTGAGTTCTAAATGCTGTCTTGTCGACATCTTCGGGGTGCATTCGTATTTGATGATATCCCGACCTGAGATCAAGCTTTGTAAAAAATTGGGCCCCGTATAATTCATCTAAGAGCTCGTCTATCACCGGTATGGGAAACTTATCCTTAATGGTGACGTCATTAAGGGCCCTATAATCAACACATAACCTCCATGATCCATCATGTTTCTTGACCAAGAGAACTGGGGATGAATATGGGCTGTTACTAGTTCTCACTACCCCCGAAGATAAGAGTCCGGTGACTAATCTTTCAATTTCATCTTTTTGGTAATGGGGATAACGGTACGGTCTAACATTGATTGGGCCAGCACCCGTCTTCAAGGGAATCCGATGGTCTTGTGTGCGCCTTGGGGGAAGTCCGTTGGGCTCCACAAATAAATCTGCATGCTTTTCAAGTAAGCCCAATAAGGCAGGTGCCACAATCTTGGCCTTGTAGTGAGAATCCTCACGTGCAACATCATTTAATTGAAAGAACATGGCCCTTTTTCTTTTTCTTAAATTTTTGTGCAGCGTAGATTCCTCTAGAAACCGGTCCTCTGGTACTTGAGAGCCCTGCAATTCTACCTTCTTCCCCTCCCATCGGAAATTCATCCACAGCTCATTAAAATCCCAAATGATGACACCCAATTTTTGCAACCACTGAGTTCCCAACACTGCGTCACAGCCTTCAACAGGTAAGAGGAAAAAATCCACCCGAAAAATGCATCCTTGAATCCGTACTTCCACTCCTTTGCAAGCACCATTACTGGTCATCTTTTCTCCATTGGCTATAGCAACTGAAAACCTTCCTTGTTCGGGCTTCAAACCTAGTTTTGGAACCAGATTAGTGTTGAGGAAATTGTGGGTACTACCCGAGTCCACTAGGAGTGTGAGCCCGAGATCCCCCACCCTTCCCTTAAGCCTCATGGTTTGGGGTGAATGAGTTCCTGTTATAGCATGTAAACTAATTTCTGGTACCTTTTCCTCTTCTTCCTCCGTGATTTCTGGGTCTCCTTCCCCTCCTTCTTCAAACACTCCTTCAATTAGAAACAACTTCTTACAACGATGGCCTGGGGTGAATTTTTCGTCACAATTGAAACAAAGTCCTTTGATGCGACGCTCCTGTAATTCTGTTGGAGACAAGCGGCGAATAACAGGTGGCTTTGTGCGGGTTAAGTTTGGCGATGGCATGGGTGGTGTGTCAACTGTTTGGAAGGTTCTTTTATATTCATATGCCGGAGGTCTGCGAGATTCTCCAGACCGATCTTCATACAGCCTCGCCAGACCTATTGCTGATGATAAAGTAGTCGGGTCATTTGCCTGAACATCAATCCTTAGATTTTCTTTAAGACCGCTGATGAACCCACCAATCTGCTGCTCCACCGTCAACTTCCCAGCTCTACTTAAGAGTCTCATGAACTCTGATTGATATGCCTTTACCGTTCCCACCTGCTTGAGCTTTGATAGATCTCCAAAAAAATTTCGGTATTTAGTTGGGCCATATTGTATATGGAGCTCAGATTTAAGAGACTCCCAATTCACGTCACCCATCTCCTCCTTGTAGTGTTGATACCAAATTTGGACATCACCGTCCAAATGATATGCTGCCATGGTTAATTTTTCATCTTCCTCAGTTTGGTGGAAGTCAAAAAATTGTTCTGCCTTTGATATCCATATGGCCGGGTCATCACTTCCGTCATAGCGTGGAAAGTCCATCCTATGCCCCCGATAGTTTAAGCTCCCAAAACCGTGAGAACTGGAGCTTGATTTGTTGTTGTGTGAAGAATGGCTCCCCTCATGTCCACCGCCAATACTCCGAGTGGTTGACAGGCCTTGTATCGATTGGGTTATCTCCGCCATTTGTTTCATGATCTGCCCCAAACTGGTGGTGACTGTACCCATTTTTTCTGTCAAACCCCCGACCTCTCCTTCAAGTCGTTCAAGGCGGTGTTCCGACATGCCTGGCTCCGATACCAAGTTGATACGTGCTTGAGCTTGGGAACGAGTGACTGGCTTTTGAGCAGGAAAAGAAAGAGGATCAATCTTCCTACGTCTACCTATTTTGCCAATTAGGATTCTTTAAGGGATCCTGAAACCTTGAGTAGGGAATTCGAGTCTCCCTAGGAACTCCTAAATTCACAACGTGAACTTGAAAGATTCTGATAGATGCTTTATTCCATGTTTGTAACTCTATAAATAGAGCTTACAATCCAAGAACGATAAATTCTAATAACAGTTGAACTGATAAACATAATCTAGGAACTATATCTGTAACAAACTGATAATGCAACAAACTAATAATCCTATCGGCCACAAACTAATAAGGATAAAATAAAATTAAGACTGCCTAACCAACTGCTAGATTTATTGAACTATACTGCTAAAAAATAGGCCACATTTAGATAAACTATTGCTTTTGGATCGTATCAGAGGATCCGGCGAACCAGACGTCAGCCATGCAAGGAGATGAAGAAGAGGGAGTGAGACCAAGGCTATCCTGCACCAGATTTCAGCATCTACAAGCAAAAACCAAAAGTGACCATTACAACAATTATCAACAACACCAAAAACCAACGACACAATACCGGCAGGTCCAAACAAAAGAAACACAAATTAACTATAAACAAGAAAAACCCCCAAAACCAAGACCAGGAAGGGGTGTACCCGAACCCAGCTGTCCCACCAGAGAAAGCCAGAAGGTACCCCCCCACTGTCATCCCCTTCTGCGTCTTCAAAATCGTCAGCAACCGAGTCCATCTTTGACGCCGGCCAAAGTAACGAGAGCGGTACTGCAGGTGCAACAAGGAGAAATGCAACGAAAGAGAACTTATCCCAAGGAGAAGACGAGAGGGATAGATGGACAAAGCACCAGAAGAGAAGCGGGGACGATGACCATTCTCTCATGAAAATCGCCTTGCCTCGAGCTCCGCTCCACAATCCCCGAAAATCACCTTGCCTCGCTGATATTAGGTGTGCCAAGCTTCAGTCTCTGTCTAAATGAAGTTGGTGGAGAGAGAATGAAGTTGGTGGAGAGAGATCTTGGCTAAAGTCGGTGACGGAGGCTTTCACTGGTGGTGAGATCTATGAGAAGCTCTTCTAGCTGCATGGAGTAAGTCCGTGGTTATCTTTCACCTTGAACCTCCGTTTTTCATTTCTTTTGACAAAAAAAATGAAGAAAGTCTAATTGCAGCACAGTCCTTGAACAATAAACTCTAGGAAAGTCTTGAATCCCAGCTTGATCATGCAGATATACTTTGCTGTAAGAACAGATATTCGGTTTTTAAACAATATTGTGCAATTTAGCACAATACGCTTGGAATGCAAAATGCAAGACACCTTGCTGATTAATGCACAAGTATGAACTTAAATGTGAAATTCAATCCTTTGAATGGAGTCCATATATTCTTGGTCTGTAACTCTGGCAATCCACCAGTTCATTCTTTGTAAAACTTCCCTAGCTACCATTATTCACTTTTTTTTCTACCCGATTTCCTCATGCTTTTTTTTTTAATGTTTTGATTGTTTAGTTATGATTAAAACTTGCTCTGAACTGGAATTGTACACTTGGTCTTATGTTTTAGCTTATAGCTAGTGAATTTCACCAACAATTGTGCACCAGGTTCCTATATAGCCGTGAGATTGAATCTCTGGATGGGTTTGTATGTTATTTTAATTGATAAGTGATAGAATTGGTATTTTAGGAGGGAACGGGGCATTTAAAACTAAACTTTAATTTTCAATTAAACAGGTACATATTAGGACAAACCGAAACTATAAACCTGATATAGCTTTATATAAAGAAAATTATTTTAGACAAGTCGAGGGTGAATTATATATAATGACTTAGAAATTTACCTAGGGTTAATTTAATCTTTTAATAATTAGTTTAAGTGAATAATTAATTAATTAACTAACCAGGCTTGAGAACCTAATATCTAGGTTATGTTCAAAAAATATTTGAACGTCTAACAAGTTCCATGATACATGGGAAAATATGTTATCCATGTAGGAACAAGGCATGCGTGGCTTAAAAACCTTTTCCATCAAACATGTTCTTGATAGGTAGTAAATATGGATTTGTCACAATAATTACACTATTAAATATGGTTATGCGAACTGGCGTGCATTGTGCCTACTTATTTTTCTGCTATCAAACTCTAAAATTGGTGCACAAAAGCATTGCAAGTAGATAATTAATGACAACACACATTATTTTTGTAATTAAAAAACTCTCATTAAGAAGGAGAAAATTTCTACTCATTTTTAAAATCAATTTTTATGCACGAATATTTTAAGATCCACTTGTAGTTTAAAAAAATGGATCCATTTAATGGACACTATTGACTAATGACTCCTATTTTCATAAAAAAATGGATCCATTTAATGGACACTATTGCTAATGACTCCTATTTTCATACATATTTTATATACATACACCACATACGGATAGAATTGGAACAGCAAAATTAAATTTTAGTGATAATTTTTAAAAATTTTAGTTTCAATCACCAAATTTTGGATAATTAGATATTAGTGATACTTTTTCCAGACATTTGAAAACGAGTATTGTTTTACTGTTCATGAACACAGTGACATTAGTGTGTATCTATTACAAGTCCCCATAACACACCTATAAACTAGATTTACAAGTCTACTAAATGAGTTTACAAGTCTTTAATGTGGATTTACAAGTATACGAAATAGGTTTCTAAGTCCTTGAATTAAATTTATGTCTTATAACATGATTTACAAGTAAGTATTTGAAATTGATTTACAAGTAGTTTACAAGTCCCTGAATTAGATTATTATTCAGTTAAAAAAAATTCATTCATTTATCTAGAATAACACTTGTTTTCAAATATCTTGAGCACAAATTTTTGTGGTTGAATATGAATTATATTTAATACTTATCACTAAAAATCAATTTTCATAAGTAGAACCCCTGTAGACCGTTGCATGTGATGCCAGTCGGTAACACGTGAAACGGACGGATGGATGTCCGTTTCAGTAAGGGGCTCACACCCCCCAAATCCCATCACAGCCGGTGTCATCACGGTGTCAGCGGATACTGGAACCAGAGGAAATGCGTTCCATTCTGCCTAATTCGAACCAACTAACCGGTGGACAGGTCATCAGTCGTTTTCAATTTCTCAATACAAAAACGACCAGCTCCCTTCACTGCGCTTATTGACGGCCGGCAATTTGTCCTGTTCTTAATTCCTTTCTGCTTTTCTGGAATCTGATTCCCCCATTACAGCATGAACAGCTCCTATAAAGATATGTTCATTCTTATAACAGACGCAGGGTTTCATCTCAGTCCAGGTTTTCCTTTCTATCTGCAGTCATGGATTCTGCATTTTCCTTCTTTTCATCATTCTTATTCACATTCCTATTATTCTCAACGGCCCGATCGTCTACCATCGGAGTCGATTACATTTCTCGTCTTCTCGAGATTCAAGATCGAGAGAGGGCTCCGCCTTCTGTGCAAGTTGCGGCCGTTCGCGGTGTCCTTCGCAGGCTTCTTCCTTCTCATTCGTCAAGCTTCGAGTTCAAGATTGTCTCAAAGGTATTCCACTTACTTGCAGAATATTCAATTGCAAGGTTTTTAATCACTTGAAAACCAAGTACATTTCTGTTAATATTTGTCTCCAATAGCTTAGAATTGTTACGATTGTTATTCTCGTATCTGCGAAGGGTTTCAAAGTTGAACTCCCTATTTCTTTTATTTCGTAGGAGCGTTGTGGCGGAAAGTCTTGTTTTATGATCAACAACCATCCCTCTTCCGGTGAACAAGGGGCCCCAGAAATTTTGTATGTTCGAGCTCTGCTCTTCATCTCTGGCGTCTGTGATGTTTCTTCCTACTTCCTAGATAATGATTGAACTTAGATGCTGCATCATTTTACTTGTTTTGTTATTTTTGACTGCCCTTATTGTTCAACAACCATTACTCTCTCTCTCTAAACTAGGGGGTCGAGAAATTTTGTCTGTTTGATCTCTTCATCCTAGCCTCAGGGGTATTTCTTCTTATGTCACTGAATAATGACTGAATTATGACTTTCACTGCATTGTTATACGTGTTTTGTTATTTTGATTGCCCTTGTTGCTCAAGACTGGTACCTACTAAATTAATAGTTGACATTAACGGAAGCTCACCAGAAATTATATATCACAGATTAGACAGTTTTAAGCTGAAGTTTTACTATGGTTTACTCTCATCAGGTGCTTGAACCATAAAATTGTAGATGTCTGATATTTTGTGAAATACTTGACTTCATCAGGCAGTCTATTGCGTTTTTTTTTTTTTTTTTTGATTAACATATACCATATATGGCATGAAGTTTCTTGCCATCTTGAATTTTACTTTGTGCTCATGCTAGTTGCTCTTCTATCTTTGTATAAAAAAAGGGATGGACAGAATATTGCATATTATGTCTGATTTAACTATCGAACCATTCTTAATGTTTGTTTCCATTTGTATATTTCATGTCTGCTTATTAGTAGTAGCTAATACGGTTTAAAAACAATGTTCTGAAAACTACATAACTTGGATCATGGTCCTAAATTCCATTCTAACCTAAATATGCTTGGGATCCTTATGTGACTACTTCTGTGGATGTTTTTTGGTAATGGGATTTTAACTTCATTTCTAGGTACGACTAATCTCATTGGAGTGTGCCTTATTTATTCGCAAGCTACTACTTTTTTTAAAATTTTAGGATAGGACATTGAGATCTCTTTAATGAGCTGTAATGAAGGATATCGTGCTGCAGTGTTATTTCTTTTGCCCCTTTGTAAACATTCTGTTTATTTTCTGTATTTTATCTGAGAATGTCTTGGGTTGTAAATGGAAACTAATATATTCTTTTAATCTATTTTTTGTTGGGATTTTGCAAAATCTTTGCCCTATTCTTCAATCCCCATCCCCAAAATTTAAAAGAGCGAATGTCTCTATAAGCAGTTGAGAATACTCCCAAGAAGCCAAGGGCGCAACATTTTCAAATTTCTTGGTTTAAAAGGACCAAATTGTAATCAAGTATTCAAAGAGTCATGAATCCTGGTTCTAGGAGACGTGTGCCTTCCGTTTGGAAGCATGTTTAACAAATCTGCAGCCGGGATGGGTTTAGTGTACAACAGTAGAACTTTTCCAAATCTTTATGCTTGTAAAATATGTTAAATATCTGTTTCAGGAAAGCAGCCATCCGGATAATAGCATGATACTTTCAAATTAATCTTTTTACTAGGATTGTTGGGATCACTGGGGTAGAGCTCTCAGCTGGTCTGCATTGGTACCTGAAATTTTGGTGTGGGGCACATGTATCCTGGGATAAAACTGGTGGTGTGCAAATATCATCAGCTCCAAATCCTGGTTCTCTTCCTCGTGTTCAAGCTTCTGGTGTCTTCATTCAGAGACCTGTTCCTTGGAATTACTACCAGAATGCTGTAACATCTAGCTGTAAGCAAATGACTATTTATTATGCAGTTTAAGTTCCTAAAGCATGTAGTTTCCAAAAAAAATATTTCATTGCATGTATTGATTTTTTTTTTGGTTGCATTGTACAGTGATAGATTTTCCTTTTTTCCCACTTATATATATATTTTTTGTGAAGATTCATTTGCATGGTGGGATTGGGAAAGATGGGAAAAGGAAATTGATTGGATGGCCCTTCAAGGTGTGAATTTGCCTTTAGCTTTCACAGGACAAGAGGCTATATGGCAAAAAGTTTTTCAGGTAATTTTCTGTTGGCCTTAAATGTCTTTCTTGTCAATATGAAGTTCTTCAATAAGAATATTTGTTCCTAAAATACTTCTTATTCTGTTTTTCTTTAAAACAGTTTGAAAAGACTAAAATAGCAGCAATATTGTCTCATATCACATTAGGCTTGCAATCCCTTCCATATTATTCTCATCCCCCTGCTCTATCTTTAAGCTGAAAATTAAGAACTCTTTCAAAAGATGGTGTTCTTACCAATGCTGGGAAGTCCCCATCATCAATATTCAGCCTATGGCTGATCTTACCACTGATCTCTAATGAATTTCCCTCAATCTGATCTGTAGAGAATTCTTTCAAAGAGCATCTAATGCTCTAGCCACCTCCCTTGTACCTTTTATTAGTGCAAGCAACTCTACATCTGATTATTGGTTTCACCTGATTCTTTCCCCCTGATAAGGCAAGCAATCTCCTAAGAACGAACCAATGCCTGATTTATTTGATACATAACTACCTCAGATATCAGGGCAGCAATATTGGGTATGATGTCTTGAGGACATCCTGTTGACTCATGGTTGTTGAGCATTTTAGACCCAAAGTTTACCGTTTCGGTGTCGATGGGCGTGTCGCCAAAATGCTAGAAAAGTAAAAAAGGTCAAAAAATGGGATTTTTTTTTTTGAGAAATTTCGTCAGCACACTGCCCCCGTTTCACTGGCATGTCGCCAATAAAAATTCAAGAAAATTTTCGTTTCCCTCCCCCTTTTTTTTTTGCATTTCTCCCCATTCCACTCCGTACACCACCCCGTTTTGCTAGCATGTTACCAAAAATCGCCAGAAATGTAAATCGGCAATTTTCCTCCTCTGAAACACATCGCTAACTAAAAACAACGAAATGTTGTAAACACTATTTAGAGCCTTCGTCTGTTCCCTTGGACATACCGCATAAGGCTTCTTTGTAGGTCTGCAACTCACATGGTTAAAGGGTTTTGTTCAGCACAGTAGCAATATCTCCCCCCCCCAAACCACCACCTCTTTTTATATCATTTTCTAAATAAAAAAAAAAGAAAAAGAAAAAGTAGCAATATCTGTTTGAAAAGGCAGTAAGATTTTGATGTCTATGCTGTTATCAGTGGAATGGAAGGACTTTCTCCCAGTCCTATTTGCCCACAAAATCTGACCAGCTGCTATCTGGACCAAGGTTTACAGTTTCGGCGGCATGCCGCCGAAATTTCGGTTTTTTGCCCCCAGCGATGCGTTTCGCTGGGGGAAATCGTTAATTTGTATCGTTGGCGAAACAGACCGAAATTTCGAGCGAAACGGTCGGCGTGCCGACCGAAATGGACCGAAACGGGCGAAAAATGTAATTTTTTTAAAAAATTTTTTAGCGAAACGGGCGGCGTGCCGGCGAAACGGAGCAGCGTGCCGTCGAAATTTCGCCGAAATCTAAAAAAACGTAATTTTTTTATTTTTTTTGCCATTAAAATTTTTCCGGCGTGCCGCCGAAATGCCGTTCGGTGCCCTGGGCGCCACGCCCAGGGCCACCGAAACTTAAAACCTTGATCTGGACTGCATATTTGACTTTCTGGGTCTTGATCTGCAGAAAGGGTTTTGTGGTGATTGTGCCACTTGTTGACTTGGATGACCCCATCATCATCTTCTTCCAAATCCCTTTCATGGTTTCCGTTATCCCTTCTAACAACCATATTTTCCTGTTTGATCTCTATCACTATTTCAAACTGACAACTTCCAGTCCAAATGCATATTGACCAAGGGATTCTCTCTGTGTCCTTCACTCTCGTCTTCACCTTCCCTAAGTGATTACTCATAATAGAACACGCTCCCACCTCCATCATACCTCCCATAACTCCCCCCAGCGACACATATTTCTCTAGCCATCAGATGTAAAGGAGTACCTGCAATTGAGATCCTTAGATGTCCTATCTGTATGTCTCCCACTTCTGTACCTCCACCTACAAGCCATCTGTGGATGAAGATATCTCTATTTTTTGACTTTGATAACCTTAATATTTGCGATGCAGTGTGCCTTCTCTTCTGATTACACCCCGCCCCCCCCCCCCCCCCCCCCCCCCCCCCCCCCCCAAAAAAAAAAAAAAACAAAAAAAAAGGAAGAAGGAGAAGAAATCTGTTTGCAGCTATCTTGTGGATTGGATGCCGTTCTTGACACATATTTTAGGTTAGTTCCTTGTCCAGTCAGTGAATGTTCATCCTCAAGCATGGCTATATGCATAAGATTGCTAAGCTCCAGTTGCTACTTCGTAGGCACAGAGCAACTATGGGAACCCAACCATAATTTTGAGTTTATCCAACCGTGGAGTTCTGTCATGCGGGCAATGACCTTCCTGTTCTGCATCATGATTATCAAATGATTTTGTTTTGACCGCTTTAACTAGATTATCCATAGCATTGACATTTCATTTTATATACTCCCACTCCCTCTTTTCTTGTCTCACCTACAGAATCATCATCCCTTGTTTCTGATCATTCGAGAATGAAAAAATGCACAGAACTTCCCTCAACTGTTTACCCCTACCTCCATCATATATGTTCGGCTTTTTGTTTGGAACGAACCTATGGGAACTCTACATATGCATTCACTTAAACTTTCTACCTTCTCTTGGAGCCATGCCACAGCTTCACCTTCCATAATGGTCCAGCTGGAGAAGCCTCTGATCAATTTTGTGATGCATAGCACCCTGTTCAATCTCTCCTCCATGCCCTTAAATGTGATGAGCTTCCTTTGAATCCAAGCGATTCTTCTTGTTGCATTCACCATTGTGCTTTTAACTGCTGGAATAGGAAATGATTTTGTTCCACTACAAACAGGGGCATGCTGTGCTGCAGAAATAATCATCAACCTTGAAGCATGACAGTCAATCAGGCAGCGATACTAGTGGATCCATAACCCATAATTCTCATGTCTGATAAAGCATTAAAAGCCAACTCTTCATCAAAGTAATGCTGATTTAGAATTAATTTCTTGCTTGTTGATCATTAAGATTTGAATTTAAAGTATGAAGCAAGGGGAGGACGATGCAGAATGTGTTTCCCAACTGGGGAAGTATGGTGCAAGGGCATATCAACTATCTAACATTATGTGTTTTTAAATTTTAAGAAATAATTATTCAACTATTGAAAACTTGTGGACAAGTATTCTCCAAAAATAGGAGTATAATGCAGTATGTCTTTTCTAAAAATTAGGAAAAAAAATGAATGCATGCATTTATGCACTTGGGAAAATATTTTTTAAGTATCAAAAAGAGTCCAATTGCTTTGATTTGTGTCCATCAGAATTTTTTTCCCCTCAATTACCTATCCAACAATGTCTAGTTTGCATGGTTTGGACATAAATTGACCAAAATATGATGAGAATGCAGTCCTGTGATGAGAATTTCGAAATAAATCCATTATATTTTATACTTTATTTATAATAGGATAACTTAGTTGTAACATATCTAGTGACGGCTTATTATTTCCATTTATTAGTGCTAGGAAAGTGAATTATTCCAATTTTCTATCAGATTAGTAGTTGGGAACTTTCTCTATTAAGGCTTGCATTTTTGTCTCTTATAAAGGAATAAAAATTTGTCATTTTCATCACAATATGTATTACGGGTTGTGACTTATGCCCCTCTTTCATTTTTAGAATTGGTTTGACTCCATTAGCAGCCGCCTTTTTTTTTTTTTATGACTGATGAAGATTTCATTAGATAAGAAAGATAATCTAAAAAACAAAAACAGAGCCTGACTACAGAACCCATGAGAAATGAGTAAGATAGCCAGGCACAGTACCACTGAGACAACCCTTTACTTACTGGTCATTAAAACAAAAGGCACCCAGCATGAAAACCCCCAACAAACTCTAAGCACCCAAAGAGTACAACATATCTGCACCCCATTAACCCCCCTCTTTGGCCAAAGTACACCATCCTCGCATTATTTCACCTGAGGAAACACTGAAAAAGTCTTTATGCATTGTCAGATGCCTACAAACCATGACTGTTGTATCCTCTATCACCCCTTGTATCCTTGGCTGACAATTCTCAAAAATACATCCATTCCAAGCCTTCCAAGTGTTCCACCCAACAGAGAAAAACAGTACTCAATACATGAGTCTTTGTTTCTTCCCTAGGAAAGGGAATCTCCACTAGCAGGCCTTGCTTTGGACTGGTGAGACCCCAGTCTGATTCAAGGTTCTGGTAGTGAAACATTGTCAGGTTTATCCTTCATCCCCACTTTTCCATATTTCTTATCATTTATTTTGCTCCTAATCCCTAGTTTCTATCCAACCTGAAGTTGAAAGTTCTTCATCCGTCTTGCAACATTTGATTTCATTTGAAAAATATTAATAAAGAATAAAAAGATTTGAAATAAAATATTAATATAGAATAAAAAGATTTGAAATAATGAAATTATAGTGGAGTTCTTGATCTCCAAATTCTATTAATGAAATTATAATGTGCTGAATTTGAGTGATCTGTCGTTCATCAAACAACTTAATATTGTATTTGTTTTTATGTTAATATTTAATTTTGTATTTTTCAAAATCTAGATGGCATCCATTCCTAAGGGACAAGTACACAGTTGAATCTAGTCTTTTCAATCCTTTGTTACAAGGGCACACTCAGGTTTAGTTAAACTACTCATGTTGACACGAAATGACATGGGTACAGGTGTGAAACACAAAACTTTGTTTAGTAAGTTCAACGTTAATGGAAAATGCTTCTATGCATTGGTTCTTACCGTATTTAAACTATCAACCATGGTTTTAAATATCCATAAATCCCTCGATGTATCTAGCAATATATCCCCTTTCCTTGGGAAGCGATATAATTCTATTAGTGTATCTTACCTGTTTTCCTGATATGTCAAGTGATATATCTCCTCCCAAGCGGTCATATATCTAGTAATATCAATATTTGAAACCTTGCTATCAACATTTAGAACTTGAAGAAGTTTCATTTGTTATAGGTAGTAATCTTATAATACTGCTTAGCATAAGTTTAGAATGTGTAGTATGCTGGCCGATTTTTGTTGTCCATATATATGAGATTAAATGAGTCAGAAACACACCCAAATCTTAGTCCTTACCACATAGCTTTAACCTAGACATGTTCTAAATAAAATTTCATAGGTATACTTCCTTGCATTCTGCTTTGTTGTTTACTAGTATTAGTCCATATCAACCATTTCCTGCAGCTGAGAGTTTTTAATTGTTGACTTCGAGGAGTCTTTGCTAAAGGGATGTGATCTATACCAGACTACGAAGAAGATATAAGTTTAGTTCATTTGCGAGGTTGATTAAAGATAATGATCTTGTTACTTCCATAGAGATGATAACAATTATGTCTAAGGATATTTTTGTTTTGATTATCATGAATTTAATAACAATGTCAATTTCGTACTATTATTTACTTAATTTTTATTATTTGATTATTCTGCCATTTCTTGCAGCTTTACAATATTAGCAGTTCAGATTTGAATGATTTCTTTGGAGGACCTGCATTTCTTGCGTGGTCACGCATGGGAAATTTGCATGGGTGAGCTTGGAATTGTTTCTTAATTTTTGATTGTAAATTCTCAGTTTCAGACATGAAATATTTTTACTTCTTAATATGTTTACATTTAAATGGGAGTTCAGGTTGAATTGCTTGACATTTCAATTTTTAGATGTGATAATTAATACTAGAGAATTCTTTTTTGCTATCTTGACTGGAGACATTTAAATCATTTGATTCACTATGTCTTGGTACAAGTTTTATTTTTCATAGTTTACTAATACCCACATAATTTCAGCGTTATGGTGGTCAACCTGGAAAAATAGTCTAAATAATTATAAATTAATGAAAAGCAGCTGAAGAAGGTATGAGCTCTATTGAAAGATTGAGCTCCTAATAGTAGAGCTTTTGGGTGTCATGTAACTTTTGATTTTTTTACCAAGTGAACTGTCATATTAGTTGTAACACCCCGGAACCAGGTCCACCCTTATCGGGTTTATAGTGACTCCCGAGCGCTAGCTTAGGGCCCAAATTTGGTTGAAAACTAAATTCAGAACTAACCAAACACAAAAATAACATCTTAAAATTTTTTTTGGAAAAACGGCTATATAACGCCTGTACATACGAGAATGGGCTAAGCCCTCACACACAAATAATTACCTGATAAACACAGTTTATATATCCAAAAAAAATAAAAACTATACCATCCAGATATACAATAAAATAAGCTCACTAAGTTCACACCCTCTCTCCCTCTTCCCATTTACAACATCTACAATATATACAGTTTTCAAAAAAAATACAATTATCAAAAAGGTTGCCTTTTCTATCACTAGCCAGGATAGAAGTAGTCCTCCGGCCTATATTCGAGATAATCCTCTACTTCGGCGCTGCTACGCTTTTTACCCGCTGGATCTGAAAACAAAACCGATAAAAACAAAACTTACGTGAGACTAATGTCTCAGTAAGCAGCATAATGCAAGATATAAACAACTTTATGCAATTTTAGATAATAAATTAACATGGTACATTTATACGAATCAAAGCATGCAAAGAAAGCATTTCACCAATAACAATACAATTTCAGAAATAAATTGTCTATGCCAGACTCGTGGATTAGCGTGTCTGTAAATCGGGTTAAACACCCTTAGCTGGTTTGTCACCTCACTACTCGCCTTCGAAGCCGCGCACGGTCATCGTACGAGTGGAGCACCCACGCATGGGCTGGTACGCTGCAACTCATCGATCACACACGAAGGCCTCACCAATCCCACACGGTGGTACGCAAATAGCCCGGGGTATTAACGCGACAAGCCAACACTAATGCACTATCTAGACTAACTGTGGATCTACAACCCTTAATACTGCCTAGACGCGTATAAAAAGTAATCAATCAAATAGTTTACTAAACGAACCCATAAGAATTCAACTGCTGAAAGCACAACCAAGTTCAAGTGAATCTCGCCGTTCACTTACCATTCAATCCTTAGGCCATTCCGCCTTTCGAGATACCTTAGGCTCATTCTTTTCTTACCTAACAAGAAGCATAAGCTTCAATTTCCAATTACGAATCTCGAATCATTTTATCGAACCAAATCGTTAACGGAATAAGGTAAAGAATAATTCTTACAATTCAATTTTTGAACCCAATTTAGAAATATTCACGGTTGGTTTGATTTTGCAGTTTACTCTGCAAAACTGATTCTAACTAGTTAATTGAAAATTAAACCTGATTAAATCAATAAAGAATTTGTGTATATGCTATATATCGTTGGAAAGCTCTACAAGTCTAGTTTCCAACGCAACCAACGGTTCGTAATTCAGAGTTTCCTACAGGGAGTTATGGCTGTTTTACTACAGGTGGTTACAATCTGCCGCGAAACCTACTGGACGGAAATCATCAATTTTTCTGGATTTTTCTTGCAATACCTAGAGTTCCGATTGGTCACAAACCAATTCCATTCAACTACAAATACCCTAAACTAAATTTTAAACTATTGATATGAATTTTTATGCGAAGATTACTAGCCTTCGCAAACCGCCGGAATTTTAGACTACTGACCTCATCTTAAGGTTCTCTAACAGAAGGTAGCCTGACAGAGGCTGCTATGAGTTAATTTCAAATTGTTTTCCATCCCAACCAAATATCCCCTAACAATATCATTCCCATCACAACCCTCATCAGCTAAAATACAACCCATAAAAGAGTGAACCACCAAAAATCAAATTTCAGAATGCCTTAAGAGCATAACAGCAACCTCATATCAATTTAAGCCATCACCAAGACAACCCAAATTGAATAACAATCCTGCAGATTTTTACTAACTCAACCTCCCAGGTAAGAGGATAGCTAAGCCATACAAAGTATAATAACAGAGAACCTAAATCAGCATCTATTGTGATCATACCATCTCATGCTAAATCAAAACCTAAATCAGTATTTTCTCATGCCAAATCAAAATCTAAAATCAGAACCTAAGTTAAGCTCTCATGCCCATTTAGAACCTAAAATCAGAACTTAAATCCACACTAAACTAAAACAGAATCATCTTACCCCATGCCATCAAACCCAAGTGAAACTAAATCAAATTTGGAGAAACTCAGAAAAAACTCTGAACCTAACTCTCATACCAAATCAGAATTTAACGTTAGAACCTAAATTGAACTCTCATGCCAAATCATAATTTCCATCTACTGGTTTCTCAACCAAGGAAACCCCAGACGCGTAGCGACTGGTGCTTTTGGTCTCTCAGGCCAAACGACCCAACACCTTTTGCAAACAACAATAATTTACAGCAAAACAGAAACATGCTAATCAACAGAAACCCAACGGTAATCAATCGACAAACAGAAACCAAAAGAGAAGAAAAACCAAACAGTAGTCAGTCAAACTCATGCTCAATCGACCAACAGCAACCAACAGAAATCAAACAGATGTCGAAATCAACCAATAGCAATCGATCGACAAACAGAAACAAATAGGAAAACCATAACGATCGATCAATTTAAGGAAAACGTGCTACTTACATGTTTTGCGAAAATCCACACGCCCAAACCCTCGTTTCCCCTCTTCTCCCCTGCGATTTCCCCTTGTGCTGTTAACCCTCAACGAACGACCACCTCTCTTCTCTTCCTCTCTTTTCTCTTTTCTCCTTTTCCCTTCTTCCTCCTCCTGCGATCTCCCCTTTTTTCTTTCTTCTTCTCTCATTCTCTCCACGGCTTCTCTCTTCTGCGATTTCTTCTTTGCCGCAAACCCTTGACGACCCAACACCAAATGCTCAAATCGTGAATGGCTGTTGGTTTATTTATTTATTTATTTTTTTTACCATTGAACCATTTGAACCGGTTCAATTAAACTAAATCCACCTATTGAATCATTGGTCTAATTAAACTAAACCATTGAGCCATTTAACCATCTCAATTAAACTAAACCCACCTAATGAATCATTGGTTTAGTTATTTGTTCTTATTTAATTTTTATTTAATTAATCTTAATTAAGGTTTTTCCAAATTCTGGGGTCTTACATCCTACCCTCCTACAAAAGAATTTCGTCATCGAAATTCACATCACACTATTCAAGAAATCTGCAAAAATAACTTAAAGAAAATATTATAATTTTACCGTTCTCCTTTCCTACACTTAGACGCGTCCGCCCAGGTGAAGGTTGAGAGAAAAATTCAAGAAATTCTATCGTAATTTAACTTACACTACAGTTATACAACACCTTTATAGTTTAAACTCATAATATCAACATCAATACCCCAATGGTATAAAGTTAAATATTTAGGTAATTGCCCAGCATTGGCCGATGCTCTGCATTACCCGAATATCACTAAATACAGTTGGCTCATCATCCAATGATAAGCAATAAGATACAATAAGCATGCAGTGTAATTAAACAAGAAAAGTTTTCTTCATTATGCTTATCAATAGTACTTATTAAACACTTCTAGGAATTTATCATATCAATTCTATCATCATGATTTAAATTATAGTGACTAATGTTTATGTTACCTCAAGGCTATCTGAAGAGTTCTGGGTATTTCTTCATCATCTCCTCCTTTCTTTCCCAGGTGTTAGCTCCAGATGGCCAGATCACCTCTACTAAAGAAATTGTTTTATTTCGCAACACCTAATCTCTCCGACCCACAATTTGAACAGTTCGTGGGACATCTGGTGAATCCTCTGGTATGCAACCAGGTATCAGGAAAGGGTTGTCACATACAAAGCTCTGTGGAGGACGTCCAGGGATATTAAGGATCACGTGCTGTCGATAACAATCTAGTACAACATGGTATTTAACCATCAAATCCATCCCCAAGATCACCTTAATTTCATCATGCATCGGGATTTCCATTAAATCTACTGTCATTTTTATATCTCCCATCTGAACACTGCAGTCATGAAATGTCCTTCGAACTGCCTCCAACACTCCTCCAATCGTATTCAGACGTTCCATACTCTCGGTGATCATTGAATAAGAATGTATGGTACTTAAGAATTCAGGATCGGCTAGCGATGATTGGGCTCCTGTATCAAATAGACAAACTGCTGCGCTGCCCCCAATCAGTAATGTGCATCCTATGGCTTAATATACTAATCGTGCCTCAGATGATTCCTCCTGAATTGGATTGGAATCTTCCTCACTAAGGTCCTCTCCCGTTGAGGTGATCTCATTGAGTTCTATTTCTTTTGGTTCTTCATCGCTCACAGCTTGAGATTCACTGAGATCTTTTTCCTCACTCAAGTGCTTACTGGGATCCTCTTCACTCCAGTGTTCGCTGGGATCCTCTTCACTCATATGTTCACTGGGATCCTCTTCACTCAAATGTGGTTCTTTAGAGGAATCTCCCTTTTTATCAACCATGTTGATCTCCTACTGCATAACAACACAATAAAAATGCATTGCTATACAACTCCATGTAGTCTAAAACCAATTAAATAGTATGACACAACAACTAGCGCAATTATTCTCAGCACGGTCTGCTATAATCCTAGAGGATATGGTTTCACTCACTCGGGTCTCAACAAGGCACTTTTATTAAGATTCAGACACTGCCATAATTCAAAGAATACAATTGCAATAATGCATCCAAACAATATCACAAATACACTAAAGAAAGATCACAGATTTTAAATAACAGATAAAAATCTATGATAACAGAAATAATACTCTCAGAGTGTATCATGTAAGAGTTCAACCTTAAATTCAAACTTTCTTGAAGGTGAAAAACTTGGTAGTTCAATTAAAATATAACGGGCAGACACTTATAAGGGTAAAGTACCTCCATCAGGGGTTGGAGTATCTAACTTAGGCTCTTGCTCCTCGTGGACAGTGATAGCAAAGGCTCTACCCTGTGGTTGTGGTCGTGGGGCTGCAGGTTGTGGCCTCTGCTCAATTCTCTGTGGTGCCCTTATGCCTACCGGCCTATCTTGTTGCCTCGGGCCTACTGGTGCTCTTTGATTCTGCCGTTGTCCCTGGAAACGGGGAGGCACTGCATTCAGAGGTGGTGTTGCTATTGGCTGCACTGGTCTAGTCTATAACCTCTGGTAAATGGTAGGATGCGGGCCATGCGGTGTCCGTGCTGTCCACATCGATAACAAGCCCCTGGTGGAGCGAAACATGGACCAGGGATGTGGAACTGTCGGCATCTAGGACAGCCACCATCAACGGGCCTACCACTCTGCCCTCCGAAAGACCTTGCTCCCATCGAATACCTCCTCTGATCTGGATACCCTATTCTCTACCTTTTATCCCCAGAGTACCATTGTTCATTCGTCGGTCGAGGTGGCACTCTCCTCCCTGCAATCTCTCCCATCCTCTGAGTGGTAGATCTCTCTGCCACTGATGCTCTCCGAACAGTCTCACGAAAACTGCTACTTAGAAACATTTCCACTCGGTTCTTAATGTCAGGCTTCAGACCTCTCTCAAAATGTCTAGTCTTCTTGGCCTCTGTGTCTACCAAGTGTGCAGCAAACCGAGACAATTTTGAGAATCGCTCTTCATACTGAGCTATACTCAGGCTTTCCTGAGAAATATTTAAAAGCTCAGACTCCTTTTGGATTCTCACCTCCTCTGGAAAATAACGAAGGTAAAAACAGTTCTTGAATCCCTCCCAAGTCAAAGGAATCCCCGTTTCAGTTACTTCTCTCTGTATAGACCTCCACCAATGCTCTGCTTCCCCCCCCCCCCCCCCCCCGAGCATATAACTTGCTAATCTGCCTTACAATCTTCTCTGCATTCAATTGCCTCGAAGATTTTCTCGATGCGCATAATCCAGTGCAGCCAATAGCAACACCACCTCTGAATGCAGTGCCTCCCCGTTTCCAGGGACAACGGCAGAATCAAAGAGCACCAGTAGGCCCGAGGCAACAAGATAGGCCGGTAGGCATAAGGGCACCACAGAGAATTGAGCAGAGGCCACAACCTGCAGCCCCACGACCACAACCACAGGGTAGAGCCTTTGCTATCACTGTCCACGAGGAGCAAGAGCCTAAGTTAGATACTCCAACCCCTGATGGAGGTACTTTACCCTTATAAGTGTCTGCCCGTTATATTTTAATTGAACTACCAAGTTTTTCACCTTCAAGAAAGTTTGAATTTAAGGTTGAACTCGTACATGATACACTCTGAGAGTATTATTTCTGTTATCATAGATTTTTATCTGTTATTTAAAATCTGTGATCTTTCTTTAGTGTATTTGTGATATTGTTTGGATGCATTATTGCAATTGTATTCTTTGAATTATGGCAGTGTCTGAATCTTAATAAAAGTGCCTTGTTGAGACCCGAGTGAGTGAAACCATATCCTCTAGGATTATAGCAGACCGTGCTGAGAATAATTGCGCTAGTTGTTGTGTCATACTATTTAATTGGTTTTAGACTACATGGAGTTGTATAGCAATGCATTTTTATTGTGTTGTTATGCAGTAGGAGATCAACATGGTTGATAAAAAGGGAGATTCCTCTAAAGAACCACATTTGAGTGAAGAGGATCCCAGTGAACATATGAGTGAAGAGGATCCCAGCGAACACTGGAGTGAAGAGGATCCCAGTAAGCACTTGAGTGAGGAAAAAGATCTCAGTGAATCTCAAGCTGTGAGCGATGAAGAACCAAAAGAAATAGAACTCAATGAGATCACCTCAACGGGAGAGGACCTTAGTGAGGAAGATTCCAATCCAATTCAGGAGGAATCATCTGAGGCACGATTAGTATATTAAGCCATAGGATGCACATTACTGATTGGGGGCAGCGCAGCAGTTTGTCTATTTGATACAGGAGCCCAATCATCGCTAGCCGATCCTGAATTCTTAAGTACCATACATTCTTATTCAATGATCACCGAGAGTATGGAACGTCTGAATACGATTGGAGGAGTGTTGGAGGCAGTTCGAAGGACATTTCATGACTGCAGTGTTCAGATGGGAGATATAAAAATGACAGTAGATTTAATGGAAATCCCGATGCATGATGAAATTAAGGTGATCTTGGGGATGGATTTGATGGTTAAATACCATGTTGTACTAGATTGTTATCGACAGCACGTGATCCTTAATATCCCTGGACGTCCTCCACAGAGCTTTGTATGTGACAACCCTTTCCTGATACCTGGTTGCATACCAGAGGATTCACCAGATGTCCCACGAACTGTTCAAATTGTGGGTCGGAGAGATTAGGTGTTGCGAAATAAAACAATTTCTTTAGTAGAGGTGATCTGGCCATCTGGAGCTAACACCTGGGAAAGAAAGGAGGAGATGATGAAGAAATACCCAGAACTCTTCAGATAGCCTTGAGGTAACATAAACATTAGTCACTATAATTTAAATCATGATGATAGAATTGATATGATAAATTCCTAGAAGTGTTTAATAAGTACTATTGATAAGCATAATGAAGAAAACTTTTCTTGTTTAATTACACTGCATGCTTATTGCTTATCATTGGATGATGAGCCAACTGTATTTAGTGATATTCGGGTAATGCAGAGCATCGGCCAATGCTGGGCAATTACCTAAATATTTAACTTTATACCATTGGGGTATTGATGTTGATATTATGAGTTTAAACTATAAAGGTGTTGTATAACTGTAGTGTAAGTTAAATTACGATAGAATTTCTTGAATTTTTCTCTCAACCTTCACCTGGGCGGACGCGTCTAAGTGTAGGAAAGGAGAACGGTAAAATTATAATATTTTCTTTAAGTTATTTTTGCAGATTTCTTGAATAGTGTGATGTGAATTTCGATGACGAAATTCTTTTGTAGGAGGGTAGGATGTAAGACCCCAGAATTTGGAAAAACCTTAATTAAGATTAATTAAATAAAAATTAAATAAGAACAAATAACTAAACCAATGATTCATTAGGTGGGTTTAGTTTAATTGAGATGGTTAAATGGCTCAATGGTTTAGTTTAATTAGACCAATGATTCAATAGGTGGATTTAGTTTAATTGAACCGGTTCAAATGGTTCAATGGTAAAAAAAATAAATAAATAAATAAACCAACAGCCATTCACGATTTGAGCATTTGGTGTTGGGTCGTCAAGGGTTTGCGGCAAAGAAGAAATCGCAGAAGAGAGAAGCCGTGGAGAGAATGAGAGAAGAAGAAAGAAAAAAGGGGAGATCGCAGGAGGAGGAAGAAGGGAAAAGGAGAAAAGAGAAAAGAGAGGAAGAGAAGAGAGGTGGTCGTTCGTTGAGGGTTAACAGCACAAGGGGAAATCGCAGGGGAGAAGAGGGGAAACGAGGGTTTGGGCGTGTGGATTTTCGCAAAACATGTAAGTAGCACGTTTTCCTTAAATTGATCGATCGTTATGGTTTTCCTATTTGTTTCTGTTTGTCGATCGATTGCTATTGGTTGATTTCGACATCTGTTTGATTTCTGTTGGTTGCTGTTGGTCGATTGAGCATGAGTTTGACTGACTACTGTTTGGTTTTTCTTCTCTTTTGGTTTCTGTTTGTCGATTGATTACCGTTGGGTTTCTGTTGATTAGCATGTTTCTGTTTTGCTGTAAATTATTGTTGTTTGCAAAAGGTGTTGGGTCGTTTGGCCTGAGAGACCAAAAGCACCAGTCGCTACGCGTCTGGGGTTTCCTTGGTTGAGAAACCAGTAGATGGAAATTATGATTTGGCATGAGAGTTCAATTTAGGTTCTAACGTTAAATTCTGATTTGGTATGAGAGTTAGGTTCAGAGTTTTTTCTGAGGTTCTCCAAATTTGATTTAGTTTCACTTGGGTTTGATGGCATGGGGTAAGATGATTCTGTTTTAGTTTAGTGTGGATTTAAGTTCTGATTTTAGGTTCTAAATGGGCATGAGAGCTTAACTTAGGTTCTGATTTTAGATTTTGATTTGGCATGAGAAAATACTGATTTAGGTTTTGATTTAGCATGAGATGGTATGATCACAATAGATGCTGATTTAGGTTCTCTGTTATTATACTTTGTATGGCTTAGCTATCCTCTTACCTGGGAGGTTGAGTTAGTAAAAATCTGCAGGATTGTTATTCAATTTGGGTTGTCTTGGTGATGGCTTAAATTGATATGAGGTTGCTGTTATGCTCTTAAGGCATTCTGAAATTTGATTTTTGGTGGTTCACTCTTTTATGGGTTGTATTTTAGCTGATGAGGGTTGTGATGGGAATGATATTGTTAGGGGATATTTGGTTGGGATGGAAAACAATTTGAAATTAACTCATAGCAGCCTCTGTCAGGCTACCTTCTGTTAGAGAACCTTAAGATGAGGTCAGTAGTCTAAAATTCCGGCGGTTTGCGAAGGCTAGTAATCTTCGCATAAAAATTCATATCAATAGTTTAAAATTTAGTTTAGGGTATTTGTAGTTGAATGGAATTGGTTTGGGACCAATCGGAACTCTAGGTATTGCAAGAAAAATTGATGATTTCCGTCCAGTAGGTTTCGCGGCCGATTGTAACCACCTGTAGTAAAACAGCCATAACTTCCAGTAGAAAACTCCGAATTACGAACCGTTGGTTGCGTTGGAAACTAGACTTGTAGAGCTTTCCAACGATATATAGCATATACACAAATTCTTTATTGATTTAATCAGGTTTAATTTTCAATTAACTAGTTAGAATCAGTTTTGCAGAGTAAACTGCAAAATCAAACCAAACGTGAATATTTCTAAATTGGGTTCAAAAATTGAATTGTAAGAATTATTCTTTACCTTATTCTGTTAACGATTTGGTTCGATAAAATGATTCGAGATTCGTAATTGGAAATTGAAGCTTATGCTTCTTGTTAGGTAAGAAAAGAATGAGCCTAAGGTATCTCGAAAGGCGGAATGGCCTAAGGATTGAATGGTAAGTGAACGGCGAGATTCACTTGAACTTGGTTGTGCTTTCGGCAGTTGAATTCTTATGGGTTCGTTTAGTAAACTATTTGATTGATTACTTTTTATACGCGTCTAGGCAGTATTAAGGGTTGTGGATCCACAGTTAGTCTAGATAGTGCATTAGTGTTGGCTTGTCGCGTTAATACCTCGGGCTATTTGCGTACCACCGTGTGGGATTGGTGAGGCCTTCGTGTGTGATCAATGAGCTGCAGCGTGCCAGCCCATGCGTGGGTGCTCCACTCATACGATGACCGTGCGCGGCTTCGAAGGCGAGTAGTGAGGTGGCAAACTAGCTAAGGGTGTTTAAAGCGTAGCAGCGCCGAAGTAGAGGATTATCCCGAATATAGGCCGGAGGACTACTTCTATCCTGGCTAGTGATAGAAAAGGCAACCTTTTTTATAATTGTATTTTTTTTGGAAACTGTATATATTGTAGATGTTGTAAATGGGAAGAGGGAGAGAGGGTGTGAACTTAGTGAGCTTATTTTATTGTATATCTGGATGGTTTAGTTTTTTTTTTTTTTTGGATATATAAACTGTGTTTATCAGGTAATTATTTGTGTGTGAGGGCTTAGCCCATTCTCGTATGTACAGGCGTTATATAGCCGTTTTTCCGAAAAAGATTTTAGGATGTTATTTTTGTGTTTGGTTAGTTCTGAATTTAGTTTTCAACCAAATTTGGGCGCTAAGCTAACGCTCGGGAGCCACTATAAACCCGATAAGGGTGGACCTGGTTCCGGGGTGTTACATTAGTACTACAGAGGGATGCTATGATGCAACCCATTTTTTGGGAGTTGCAAATGATGGTAATTTACAGATGGGACCAAGCAGAGATGTGCATATCATATCTCTAGAAAATTTTAGTGTATCTTGGGTGATTTTCTTGGTGGGTGAGAGCAAAAGCTGAAAATCTATAATCCACCATGTATGTGAACTTGCAAGGCTAAGAGGAGTCCGTCTTCTTTCTTGGCGGGTGAGAGCAAAAGCTGAAAATCTATAACCCACCATGTATGTGAACTTGCAAGACTAAGAGGAGTCCATCTTCCCCATGCAGTCAGATGAATTGGATTGCTAATTTTCTTGTGCAGTCTTTGATGCTAGACCTTTTCCTCCTCCTTATAAAGAAGAAATATTTGGTCAAAATAGAATTGAATGTTTTCTTCTCTCTTTTTGTTTATAGAACTGGGCAGTTTGGGAGCTATATTTGGTCAAAAGCAATGTTCAGGTTCACATTACAATGGTATGCATGAAAACACTTGATGTTCAGTTTAGGAAAATATTAGTCCACTTATACCCATAGAGATGTGTATGTTTGCTATATAATTAGAGCCCCTATTCACCAAGATGTTCACATTTTACACTCTTGATCAGCAAGTACTGCTGTTCACATAGTTCTCCCTTTGTCCCTCTCAGAGTAATCTTCTCCGCACTACCAAATCCCCTAATTCCCATGGTTTTGTAAAGTATGTGACAAATAAGAATTTAAGCATGACCATTTGACTCTTACCATTATCTTGATACTGTATATCACATTGTATACAGTATCAAGTTACTAAATTGTAAGTGTAGTGACCCAGATCTCACCTAGGAGCATTATGGGGATTTTACTCTTAAGCCAGAATTTTAATGCAATTATAGGTTTATTGTTGCTATTTCTTTGTCTAAATAATTTTAATTAAAGATTTCTACATCTGTGGGAAATTGTAGAGAGTTGTGGACATGGGAGGCTGAGGGATATTTCAGTTAAAAGGTATTAAATAAGAAAGTCCATGATATTGTTTGTCTTTGAATAAATATGGAGAAACAAATGATTGAATTTTCTTTCAAACCTTATTTTCTCTTCTGAAGGGGGCAATTCATATATCAAGCTCCATGATTCGTCTTGAATTTCTATGAAAATATTTCTTCAATCAGCAATAGCATTGTAGTACTTGATATATGGGCTTATGATTGTTGAATAAATCACTTTTTTTGGCAACAAAGTGAACAGTTTTTGCTGCTGGCTTATCTTTCTCATTCTTGGACATTATATGCCATCTATTAAATAACAGATGGGGTGGGCCACTACCACAAAGTTGGCTAGATCAACAGTTAATTCTGCAGAAGAAAATTCTTGCCAGAATGCACAATCTTGGAATGACTCCAGGTACCAGTTTTCTAAATAGTCAAAAATACTTTCCATGGTTATAGAGTCTACCCTATTTGAAGAAATATTGACATGTTAAAATCAGATCGTCACATTTTTACATGATAATCTTTTAGTAATTATATGTAATATAATTTGTACTACATTTTTCCCCTTTCCTTTCCAATGTTTTGATTGATTAAGCATCCTTATTGTTAGTTCTATATGATTCCAGTCCTCCCTGCATTTTCCGGAAATGTACCAGTGGCTCTGAAATCCATCTTTCCGTCAGCAAAAATAACACGCTTGGGAAATTGGTAAGCTAATACTTTTAGGTATGTATTTGTGTATTTATTCACATCTCTGAGTTACCATGTATTGGGAAGTAAATACGTGCTGCAATATTAGACAATGAGCAATATATCCAAATGAGGAAACATATGGTTAGTTTCTCCATATTGTTTTAGGTATACTGTTGGCAGTGACACTAGATGGTGCTGCACATATCTTCTTGATGCAACTGATCCCTTGTTCATTGAAATTGGAAAAGCATTTATCGAGCAACAACTGAAAGGTGTGCTCAACCTCTGAGTGCCTGTATAATTCTATATTTCTATCCTCAGATTTACATTATCAGGGGCAGACACATCATGCAGACTTACTGTGCATATCTATGAGTGTTAGTTGCATATATACATATATGTACAGTTTTTACTCTGTATAACTTGTTGCTCAGATTTAGTTAGATTGCCTATTATTTTTTATGACCATGATATATTTTGACCTTTGGACTGCATAGACTGGCTTTTATGAAGGGATTTCTAGAGTGAAAGTGGGCACTCTCATTATTTAGTTTCTAAATGCAGTTGATTGGCTGTCATTGTTTTCTGAGCCGATGATTTGAGTGTTGATATTTTTGAAAGCTTAGCCTTCCTTCAAGAGATATGTACCAGTTTAGTGAAAATTACAGGGGTAAATGTCCTTTCCTTTAGCCACACTCTTCCTGGATGATCGGCATTGTGTAATGTGCGTTGAACGCCTTGTTCCATCACTGTCACAGGTTGAACATCTGGGCTTGTGGTCTTTTCTTCTAGCAGAGTGATTGGGATCACTCTAGGTAGGTATAGCCATGTCTTGGGCTGGTATGTAGGTTGTCCAGTGGTTATAACTTGCAGTCTTGCACCTGCTTCCTTGGGTGTTCCATTGCGCTATTTTCTTACTTCTCTGTTTATATATATATATATTCTTCATTACTGTTAAAAAAAAATTGTTCTTTGCTTTAGCATTCTAGATTAAGTTAGGAGTATTTTTGAAAATAATTGTATGCCTGCTTCAATGTCCTTGACATCTTAATTTAATATTCTTGAATACATTTTGTACTGCTTCAATATTCTGCAATTTATTAGAGTCATGTTTTCCTATATAATTTCTGGAACAGTCATTGTTTGTTTGCATACTTGCAAGTTGTAACATGGCTGATGTGCATGATATACATTTATAACTTCAGTTTTTCCTTTTTAATCCGATCTGTGTGTGACAATTTGAGTCACATTTTTCTCAGATTATGGCAGGAGTGGTCACATATACAACTGGTAGAGTTTTTCTTACTCTTACTCTTTTAAATCCTTTACCCAATTTTGAATGCTAATAATTATAAGGAGGTCATTTGCCATTTGATAAAGCATTTTCTGGCACTATTTTTAATTGAATATTATTTTGTAATATCACAAGATATTGAAAATTTCTTCTTCCTAAAGTATATGGCTCAACTTTATCACTCATGTTGTACGGATAGCTGTTGAATCATACCAAATTTTTTGTTGTATTTTTGAAGTCATTGTGGAATGATTAATATACTTAATTGCAAATCATTTTGTTAAGATAGAATGACTTCTTAAACTAAGTAGTAGCATACAGGTTATATGGACCCATGCATCTTGATGTTCCAAGAACTAGAAGGTTTCCTAAGGTTTTCAGTGGTTATGGATTCTGGTATTGTTAGATTAGCAGAAATTTGGAATCTTATGTTATGTACAAGTGAAAGCTGGAGTTATGCACATAGTTTCAGTAGAAAGAAAAATGGAAATATAAAAATGCAACCTTTCTGGACTAGAACCCTAAAAATTAGAAAATCCAATGATCTAGGATCAGGAATCATATCTGAATTAGAACTGGAATGATAATAGTTCTTTGACAACTAAGGCCTCGTTTGGCATTCATTTTGGGTTCAGAACTCATTCCGGGGAATGAGTTCCATGAAGTCATGCAAGAATGAGTTGGGAGAGGGTGGGTTGGATGTTTGGTTTCACTTTTTGTAATGAGTCAAATATTACAAGTTTGCCACCGTTCTAACTTTTCAAACTTTTTTATAAAAAGACAACTTTGTCCTTGTCTCAAGATGAATTTTTTATATTTTCAAGTATTCCCATTGGGTTTTACAAATATAACAAGTTTGCCACCATATAAACTTATAAAATGAAAAATAAGAATCTAAAAATAGGTCTCCCTCTCCACCCAATTTTCCAAAACCCATTCCCAATGCTAATCAAACTATTATTTTTGCCCTTCGAATTCATTCCAAGCCTTGTAATGCATTCCCAAAAATGTAACGGCAAATGGGACCTTAATTAATTTGACCCAGTTGCCTTCAATTTCTCATCAAGCCTGTATCTTTCTGGGGAAGTGGAAACTAAGGATTCCATAAGCCAGAAATCACCTGTTCCATATCCTCATAGCAGGTCATGTCGTGACTGATAGCAAGCTTCTCTTCGGCTTCCTCCTTTGATGCTGCCAGCTCCGAAGATTAGTGGGGCTTCATTAATCCAACTTGGCAAGGGAGGAGTCTGATGGCGTTGTCTTCCATTGAATAACAGTCAAAATATTCTCGAAGCCAACCAATCACTGCATGTTTTGACCTAAAAGTTTCTGTGAGATAGCATACAATCCATAGCTCACGTAGTCCTTTGACTCCCGTGGCCTTTATTTACATATTTTCGTACTTTAATTGACTCTTTATTGAGTCTAATTTCAGTTGGATTTAAATTGAATTTTTTTTTTCGTTTTAAATTGATTACGATAGAATAGGTTCACGTGTTTGCTTAATCCTCACATTGGGTGGGTATTGCAGTCACATTCCAATGTGAGGGATTTACGTCAATACTGTTATGCTGGATTTTGGGCATGAAAATAGAAAATGAAGAGGCAGACTTGCTGAATTTACCCACAAATTTGAATTCAATATTCTATGGTTTGAAAGTAATTGTAAATTATAAAACACAAAAACAAGAATAGTTTTAGAGATTTGATTAGGCATATCTTACCAAATCTATAATGAAAGGCATTAAGCATTGGACCCTTTGAATTCTTGTAGCATCAGGAAAAAAATTTTATTTGAAAAATGATGGAACACAGTATTCCTAACTCCCTGAATCACATATTATGTTGTATCCTTGCCCATCTGAACTGTCATTTTTCATCTTTAACTTGCAGTGATACTTTTGATGAGAACACTCCACCTGTAGATGACCCAGATTACATATCCTCGTTAGGTGCAGCAATTTTTAGGGCAATGCAAAGTGGCGACAGCGACTCTGTCTGGTTAATGCAGGTTAAAGACTGATATTCGATCTGTTATTATTGATAATCAAACTTTACGAAGACTTCACGTTTGGTTTCTTTTTTTATTTTTTATTCTTTTGGACTTTTTCAGGATATTTGTTTAATCTGAAAATGAAATTCTTCTCATTAATGGTTTTGTTATTCTCTTCGGCATAGTTGATGTACTTTTTTATTTCATTTCATTTAGTATCATACTGTTTCATTATAACCTAATTGACCTAGCTTGTATTGTAGGGATGGTTGTTTTCCTTTGATCCATTTTGGAGGCCTCCACAAATGAAGGTAATCTATATGGTTTGTTTTCCTATTTTGAGTTCTTTAATTTTTTTTTTCTTGCATTCACTTGTGGTTTCCCTATTGGACTATTCTTATGTATTCGTCAAATGTTAACATGTCATAATCGTTTGTGTTCATGATATGATTTCTAAGCACCTGTAGCTCAAAGGTTACTTGATGAGGCATGGATTTCAAGATAAATTAAGCTTTTAGCCCTTGATGTGATCGATCAAGTTTGAGTTCGTTGACACTCAGTCAGTTCATTTTCTAGCGGACAAAGAAAAATACTAATAAAATATAATGATGTCAAAAGAAAATCATTGAATTCACATCTCATACATTGACTGAAATAAGGGTTAATATGTTAATTGAGTTAGAAATGATGAATGGTTTTATACAGTTTGTAGCTTGTACTTGTCACTTGGCTAATAAATATTTATTGTAACATCATTGTCCACAATCTTGAGAATATAGATAGTCTAATATGTGATCTCCTTTTGTATTAGTGTCAAACTCTCACTTGTGTGCAATTATTTCCAGATGTCTCATTCTTGTGATTTTTTTTGCATTATTAATCATCTCTTCTTAACAAATACATTTAATGACCTAAGTATAATGAAAAGAACATTGTATAAAAGATTGGAGATATAACTGTATTGTGGAGCAATACAGTTAAAAGTATTGTGGAGCAATACTATACATGGATGATTTTATTATTTAAATGACAATGACCACACCGATTGGAGATATAACTGCTTTAATGAACGTGCATGCATGTGTGTAACTTGATATTAATATGGTTTACAAACTTATATGGAAATATCTTAATGTTCATTCTACACATGTGAGTTATGAATACAGCCATTCAACCATATTGCATGCATTCTTTTTGAAGTTAGATGCTTTTTTGGGGGCAATTGCCTCTTAACAGCATGAAGAACATCTTCAAGTGACATAGTCCAAGATTGCTCAATTATGCTAGATAAGTTTACCATGCATTTAGAGCTGAGAAATTTTTTTTCCCTTGTTTTGAAGTAATTGAACTATTTTTTCTTCAAAAAAAAAAAAAATCTTGTCTGATTAATCTTCGGCATCATGTATTAAACCACATTCTGGTCATTGTTAACTTCAGCTTCATCTCTTTTTATCATGTTTTGAATCTTCCCATGGATTTATTGCTGTTTTTTATGTCATTTTATGCTATCCTGATTGAATGATAGTTACGTTTGTATTTCAGGCACTTCTACATTCAGTTCCTAGGGGAAGGCTTGTCATCCTTGATCTCTTTGCCGAAGTGAAACCAATATGGATTACTTCAGAGCAGTTTTATGGTGTTCCCTACATCTGGAAAGTGCTACTCTTTTTTAGTCTTTTGATAGTTTAGCCACAGGATACAGAATGAATCCAGTGAAAAAGGGACAAAAGTTCATAAGCATTATTGTTTTTTTCTTTCTATATCTCCCTTTTTTTTTATTGGAGTCATGATGCGGTTTTACAGGTGCATGTTGCATAATTTTGCCGGAAATATTGAAATGTATGGTATATTAGATGCAATTGCATCTGGACCTGTGGAAGCTCGTACAAGTGAAAACTCAACCATGGCAAGTGTATCAAACTAATTTATCACTTTTCTTGAGTAATATCATTTCTTATAGATTGATTGTTGTTCCTTGGGAGTTTATTGTTATATTATAGTGTTTTCATAATCTTCTCAGATAATCATTTTTTGCTTCATTAATCTAAGTTAACTCATTTACTTGTCTGAAGGTTGGTGTTGGCTTGTCAATGGAGGGAATTGAACAGAATCCTGTTGTTTATGATCTCATGTCTGAAATGGCATTTCAACATAACAAACTTGATGTAAAGGTAATGTCAGTTTTAGATGCCTACGATATATATATCTCATTTTTTCTCATTTCTTCTACTTTGAAGGTTATGAATATCTAAATTTAAACTAGAAGTTGTAGTGGCTTGGGGAAGGAATCATTTTTGCTAATGCCATTCAAATATTAGGGTTCTCTAATTCTTGCTTTTCTAGGGACAAGATTTTCCTGCAATTCCTCAATTGTAATTTGTGTATTTTTGTGACGCCGACCTAACTAGTTGGGAAGATGCACTGAATGATGATTCGAAATATGTTGTCTATACTCCATAGAAACCAAATATATCAGTTTCTTCCATAAATTCTTCTAACTAAATTGGATTTTATTCATGATACTTTCCTTTTAACCAAATATATCAGTTTCTTTCGTCAATTCTTCTAACTAAATTGCATTTTATTGATGATACTTTCCTTTTACATGGGGACATATCTTCCGTATTCTTGATGCTTTGTAGAAACAACATGAGTTGATAGTGATATAGCTAGCTATAATCATTAATTAAAGCATTTGATTCGAATTTTTAATGTTTCTTTTTCTGCATTTTATCAATATCATGTCGCAACTATTCTTCTTGAAGACGGTAAATGAAGTAGGACCAATATAAGATAGAATGGGAAAGATTGAGATGGTTTGTGCTGAGATCTATAATTTCAATTTCTTTGATCATTTGGTCAGGGAAACTGGCTGTAAATTATTACACAACTTATATTAACTTCATGCGATTGGATTAGGTTTGTAGGCATCAAAATTAGGAAAATCATGTTTGCCTCGAACATAATCATCCATGATGTACTTAATGTTTTCAATATTAAAAAAATATGTGGTAAGAATATTTTTGATTCATAAAAAATCAAAAAAGGTGGTTCAAAATGGTGTTTCATCATTTTTTTTTCTTTGTAAGAGGGGATAAATGTTGCCATAATGGAGCAACACTTATCTTGAATAGTAGGTTAAAGGGTGATATATCAAGTTGCACATGTTGGGTAATATGTATGAAATTGACATTGTGTTATCAACATCACTTCATGTTACCCAAATGTAGGGAAATATGGTGAAAATTGGAAATGTATAATTTTCCTTCATTGTTTGTGTTGCCTGGGAGGGAAATAACAAACATGCTGCCAACATTTAGGACATGAGTTGGGCTTGTAAAAGTGAGACTTAGGGAACTGTCTGTGAGAAGATAGGATCATATGAGAGGTAGTAAGTTGAAGAAAGATCTTAAAGGGCCAGACGAAGACCATAAAAGAGCTTGGACGGTGTCAGGCCAAAAATGTCTTTAGCCTAGAGGACTGCATAATTAAGTATGATGGATTTAATTGTTTAGGTAAATATAAGGATCTAGATAGGTTTTAGAAGTTTCAAAGGTGTTCTTGAGAAGGCAGATATAGTGATGTGGAATTCACTGGTGCTGACTCAATCTTTGGGTTGGTTATGGAACATAAAATTCACTAGATTATATACATTTCTTAGTTTGTACACTCTATCTGTGTACTGGATGACAAGTATGCACAATGATCCAGAATAACAACCTGATATTCTTATGCAACTGTGATAGACATGGAATATGCAAGTAAGGTTTTGGCTGGAAAGTATTCAGGTCTGCCTGTTTTGTTCCATTACAATTTACATCCATTATTTTGGTAGGCATTCCATTTTGATGATTATCACAATCTGATATTTCTTTTAAATCATTATTTTACAAAATCTAGAATAAGACTGACGGCTCTCCAGGTTAGTGGCTGTCTTGATCCATAATTGTTCATGGAAATGGTGCTAGAGATTAAATTTTCTGATCTGTCCGTCTATTTTTCAAGTAGAGGCCGAGTTAATTATCATCACCAGACCATTCCCACTTAAGTTGAAGAAAAATGGAAATAAGGTGTTAGCAATCCTAAACTTGCTGATACTGTAAAGCTTTCACTGTTGCAACCTAGTTCTGACTCGACTCTAGTGATGGTGAGTCTTCAACCTTTATTATAAGGATTGATTTTTTTTATTAAAGGGCTTATGATTCCTGATGGAAAGAATGCCATTTTTGTGGTGGGAGAGAGGTGGTCTAATATGCTTACTTTGTTGCTCTCTCACAATCATACACAGCTGAACAAGTAGGAAAGGTTTTTGTTGATTATATTCAAGGTTCATTATTATACTTCCATTGCTATGGATTCTCAAGTGCATTAAAGTATTTCTTTCCTGAGAATGTTTGTTGGTGGTACACTAGTTCATTACATGACATAACTTGGCCAGAATGACTCCTGATGAGGTTGTCTATGAGAAAGTCCCTCAACGGTAGCCACTATCTTCAAGGATTGGTAACATTTAGGATGTGGACAAGGCTTGACAGTGTAGATCTGATTTTGAAACTATTAGAAAAGAACTTGCAGAATACAAGACCAAAATAAATCACAGTCGACAAAAAATGGATGGATTAATTTGAGATAAGAAACATGATTTCCTATGGCTTAAACAATGTATTCAAGCAATAACCACAATATACATCCCCATAAAAATTCCATTGTTTTATGGCCCTTTGCTGTATGCTTTAGATAACCAATCTTTTTCTTATCGGCTTGACTTGCCTCCTTCAATCACAGTTCATCTCTTTTTCTGCATTTATTTCTTGAAGTGTTTGATGACTGAGAGCACATTTTAAACTTTTTGTTTTGAATGAATCTTGGACCTTGGCGACATTGATGTGGCATCAACTAACAGGCTATTTAGGTTTTTGATTTTTTGTGCTAAAACCAATCATATAGCAGTTTTGATCAAAACTTGATACCTTTGTCTGGAATTCTATAATTAAGGCTGGAAATGTTGAATCAGTGGCTCCATCTGCTAGTACAGACCCAGTTTCTTTTTCCCCTCTTTGTGGTTTTTAGTCTTTTTCCAGGCTGACTTAATGATTTGTGCACTAAGGATTTGCCTTCTTCAACTTGCCTGTAAATAGGTGGAGTCAAATGAGGCCTCCTACAGAATCATGTCAAGTTTTTTCTAATAGATTTTCCTCCATTCTAAACAGGACTCTCCTCTATCTACATTATATACTAAATTTATCAACCTTTCAACATGTCGAAACTGATGTTGTGCATGTATAATCCATATTATTACTGTACAGCTTCATCTAAATAAGTTCCAAATTTAGAGGACATGGGCAGTCTGTATCCTCTTATGCGGAAATTAGATGAGTCTGGACGGTCTCTATCTCCTCTGATGTTGAAATTAGATGAATCTTTACACCTAGATACACACCCCACACTTGACACAACTACTATGTCTATCTAACACAATATACGAGGAATATCCAAGGAGATACAAAAGGACCTGGAAAAGGAACTCTCAAGGAGAAAGAACCATTAGAACTAGGGCCTTAGACTCTTAACAGTCTATAACTTGTTGTCAATAAGAACATCTCTGATTGTTTCATATGCTATACATCCAACTCAGTAATAAATCTTCTAGGATCCTAACAAAAAGGAAAAGACCAAGATAAACCATACATATACCAGGAAGAACCTGAGGTGGTTTGGAATATTTATCAACAAACTATCAGTATTGAAAAGGAACTTCAATAGCTAAGGAGCTTTTGCTTCAAACCTATCAGAACATCAGAATGAAATTTAATGATTCTGTCTCATAGACTAGGATCCTGACAATGTAGAGTGACAAACACAAATTCAACACAGACACATGTACAATCTCAAACACTCCAGAGTTTTTGTGAGCAACCAACCAATACATATGGCAGAGTTTAGGCAAGAAAGGAGCTTTTATTTCAAATTGATGAGCTTTTTGAATAGAAAATTCAAGTTTTTCTTGTTTAATCTAGCAGCTTAAACACTAATCTTTTAGAATTTTTCTAGGTATATTTTTGTTAAATACTGATGGGTGTGTGCCCCCCGCGCCCCCCCCCCCCCAACACAACCCCCCAAACTTTTATTGTGCTTGTGGTTGATGTGTGTAAATGGGTATGGGGAATGAAGATTATGATCTTGAAGTAAATATTTTTTTATTTATTCTGATCACAGATGTGGATTGATCTGTATTCAAGAAGACGCTATGGGAAGTCTGTTTCATCAATGCAAGATGCCTGGAACATATTATATCACACAGTTTACAATTGCACTGATGGTTCTTACGTGAGTACTGATCTAGTTGGTTTATTCTTTTTCTATACTTCCAGGCTATGTGTTACTTTATTCTTGTGCTGATTTAGCAAACTATATTATTGCAATCATTAAAGCATGCTATTATTGCAGGCTGTTTAAAAATATGAATTTAAATATGTTCTTTGTCTACCGAAATCCTTTTAGGCATGTCGTGGTTGTAACCTTCATATTTGTCTACAATATTCCCTCAAATGTATAGATCTCTGAAATTTCAGCTGATAAACCATCTAGGCAGAAAATTCAAGTTTTACTATTAAATGGACCTACAAATCTTTGTGGTGGTATACCAATCTCTGGCTACTAAAAGGACCATAACCCAATGTAGGCCTTGTTGAAGCAAGGTCCCAAGAGGGATGGTTTGACAACAGACTTAGCAGCTGATAATTTTCTGCAAAGCGGCTGTACTCAAACTTGAACCCATGTTCTTACACTGGAAGCGAGGCTTTTATCATCACACTAATCTATGAATAACTGGAATCATGAAATGATAATGCAGAAAAGGTACCAACATTGAATTATTGCTTACACATCATTCATAGATTGGAATATTTCCTGGAATCTATTTGAAATTCTGATGTTTTAGATGTTCCAGCTCTATGGGAGAAGAAAAGTATCTAGTATTTGTCCTAGGAAATGAGTTTATATTCCAAAAGGAGTCTTCTAGGCAGTCCTGATGTTTACCTATACTTAAACTTAAAATTCCTTCTTGTTGAACAATGCGACCTATTTGTTCCACATTTATATCAAAATGCAAAATTCATAACATGTATGTCCATTTTTCACCAAAGTGCCATTTGTGGTTTCATAAACTATCAAGCTTCTGAAATTGTTATAAACTGGTCTTCTATTATGCAGATGCAGTCCTTAGTTCTAGGTTATGTTTTTCCATTTTCTGTTGTTGATGTTTATGGTTGATTTTGGAAGCTTATCCACTTCTTGTGGATGTGTACTCTCTCCCTTTTGATATTAGTGGAACTTCATTGCTTATCAAAAAAAGAAAAAAAATTTTCCTCCTTAATCTTTGGATCTACATTTTCATTGGCTTTATGTTGTGCTAAATATATAACATAATTTATTTACAAAGCTTCAAGTACCATCCCTGTGTAAATTAGTCCCAGTTTATTTTATTCGCTGTAAGACAAACTTACTGGTTATCATATTGCAATAGTAGAAGTATCAATCAATCTATTCATTAATGGTGCATTTCCCAATCCATATTTCCAGCCTATCAAAAACAGTCATATGCTAGTTTGGCTCAAGCTTGGGGTATGCAAAGACGGGCTGATCTTGAGCTATAATTAAACTCATGAGTCAAATTTTGAGAAAAGTTTGATATAAAGACCTTGAATTTATATTATTCGTAAAACAAAAATTATCTTTAAATTTTGAGTATGAAACATTAAAAAATTTAATTTTTTTAATTTTCTAATATTACGGATTACCAAAATCAGATGCTTTTTAAATTTATAATTGATGGGCATTGGGGGCCATGTGGCCTAAATGTATTACTGGGTTGAGCTGACTTTAATGAGCCAAGCTTGAGCCCTTTGAATCTTAAGAAGCCCACACCAAGCTTCAGCCCACTCAATATTAGTGAGCTCTGAGCCAGACCTTAGATTTACTAACCCTAACCAGGCTAGCAAAGCGTGGATCAGATCTTTTACATCCCTTAAAGCCATATTTTCATTTAAGCTTTATTTTAAGAGTTAATCTAATTCATGTATTCAGTGGTACATTCATCGGCTTTTGTGGTCCTAATTCTATTCATGTACTTTTTGTGTTTCACTGGCCCGTTTGGATCAGATTTGATGAGGCTAGGGGAGGTGATTAAAGGACTGAACGGAGTCTGTTAGAAATTATTTGATTACACACAATTTAACTGAAATTTTTTTGTGTTTTTTTTTTGGTTTTAAAGTAGATTGGAAGTGGCAGATTCTGATTCCTGTTGCCAACCTCAACTATTTGGAATAAGTTTGTTTGTTGTTGTTGATTATTTGCACAAACTCATATGTTCGTGTAGTTTTGTCATCAGTTACTGTTCAAGATACCCAAAGCCGCATCAAAATACTCTTATATCTTCAACTAAATTATCTGGCTCTAGTGGATGGATTCGTTTCCAATCTTAAATTTCTTTAGTTGTCCACCCATTCATCCTAAAATCCTCCTCCGAGATATACTCCATGGATATGTTGTCCATTATGCCTAGCATTCTATTATGTCACGATTCAATTTATAAGATGTCTATAAAAATTTTTTTACCTTAATTAGAAAAGTGATGAACTGATCACATAAAAATCCAAAAATATATGTGACTTAAGCCACCCCACTATAAAGTCTATAAGCAACATCTTTTTTAGTCCTTGCCCCTCATGATTTGAGGGGCCCTAGTCGCCTTGTCAAACTTTACTATCTTCTGAAGCCCAAGGATGATTTTGGTAAGGTTATATTCCTTAAAATATTTCATGCATTGTGTTTTGACTTACTTATTACCATTGTATTCCAAGGTATATCCCGAGAAGTTTAGTTTTCCAACCTCTTTTCTAGTTTAATTGGCCAATGCAACATCTTTTACAAGTAATATACATAAGGAACTTCTTCATGAAAACAGTTGTCACTTCAACTGTAACTGAACAATTGGATGTGAGCTCATTGCTATGCCCTTGATTTAAGACTTTTGGTCACACCACCTATTGTCCTCGTGTGCTTTCAATCAAAATGCTCCGCCCATTTTCTAATTAACATATGCAGTGATGGTGGAAAACCTTACAATAAAGCCTAATTTTTGGTAATGCCTCTTCAGTATCCAACTTAGAGGTCATTATAAGCCATATGTATGGCTTTCTTCGTCACATTCCTGCCTTCCTTTGCAGCGTATAGTTTCTAGGTTCATCTCAAAGTCTTTGACTACTTAGACAAAATTTGAACCTCATTTTCTCATCGCTTAGCTCAATTTGTTTTGAGTAGTTAATCCTTTTTCATAGAGATTCTCAAACAATCTCTTCCCACATTTAATTCAATACAACTGGCTCATTCTGGCACATCTTTTTTCATATTTGCTTTTGAATTCCGTATTCACTCTGTTATTTATTAACTACTTATCCTTAAGATTCCAGTTTCAACTATCTTAACTTTTGGCCCTCCTTTTTTCCAACCTTTTTAACCATCCCTTCCTGCAAGGATCCACTACTGCCAAACCTGTTGCACACCCAGACTTTGTTGTGGGATAGCTTCGGAAACTCTTCCATCTTAAATTAATTGGAGAAAGTCCACATTATTTAATTTGGTCTATTCCTGTATGCCATTAAATGCTTTCTTTCTTTTCATAAGTATGCAGTTGCTCTGGTAAGATCCTTACAAAAAATGAAATTGTACCCTATCCTTTCCGCATTTATCTCCAAAACCCTCCTTTCTGTAATCTGTACACCTTGTCATTATCTCTACCATCCTTGTGTATGTGGCCATTTAATTCTCCTCCTGTACGTAATTTCTTTCCATTGTGAATTTGTTGAATTAACTTGTGAATCTCCTTCTAAAATCTTTCTTAATGATTGTGTCTAATCCTCCCTGGGGTGTGTTGGTGCCACAAAAGTCATTTGTCATCTTTCTTAGAATTATTTCAACTGCTGATAACCTATTGCTGTTAGTTATCATCTTTCTTAGCATTAGTTCAACTGCTGATAACTTATTGATAAATTGCTTACGTATGATCTTTTTTCTTTTCTTCATTCGTAAATCCTCTAAAATCTATGGCATCCTCCCTGAAGTCAAGGACTTCTATTATTGTCAGAGACCTATTATTTTCTGTAGTGCTAAAGCCTATATGTCTATATCCATCAATTATGTCATCCTAATCTCCCTTCTGCGTAATCATTAGTCCATTATAATTCTTTGCCTTTTCATTGCATCTACCACCCCTCACCCCTTTCTTGTTAAAAACTCACATTTCATGTACCAGCTTCTTTCTTTGCACCTGTCTGGTCCAGCTCCAAAACCCTTTCCTACTTTTCACTGAAACTATCAACCATTTAAGCATTTCACTTGTAACGAACTCTTTGGATACCCTTTCATGCCGCGGTGCAATCTTTCCAGGAATTCCCTAGCAATAGCATAAGCTCAAACAGTTCATCAGGACTTTTAAGAAAGGATTTTGGGAGTTTTATTTTTGGTGCTAATCAGACTCCATCCTGTGTAAGTTCTTAGGATTTGGTACTGGCAGTGACAATGTTGGAATTCTGAAAAATCAAATGCTATGAAGGCAAAATACGGTGAATTTTTCTTACTTCGGAAATGTTGAAGTGACTAAGGATTGCAGAATTAAGTGAAAAGTAACCAAGGATATGATTTAGTTCCTTTTTTTAAAAACTTGTCACCAAGTATATGTTTTAGTTCTTTTTTTTATTTAAATTTGATTTCATTATTTTGTGGCGGTCTCCTGTATAGACATTCTCTTTGAATTTATATTACCTGTGGCTTGGGGAACAGAATAAAAATAGGGATGTCATCGTGGCATTCCCTGATGTTGATCCATCCGTCATTTTGGTGCCACAAATACTTATGCATCAGACATATCAGTGGTCCAGTGAACAAGCATCACGAAGAGTATTATTAAAAGAAGCAACTAATTCTTTTGATCAACCTCATCTATGGTATTCAATGTCTGATGTCATACATGCATTAGAGCTTTTCATTGCAAGTGGGGATGAACTATGGGATAGTCAAACTTACAGGTGAGCATCATCATGCCTTTTTCCTTTATCCAAGTTGTCTTTCGGATGAGCTTCAAGCACTGCTTTTGTGTTTTGTTTTATAAATTTCATTCTCAAATTAGTGCAAGTAACCCATTACCTTCATCATAATTGATATAGTTTTGTAACTGAATTATCATATAGCGCCTGGGAGGTTAGGATCTATATGATTTTTTTTAGTTATGAAAACTATAGATTTTCATCATTTGCCACTGAGACATATATTCTCCAATTAATGGAGGTGTATCTTTATGAAACATGCCACTGTAACTTCTGATCAAAAATTTTTTTTTTGGTTGCATAAACAAAAAATATTAAATTCCTTGTTTGCAATTTTTAAGTTAGAGGTTGTTCAGAATGTTGATTATCATATTGAATAATTTTTTCTGCAATATTAGAATGATATGGCTTTGTAGCTACCATTATTCACGGAACCTTCTCAGATACCAAGATAATTTTGTGATTTATTGTCATGATTTCGTCAAATTTTTTATATTGTCTTTCAGGTATGACCTTGTTGACCTTACACGACAAGCTTTGGCAAAATATGCAAACAAAGTGTTCCTAGAGGTCATCAAAGCATACAAGTCAAATGATGCACTGGGAGTTGCTTTATATGGTAAGAATTTTCTGGACCTTGTAAGCGACATAGACACACTTTTATCTTGCCACAATGGGTTTCTACTGGGTCCTTGGTTAGAAAGTGCAAAGAAACTTGCTCAAGATCCAGAACAGGAAAAACAGGTGCGTTCTTGGTCATTTAATCAAGGTACCAGATCATGATACTATTAAAATAATTAATATTGACTTGGTCGTCGAAGTAAAAGTTGATTTTAACCAAATTACAGTTCGAATGGAATGCAAGAACTCAAATAACAATGTGGTTTGACAATACAGAAGAGAAAGCAAGTTTGCTTCGTGACTATGGTATGGAAACAAAATCTACTTCCAGACTTGTGCAAATTGGTCCCACATGAATGTCGTAGTATACTTGCACTGACTTTTTAACTCTTTCAGCAAACAAGTACTGGAGTGGACTTCTTCGAGATTACTACAGGCCCCGTGCAGCTATATATTTCAGGTACTTAATAGACAGTTTGGAGAAAGGTAATCGGTTTCCACTAAAGAAATGGAGGAGAGATTGGATCAAGCTCACTAATGATTGGCAAAATAGCAGAAATTTATTCCCAGTGAAGAGCTCAGGCGATGCTCTCAAGGTTTCCCGGTGGCTTTATGAGAAATACTTGCGGGAGCCTGACACATATGATGCATAAATAAATCCTGTATATATATATATATATATATAACTGGCAATTACTGTATTCCGGGCTGCTGCAAACATGAATTGCAGTTATGCAAAAGGGTGCTTTTTTTCTTCTTGGAATAATTTAATGAATTAGTGTTGATGGCATGCGCTGTCAATGTGTACAATTTTTTGTTTACACCCAATGCTACGTCCGACATGCGACGAAATCTTCTGCAATTTTCAATGAATTACTGTTGATGGCCTGTGGAGGGAAGTGTGTTGCATCATAGAACTGCAACATTAGCCACCAAGAGGTTTAGTTTAAACGATTGAGATCATCTACAGTTGAACCCAGATAATCTCAATCCTTTATGAGCTGAGTCACCCCTTCGTCTCCTCCCTCAACCCGCATAAAGAGAGAATTTTTTCTGAGATGAGACACTTTTTGAACTTTTACCAATTGAGGGAGATCCTTCCACATGGAGAATACGAAGGTTCAGTTAATTATTATTATTATTATTATTTTTAATGGAAAGAATCTTTTTATTTTTATTTATATCTTATTTTTGTGTAAATGGGAAGAGGCTTTTAAGAAACTGTAGCCGTCAAGACGTTCTAGGATCTTCTTTCATGATGCTTACAGGAAAATGCAGTTGGAGGATGTCATCCCTCTAGAAGTTTTGAAAGTTAGACCGTGCTCTGCTTTTAAATCAACGGCAGCGATCTCAATTGGCTGGATTTTCTATTCGTCAGACGGATTCGGACTACATTGTAAACACGTTAAACGGTTCGGTTGCCGAAGAGGAATGGGAAACAAATGAAGAAGACGTCCCTTTGTCACGGGACATTTTGACCGGCAAGGTGGTTCTGGAAGCGGCGACTAACTTGACTGCCATTACCGGCGAAGGATTCGTCCACCGACTCCACGCTCCATTTCTTGAATAAGAAGGGTTTGGTCAATAGCCTACGTATCTTCCTAGAGATTACCTGCCATTAATGTGCACGCTTATTCAACATTACATCATTAACCTTCGTCAACCAAGCCTAAAGAAATCAGAGGTTTTAAAAAAAAAAAAGAAAAAGAAGAAAAGAGAATGAAACAAACAAAAAGGAAAATACAAAAACAGCTAAGCTTTCGTCTAGGACACTGAAATTCCTTTACAAATCATCCTACCACAAGACGGTAGGAGTTGTGGACACCACAAATAAACAAATATTTTCACAACTCTTAAATCTAGTTGTAAGGTGTTGTAGGAGAATCTTGACATAGATAAAACAGCCTTGATCCAATGTCAAGATCACTGTGTAATTTTTCATGCGCACATAAGGTTAATCAATTGATGGACCCCAGATAAATAAGAGGATTTTGAACTGAATGCCTTTTTAATATTTATATTCTTAGCATTTTTAGAGGCATAACATGGGGTTGATGCTTAGCAACCAACAAGAAAATTGGATCCCATATATTTAATTAAACGCATATTTCGTACTAAAAAAATGATTGTGATTTAGCATTGAATGGGTCTAGTTAAATTAGATTATAGCTTTGTTTGCAATTGCTTCCTAAATTAAGTAGAAGCGATTCTTTTAGTATGGATTCCTGTGAAGCAATTCATGAAAGTTGCTTCAGATATAAAGATAATATTTTGAGTGTTTTTTTATGTTTTAAAAAATAAAAAGTGACAATGATATAATAGCTGCAAGAAAATGTCACCCAAGCAACCAACCTTATTTCCATAAAAATAATTTGGAGAAGCAGAGAATTGAATGCCTTTTTACAGAATTAGCTTTTAAGTGAGGTGTTTCACTAGGAATTCCTTCTAAGTTCTAAGATTCCATATTTCAAAATAGAAAAAGAAAAAAAAAATAGAGGAAAAAGAAAGGGCAACTTGGTGATTTCAAAAGCTTTTATCAGATAATGATTAAAAGCGTGCCAAACTGGGTATTGGCGGGCGGCGCATCTCGTATTCCCCTATAAAAACCCGGGAAATGGCTTCGCTCTTCAGCATATACGCAACTCTCGCTTAGAAGACTCCGATCGTGCAGTTTCGTTTATTCATCTTCTTCTTGATCGCTTCGCGTCTCTGCAATGGAAAGGAATCGCTCTTTCGGGAATTCATGGGCTGATCAATGGGACTACAACAACAACCCAGAACCCGTCTCTAATACCAAGAAGAGCGGTGGTGGTGGTGGTGCGGCCTCCAAATACGGGAAAAAGCTCGGAGAAGGATTGGGGAAAACCAAATCGGTGGCTTCGACGGGGATGAAGAAAGTGAAGGAAGGTACCGTTGTGGGTTTCCAATGGATCAAAAACAAGTACAATAAGACCACCCAGAAGCACTAGGAATACCCTCTCTTCTCCTCCACCTCCTCCTCCCCCATGTACATGAGTTTGCAATTTAGTTTTCTTCATTTCTTTTAGTGCTCGATTGTGATCTTAGATTTGATTTGATTTGATATTACTCTGATGTCTTGGTTTTAATGTTTTATATCATTCTTTTCGTCCCGTGTGATTGATCCCGAAGACCGAAGAAAGAGGTGTTTGTTCAATTAGATCTCATTACCGGAAAACGGAAGTGTCTTTGTTTGTGTTTTTTTGTTTTTTCCTTTTCCTACTTTTTGGGTTGCGATTGGCGATTGCTTCGAAGTTGCCTTGCAGTCGAAGAAACTCTACTGGGATTACTTCCGGCATTAACCTTATTATTCCTTTTCCCGGAAATATCGGCGTTAGAACGGTAAATGTATACCCGACGACTTAGTTTGTGTTACTTCCTTTTAGCAGGATGCTCTGATAGCAATTGCCAGGGAACAGGGACCTAACCATCGTCTCAAAACTTCCATAAATAAATATATAATTTGAAGCAACAAAACCAGCTGGTCCTCAGCCTCGAACATGTCATGCTTTCTGAGTTGGGCGGTCACGTTTCTGGTGCTTCGAACTTCGGAATAGTTGTTGACGGGGGAATATATCATCGGAACCGGTAGCTGCCTTTGTATGTCACGCGTTGTTATTTTATTAACTTTTTGTTGGCGACTTCGATACGGGCATAGGCTGATCTGTACCATATACGGCAAAGATGTGGTCCCAAGTGAGTGGTCCCATGTGAATATCTATGGGTTCCACATCACAGTGTCTTGTTGAATATGATATATGTGCCGCGACCTCCTGCAGTTATCTGCAGTATAAGTGAGGTGCTACCTTGCGAACATCTCATTATTGTGCATTTTTTCAACAAATTTTTTTTTTAACATTTAGTCATTTAGCAATCGTTGGATGTATCATCTGTCAGCATGTGAATAACACTGCACTGACAAGGCAGCAACGCATTTCAAACCGTCTTGGTGCAAGGCTATATATTGTTGTAGATGATACAGCTCCGGCATCGGCCGCACCTTGGTTGCCTGGCAGATTGTTAGTATACACACCCACTATAGACACATCTCTGGTAAGAGTAAATTTCAAACTCAGCATATTGCTAGTATACACACACCCACTATGGATACATCTTTGGTGAGGGTAATTTTCAAACTCAGACCATAAATATGAACATCACAAGGCTTTAGCAAATTTGTTCTGTTTTACATTATCAGTTTGTAGAGTGATGATGTGAAAAGATGATTTGCCACATTATTATTCCGAATTTAATTTCTTAGAAGCATTAATAACATGCCAGATTTTCCCTTTAATGGGATCGAACATTGTTAATTAAGGAATGTTGAGACTTGGGGCAACATGTGTGCAGTTGTTAGATCATCTGTCCAATGTTACAAGGCTCTGTTTTACCGTAAAATTAGGTGGCACAAGGAAAAGTTTTAAAAAACAAACAAACCCAACAAATTTAGATTGTTAACCAAGTCCTAGTCCTAGATGAAATTTTTTTGCCACGTGTTAAAAAAAGACCGTTAAGAACTACAGAAAACATGCATCCATGGGACTTTTTTGACTATTCTTTATGGCTGTCTACGTATCTCTCTGGTCTGAATCGGAAACGCGAATGCAAGTTTGAAACTACGACTATTAGTTCGTTGAGTTTGAAAAAAAATCCCCAAAATAAAAAATGATAGCAAACCACCCTATTGTTTAACGTTATAAAAAACACTAATTATGAATCTATTAAATTATAAATATTCTTGTTCCACTTTTGACTAATTCATCTTTTGTTGGGTGGGATCTTTTGACTGATTCGTTATAGCTATAAAATAGGCCTCGTAGAAAATCCAATTGTTGTCTGACGGCTATGGGATCTTGAGATGAACTGGGCTAAGTAGCCAACATGGTCTGTTGGGTGAGGCCCAAATAAATAAAGAAATAAGATGGTGAATGTCTTCATAGTCTGCAACATTAGTTTTCAGACAAACTTTTTAGATATGACAGAGGGATGGGGCTAGCAATGGGCTTATTCAAACCTAAACGGGCCAAACCTTTCGGCTCCAAGAAGTAAAATCCAACCTGACTCAATTTTAGGCTCTTCTTTTGTGGTTCTAGATGGTCGCCTATATTCTTGTCATCTAAATTGTACTAGCAGGATGCACGTGCAATACTGCACGTGAGTAGGAATGAATGAAGAGATGGAGAATGTGGAAAAGGATAATCTTTAAAACTAATTGTAAGTTTTGATTATTGTACCCTTAATTAATAAATCTTTTCAATAAGTGTATAAGGGTTTTTTTGGAAAACTACATGTTTTGTTTGGCACGTTTTCCAAGCGGCCAATTCCCATTATATATAGTATAGATTAGCCGGTATTGTATGTATAAAGAAAAGGTAGAAGGGGAGGAATAATTTTACAACTGGTTATAAATTTCTAAGAAATTAAGGCAGTTTTGATTATTGTATCCTTTTATTAATAAATCTTCACAATAATATATAAGGGTTGTTTTGTAAACTTGATTGATGTGATACCCAAGGGCATCTCGCGTTACATATGGTACAGGTTAGATAATCAATATACTTTTGTCTTTTTTTACTTAGAAAAACAAAAAAAAGGTTCCTGAGCCCTGGCTTTTGGCCGGCACAATAGTGGTATTTTTCACTTATACCCTAACTCCCTAAGCACAGGGAAGCGAAAACCAACGATGCATTGAACCGTAATGGGGCACGGACGAAGACTTGTCACCTTCTCAAGTCGTTCTAAGCGGAAAATGTCTTCTGCAAGTACGTAGGTCACCCCGTGCTCCACAAACGTCCCCCAATCCAACCAGAAGTAAATCAGTAACGACATCACGATGTCCGATCACCACCACCACCACCACAGACCGCAACGCATCTCCGTCCCTCCTCGTAACGCGAACCCCACCGCTGTCACAACCGCTGCCTCCTCAAGGCCTTATCCTCTGTACCCTTACTCTTCGTCAACCCCAACACCAACTCCATCTAAACAACGCCTTCCATCGATCTCCTCGATCAATACCAGATCAAACAACAAAAGCTCCTTCTCCTTTCTCTTTCTCATACTCTTCTCTCTTCGTTCTCTCTACTCTCTCCTCCCTTTCCTCCGTTCTTCTCCTTCATTTTCTCTTTTCCCCTTTTCCTTCCTTGTGTCCCTATTATCCTTCCTTCTCACCTTCGCTTTCTCTTTCTTCACCTTCGCTTCCTGGAAGGACCCTTTTCAAAATGCGCAGAAGCAACAACGGCCCATCTTCTCTTTAAACTTAATCACTCAATCTCAGCATCGTCTCCTCTTTACCAAATCCATCCTTCTCGCGGTGGTCTTCCTCCTCCGGTTCCAAGCTCTACGATATTGTGGTACTGCGGCGACGATTCTCGCTGAATTGTCCGGTAATGTTGCAGCGAGGTTTGTTGCCGGGGGTCGGAATCAGAATTTCAACGATCCTGACCGAAGCCGCTCTTCAAAGGTTCGTGGGTTCTCTGCCCTATTTGTTGGATTGTTTCTTTTATCGATCAGTTGGGATCGGGTCGATTGTTTCCCATTTTCTTCCTCGAATGTCCTTAATAGAGGGGTTTTGTCATTGTTTTCTGGTGGCAATTGTATAAGAGTTTTGCCCATGTTGCTTCCTTTTCTTTCTGGGTTTCTGGGATGCTATGAGAGGGCGTCTATGAATTGGGGAACAATTAGGCAATTAGGTCGAAAACGGGTGCGATTGATTTCTCTGTTTTTCACGACGGTTGTGCTTTTCTTTCCGGCTGTTGTTAGCTTTTTCATGTTTGAAGCATCCGGAGATGGTGTTTCAATTGGAAACATTGGTTGGCCTCTGGCAAATACTGTTGTTTTTGGGGTGCTTTTGAGCGAAAACTTTAGTGACGAGAAGTTAGCGAGCTCCAAAGATTTCCATAGGGAGTTTTTGACTACCTTTGTATGTACACTTGTTTTGGAGTTATTCTACTTCCCTGAACTCTCGCTTTGGGGATTATTGTTTTGCGGTTTCTTGCTGTGGATTTCAGTTAGGGAACTAGATCCTGTTTCTTCAAGCTATCAGGAACTGGGTGTGGATTCTTCAGAGAAATTTTCTTTGATGATCATGAAGTCCATTCGCCACATTTTAAGTGAGAGAAAATCCCGGAAGATTGCACTTTTCCTTTTAATCAATACAGCTTACATGGTGGTGGAATTTGTTGCTGGGTTCATGAGTAATAGTCTTGGGTTGATATCAGATGCTTGCCATATGTTGTTCGATTGTGCTGCACTAGCTATTGGACTGTATGCTTCGTACATCTCAAGGTTGCCCGCAAATAATCACTTCAACTATGGCCGTGGAAGGTTTGAGGTTCTCTCAGGTTATGTTAATGCTGTCTTCCTGGTACTCCTTGGGGCTCTTATCGTCCTAGAGTCATTTGAGAGGATTCTGGATCCTCAGGAGATTTCAACTAATAGCCTGTTAAGTGTTTCAATTGGAGGGCTTGTAGTGAATTTGGTGGGTTTGGTCTTCTTTCACGAAGAGCACCATCATGCCCATGGTGGATCTGGATCATGTTCACATTCCCTTCAACATTCACAATCACACCACCATTTCCATGACCATAGTGTGCATGATCATAAAGTCCATGGGCCGCATCACAATCATATCTTGGTTTCCCACGAATCACATGAGCATGCATTTGATGGTCATGATCACCATTTTCATGATCGTGAGCATCATGACTACCAAAATAATAACTTCCATACCCATAAGGACAGCTCCAGTGGAAATTACGAGACTGGAAGCATAGAATGCCATGATAACATGCATTTGGACAACCATCATGACCACCACGACCAGGGTTGTCAACATGATCACCATGATCATCATCATCATCCTGAAAGTAATGTGCACAGAAGCAGACCGATCAGCTCTCCAAGAAGTTCACACAATCACCCTAGTGAAGGTCATATAAATGCCAATTCTCATGCTCAAGAGGGTTCTCATAATGATTATCAAAGATCAGTTCACATCCATGCTCATGAATCAGATTTGCACAGAGAATCGTCACTGGGAAGTGGTCAGCACTTGCCAGAACCATCGACCAAAGGAAAGCTACTTGAGAAACCCCAAAAGCATCACCACCACCACATTGACCATAACATGGAGGGCATCTTCTTGCATGTTCTGGCAGACACCATGGGAAGTGTTGGGGTTGTAATATCTACCCTCTTAATTAAGTATAAGGGATGGCTCATTGCAGACCCAGCTTGCTCAATATTTATTTCTGGGTTAATAATATTATCTGTGATCCCATTGCTCAGGAACTCAGCTGAAATTTTGTTGCAAAGAATTCCTAAGGCTCATGAGCAAGATCTGAGAGCAGCTCTGCAGGATGTGGTTGGAATAAGTGGAATTCATGGCATACAGAATCTGCACGTGTGGAGCTTGACAAATACAGATGTTGTTGGGACACTCCATCTTCAAGTATCCCCTGAAATTGAAGAGGCCGATGCTAAGGCTAAGGTGCAGCATCTGTTACACAATGCAGGAATCAAGGACTTGACAATGCAAGTAGAATATGTGAACACCAGTTAAAGGGAAAAAAAATAGACAAAGTTGACTTCTTACTTTGCAGTTGAGACTCCTGCATCATCCTTTCCTTCATTGCTTTGGGGGTGTCTTGGAACCTCCACATTGCCATCGGTGGAGACCTAAATCTAGAATTTTGGAGATAAACATCTAAGGACTCTTTTTGAAGTTCCAGGATGAATAACCTCTTGGATAAGAAATTGTTGTTGATATTGCTCATGTTGGTCTGGCTACCAATTGAGATGGTGCAGGGGACCATATGGTCTATATAAAGCTGGCTATTACAGTGCCCGTCCTTATTGGGGTTGAATCTAATATCAGAAACATATCAACATGTTCTGCTAACAATAGAATCCTGCATGAGGAGCATAAGCTGTGAAATGATGCATATGTTTGCTGGGTGTAGAATCTTCTGTTCGGCTTTAACTTATTCATAATGATAGTTTCCTCAGTGGATCAACCTTTACAAATGTAAAGAAACAGGCAAAGGGCATTGAATAATATTTGGTAAGCAGTCTCTATGCTGTTCTCAAACCACATATTGATTGATTTTCATGTCAAATTTTAGGCCATTAGGTTACCAGAAAGAAGGTATATATCTGCTTGAGTGTTTTATTTATCATAATTTATTTGGGTCTTCATTTTTATCTGTTGTATAATTGTGTACTGTTGTAAGTTATGCTCACATTAGTTTCTTTAGTAAGTTGAATAATCCAAGTTGGGAGGGAGGGGGACCATGAATGCTTTTCATCTCATTCATTCATAGACGTTCCACTCATTTAAAGAAACAAATAAATTGGGCATCTTAGGCTTTGTTATTTATTTGGTGCACTGGCATGCTTGTGTAGGCTAACAAATTGTTCAAGCAGTTTCAAGTTGGTTTGCTTGCTCTTCCATTTATTTATCTATTTGGATATTGACATTCTGTTGTTGGAATTTTTCTCACAATATGAGTTGAGGGAGTTGCAGCATTGCTAAATAGAATGCATTACCATATTTGAGAAGTTGAATCAGTTGCATGTGAATTCTTGATGATCAACCAGAAGTACACCAAAAATTCCAACCCTTCAGATTGTGAAGGATTGGAAGAAGTGGTGCTATTCGGATCTTACAGTGGAGGAGGTCTGTTGAGAGGGATGAGGGGGTCACTCCCAGATATGGGGATAGGAACTTTAGACGCCATGCCTTGAGTTGTGATGCAATCAGAAACTAAACGACTTGTTCAGTTTCTGATTTTGGGGTCTAGTGAGTGTGGTTTTTGCTTTTTGACATGTACAGTGGAGTGTTGGCCGTTGTGTTCTTGGTTTCTGTTCTTTGGGGTATGGTTGGGTTTTGTGAGGTCTAGTGTTCTTGTGGTTTTCGTTTGTATGCTCTATACTCTATACTCTTTACTCTTTTCTTTTCACTTTTCTTCCATATAATATATATTTCACCACCTTCATTATTCATCCAAAAAAAAATGGAAAAAGGAAATCTAAAAACAGAGAGAGAGGGATAGAAAAAGAGCCGGGGGGGGGGGGGGGGGGTGGGGGGTGGGGAGAAAGAGAGATGGTGCCAGGAGGGAGGGAGGGAGAACATTATTGATATCAAATTGACTACTTGCAAAGATAAAATAAAAACAAAATAAGAGAACAGAGGGAGGGAGGGAGAGAGAGCTTATTACAAATTCGTAACTGTTATGTTTGAAGGAAAAGAAAGAGAGAGGAAACTCAAATTTAATGGATAACTCAGAATTTTATATAAAAAAAAAAAAAAACTGAGACGTTCTTGATTTCAAGTTGACTACTTGTGAAAATAAAATTAAAAAAAGAAAAAATCAGAAGAAAAGAAGTTAAAAATTTGTAAGGAAACTAAACTTCGATTTATAACTCAAAATGTGTAAAAAAACTGAGACGTTATTGATATCAAGTTGATTACTTATGAAAATAAAATAAAAAATCAGCGAAAAAGAGGTTAAAATGGTATCACAATTAATACAAATTCAAATTATTCAATCAATGGTTAAAATTTCATCATGGAAACACAATGGTTGACTGTCGTGTTTTTTAGATCACTAGTAGCATATTGTGTATGAGGCAGGATATGGGCTCGGTTTACAGCATATATCAAATGTGAAGATGTAGTCACATCTGACACCTATTGGGAGCAGGAATATGCAAGTCATTTGATCAGGTATTATGCTGTTGAAGCTATTATATGTGTTACATTTGCAGATGCCAATAGTTTCCCAATGTTGCAGACGTGTTTCCTGAAGACTTTTTCTCTTAAATTCAGTTTGCTCAACCGCTGGATGTTGCCTGAAGGAGGTGGAATTTGCGAAAGGTATATTCCTTCACATGGCTAAAAGGTTGCAGTTTTTGGAGTTTCCCATGGGTAAATTGTTCTTTAAACCCATATAGTTGATTGGGTTCTGAGCCTCTAAAGGATGGTTTTTTTATCTCCTCTTGTTATTGTATCTGGGATGGATTAGCAGACGATATTCTATACAGAAACACACATTTTGGAGGGATTTTAATTGTTAAGGCGGGTTGCTATTTCTATTCAAAGAATTGTAAATGAGTTTTGAGCCATTGGCTTTGGTTTGCACAAGATGCCAATGGGTAAACTAGTTATCTACCATATAAAGCATTTCTAAACTAGTAAAAGAAAGACTTGGATCAAGCAGGAGCTTCTAATCTGCTGCCATGGGAAATAAGTGGTTGATAGATTGTAAAGTGAAAGGGATTAGGAAAGTTTGTTTCGTGAAGGTCTGAAGAAAGTATTGCTTGGGATAGTTCTTGCTGGAGTACTTATTTTAGACGCAGAAAGAGGAAAGTCTGATAGGCTGGGACCTCCGTTGTAATGGATTTCGTTGCAGATTTGGATACTGCAGTCCAAACAAAAAGGCCACGGAGGAATTCACCGGGAATTTATTGTGTACGAGGTTGTTCATCGCAGATTTGGTTGTCTATGACGATCTGCTCATGTAAACCATTACAGTTATATAAATATTTCAGGCACTGTGCCAGTTGAAACTCAATCCAGGCGAACTGTGCTGCGAATAGGGCTGGCAATGGGTCGGATATATATCCGAATCTGATCCGAAATTACCGAATTCGGATATAGTATTTAGATTCACGGTTCGGATATGGATCTCGAATTTCAGATCCAGATTTTTTCGGATTCGGATTCGGATTCGGATATACATGTATCTAATCCGAAAAAGATCCGAACCGAAAACATACTTATAATATATATAAATTTAGCCCAGACCATGGTTCAACCATAAGTTAAAAGGGTTAAATCATCATTTGATCATTAGACATTTGGATTTATGTTAAAATTTATAGTTAAATTTACTTTAATTGTTAAAATTGTTTTTTAAAGTTTCATGTTCAAACAGGCTCGAATTTGGATTTTGGTTTTGAATTCGGATTTAGGATCGAATATCGGATTGAATTCGGATTTCGGATATTCATTGAATTTCGAATTCGGATTTAAGTATTAAAGATCCGTTGAATATTGGATCGAATTCGGATATCGATAAATTTTTTTCGGATCGGATTCGGATCTTAGCAAATCTATACCATATCCGACCGATTGCCACCCCTAGCTGCGAGACAACGGTGTTTATAACGTGCTTCATTTTAAAAATCTATATTATGAAACCCACTCCATGATGTGCTGGTATTGAATATTACAATAAAATCGATCAGCAAGAGAGCATTACAGATCTTGTCTCTTGATCTTGTACCATCAAAAATCATATCTTCAATTAAATTAATTCATAAAATATCAAATCTTGTATTATCAAAAATCATATCTTTAGTTAAATTAATACATGAAATATATTTTCTTACGTATCAAGGTTTGAGCTTCACTAAACCTCAATTCTGCTTCCCCATAACCATGCCCAATTCTAATGGCGCATCACTTACGGAATTGATTAGTGTCAACCCCTTTTTTTATTAAGCTTAATTTTAAGAGCTCTGTGGATAAGAATGGCTGTAGAATAGCATTTGCCTTTTGTATCAAGTAAAGTTCTTATCTTCAACTAATCCGTAAATGCATCAGTCTATTTTACCCCCAACAATTGACATGTTTTGATCTGTTTGGCGTTCAGGTGGCTTGGTTGCAGTCATTTGCGAGGTTTGAGACCATATCAGCTGGTCACTCGCACTAAAAGATTTACTGGTGTGACGGTCAAGGGTGTGTACATATAAGCTTCATATACAGACACATATTTTACCGTTGGACCGTTCCGATAGATTTCAAGTCGTGAAGTTATGGGATCCAAAGCCGATCAACATTTGAGCATTTGTTTTATCTACGCTTTCGAATAAATAAATGGAGCAGAGCACTTGAGACACGTAAGGAAGACTCTTCAATCTTTTTTTTGTTTGCAACTTGGAACGACAAATCATCCATGTGCAAACCAAACGTGGCTCCATCACAGTCGTCCACCCCGCCGGTAACGCACAGTCTGAACAATCACTCCATAGCCTTTGGTTCTGGGTTGACGCTGCACAGTCCGTCCGATCCCACGTTTGTACCTTCTTTGCCCCGTGGAGCGTAGCCTGTAGCCTGTAGCCTGTAGCAACCCTACACGACACCCGTACCACTAGGGAATGGGTTCTCGCAGCAGAGGAAATCGGTTCGGAGTGGAGCCCATTACCCATTGAGCAATTCTCTTCCCTAAGCCCATTACCTACTGAGCTAGCGTCTGTCTTTCAAAGCGTTCTGTCTGTTTGACTATACGTCTCTCCGATCTTTCTAACGCAAGTCATGGCGATCCCGATCCCTTCCCGTCAGCTCTTCATCGACGGCCAGTGGAGAGAACCGGTCTTGAAGAAACGAATTCCAGTCGTCAATCCTGCAACTGAAGAGATCATAGGTTCAAGTTCTAAATTTTGCCCAACTCTTACAACCAGTTTCTGCTATATTTCCCTTAATATATTGTTTCTGGTTTGCAGCGCCATTATGTTTTACTTTTACTTGGACTTCCATTATTTAGTTTTCACAGATGGGCTTCTGAAAAATATTAAGCTATCTTAGTATGGAAAAGTAGATTTTGGGTTCTCCCTCGAATCTAATCTGTTAGGAGACGTGCTTCAGGAGATATACCAGCGGCGACTGCTGAAGATGTGGAGGTGGCAGTCGATGCTGCTCGCAGGGCCCTTTCCAGGAACAGAGGCAAGGATTGGGCCTCAGCAACTGGAGCTTATCGTGCAAAATATCTACGCGCCATTGCCGCTAAGGTATCTAATTTAGTTAGTCGGGAAATGATCCACTGGGTAGTTATCAATACTAGTTTCTTCTCTATGAAACTCAGAAAGAACTGAGTTTGATTTGGCATTCTACATATGAATCATTTTACAAGTAGATAGACTAATTTATATGAGAGTTAAAACAGATGTAGGCTTACAGAGTTGCGGAAGTTGCTTTTTATGTGATTATCACGACTAAAGTGGTATTTCTATTTTGGTCTTTGTAATCGGCATTTAGAAATGGATATGATATTTCTCCAGATCTCTCTATTCCGCTATATGGGTTTTCTCTGTATGCATGCAGATAACAGAGAGGAAGACTAAATTGGGTAAACTAGAAGCCCTGGATTGTGGAAAACCATTGGATGAAGCCTTATGGGATATGGTAAGCGTGTGACATCTTGGAATCATTCTGGATTCACTACTCTGAACGATTTTCTGATATTCGACTTCCGTATAATCCAGGATGATGTTGCTGCATGTTTTGAGTATTATGCGGACCTTGCTGAAGGTTTAGATGCAAAGCAAGAGGCTCCTATATCTCTTCCTATGGAAACATTTAAATCTCATGTTCTTAAAGAGCCCATTGGAGTTGTTGGATTGATCACTCCATGGTATATGTTTTTTACATTTATCTGCTTTCTCCTCATAATGCAGTTTACATAGAAACTTGTGTAATCAGTTATTGCATGAGATCTGTGCATGTGTGAGTGCATGTGTTTGTGTTTATTGGTAAGAAAAGAGCATACACGAGCAGAAGGACAAGGCCCTTTATAGACCAGGGTATACAAACTGGTTAGCCAACAAGACTTAGCCCCTCACAGGAAAAAAATTAAAAATTCCATTGACATCCCTTCATCTGCAAAATCTGAAAATAAAAATCCCTCAAATTCAGGAAGAGCAAAATTCTGATGGTACGGAGACAAGCTTGATCCTCCCACTGCTTTCAAAACTCTTAACTATGAGTTCTCCATACTTTAAACCATTGTTTTTAAGTTCTGCTATTATCTCAGTCAATCCACCATTTAGGGAAGCAGAACTAATGGTTAGTTGTGATTGGAATATGTTTTGATACTTAAAACACTGATACATGATATTTTTGGCCTATGTTTGTCCACATGTTGCAGTCTGCAATAGTAGCAACAGCAAATAATTTGTCCCTACTTGTTGGATCTATAACACGAATCTTGTTCCAACTGTTTCTTAAGTTAAATATTTTGAACTTAATTTTGATTGCTTTCAAGCTGAAATTATAGTTTTTGTCATATCGCTGTTTCCCCTTTTAAGGTTTCATGAAGTCTGTTTTGTTTTGGAAAACGATGGCCGTATAGCATATTTTTCCTAGTGATAGCAGCCTGTTGCTCTGTGGGTCTGCCCTTAACATCCTCTGAAAATAATGAAATGACCCTTTGATTTTTTTATGCTGTGTTTGATTGGTGTGCATAGATTGACCTAGAATTTTGTTTAAATGCTAGCCATTTAAGGGTGAAATAACTTATTTCAAAGTGTCAAGGTTGCTCTGACACTTAAACTCTTTGGCCTTTCTTGCTTTCCATTACTGGCCAGTCACTGGATTCATGCCTCGCTGCTGAGCCTGAGAACCAGGGTCCATAAAGGAGTCTTTGGACTAGACTCTTCATGGAATGTGTATTATTCCCACTGTTGGCAATCAGCAAATGGATCTGAACTTTATAAGTGCCTCATATGAGTTGAAATGCTTGCTCTAGTTAAGTTGTATAAGTAGTTTAATCGCTGAGGCTATGTGTTTTTCAATGTATGTGGTTATGCTGGAGATGAATATATTTGTGTACTCTTGAGATTTTAAATTTTTAATGATTGGCTACATGTTTTGTGTATCTTACTGAATCTTTAATGATGTTTGGTTAAAGTATTACATATTCTGTTTATATTGGTGGCAAGCGGCAACGCTTCTGTCAAAGATCTTGTAAGTTTGCACTGCTGTTTTTCAGTTCGAGGGAGGGGAATCGCACATCAAGCTTGTTATATTGGATCATTTGTGGGTATGATTGCAGTAGCAGATAAAATATAACCTGTTTGTCTTGTTATGAAGGAACTACCCTCTTTTGATGTCCACATGGAAAGTTGCTCCAGCCTTGGCTGCTGGCTGTGCTGCAATATTAAAGCCGTCTGAGTTGGCATCAACGTAAGGCTTTGTTTTTATCTTATATTTCTTTTACTTCTTGTTTCTTATTTATTGGGTTGGCATAACTGGTCTATATGTTTTCATCATTTGTTACTTTTCAGGACATCTTTGGAACTGGCTGAAATCTGTAGAGAAGTAAATCTTCCTCCTGGCGTCCTCAACATTCTGACTGGATTAGGCCCAGAAGCTGGTGCTCCATTGGCATCCCATCCTCATGTGGACAAGGTTCAATCTTGTTTCATATGCATTCATGCTTTCAATTATCTATTCATGCATTCGATTACATCAAATCTGATCCTGCTGTGCATCCTGTTATTTTAATTATGATCTCTTGCCCTTCATGTTGAATGTATCAAACACTTGCAGTAAGTCTACTTTTGTTGAAGCAGATCGCATTCACTGGGAGTTCAGTAACAGGAAGCAAGATTATGACTGCGGCAGCTCAACTGGTCAAGGTATAGTAAGCAATCTAATCATGGATTGATATGCATTGCAGTAAGAATGCTGGTGTGACATGACTTGCACATTTGGGCAATTAAGTTGGTGTTTGGATGATCTTATTTTTTGCATGCCCAATTCTGCCCAATTCTGCCCTATGCATACTGGCCACATGAAACAATTCATAATGATGAGGCTGAAATTATTAGGACATCCTTCCATGTGATCAATCCAAAGTGTTCTCTATTAGGCAGATGGGATTGGTCACATGATATATGCGTGTGGTGGAAGAACCATGTCCAATTTCTTGAAAGGTTTCTGGTGCTCTCATCCTGATGATAGCCTTAAGGTGAAGGGTTTAAGGAAAACCTCATGAGGGAGAACCATATGACTCAAATCCCATGATGCCCATTCCTTACAAGTATGAGGATCACACAGAGTTCATCCCTTGAGTTTGGCATATGTTTGAGGCCTATACCTCATACAACCAATAAAGCTAGGAATTATGCTGCAAAATGGAGATTAATAGCAATTATCTGTATTTCTTAAATTTACATTATATGCATAAAGTTCAGTACTTCCAGTATTCATAACTTTCTTGTGGATCTATTTCACATTTAATTATCCCACAATGTAAGTTGAAGGAATTTGAGATGACTAGTTCACAGTACTCTTCTCATGACTTATTTTTAACTGTCAACTCAAAATTCATGATGGCTAACTTAAGATTTGTATTTCCTATATTTATTTATGCAAACAAAATGGTGAACTTCAAATGCAACACTTTCTCGGCTTATTCTTTCTTTTAGCATAATAATAGATGTTTGTATGCCTCTTGAAAACTAGAGTCCTGAACTCATGGAAATTGCAGTTCAAAAGTTTTTGTATTACGAAAATGGATATTTTTTTCCCTATTTATGCGAAGGTTAGGTTTGTTGCTCTCCTTGGGTCCTTGGTTTGGTGGGACCTGCACTGGGTTAAAATCCTTCTTTATTTTAGCGCATGTTACACTTCTTTTATTTATTTGTCCAATAAAAGTGCATACTTGTAAGGCTCACCCATAGTAAGACGTCTTATCTCACAGTTCAACATGCAATAACTTTTCCTGTCTCTCAGCATAAAAGTAATTCTGATGAACAAGAATACTTTGCCTCGTAAATATATTTCTTCTGGTAACATGCTGTTACTTAACATTTGAATAAGCTTTTGAAGGCAGTTATTTCAGAAAAGCATACATGCTAGTCTTGTGCAGAAGGCACATTCAATTACCTCTAAATGGATCTGATTTTTAAGATTTAAAATGAGATTTGGGTTCCTTTTTTCCTTCTTAAGGGAAAAAAAATCTTTTTTCTGTTTTAAGAAAAAAAATTTTGCCTTAACAGTGGCAATTAAAGTTGATAGGCCATCAAAGGTGGTTGAAGATCTTGGCACCTCCTATCACTACTTCCACCCCTCATTATCAACAACCACTGTGATTATCATTCCCCATCACTTCCAGCCATGAAACCAACCACTGGCCACCAGTACTGCCTGTCTTCATCACTACCAACAGCATCACCATCAACACCTATAACCATTATGCACTATGATTGTTGTCCAGTACCATCACAACTCTACCACTGCCACCACAGTTAACAAAATGTGATTTCTGTCAGTTATCAACATTTTTTGCACCCAATACAGAAAACTGCTAGATTGCAACTTAAACTTTTTAGTCTTCGTGAAGGCATGTTTTGGAAAGCTTATTCAATCAGTGGTTTAGCTTTTGGCTTCCTTTTTTTTAAATCTTCCCCTCTTTGTTGACTTGTCTCTTTTTGTACAACAGCCTGTCTCACTGGAGCTTGGTGGAAAAAGTCCAATTGTTGTGTTTGAGGATGTTGACCTTGATAAAGGTTAGTACCCAGGGAATCAGACCAAATTTTGATTTTCACTGCTATCTCCATTTCAGATGAGATGTTAGAATTTCATTCACAAAAATCAAGTGTTGCCATAGAACCTGTGATGTTTGGTAGTCGATGTGGCTTAAGAATATGTTAATTTATCTTCTATCAACTTCTACCTGCCATTATAGTAATGATGCATACTTCATTTTGGATTTTAATGTCCATACTTGTTTTACATTCATTCCAAACAGCTGCTGAATGGACTCTTTTTGGCTGCTTTTGGACAAATGGTCAAATCTGCAGCGCAACATCTCGTCTTATAGTGCATGTAAGCATGATATTGAAGCCATAATTTTCCTCCATGTATTTATACATTTATTTGCACCCTTAATTGTTTCAACGTCTCTTTGCATCCATGTTGCATTGTTGGAGCTTGATAAGGCCATAAGGATATCTAGGTGTCATATGTGAGATTTTGGGGATTTATTGGTTGACATGATTATTTCAATAATTTAATTTGGATAGAATTTGCTTTGTAGCAAATGGAAATCACAGAGGAGCCTATAGGTTTTACCATGTATTTTGCAGCTACAAATTGTTGCATGAGGTTTATGCAAAAAAAAGTACCAGAGGTTCTGCTACATATTTTATTTCTTATCCCTTGGAACTATAGAAGACAAATAGTGGATCAAGTATCACTTCTATCATCCTTGATTAGGACTTTTTTTCTCTTCTGCAGTTGAACACAGCCATATTATTTACCCATGAGGAATATTACACGCTTAATTGGATTGTGTTAACACTTTTGTCCATTAAAATGACGTCTTAATGAACATGTAATCTTATTAGGATTCTTTTATTTAATTTGATGTCTGCATTTGTATTTACAAGTTCAGTAACTTTCTGAACAATGAAATGTGGCAGTTCTGGTATTTAAATCATTCTGTACAGTGTCGTAACTCAATAAGTTTAGCATTGATATAATCTTAAATCTCTTATGGCATTTATTCCGTAAATAGAGAGAAATTTTAGGGCTCCAAATGGTCCATGTGTAACATGTAATCTTATTAGGATTCTGTCATTTAATTTAACATCAAAATTTGTATTTACAGTTTCTGTCACTTGCTCAACAATGAGATCGAACATTTGTGTCGTTTACGTCATCCTGTACAATATCGAATAGTCACTCAATAAGGTTTAACATTGCTATATTCTTAAATTCCTCAAGGCATGGATTCCAGAAATGGAGAAAAAAAAATTTAGAGCTGGAACTGGTCCGTGTGTTTCATCAACTTGATGGAGCTTTTCTGTATTGCATTTGATTTTTTTTTCCCTTTTTCTGAGTCCTGTCCTAATCAAATATGAAAAAATGCATATCACCCAACCCTTTCAGGAAAGCATTGCAACAGAATTTCTGGAAAAACTACTTAGTTGGACCAGTAACATCAAGATTTCAGATCCATTTGAAGAAGGTTGCAGGCTAGGCCCTGTTGTGAGCAAAGGGCAGGTAAGTTTTAATGGTTTTCTGCAGTTTCTCTTTCTTATCTGGCCCCTTAACCGTGAAAGCCAACGTGATTCATTCAATTAGCAGATATTTAGAACCATTCTGCATGAACGTTACCTTCCTTTTTGTTCTTTTCTGCACTACATTATACTACGTATATAGATTGTCATTTTCTGTTTGTAGAATTAGATGGTCTAGACACATATACAATTTCCTTTGCTATGACACCATGTGCTAAAACAAGGACATAACTATGTTGTAATTTCATAATCCTAAAGCCAGTTCAGCTCTTTGTTTTTAATTCTTTCTTTTGTTCTTTTCTGCTATCCATTATAGCGCATACATATTCAGTCTTATTTTAGGTTTGTAGAATTAGAGCTGAATGCTTTACTGTTTACATATATGGAGCTACTATGTGCAATTTCCATAGGTAAGATGCAATGCACCAAACAAAAAGATGACTATGTACTAATCCCATATTCTGTAATTTAAGACTCTAAGTAAACTCCTTTTTTTTCTTCCACTAAATAACAAATCTCATTCATTGCAATTGATATGGGTGAAATCCTAAAATTTTTGTAAATTTTTCTAAAGTAGTTAGGCATAGTATGCATTAGGGATAAAATGGAAGAGAGTAGCTTAAGGTGGTTTGGATATTTAAAGCAGAGACCTAGAGATGCTTGTGCAAGAAGTTGTGAGGATGCATATTCAAGGGCTTAAGAGACCAAGAGGAAGACCTAAAAAGACATGGATGGAGTTAATTAAACAAGAGTTACAAAAAATCAAATTAACTGAAGATATGTTTTTTATGGGTATGGGTGGAGAGAAAAGATTGGTGTTGCCAACCCCACTTTGGTGAGAACTGGCTTTTGATGATGATGACAATGATGATGGTCTCTGGTGTATGAAAACTTGGGAAATTTATGGTAAACTGCCGACCTAAAAACATCAAATTATAATGAAAAAGTGACATCTAAGGGGCCAAAACTGCCCACATAGGCACAATTGATAATTTCATTCAAAGGTTCCATTTTTGAATTGCCTGTTCCATCCAGTGGTCAAATAAAATCAGTAGATCAACTCAGAGAAATATTCGATTGTAGGATTTGGATATCCATAAGCATCTGTTAGGATTTGGACATTTTTTTAAGCATCTATCATGGATATGTGACTCTCATGGCTTGGTGTTGCAAGGCATTGGTATTCGTCAAGTGATTGGTCCCACTTGATTGATCAACTGTATCAGATATCTGACCAATTGGATGATTTAAGCACTTGATTTTACTCAGTTCTTTTGAAGGGATGACAAGGACGGGTACTGCCTGGTCCCGGTCCGATTGGGACTGTCTGAGTTTACTCCTCCTTTAAAAAGGAAGGTAGCAGACAGGAATTTTGAATTGGCACCGTCTGGACCCAATTTGGACTGGAAGGTCCGGACAGGTACCATGGTCCTGTAGAACATGATATCTTGGGGTTATGAGTTGGCTATCATTGCATTCACAAAACCTAAGAGCTTGAACTATGGTGCCCTTTTTATTCAAGTTTCATTTGTGTTGTTTTTATTTTGTATTTATTTTTGTTCAAGGAATTAATAAAATATTAGCGAAATTAATTATTTTATCTGATTTCAGTACGAGAAGATATTGAATATTATTTCTACGGCTAAGAGTGAAGGTGCAACCATTCTATGTGGTGGGTCACGGCCCCAGGTAATATTTCAGTTGTCATCATAAGCATTGCTTCATGTTTGAATTTTTCTTATGATGATTGAAGTATGTTTCAAATAAATTGCAGCATTTGAAGAAAGGGTTCTTCATTGAACCTACCATTATAACAAATGTAAATACCTCCATGCAAGTCTGGAGGGAGGAGATATTTGGACCTGTTCTATGCGTTAAAACATTCAGCACGGAGGATGAAGCCATTGATCTAGCAAATAACACCAAGTGAGTTTGTCGTTTTCTTGGAGCGTAACTGAAATTTTTTTTCACATTATTGTTTGGAGAATATTTGCTTTAAATATGAGATAAACAATTGAGACATTTTAAAATTTTTGTGTTTCACAGTTATGGACTGGGTGCAGCTGTGATTAGCAAGGACCTTGAAAGGTGTGAGCGCATGTCCAAGGTAAACTAGATTATTTAGATAGTGAGGCATTAATCTTGGTCAGATATGACTGCCTTTTAGTTACCTTCTTCTCTTTTAGTTCTGCAAAATATGAACATATAGTATTTCTCTGTCTTCAGGCTTTTCAGGCAGGAATTGTGTGGGTTAACTGTGCACAGCCCACCTTCTGTCAAGCTCCATGGGGAGGCAAGAAACGTAGTGGTTTTGGACGTGATCTTGGTGAATGGTAATAATCCTGAAAATAGTGTCACCACGTTGGCTAGAAAAAAACTAAAATATGTGTATATTTGTGTGCGCGCTTGCGCGTGTCTATCTTGATTAATGAACTAATGTTGTTTCTTGCTGCCTCTTTTATAGGGGACTCGAGAAATACTTGCATGTAAAGCAGGTAACACAGTACATATCCGATGAACCGTGGGGATGGTATACTTCTCCTTCAAAGCTGTGAGAATTTGAAACAATATGAGTACAAATTACAAGGTATTCAGCGTATGGGATGGGACTGCAGAAAATAATGGGGTCTGATGTAGACTTTGAATATCATGGAGTGTGTGAACGCTAAATATCATCTTCCCTTTGGTAAATGTATTAGACATGGTCCCATGAATTTGTATCAAGGAAATGACTTATTTCAATCTTTTATCACGGCCACGTTATGCACTGATGTTTGCGGACGTGCTGCTGCTTCATCTTTCAAGCACTTTACAAGGCCTGCCACTATTTCTCTTTAAGAATGTGTGGACAATAATTCTGTAGTGTTTCTTTTCCCCTCTACTTCGAACGAAATCCTAAAGGTTCGCCGTTGCCAACTCCCTTATAGCACTAGTTCTGGTGCCGACAAGCTACTTTTCTTTTTTCCCTAGCTCTGGTTCTCCTCTCTCCCTCTGTAGTTCCGGTTCTCCTCTTTACGTTCGACAAGGTTTTTTTTTTTTGGGAAAATTACTGTACATCCTGTCTTTTAAAACTTTATACCAAAATGCACTACCTTCACAACTAATTGCCAAGTTTACACTAGTTTTATAAACGAAATGACAGAATGCCCTCCTGCATGTGTCAAGAGATAAAAATTGCCCATTTTACCCCCGGTTTACAACTCATAAACCAGTTTTTATACTTGTGGTTCAGCATGTCAGGTAAGAAGCAAACACAACAAAAGAACCAATCGCAGTAGTAGCACCAATCTATGTTCTGTTAATCTTTTAGCCATAGAAGAAGGTAGACGAAAGGTTTTGATTGAAATTTTTTTTTTTTTTGTTTGGAACAACCAAAATAAAGGAGTAAGGTTCAACAGTTTTATTGTTTAGACCGAGTTGTGAGTTGTAAACCGGGGGTAAAAGGAGTATTTTTTGTCTTCTGATATATGCAGTAAGGCATTATGTTATATTGTTTATAAAATAAGTGTAAACTTGGTATTTAATTATGAAGGTAGTGTATTTTGGAATAATATTTCAAAAGATAGTGTGTACAGTATTTTTCCCTCCCCCCTCCCTTCCCTTGTCCTGTTTAGCAATTTCCGCTACCGTTGTTAATTTTTCAGGATTTTGTTCGAGGGACTCTAAACAATTAATCAAAGACTCGAAAGTGATTCTTTATCAATATCAAATTCACTGACAATAAGGAAAAATTTTGTTGTTGCAATTACAGTTGCAACTTGGGTCGGTTAAAACCGAACCGATCCAATCCGACTTTGGGTTAGTTTGGTTTGGGTTATATAGTCTTTGTGGGTAGGTTTTGGTTCTAAAAATAGAGAATCGAATTTTTTTTATTTGGTTTTGGGTTGAAGGCTCAGGTTAACCGAACCGAACCGAAAACCAAACCGAATTTTCTAAGTGTAAAACCGAACCATACCGAAATATAACAATATATATAAAATATACAATGAATAAAGTTGTAATAATAAAATATAACTTATAAATTATAAGTTATAAAATAATGAATCTTATTCATTATTTTATAAATCTTTGTAGTTAATTATTAAATTGATTCATGAGCTCAAAAGTGCAATCCAGAACAAATTAACATATAACTTGGGATTCTAAGCTCTTTGCTCAATCTTATGTATGCATGTGAATTACTTAAGGGATTGAACCACATGTAAGTGATGATCCTTTAAATTTGTTACGTGTATTCTTTTTTTTTTTTTTGGGCAAAAGTGAGAATCACTCTCTTGATAACAGGTTTTAAGTATGGGAAAATGACCCAAACTGAATCGAACCGAGGTTTGGGTTGAGTTATGGGTTTTCTTTAAATAATCGATTTTGGTATTTCGGTTCTGAGGTCGGTTCGGTTCTGTTTTGGGCCGACCATCAGTAACCTTGGTTTGGTCTTGGGTTGAGGCCAACCCGAACCAAACCGCATCGAGTTGCAATCACTGTCAAAAGCGAAAACTTATCAACCTATTTCCCAGCTATGTGCTAAGACACAGGAACTTCCATCTGCTACTTGCTGCAACTAACAACTTGCAGTGCATGGTTCGAGAATTGATCTTTGCTAAAAGGCCTAAAAAATGGTGATAATTCAGAAAAAAAAATTTTAATCAGATCGATAATCGAATGAAGTTGAAATAATGAATCAAAAGATGGAACGCAAAACCCTAGACATGGGCAAATCAAGAAAACCACAACCCTAAATTGGGAAATTTTGGTAACTTTTCGAAGGACCCAAGGCTATGTTTTGTTAGCCGAATTGTTCCGGGTTTTGTAGGAAAACAAACTTTCCTTCAATTACTGTGTGTTTGGTTAAAAGGAAAATGTGGGACCCGCGGAAATTAAAATCAATCAAACAACCTTTAACACATGTTTTGCTAGTATCATTTTCCGACCAAAACAGTCGGATTTTTCTAGAAACTAGGAGGGCCCTGCACGTGCAAACGAATTCAGTCATTATACAACTTGACATGAGTTTTATGTGTTTAGACCTTGCTATATAACCTCGAAGTGGTGAACACTTTTTTAATTTCTTGAAATCTGAGTAACTAAAATGAAGGGATTACTAAATTGCATAAATTTTGGCATTAGATTTCAGGCTTGACTTTGAGTGCACACATTTTAGATAAAACCATCAGAACTTTGATCTGTTGCTAATCTAGGCCTTATAGCAATCTGGTTCGGCAAGACCTAAAATGAATTAGATTCAAATTGCAAAATAAAGTAGAGATATATCAACAACAACAATCTGCCTAAAACATCCTTGCCAATCCCAACACATTACCAATTTCAGTTAAAATGCAACAAATTTTTTCTAAGAAACTTAATTTGTGATCTCCAATAGATATTTTTCCCTTGTTCAGGTTCTGCAACTTGCCTTTTGTTGAAGAAAACAATAAATAATAAAAAGCAGAAGGACAAAATAGAATCTATTATAGGATTACAATTGCCATAATTCTATACTATCACATGGTGCATGACAATCAATCACATGCTCAAGCAATGTATGTTTTTTTACATACATATTAAAATGCAAATATAAAAAAACTTGTAAAACTTTAAGGTAAGTCCATATATTCCAGTAATACTTGAGGACAAATAAATGGAAGAATGTACGTCTCATGGGCATAATATCCATGCAGAACTTGCAGCAGTAGCATTGCTGACAGCCTTTCTAGCCTTTTGGAGGTTTTCCTAATCCTGCTAGAGGATTTTGCATTCCTAAATAGCTGATAAGAAAAAATACAAAATTTCTCAATGCTAATACGAAAAAAGTAATAAATATGAAGCCCTTTCTAACAATAAAGGTAGTAAATATGAATGAAGTTTTGATTTGCTATATCCATGTGCATGTATAAGGATGTTACATGCCATAACTAATGTGATGTTACACATGTATAACTGTTTCTTTTACAATTATATTTCCATTTGCTATACTCATGTGTATGTATAAGGATGTTACGCACTGTGGATAACACTGGAATAAATATCAACTAAATCAAGAATATCATACCTATGATGGTTCTAACACGACTTGCCACACTTTTCTAATCATCTAACATGCTGCAGTATAATAGACAATAATTACATTATGAGCAGCAATTAGAGGTAAACTTACTGTTCAAGTAGACCCAATCAGAGTGCGTGCACATGCAATGTTCAAGTTTGTTATAGATATGAGATATACGAAACCATGAAGGAAATTAAATAAAAAGCAAAGTACACTTACTGTTGATGCCAACCAACATCATCATATGGAAATAATATGGGATATTGTAATGGATCATAACATCCAAAGTAATGTTGGGCTTTATGACTATATCCACTATAGCTATAAACCATAATATCACGTTCACGTTGAGTTCCACTATTATAATCTTCCAATAAAATACCTGCTACTTGTGATTTTGATGGTGCATTATAAACTTGCTGATTTAGATCAACATTGCTTCTTATCACAATCCTATAATCTTCTAAAGTAAATATATCTCTTAGACCTCGAAAACAACTACAAATTTATTGTGATGCTGACACAACTAATTGGTAAAATACATTGTTTTTTTTATGTTTTTGGTTGTGTTCGTAAATCCTTGTTACAACATCTTAAACCAATCTTTAACCCCATCTCTTCCTCATAATTGTATCAAAAAAAACCCCACAATCAAGCCCTGTTTTTCTAATTCTGAAAATATTAGCTCCCATTTATCCAAACTGACCTAACCCCTAGTGTATTGAAACCATGAAGGTCACCCAAATTTCAAATTTCCATTACTAAGTCATATAAATCCAATGAATCACAAAAAGAAGTAGAAATATATCCCTTGAAATAACATATAACAATGTAAAAATCAACAAATTGAAAGGATTTAAACGGTGGTATAACCTGGATAATGTAATAATCAAACAAAGGGTGTTGGAGGATAAAAGGCCCCCACCTTCTCAAAGAAGCTTCCATCCATCTTCAAAGCTAGAGCAATCAAAGAGATTAACCTTTTCCCAGCAATCCTGATAACAAGAGATCCACCATTACTATTTCAATTATCCATAATACTTTACTTCAGCTCTAAGTAAGAAAAGCAACATGGTCACCAAGTAACTGAAGAAAAATTTTAAAAAAAAAATTTGAGTGATCAGCAACAACAACAGGATCAGCACCTTGAGTGATCACAGTAATCCTCTTGTGCATTCTTGATGCCTTCGGTAGTTGGCAAATCTTTAAAGCAATCTCTTCAACATTTTCAGTCTGATCATAAAAGATCCAATCAATAAAATGTTGAAATATCAGTGAACTCATAAAATGGGCATTATTTGATCCCCACCTCCCATCCGTGAACTCTTGAGAAGGTTCTTGCTTTTGTCTTATTCCCAAAAACATAGTCCATGTAGCTGAACGTGGAAGATATACAGCATGTGCCTTAGGAAGCCTAGTTTACCTTCTGAGAATGAGAAATCTTAAAAATGGGCATGGATCAATAATGTCAAAAATTCAAATTATCCATCTAGTAATGGATCCTCGTACAAGGCCACGTGGATATTTTGTACGCAAAGGTAGACCCTCCTGAAACCTAATGAAATTTTTGTTTATATAATAGCCATCAAATATTTGTTTTTTTTTTCCCCTTTTAACTTTTCTTTTAAAGGGTCATTTATTAAGCTCCTGAACTCTATCAGTGCCCATCTATTCCTATAAATTTCACACAAAATTGTATTGTACCTCGTGCATGTCTTTAGTCTAAACAAAAACAAGATGCAAAAGAATACAGTCCAGAAGGAAGAGCATCAATAGGTTTTTAGCATACAGAGAAGTTTTTTTATCAATAGAAAATTTTATGCTCAATTAAAAGGGAACATTACCTGAAGAGAAACATAAATTTGTAAAAATGTACATGCATATGACATTTTAAAACAAAATCACAGAAGGGGTGAAGTGATACACACACAGAGGCATAGGTCTCATGAGTTATCTTCATATCGCAACTGCTCAGTAATTTGAAGAACCCATATGTGTTTAATAACAAATTAACAAGCACTAAAAATTTACTTTGTAGCTTGCATGATGAATGTGTTCGTAATAAATTCTTTAAGATGGCAAAACCAGCGTTTTAAATACTTAAGTTTTAATATAGAGCAAGTAGGATGCGAGCTGTTGAACTAATTATTAGTGCATATATATATATATATTTGTGAACTGTTGAAGTAATTGGAGTGATCAAACAATTCAAAAAAATGAAGACGCAATAGTTTTAAACAAATCTGCATACAACATAAAAATAAACTCATCGCAATTTTGTTGGATGAGAATAGATGCTGAATTACACTGTACACCTAGTGAAAAGCAAAAACCATTATTCCCAGTGAGCGCCAATAAAATGAGGAAGGCCTTTTGTCAACATTTAATGCCAGAGGAACATGAATTACAGAGGAACAAAAATAATAACATAGCAAGAGAATATTGGTGCTTTAACTTATTTAAAAATAATAACAAAAAAATAAAAGAGAATATGAATTACAGAGGAACATTATCAAGAAAGGAAACAAACTCATAAAAGAATGCATTTTAACATAGCAAGAAATTCTAATGCAAATGTTGTGCTGTTGTAGGAAATTCTAGAGTTGATCGCATCCCAATAAGCTAGACTGAGTGTGTAAATGGTAGGGATAAGAAAAGTGAAACTGCCAAATGCAAGTAACAGGGATAAGAAATGTGAAACAGGCACCCTCAAGGTATTATCACCCAAGGGCTTCAAAAGATCGGTAGTACAGCCTCCCTTCTCCATCGATTTCACAGAATAGAAATGACAGATAGATCAAACACGACCTCTCAAATAAATCCACAAAGAGATCACATCAACCAGAGCTCATAATTTCAACAGCACCAATAGATGAACAAGCACGATTGAAAAAAAAAAAAAAACGTTGATAACTGTTTAACAGAAAGCCACAAATAATCAAAGAGAAAAACAAATAAAAAGAAGGCTGCAAATATCATAAATCAACTTGAAGTAGAACATCTAAATCTGACAATCCAAAAGCCATATTTTGCGAAGTTGGATGGAGAGAGTCAGAGAGAGAGAGCGACAAAAACATAGACAAAGACAGAGACAAGGAAAGAGAGCGAAACACGCATTGGATCTGAGCTGACCTTCTTTTGAGTGTCCACCGAGGTCATTTGAGAGCTGGTTCATTTAGGGACTTTAAATATTGGAGTTCGATTAGGTATCCGCGAATGACTGGGAAACAGACTACGAAGCAATACAAAGAGAGCTTAGAGAGAGCAGGAATGGGTCGGTGCCTGAGATGGTGTTTTGGAACTTGCGAAACTCAAGGGCGACTCTGATACCATGTTCACAGAAGGAAGTAGCGCTCATTAGCGAAGGCGGGTTTCCGTGGACGAATGACAACAAAAGGTAACGCCACACCCAACTTGGTCGATGCGCAATAGCCAAGGCGGTTTTGGTTGAGCATGCAGGTTGACACGGGTGCTGAAACGTGGCCGTAATAGAAAGAGTTGAAGATATGGAGGAGGTGAATGGCGGTGAAGCAGGCAGGAGAAGACAGGAGGAGGTGAATGGCGGTGAGGTGAATGGCGGTGAAGCCGTATAAAACAAACAGATGAAAAGTAATTTATATTTTTAAATTTAATCGAGTGGTGAAGCAAGCAGGTCGACGAACAGGTGGTAAGGGCTTTTTTATATAGGTTAATAGATTAAAGTCCAACCAACGTTATTACCTCTTTACCCCTTTTTTTTTTCAAACCCTCCTTTCTCCATCGTGTGGCCCCACTTTCTTAAAAAACATAGAGGTGTGATCATGTGGCCCCCTTCTTTCTAAAAAAAGAAAAATAGGGGATCGTGTTTTGCTTAAAAATAAATAAAAAATAATAATAGGGCTTATGTTCTTCATTTAAAAAAAATTTAAAAGAGTGGAAGTGTTACGTGTCCTTGACTAAAAAAATAGGGAATGGGTGTTTATAGTATTTTTTTTCCCAATTTTATGTGGACAAAATTAAAGGGTAAAATAGGAAAATGTAAGACTTTTCTCATTTATTCTGATTAACCAAACAGCATAACCAAGATTTTCCATAAAGTTTTCATAATTTTTCCGGATACATCCAAACAACATTCAGAAAAGTTAATTTTCACTTTCCGGAATATCACTTTCTGGCATATTACTTTCCAACTTAATTTGGCTATCTAAACACAGCCTAAACGTTTACACCTTTCTCTCTTTTGTCCCATCCATACCGAGAAAATTTGAAAGAAAAATCGATACATTGTGACAAAATCCTATTCCACCTGCAGGTTGCAATTGCAACACCTCTTCTGTTGGTGTACGATGTGAGTTTGGATTTTTTAGTTCGATTCAGGGTTAAATGAGGGAATTTGATTTGGTTTAAGTTTGACGTCTAAATCGAACCAAACCGACTAAATTACAGTACCATAGGCTGATGCCGGAATCCTAAGGCTTTGTTTGGAGCTTTTGATTTTCTTTTTTGTTTCAATGTTTAGATGAAAATGAGAAATAGGAAGAAATAAAGAATATATTTTAATTAGATGATATGTTGGGGTGATGATCGTGGTGGGTGAGTTGGAGTGGGTGGGAGCTAGTAGGGTTGGTGGGGTGGTAGTGGCGGTGCGGCAATGGTGATGGGGGTGGTGGTGAGAGTGCGGTGGTAGTAAGAGGTGGGGCAAGTTGTTAAGGTCGTTTTTTTAGTTATTAAGCTTAAAAAAAACAAAATATAAATAAAAAAGGATAAATTGACACGAAGTTTTATATTTGCAAAAATTAAGTATAAAAAACAAAATTTATTCAGAATTTTATATTTATACAGATTTTGGCTATGTTATATATTACATGCATACTCTTGTACTACGAGCATATCCCTATTAGGTTGGTGTCCACTCTTTAATCTTTCATTTGTAGTTAAAAAAAATTCTTAATTATCTTTATATCACATATTTGCATTTTTGCACAAAAAAGTGAAACTAATTTTAAATCGGAACTTTGCCGATTCGTCACGTAGCAAGTCTTTTATGGCCAGGTTTTGTGCTCCCTGTGCTACCTTCAGCTGTTTGTTTAAATAAACACACTATTTCACCATCTCCTAATAGTTGTCCACCACCAATCACCTACATTAAAAAGCTACTTCTATTGCAATTGTGGACGCCGGAATTGTTTATAGATCATGTATCATGACGGCAACCACATGATAATGAACTCAAATTTACTTATCTTTTGCCAAAATATAAAAAGAATATAGTTCTTATTCACTTAGAGGCCGTTTGATAACGTGTCTGAACATGGTTTTTTAGTTTTTTAAAACAGAAAACTGTATATCTGTATGGTTGAAAAAAATTTCAAACCGGTTTTTAGAGAAACAATTCAAAAATAACCCGGTTTTCAGAAACCGAAAATTTGCGTTTTTAAAAACGATAAACCATTTTTTGTTGGATGGCATTTTTATAATAAATTAATTCTTTTCTCTTCAATACAAAACCTGGTCTCTATTCTTCGCACAGACGGCAACAGAATTCTTGTTCGAGGGCACAGACGACAATAAAACTCGTCTTCCTCGAGTACGACTGGGGCATCCAAGCTCGGATTTGATTTTTCTTCGATTCGTTCAGGTAAGTCCTTCCAATCCTCTTCGCATTTCAGTTCCAGCAATCAATTCTGTGCTTCTCTCCGAACAGATTGAATGAACGAGGCTTCAGGAGTTCGGTTTTTTAAGGCCGCAGGCATGTTTGAAGCTCTGACCCAAACATTGAGAAGCTCGTGCTGCTCTTTCTGCTCGATCGCCTTCTTCTTTTGTATAAGACTGTTCAGAAACTTGCTCCTTCGCTCTAGCTCTTCCTCTACTCCCTCCATTTCATTATCCTCCTCGTCCCTCTTCGCCTTCTCTCTCTTCTGCAAATCCTTAGCAAACGTTCGCGTCCTTGTCGCCTTCCATTTGTTTGGTAAAAGAACCAAATGAATAAAAAAGAACCGAAACCAATAACAAAAGAGAAGATACGAAAGTAGAGAAAGAGACAGACAAGACCAACCACCAAGAACGCTTTCGAGTGCGTAACAAGGCCATTTCTTTTCCCTTTTTATTTTTCCTTTTGCCCCTTTTATAGGTTACTATAGTTATTATAGTCTTGCCTACCAGAGCTTATCTACCTGGTAGAGCGATTGTGTCCAAGACCAATTTGATAGACGACATTGGCAACACCTCATGCCAATATATGACTTGTTTTAGAGCATAACAACTCCTCACAACAATCAATGTACAGCTCTTTCAAATTAGGCATTGTGCCCTCCTGAATTGATATGTATTTCAATCGTCTCAACTCAATCAGATATAGAACCTTCAGGCTTTGGAATCCTTGTCGTACAAACGTTAATCCAGCTTTAAACTTTCCCCACCCTCCCCCAGGTATATATGTATACACTTTCAATTATGATATGAAGTTTACAATTTTAAAACTTATGCCTTCGTACTCTCTTTGCACACAAGGATACATTGTTATTGCAACGTGCACAATTTACAACTTCATTAGACATGAGACACAAAGGGACCAGTTATTTGAAGAATATGGAAGGGAAACTTGATTCTAAGTGAAGGTGGACAGAATGTAGAGCCTTCGGAAGGTAGTTCACAAGCAGCTCGACAAAGAGAAATGATTGCACTTAGAGATAGAATTGCATATGAAATGGTAATAGCTAATGGTGTAAGAGTTGTGTAGACTATAAATAAGGAATGAGTTGATGGGATTTATCCTTTTTAATTTGTGGTACAAAATTTTGATTCCCTTTTTTTTCATAGCAAATTTTCTATAGTTTAATAGGCTTGCAGGTTGTATAGTAATGCATATTTGTTAATTTTGAAAACTTGAAGCGTTTTTTTTTTTATCATTTGTTACCAAACGGGTTTCTTGTCACCTGTTTTCAAAAACCTAAAAAACAATGATTGTTACCAAACGAGTTTCTTGTCACTTGTTTTCAAAAACCAAAAAACAGTTCTAACTGTTTTTAGTTTTCAAACTGTTTTTAAAAAAAAACGTTACCAAACGGTCTCTTAAATATTCAAATTGGAGGTTGTCTATATACACCATAAATTAAGATGAACACTATCAGTTTCCAATTGTTTTTCCCTTCTTGTAAAAATTATGGATTCACGTCATCTGCTGGGCATCTAGCATCCAATGGGAACGTGGCATATTAGGGGCACATAAAAATAACGTGGCTTGTGTCAGGGTTGCCGCTGACGTGGCCTTGACGTGCCACATTCCCATTGGATGCTGGATGCCCAGCACTATCAGTTTCCAACTGTTTTTCCCTTATTGTAAAGATTATGGATTCACATCATCTGCTAGGCATCCAGCATCCAATGGGAATTGTGTCAGGGTTGCCACTGATGTGGCCCTGACGTGCCACATTCCCATTGGATGCGAATCATCTGGCATCAGCACGTGTTTTTGCTTGATTTGTTTATTCCTAGACATTTTACTAGTACATTACTCAAAAATTGGGTGTAAAATATGTTTAATTTTCTCAATATCTAATGTGCACAAAGTATTCATTTTTTTTAATTTGTTGCATTTGTCGAACATTCTTTTCCTACTAGTTTAGTCATAGGATACATTCTAGTTGCTAAATAATATAAATGGGCATTTCTTCCCAATATGTTGAGAATTTTACTTCCACTCTTGAACAACTATCAGCACAAATTAGTTTATTTCTATTGCGTTCATAAACACGAATTATATTACATAATAAATTTTAAAATGCACGTGAATGTTGGTCAATAAACCTCGTATCAAACTTTAGTTGCATTATAAGGAACCTTTAAAAAATCTATTAAATTTTCTACAATTATCTATTCAATATCGTCTCTTCTTTGATGTTGCATTTTTTATTTTGTTGGCTGTATAAAAAGCATATATCTTGAAATTGTAGAACTATATAAAACATTATAAGTATTGAATTCCGCCGATGTTTAACATTTAAAAGGACTTTTTTTTCCCACCAAAAGGACCTTTTTTTTTCTTCCGGAAATGTCAAAAAGATGCTTAAACTTTTGATATAAAGATCTATAAACTCTTAAAACTTTTATTGTATTTTCATCTAAATTTAAATTTATATAATTTTTTATATTTCTGATTGTAATGCTATTTGCACGTAAATGATCTTGTGTTGATTATAAGCAGCATAATTTTGTACGAGCAAATCGTCTAAAATACGTACCCTGAATTGATATATATCTGTGGGCACAGATATCAAGGTTGAAAGGCTAACCTCCTTCTGTGTAACGAGTTCACAACCACAGAGGACACCGAGACGAGCACAAAAAGGGAAAAAACTGCGGTTGAATCGGAGCCTGAAATAGGGCTGAACATCGGTGCCGGGATTCCAGTATCCGGCCCATCCCGGGCCAGTGCCGGTTGGCATCTTTCCCCAGTACCTGGGGATGGATTTACCCGTTCCGGGGAACCCGGCACCGGGTGCCCGATATACCGGAAACCGGGAATAACATTAGATTTGCAATGCTGACGGACCCCTCCCCCGAAACCCTTCTATCCTTTTTGTTGTTTCTTTCTAACAAAGAAAATACACAAACACTCACCTTGCCGTTGCCACCGGCTTGCCCGCCCCGCCTTGCTGCCGACGATTGCCGGCCTTCTGCCGCCGCCGACCCACCACTTCCTCTCTTTCCCTCACTTTCTTTCTCCATTAAAGTTTTCGTTCTGTGCTTCATCTCCCAAGGTTAGTTTTCTTGCGCTTTCTCCTGTCTTTCATTCTAGTTTTGTTCTCGTTTCCTCAAGTTTTGGGGTTACAGCACTGCTCCTACTGTGGATTTTCCATCCAACTTTTTAAATACGTTAGATAGATAGTCTGAAAAAGTGAATGTTGCTATTCTTGTTAAAATTGAGGCGTTTTGGTGACCATTTCATGGAACTTCTGAGAGAGTGTTAATTGTTTGACAAACTCTAGTTCTCCCTTTTCGATTCAGTTGATGGTGTTTTTTTTATTATATTTTCGTTAATGTGGAGCTACCATAGGCGAAGATGTGAAAGAATCACGGTTTTTTGTTTGCCCTGGGGTGATTTCTCTGCAGATTTCCCTTTGCCAAGGGTACCAAGCCTCCCTTCATGCATTTCCTTAACTTGAATTGTTTTATGCAACTTTCTTTTCTTTCCCTTTTTTTTTTTGCAGAAATATCATGAAACAGCAAGGTTTCTCTCTGTATTTTCTCTAGAATCGCTGTGAGGACCGACTCTTTTTTCTTCAGGACTTGTGGATTCTGTGTTGCACGAGCCTATGGAAGTAAATTTTTGTTTTTCATTTCTTCTATTGAAGTTAATAAAACAGAGGAGCTTTGATGATCACTATTACAATTGCACCATATATGCAATGATTAAAAAAATGACTAAAAAAAAAGCAAAAAATATCCAAATAAATTGATCCATAAAAATCCGGTGTCTGGAAACCGGCATGGGGAAAAACTGGCACCGTTTGGCACTGGTGACCAGCCCACCTGGTGCTGGTACCGGTGTCACTTTTTGGGACACCGGCCACCCTGGTCATGGTGCCGGTGGCGGTACCGGGTTTGAGCAGCCCTACCATGAAAGAGTAAATAATGAGCAAATTAGGCCTAAGAACAAAATTCACAATTTGGCAATAGTTAGGAGTTTGTCATGTCATGTGTTATCCACGCATGTGCCAAGTAGATGCCATGTAGCCATCTTCTTTCATAAACTGAGAAGCCCTAGCTGAGATTTTTTTAAATTAAAAAAATAAATTTTTAAGAAGATAATTATAGATAATTGAAAAGCCACCAACTCAAGAACAGGAAGGCTCAATTAACCAAAAGACTTGGCAAAAAATTAGGTGAGCTTGGCTTTGGAAGAGCTAAGCCTTGGGCAGCTAGGGCATAAAACAAGGAAGAAGAAAAGGAAAAAAAAAAAAAAGAGGAAAAGGAGAGTCCAAAGAGAAAGAAAAGAGAAGGAAGGCCAACGAAAAAACACCTTCTTGGCTATCACTGGAAAGTGAAGCTCACATGAAAAACCTTTCCAGCTTTCCAGTTGAGAACCCAACTTCTGTAGATCCTTAAAAGTGAAAGGGAAACTTGATACAAGAGAAGAATTTAGAGAGTAAAACAAGCTTGGAGAAAGAGGGAGCCTGCTGTTCGGTCCGAAGGCTTCAATCTCATACCAAGGCCATTATACATCAGGTTTGATGAATTTTCGTTCAATTAAAGTGTTAAAAAACTTTGCGATTCACATTCCGAGCCATTTAAATGCGTTATATCAAATTGGAGATCAACTTTTCTTGTGATTTTGAGATCCAAAGAGCAGTGTTCGGTCTGAAAAAATGAGTGGGGGAGTTCAGTGTGTCTTGTTCAGGGGCTCCTCAGTCATGCAAGAATTCTAAAAATCACAGTCCTGCATTCCGCACTCTCTCAGTTATGACATATCAAATGGGCATGAGAGATTTTGGATTCTGAAATTCTCAGAGGTGACGTTTGGAAAGAAATAACGAACGCCCCTGTTCTACCTTTTCTGACCGAATGGCGCAATTTCTTTAACGATCTCTAATGTTTTTTTTGGGCTCTCTATTTCCGAGAGGATGTTGGTCTTATGGACTGATAAATGGTTTTTGAATCTGATTTTTCTTATAAGATGCTCAAATAGTGCAGCCAAATAGGGAAAGGAGCATGCCCTTTTTTTTTTCTTGTTTAGACGTGATAGGAATAATTGAAGATTTTGTTTAGAGTTGCCTGCTCCAATTTTCAGAGATCATAGTTAATCCATTAACGCAAGATACGAAGAAGAAATGAAAGAAAATGGTTGAGAATGGGGGGAGAAATCTAGGATTCAGGTACGTTTTGTATGTCGTTTGGTTTAATGGATGGTTTCATGGGTGATGTACTCCTTCCACGAGGCTCTTTAAGCAGTCACATATAAGAGGTACACATAGATTTGGGTATGTTATGTAAGTCATTCTGGCTGCCAGTTTCGAAAATGTTGTGCTCGAATCTGCCGCCGATGCCAACATATTTTTTCGCTGCTGTGTAGCTCTGCTTTGGTTTGGTGTGACCTAGGGTGATAGGGATTCTGTCCACGATTGAAATGGTATGGAAGGGGTATCATCAGTTGTTATTTTGTTTTTGATTATACTTTTCCAAGAGGTCAGTTTTGGAGCAACCTAGCAAAATTTTTTTTCCTTTCCGTTGTACACCTTGGTGAACTAAATTTTGTCTGGTGTTTCCTCTTGAGAGGTCAGGAACTATTTTTTCTGGGGTAAGATTGTTTTATTGTATTCAATGTTCTCTGCATTTGTTAAATCTTAGACCATAATTCTTTGTGCACTAGCCTGCTTGGAGATTGTCTATCTGGCATTTAGAAACTGTTCAGAAACCTTATTCATTCAATACTATATCATGAATTGTTAGTCAAGAATCCAGAGTTTCAGACTTTCAAATTTTGTTGATGAACAGATATAAAGTGAAGTAACTTAAACTGGAAAACCTTGAGAAATTGAACAAAAATTCTTTGTTCTAGTCTAAAGAGTTCTTCCCCACTCCTGCCCCTTTTTTTCTTTACTTAGAAGTATACATGGTACGCTCTAAGGCCCCTGCAAAGAAGCAACAAAAGCATGGGGTAGATTTCAAGGTAATGATTCTGTTGCTCAACAAGAGTTTAGCATTTGCGGTTCTGTTGTTGGATATTATAGTTTCCTGTTTTGTATGCTTGCAGAAAATTAAACGAAAGATTGGTAGAAAGTTGCCACCCCCAAAGAATGCTACAAATACTGAAATCAAGTCAAAAGGCAAGATTCTTTCCCTTTCCTTCCCCCCCACCCCATGTTATGAGCTTTTACTTGTTACCCTTTTTTTAATCTTTGAAAGCTTTTTCCCCCCCATTTTGGTGATGTTTTGCCTTTGATGGATTAACTTCACTGATGATCATTCTCATTCCTGATGTGAACAGCAATTATTCTTCCTGAACAGAGTGTTGCAGCTGAGAAAGAGGGTCTGGCTGTGAGCAAGAAAGGGCTGACGTTGAAAGAGCTCCTTCAGCAAACATCCCATCATAATGCAAAAGTTAGGAAAGGTTAATTCTTTATTCTTACTGATTGGGATTGTCAATATGGATATCTTTTAACCATTCCTTATCAAAATTGCAAATGGCATGTGCCTTCAAATGGGTGTTTTTCAACCCATTTATCTGTTTTTGTCTTGATTCCTTAACCTTGCTATATATGGGTTAGATTGGGTTTAATCCATTGAACGCAGCAATTTTCGATTATATATAGTATAAGATACCATAACATGTAATATATCTATAAAATAATTAATATATATTTTTACATAGAAATTAATAGGAGTTAAATGTGTTGGATGGATGGGTTAGGTGTTAGATTCTTTTAAATGGGTTGGGTTTGGGTTGACCATCTCTCACCCATGTAATAAATTTGTTGCTTTCTATTTGGTTTGAGGCCTTTTATCATAGATGAAGTCCAACCCGTCGCCTACAAATCATTTATAACCTACTTGATTTGAATTCATTTGATTTTTATGTTGATCTCTTTATCCTTGTGATTCCCCATCTTGCACTTTCTCACATATGCTTCACAACATTCCACTTGGAATGCCCAAACCATCTCAATTGACTTTCATCGGTTTTATTGCCAATCATAGCTCCTTATGACTTTTTTGTAGAGATTTTCATTATTAGAAAATCTTATTCCCCCCTTCCCATGCATATATCTCAACATTCTTTTCTTTCCACATGCTTCTTATATTCCCAAATCTATTGATATGCTATAGCTTTACTATTATAAAATTAATGTCTTTAAATGGGTTGAAATCTTGAGGAATTTCAATGAAATTAATGATTTTGAAGAGCAATGTTAGCTTTCTCAAATATTCTTAAGAGCAATGATAGCTTTATCATATATTCTTTTCTATTTGTTGCCGTAATACTGTTTTTTTCATAATTGTAGGAAAGTTTGTTTTGTTGTTGTCAAATATGAAGTCTTATATACAATGACTTAGTTTATGAATATTTATGAAACATGTTATACGTCTAAGGACTAAGTTAAAGCAGCCCTTAATGACTTCCATTGTCATCTTTTTTATAATTCTTAATTACAATCTCCTTCTTGTTATACCTAGTATTGGAATTTCCTTCTTGTTACGTTATTCTATAGTATGCCTTAAATTGGAATTTCCTTTTTTTTAAACAAAAGATCGTCTTTATTTATTTATTTTTTATAGTAAACGTTTCAAAGGTGCAAAGCTTCTCTTAAAACGTTCTCAAAATTTTTGGCTCCCCACTTGAGCAACAATTTCATGTGCAACATCCTCCCCAGTATCTCCCTCTGATGAATAATTTTTGCAAGAATATGGAATTAGCGACCTTAACAATTTCATAGATCTCAATTCTAATTAGTATGTTATTTGATTTTCATCAGCCCTAAATCGAGATTCCCTACATACCCATAATTATATACATATTTTGAAAGTATTTAATTCTAAAAACTATGATATTCTTTTATGATTATAAATTTGAATTTACTCCTCTTGGTCTATTCCCTTTTTAGATATGCACCAAATATTTCCTTCTAGATATGAGGCGTGAATTCCTTTATAATTAATGCAAAAGATTAAAGTTCAAATTTGACACTTGGCGTGTGTCTTTGGTTATTGTAATCCCATTGGTCTATCACCAGCCATTTTCACTTCTTAGTACTTCATACCAAGAATTTACATTTCGGATTTTATCGGTTCGCAGTCGATGACATCCATCAAAATTTTGTCGGCATGTTGCCGGAATTAGGGAAAGTTCCCAAGATTTCTCCAGTGAGAGGAAATGGCGGAAACATATGGTGTTCTTGTCTCTTTTTTTGGGTTTAATTCATGTATAATGCATACATAGTTGTGAAATAGACCCAAAATATCCAAGAAAATAAAGATAAAGGCATAAAAATGTGATGTATAAGTCATTTCATGCATATTGCTTATAGAAAATCAAGTTAAATGAAATAATACCAATCAAGTCAATACATATAAAAGATTAAAAAACGTACAATACAATTACAATCATATATCTAGTACATTCCTCGTCTAAACATGGATTAAAAGTGAGATCCACAAATAAATTGCATTGAAAACGAGGAGAAGAATGAAGAAATGAAGAAAATGATGGAATTTCGTGATTTCTAGGAGAAATTCCATTGAAATGACCCTAAATAGGGTCGAAACCCTTTAGTGGCTTGAACTCCCTTTGTCAGCATGCTAGCAAAATTGTAAACTATGCTTCATACACAACCTTAATAGAATCAATGTATCGATTAAGTAGTCTACTATATATTTCAAACCAATTGCAGTGTATTTATTCTCCGGGTACCTTAAAATATGCCTTTTCTAAATAAATAAAAGTCACATATCATATGATGGTCTCCCTTCTTCTTTCTTTAAACTTCCCAATAACTGTTGTAAATTTGTGCATCTCCTCTGCCTTTATACATGGTAGTAATGATGCTTCTTTTCCATGAATGTGTGAATTTCTTAGGAATACTTAAATATTAATAGAAGTCATGGTTTTAGCTTAACTTATTATTTTCTTTTTCCCCCTCTTGCAATCCTATATCGTTTTTCTTTGATGGAAGCAGTTTTAATATGTTTAAATTTTCATGGTTCTTTGTTTCTTTGATAAGTAAATTAGTGCGTTTCATTTTTTAAAGTACTTTTAATCCTCATCACTCCATCATCAATTTTCTTAGTAGGACTGGAATTTTTTTCAGATAATAATAAAATCTCTTTTCCAACAGTTGAGGTTGGCTATTGCAATTCTCATTTTCAACGCTACTTCTAGATCTGGTATCTGCCTTTTTATCTATTTATCTCTGAAAAAAGACTTTTTGTTTTTTTCCAATGAAATTTCATCCATTATTTATATTTTTACTTGATTACCAATAAAAAAAAAAGAAAAAGAAAAAAGACAGTTTTTTGTTTAGGCTCCACCTTATTTTTAGGGTTTGTTACAAGTTTTTCTCGTCTATATCCCAATGCAAACATCAATCGCAATCCGGTTATGTTTCATTGCTAATAACTTCGTAGTCGTCACATGCTCACTATATCTAAAAGGAAAAGCTATTCCATTTCCATTTTAGTGTGCTATTCAAGGTCACCTTGTGTTGAGGATTTTGTTGAAAATCTATACCAGCAAATCATAAATTTTAAGCCATTACAACTTCAATAATCTCTTTCCCAGTTTCACTTTCATTTTTATGGCCTTGCTTGCATGTACCTTCATGGTCATCAATTTGTCATTTAATATCTGGCTATAATTCTCCTCCCTTATTAGGGATTTCTGTAACTTATTTAGTATTTATTATTTAGTTTTTTTTTTTCAAATTCATTCCTATGTATTTGTGTGCATAGCCATCGAAAATTTTGATAACCTGAAGTTGAAAAAGTAATTTAATATCTTTAACTTTATTTAGTCAGTTTAGCACATGTAAGTCCACAACATTATTCTTCATGTCTTTTTCAATCATTATGTGATTTGTGTATTATATTTTCTTGATTATTAAATAATAGAACCATTAACTATTCACCTTTGTTTCCTTCCCATTTAGTCCCTTGTGAAATTTTATATTTGTTCTTCCTCTTCTATTTTCCTGCACAAACTATAACCTTTTTCCTGTCAAAGTTCTCATTTTAAGAGAATTATTTTTCTTGAATTTGTTTCTTTACTCTGATCTTCAAATCTGATTCAAGCCTCTTTTCTACTTTTCTTTGAAACCCTGCACATTGCCATTTGGCAAATCTAGAGAACACAAACAAATGCTCTCCCACCTGTCAATTCCACCAGCTCTTGCTATAGTGTGTCACTTCTACAAAGTACCTTGGCCCCAAGACTAAAACGTTGGTTTAGGATCTCATTTGTTTGAGGGATTTTGAGAAGTCTTGCAATGAATAATAACCTGCCAGCTGATGTAACTCTCCTCCTTGGGCTTGGGACGGGAAATTCACAGAATGATGTGGAACCAAAAAGCAGCAGTGGCGGAGTTACACATTTATACTCTCGAAAAGGAGTCCTGCATTTAAGTTTCAAATTTTATTTTTCTTCACCTTAATGGGAAGTCTGACAATATTTTGTAGCTTTTGTTACATCTTCCCTCTCCTCCTCTCCAATGATGTGTGATTTGGATGAATTATCATGTACTTTTCTTGCAAGCAGTTGATGGATTATCTACTGATAAGTTCCTGTTCTGCCATACCTGCCATAATCTATTTCTCAATATTCCTAGATTAATTAGTATCCAGCACTAAATTGATACATTCAAGTCAGTGATTTGGAACAACTATTTAATGATTGGATTTAAGCGAATGTCTTGTATCTCTGTTTTTTAAGTGGTAACATCAGGATACTAATAGAATTTTTTTTTCCTTCATCAAAGCAGATGCATTGGTTGGTATTAGGGATTTAGCACTTAATTATCCGGCAGAACTGAAGTCACACAAACTTTCCATAATAGAAAAATTGCGGGAACGCATCAGTGATGATGACAAAGTTGTTCGGGAAACACTCTATCAACTTCTGAAGTTAGTGATTTTCCCTCATTCTAAAGAGGTAGCTCAATTTTTTTTTTGTCATTTGAATATCATGGAATGGCAAATGGAGATAATATGGAGGAGAGTGATTCATTCTTGCATCTAAATGTTTACCTATTGTTAGTTTTACTTATAAGCATTTTGTTGAGTTTTGAAGAATTTTCCTTTTTAAACATTTATGGAGCTATGAAAGCCAAAATAAACACCAAATGAGAATAAGACCAAGCTATACTATTTGATGTTCTTTTTTCTTTTGACACATTCTTTTTTTAGAACTTTTAATCTTGGGCCGAAAACTTTTTTCTCTCTCTTAAGGGATCAGCCATTAAAAGAGAGGGTACCATTTGTTGTTCTTGGCCAGATTCTTGCCATGTGAAAGCTCCGTTGGAGCTGTGTTTTAGCTAGTGGTCACGAGCAGCTGAGTTAAGGGATGTAAATCAAAACTGAACCTATTATTTTTCTTTTTTGATCAGTAACGAGAATAGTCTATCAGAAGATGTAATGAAAAGAGAAATACAGGGATGGGAACCATTAGGAATGGGACACGCCCAGAAATGCAAAATACATCAAAAAGTCAGAAAAAAAAACAGAATTTAGAATGACCTAATTATTTATCAGGGCTTGAGATGGCTAACCCAAGGCCAATGCATGTAGAGTAACCTAATTGTGAATCTTCCCGTCTAGCTTATTTAACTCCTTTTCTTTTCTTTTTCCTTTTTTTTTTCAATGTTACACAAGTTATTTAAAATAATGAATAATGAAGTTATTTTATATAATATATGAGTTATTGAACAAATAAAACCAAAAAAGGCCTAATCTCAACTAGCTGGGTCAGCAAAAAGTCTTGATTATAATCATTTAAATCCTGTTTGAACGAGTTCTTTTTGGCCTTCACCTCATCCTCTTAGATCCTTCAATGGTATCATCTCACATCTTTTCATAGCTACCCTCCTAGGTCTTTGCTTTGCATGCTAAAACCATCTTAAACTACTTTCGTCTATCTTATCTCATATTTGGTACAACTAGACACTCTTAGATGTGCTTATTTTTTACCTTATATTTCCTATTCGTTTCTTGCATCCATCTCAATATCTTCATTTTGGCATCACTCGTATTATGCATATGTTGCTTCTCAATCGCCCAACATTCTTGTTACTATATAATAAGCGTAATGGCTGTCTTGTAAAATTGACCTTTTGGTTTAAGTGGAACATTTCAATTACATAACAATTCGGTAGCACCTCTTTAGTTAAGCCATCTAGATTTAATTCAATACACAATATCATCATTGATATCCCCTATTTAAGAACAAGTGATCCAAGATAATGAAATTGATTGCTTTTGGGTATCTCTTAATTCTTGATTCCAATCATTGATTCACCTTTACTATTTTTTTGTGCTAAAGTTACACTATATTTATATGGTCTTAGTTCAATTTATTTTAAAATCTTTTGATTCCATTGTATGCCTCCACAAGTCCCAAGTTGTATGTATTCTATCTCTAGTTTGATCCACCAAACCACATCATCTGCGAATAGCCCACACGAAGGATCCTTTTCTTGAATATGAGTAGTTAATTCATTTTTGGTCAAAGCGAAAAGATAGGGACTCATTGTTGACCCTTAAAATAAATCTTTTTTTATTTTATAATTACCCTTAAAATAAATCTATCACTATTGGGAATTCATTTGTTCCACTACCTACTCCTATTCAAGGTTCCTTCAAACATATCCTTACTAATCTTAATATATTTGATAGGTACTTTTTTCCATGCCCAGTAATTAGTTAAATTAACTCTCTTGGGACACTATAATGTACTTTCTTTAGATCAATATAAACCATATGGATATCTCTTCTTTGTTTCCTAAACTTCTTCGTTAATTTTCTAAGTCAAAAGATTGCCTTGATTTCAAGTCACCTAATTTAAAGCCAAACTGATTTTTGACACCTGGGCCATCCTTTTTTATCCTTTCCTCAATTATTATTTCCCACAATTTCATCTTATAAGCTTAACTTCACAACAATTAGTACAGTTTTTGAACATCTCTCTTATTCTTATATATTGGTATTGCCATACTTTTTTGATCAGTAATAAAAAGGATTATATTAAAGCTTAAAAAAAGCAAGGAGTACAGAAACTAAACAGTACACGATCGGTGTATATGATCCGTTCTACAAATCACAAAAGTTCCCACACTCAAGAAACTCATGACGAATCATCCCTTTACAAGATTCATAACTCGATGCCCAATACAGTAGGTAGTTGAGAGATGATTCTAATAAACCCCAAAATGAACTAGATGAATCTTTAAAAATTCTCTTGTTCCTCTCTTTCCATAATGCCCAAAGATAGCAGCCGGTGCCAAATTCCACAATACATCGTACCTCAGAACACCTATGCTATAATTCCAAGACTGCAGCACTTGAATTAAATCTCTAGGCTGCATCCATAATTTGCCAAATCTTTCTAGGATAACAGATTGCAGCACTTGGTACTGCCATACTCTTCCATGCACTTCCATACTTCAGTTCAGGATATCATTTGGTCATAAACCATTTCCTATTTTCATCTTGTCTAAAGAATTTCCTATTTTCACCTAGTCATAAAGCATTCTCCATTTTCATCTTAAATTCGTTGATAGCAAATGAATGTGCTACCATTTGGATGGTTTGGCTTGCTCGGAATCAATGCATCTTTGAAGGAGTGTCTACTTTGAAGCATACAATTTTGGAGGATATCTTTGTTTTCGCTGCAGATTGGGTTAGCATCAAAGAGGAGTTCAGATCTGTCCCTAAGAGTGACATATTAAGGGACTGGGTTACAGTCATGTCATTTGAGTAGTCCAAGCCTAGAATTTTCTATGATCCTCTTAGGAGGATATATCTTTTTGTTGGTTTGCCCTTTATTTCTTGTGTTTTTTGTTGTTAAATATAGGCCTCATATCTCATGGGTGTATTGTATTTTCTTCTCCCCTATCTTGTTTTAATATATCCTTCATTATTCATCAAAAAAAAAAAAAAAAAGAATGTGTGGAGACTGGAGAGCAATTATCAAGATTCCCCTTTCGGTGTTGCTTGCCGAAATGGGGAAAAATCAAATTTTGGCGAGATGCCGGCGAAACGCAAAGGCATGTCAATAAAAAGATAGTGAAATGGCCCAAAAATGGGTTATTTCGACTTAAAATACTTAAATCGTACGAAGTTTATCTCAATTTAGGTGAAATTTCGTACGAAGAGCTCTATTCCTCCCTAGTTGGGTGAAAATTTTAAACATTTATTGCTTAAAATCACCTATTTTCTTGGGATAAATAAGTAAAATCACTTATTTATCCCAAGAAAATGGGTGATTTTAAGCAATAAATGTTTAAAATTTTCGCACAAATACGGAAAGGAAAGGAGCAACCATGGATCAAGTTGTTTTGAGATTATTGCATAGCTGGCCATCTGGAGCTAATATCCCTATTGAAGATTTTCGGATGTGTAATAGGTTCTCCGAATTGGGAGGGGGTAGTTAAGTTGGTTGATGATCTCTGTTTTGGTGATTTCCATTTTGTTGGCCTAGTATTTAGCTCATCCTATTTGGTACACAGTTTGTGTACTATGTATTGTTTCCTAATTATTATATATATTAAACTTCTTGATTACTGATTAAAAAATAAATTTTCCAAATAGGGGAATAATAGAGCTTTTAATATGAAATTTTGTCTAAATTGGGATAAATTTCTTATAATTTGAGCATTTTAAGTTGGAATCATGCATTTTTTGGGGTGTTTTGTAGCCCCTCCATTTTGTGCCGATTGGAAGGGAGGAGGAGAGGTGCTGCGAGAGTTTAAACCATGTCAGGTATCGATTGTGCGAGCCAAGAATTGTGTAAATTGGATATTGAAAAAGCCTATAATCAAGTTGAATGGCAATTTATAGATTCAATTTTGGCTTGGAAAGGATTTGGAGAAAGATTGAAACACTGGATTTGAGGGTGTTTAGAAAAGTTTCAATGTTCTATTTTGGTGAATGGGTCGGTGAGGAATGTTTCCCTTCTTCGAGGGCTATTCATCAAGGTGATCCTCTTTCCCTTTTTTGTTCACCTTAGTTACAAAGGTGCTTCATAGCCTTTTTATGAGTGCGGTTGATAGGGGTTTAATTAAAGGTTTCCATGTCGGAAGAGATTTCTTAGAGTTTCCCATTTACAGTTTGCATATGATACCCTATTATTCATTGAGTTCGTTGAGGCTTCCTCATATCAGATTCTATGGTTGAAGAGTATTGCATTTATTTCATATGGTTTAGGTTTGAGGGTTAATTGGGGGAAGAGTTCAATAATGGGCCTAAATATTAGGAAGGAGGATGCATTCTCTTCCAGTTGGAATTTAGGTTGTCAGGTGGTTTTGTGGCCTATGCCTTATCTACGGCTGCCTCTTGGTGCGTCTTCCCGTGCCATGAGTTTTTGGAACCAGTAATAGAGAGGGTGGAGAAAAGATTAGAACTCAGAAGAAGGAACTATTTGTCTTTTTTTTTGGGGGGGGGGGGGGTGGGTTGGTGGGCGCGAATAAACTTTGATTAAGTTGGTATTTGCTAACTTACTGATCTATTTTATGTCCTTATTTGTATGCCTAGAAATGTAATGGCTATTATTGAGAATGCCCATAGGGACTTCCTATGGGAGGGAAGGGGAGCTAAGAAGACACTTTGGGATGGGACAAGGTGTGTATGGCAAAAGTTTTAGAGAGAGGAGGATTAGGGTTTGGCAATGTGGCTGCTCAGTATTTGTCTTTATTGGCCAATGGTTGTGGCGATTCAGGACTGGAAAAGAAAGTTTGTGGCATCAAGTGATTGTAAGCAAATATGGCATTGACGATAATGGGGGTCGATCAATTTGAGGGCACATGCCTCTGGAAAGTGCTTGTGGAAAGCTGTCATGAGATTGTTTTAGTCCTTTTATCCTCAGACTCGTTTTTGTATAGGTTATGGATGCTTGGTTCGGTTTTGGCATGATCTTTGGTGGCGTGGTAGTGTGCTTCGTATCAATTCCCACGCCTATCTTCTTTTGGTTATCCGTCTTGACGCCTTTGTGGCTGATGTTCTTTCATGTTTCCACTTTGGTTTATCTTGGAATTTTCCTTTTAGGAGAGATCCTCGTCTTGTAGAATTGGAGGAGTTAGCATTGTTATTAGATAACTTGAAGGAGGTGTTCCTTGTTTCATCATGTCTTGACAAGGTTATATGGTCCCCCTCTTTCTCTAGTATTTTATCATTTAAATGCTTCTTTAAATTCTCCTTTCAAGACGCATCATAACCTTCTGTATCCTTCTCCGTATCCCGAATATGGAAACCCAAAGTCCTTCCTAAGGTTAAGGCCTTTTTATGGACTGCTATTCTGTACAGGATAAATATGGCTGATCGTATATGAAGGAGATGGAGGAGGCTTGCCTTATCCCCTCACGTGTGTTTTATGAGCATGGCGGTTGGGGAGAGCATTGAACATCTCTTGTCAGCGTCAGTTTGCAAGAGTTATATGGATGCGATTATTTTAGATGATTGGAGTTCCATGGGGCAGGTGCTTGAGACTATACTAGTAGCATTAGCTTTATGTGCAGTAGTTCTCCCGCAGTTTCAGTGCATTGGAGTTGTAGAGGTGGTGAGAGATTGGCATCGATGGTGTTATTCTTCTTTGGTAAAGAAGTTTGTTGAGAATATTTTTATTTATGAAAAATCATTTCAAATAACACATCTGGCGGGAGTTGGGCAAAAATATTATTGGGAAGATAATTTATAACATTATGGGCATCATCATGGTTAGACTAAGTAGTGAGAGAGAATAATAGGTGGTGTGATAGAAAGATGCACAGGCTAGCCATGAGCTGTTTTATTTTTGAATTATTTGCTGGTGAATTGATGGCTTAGTCCGTGATGAGGAGGTTCCCTTGGCTTTAATATTTCCATATCATGTGATATTATCTGGTCAAAATAAAGAGAGAGAGAATGCAAAATTAGAATTTCAGAGGGATACCTTACAGTCAAAAGGCTGTAAAATAACTAAAATCAAGTTTAGGTGTATGAAATATGACTTTATAGAAATTGGAATCGGGGTGAAACACTTGTACGAATTGAGAGCAATAAATTCTTAAAATTGTGTACATTGATGATTCTCTTGTTCAGTGGAGCTTTATTTGTTTTTATTTATTTTTATTTTTGAGATATTAGCCTTGATTTATGTTGCTAACCCCAGTTAGTTGGGATAATGCATTTTGTTGTTGTTTTTGTTATGATATATGGAATGAACTTCGAGGATCAATTAATTTCCCTTTTCACTTAAGTTCCGTTTTCTTTAGTGTGTTATGCTATCTGCTGTTAAGATTCTTTCTTCTCCCACTTTAATTTCATCAATCGAAATGCTTTATCTGTTATTTATCCTTGTGAGTTCCTCTGTATTAATTGGTTCTCACTGCTTTTCCTTATCCAGGATATTCCAGGGCCTTTTATTTCATTGATAATGGCTTACATCTTTAATGCTATGACACATCCAGCAATTGATGTTAGGTTGATGGCCTTTAAATTTTTTGACCTTGTTGTTCAGCACTATCCATCTTCGTTCTCCATGTATGTTGAGAAGGTATGGGAGTTTAATGATTATAGTTTCAATGAGCTGTGTGATATTGCAATAATTATGATTTTTTAGTCTATTTATGCTAGTGCATTTTTCTTCTGAAATTTTTTGTCTTACCATGCAAGGCTTTTGTATCAGTTCATATCATTTGAAAATTTGAAACAAATTGGTGCCAGTAGAAATTTCTTTTAAGCCAATAAGTTGTACATAACTTTGCCTTTTCTTCATCCTGGAATATTTATCATTTTGAACAACACGAGAAATCAACACATAATCAAAATCAAGGTTTCTCTTGCTGTTTCCTTGGGGTCTTCTTGTGTCGTTTTGCCAGAATTTTGTTGGCATGCCGCTCATGCCGTTGCATTTTTTGCGCCGCTGTGCAGAAATTTAAAAAAAATTGAAAAAATCCAAGCAAATTATAAAAACATATAATTATAAAAATTAAAATTTTTTGATAATGATATATTATTATTGATAATAACTGTAAAGACATATATAATATATATATATAATAATTATATTATTAGTTATATAATAATATCACTATAATATTATTATTGTTTACGTATATATATTCAGATAAATAATAATTTTGTACATTTTACTTACAATTTATGTTTAACAATATTTTGTAATCACAATAACAATTTTTTATTATTTTTTGAATTGTTACAAAAAATTTATATATTTGTAATTATGTAGTATATATTAGGGGTCAACTTGGGTCGGTTTGGTTCGGGTTGAGGTCAACCCAAGACCAAACCGAAAATTATATAGTCAAACCAAACCAAGTTGAAAACCGAAACTACTAAATTGAAAACCGAATCGAAAATATATAGAAAAGCCGAAACCCAAACCGAACCGAACCAAACTACATGAAAACTATTCGGTTCGGTTTGGTTCTGGTTAGACCAATATATTCTTATGCTTAAACAAGGGGTTTTTGGTAATATCCTTAAAGTTTAAAGGTAAACTTTGAAAGTTTAACATATATATTATATTTTATATATATAAAATATAGATTATATGTTATAATATATATATATGAATTCGGTTCGGTTTAGGGAAATACATGAATTCGGTTTGGTTTCGGTTCAGTTTGGTTTAACCGAACATGCAACCCAAAACCGAACCAACTTAGTTCGGTTTAGGAATTTTTGGACCGAAACCGAACCAAACCACTATAAAACCGAACTGAAGTCGGTTTGCAGCCCTAGTATATATATATATATATATATAAATTTATATATATATATACACACATACACACACACATATATATATATATATGTATATACACACACACATATATATAATATATATGTATATGTGTGTGTGTGTATATATATATATATATGCATATGTATGTAAACCATAATAATTATTTTTTACAATTTTTTAATTAAAAAATTTGTATATATATATTTTATATATAATTTTTTTATAATTATAACATTTTAAAGTTCTATATATATGTGTAATTTAAAATTTTTTAAAATTCAAAAATTATTTTTGCAGATATATTGGTATTATATTTATATATTTAGGAAAGGGCTTATGCTCTTCTTTTAAAAACAAAGGTGTGAGCCCTTTTCTTTTAGAAACAAAACGAAAGGAGGTTGGTAGAACCCCAAAAAGAGGGCAGCTAACAGGTACGCCTGTCCCTCCCCCTCTTTCTGCCTCACTCCCTCTCTCTTTCTGTCTTTTTTTTTTTCTGATGTATGCCAGAGGAGGGCGACGGCCCTCATCCGTCTCTTCAATCTCTTTTGTCCATTTGTTTACAATCGAAATCTAATGATTTCAACGGCGCACATTATGTGTTGTCAAAATCTCTTGAGTTTTTACTGGCATGAGGCGAAAATTTCCCCCATGCCGGTCACGGTCAAAACAAGTGAGGTTTTTGCAGAGTATCATGCCCACTTCTAGTAGGAATCGGCAAAATCTCGCCAGAATGGATAACCTTGAGCATAATGTATTTTGTATGTAAATTTTTTTGTTTTGTTTTTGTGTTGTGGTGGTGGTTTTGGATTTTTTTTTTGCCTTTTGTTTGGTGTTTGGGGGAGGAGGTTGTTGGGGTGTTGGCTGGGTTTGGGGTTTGTTTTTCTGATAGGGGACTGTGTGGTGCAAGGATTGCTTTGTACCTTTTAATATATGTTGTTAACATCTGCATCCAGTGCCTTAATCCTATTTTTTTTTCCATTGGATTAGTGCCGGTCAGAGGATTTTTAGTTAACAAAGGAAATGGCTGCATATATTTATGGGAAAAACCTTTGTAATAGAGATGATATTCTATGATAATTTGACAGCCGATGAAGAAATTATAAAAAGTTATTGTTATGAAAAAAAATTATATATATTAGTTTTTATATGTTGAATTGAAAAATTTGTAAAAAGTTATATATATTATATGTAGATGTAAAGGAATAATAAAATAAAATAATAATATTAAAATGATATTATTATATTCCTAATAATATAATTATTATATACACACAGTGGCAATTCCCTTCCCTTTTGTGGAGTGGGCAATTGACGTTGGGTCATCTTTCTTTGCGGTACTTTGGGCTGTTTTGGATGGCAAGGAACAATTGATGTAGGGGATTTAGGAGGATGCTATAGTATTAACTCATTCAGCAAAGTCCTTTGACATTGCTGATTGGTTGTATTCGCATCTTGGGTTTTGGTGACTTTTTCTTCCTTTTGTACCTATGCGCTCTTTCTCTTATTCTCTCTCAGTTGTTTTTTTCTTCCTTTGCTCCTGGTCCATTTCTAGATGGACTAGCTGTAGTAGACATCTCTTCTCCTTGGATTTTAATGCATCCCTCATTAATTATTAAAAAAAAACATACAAATATAATGAATATTATTGGTATGCAGATGTTTAGATGGAAGTGTGGGGAGACCAGGAATGATAAGGAACGAATACGTTTGGGAGCGGTTAGGTGTTTTCCAAATAAGTGATAAGATAAAAGAAAGACGGTTAAGATGGTTTGGACATGTAGAGGGAAGGCCTTCGGAGGCAGTTGTGAGAAGGTGTGAGATCGTGTTCATTGATGGATCTAAGAAGACAAGTAGAAGCTAAAAATTAGGACCATTTAACTTAGAAGGGATTTTTACACTCATAAGTTGATTGAAGATATGAATTTTGACCAATTGGAATAGAGTTGCGGGATGTGTGTTGCTTACTATAACTAGATGGGTTAAGCATTTGATTTTTTATTGATTGATTGAATGAGAGGCGTTTTTTTTTATAAGGTGGCATCCTTTTTTGAGAGCTCTAAAAGAAGAAAAGAAGCTTATATGCCGGTCTAATGAATCTATACACAGCTAATGAACACTGTCCAGTTGACTATGAGACTTAATAGCTGCATAGCTACTCAATAGTTTACTAGTAGATAGCATGTGTGGTACTGCATGTAGCATATGAGCAATTAAAGAAATAAGAGCCAATTAGTTGCTTTAATGGTTTATAGGGAGATTTGGGACATAAAATCGTATTGTTTTTGTGTCTTTATAGAACTCTTAAAAAGGGGCTGGCATTTCAACACAAAAATTGCTAGGTGCAGGTTTGTGCAAGGTTAATTTTGGAAGAAAAAGGGTTTCAACACACTTTATGGGGCACACTATCCCATATATATATATATATATATATATATATATATATATAATTTTGAGCTAGAACGGGAAATCAGTTTCTAGGAAGTTTTATCTGTTTTTAGTTGACAATATATAAGAATATAAGCTGCGTAATATTTAAATTATGAATATATTTCTGTCAAAAAACGTATCTCTGAATTGTATATGGGTAACCTAATAAGTAATTTATGACCACTGTTTGGCTTGGCCATCGTGAAACCTTTTGATGGCTATGTATGTGAGTTGGACTTCTTCCAAAACTAGGTTATCATTTCTGATCTTTAATTCTGGTCATTAGTAATTGTACGAATACTAGAAGCTCAAAATCTCATTATTACTAATATTTTTGTTGTTGAATATAATAATATGAAATGTCCCAAATTTTTGTCTCTTCATTTCCTTATTTGTAATAACATTATTATTGCCCTTGCTTGTAAACTACAGTTCTCTGTTAGTATTTTCATGATTTTTTGGGGGCTTATTAGCATCTGAGATTCTGCACCTGTTATTTATTTGACAGGTTCTCCAGAATTATGAAGATATTCTACGGAATAACCAGATCTATTTACAGGAGAAGGGCAAACTCAAAAGTGCTCTTGCAGGGTTGGTTCGCTGCTTGTCACTGTTACCTTGTAGTGAAGGAGAAGTTGATCTATTATACAAAAAGGTAAATTTCAAGCATGCGCAAGGAACCACCATTCATTTTGGTTGTTATTGTTATCTTTTCTTTTCTGTTTCCAATTTAATTTTTTGGGTGTTTTCTCTCTGTATGCAATAAATTCTGTTAGGCTTAGGCTTTTATATCTTATGGTTATTTCATCCTTCTATGTTATTGTTGGGCACAAACTGTTACTGTAGGATATCTACATTCTCAATCCTTTAATGCCTAAACTCAATATCACCAGACATTAGCCTGGATGAAGCTTATTCACTGTGATGTAATCTTTACACTAATTATTTTTCTTACACCTTGTTCACATGGTAAATTTTGTCCCCCCTACAATATTATCATCCATAGCTAAAACACGTTCTCATGAATTGTAAGTAGTGTTTTCTTTTCAGGCAAAGTTGATGTTAGCAACAAAAACAGGTTCTAAGTGAAGTATAAGCGTGCTGTCATCTTAACCGATTTAACATCTCAACTCAAAAGTCTAAAACAATAAAAAAATGCTTTTAATTGATCAAAAAAAGAAAAAAAAAATTCAAGCCACTGGATATGCAGAAAATTTTTACATCCTTGGACCATTGTGGTCATTCATTGAGTTCTAGGGCTCCAATGTTTCAAAGTAATCTTGAAATATAAGCCTTTCTGATTGCTTTTAGGTTGTCAGAAGCCACTGGCTGGAGACATATTTTGCTACAATTTTGCAGATCTGTTGTAGTTCTGAACAAGGAAAGCATTTGTAAGACTAAAATATCCATGATTAAGGGTTTTTTAATTATACAAACTATGTTATAACCTGGCCGGTGATCATGAACAAGGTGATCATGAACAAAACATAACTATTTATTTGTTGCAGGAGCCAACTTTTGGAACAAATCTATGCCACTATTTGACATTGTTTATATTGCTTCCACATCCACATGCTGCACCCACATTCAAGCAAGCAACACAAACAGTATCACCCCCTGCCACCCACAACTCCCCAAAGAAACCTGAAAAGGAAGTTGAAAAGAAGATTCTAAGTAATGATAGACCAGCAGTACCTGAATTCAGTGAACCCATTGCATTTTCTTTCTCCACTATCCAACAGACAATATTTTGCAATTGTAATGCCTATTGAAGGAGGCTGTCGGAAAAGGAATTTGTGAAAAGTAATGTTGCAGCTTTAGTTGTTTTCCTTTTTGTGTCTGGTTGCTGGCAACACTTTTACCATAGAATTGCAATTCAATTCTTCCAGGCTTCAACAATACATCCGGAAGGTTAAGGAAAACAAACCCATCAACCAACACCTTCTTTTTATTTTGTCATGTTTCGGAGATCATTTATTTAATAAACTTTCCTTGTTAATGGGAACTAGGCATTGTAGTTTTTTGGAATTAGAATTTAATTTTCTTCTGTTCATTTCTGGGGACTTCCTTTGGTGATGTGATGGTAAAAGCCTTAGGCTGCCAGCGTGAAAATCTGCATTGAGCTTGATGAAGGCAACTTTGTGCAAAAATGCTAAAAACTAGGTCTGTTGTCAGTCCACTGTTCATGTGACCTTGCTTTGGTGGGACCTACACTGGTTTATGGTTCTTTGTTGTTTGAATTGGAGATGTCATCTTTGCCTCTTCAATATTTGTTAATTAGATACATTGACTTAAGCCAAGGGAGAAACAAAGAATTTGTTTTTCTATTTGGGGATTCATCTTTCATCTATATTCATGGTGGTTTGTTCTTTTTTTTAGTTTTTGGCATTTTTTATTAAATTAAATTACATAGATCTCTTTTGATACTATAACTGTCTTGTATTGGACCTGGCAGAATATTTTTGGTGTACAGTTCCCAAAGTATTTAGAGGTGTTTCTTTAGGCCACAGGGACCTGTAGATGGTATAATCATCCATATACTCCTAGCAGAGTGTAGATAAAAACACATAACAAACCCATCCCTCCAAAACCCACATCCAATTAGAACACCCATGGGATAGTGCTACATGAATCTTGGCATGTCTCATTAGAAAATCTGCATTCCTTGTGCTCTAGATTATGTCTTTTATGAACCGATGGGGTTGGGAGTTGGTAGTTTTAGTAGAAATTAAGTCTTGGAATTTTTATTAGAAGTGAAACATCTCAATTTTTCCAAGTTAAGTATTGCAGGGAACTCCTATAATTCTGTTAGGGGAAGAAAAGGCTAGAGGTCCATGAACACTTGGCCCTCATAACTTCATGATCTTATTATTTTGTTATTTTATCATTCTCAATCACCAAGATCAACCAATTTAATTGCAGATACCTGACCTAAGAAATGGTATAGTGGCATTGGATTCTGTAGCATGATGAATTTATAATTCAAATTAAGTTGTCATGTGACATAGGACCTTCACCTATATTCTGATGTCAGGGTAAGTATATCATATAATTCATATAGTTTTATTCTTCTAATAATTATTTGATAATAATAACTAAGAGGTGTTATTTTTTCATATCCACTTGTCAACAGAAAGGAAATAAAAAAAAAAAAAAGAAGATGAAGCTAACATATAAGATAGCACACGCACATGTAAGTTCATGTTTAGAGCCCATTAAATATATTCTAATTTTAGGTTCATTAGCTATCTTTCTTATTTTTGAAGACTTGACGTAGTGGGCATGATTATTGTGTTGAATTTTACTGCTTTGAACTGACTATTTTTACTGTGAAATTTCAAATTTTACCATGCACGCTGCATTCCATTTTGACTATTTTCAATACGCAGTCACTAATTTTCACCATGCACGCTTGGATGTCTTGGTTTTTTTCTTTCTTCTTCATCATCGTTATCTTTATCTTGTGGTTCCTTTTCCAATGTACAGTGAGTTGGATTTATCGGAATTTCTCATCAATGTTATCTTATTTATATTTGTAATATTTCTGTATTTGCCACATCTTCTGAAAACGTAATTCACTGAATTGATATTGGTCTACATAGTGATTAATGTAGATATACTAGAAGGGTAAGCATCTAAATTGTATAATATTTGTATAAGAACCTTTGGATTCACTATATAAAATTTGTATAAGAACATTTGGATTCACTGTGGAGACTCTTAGATACTCATTGAACCTCTTATGATAAAGCCTAATGAGACCACATCACTTTTTATGATTTCTGTCAATCACATATTGTTTTACAAGCACATCATATACTTGTTTGCTGTTACTGATTTGCAAAAATTTTTGCTTTTGCCACATAACTTGTTTGTGGTAGCTTTTTGTAGATGTAATATATATCATAGATCCAGTTGTTGTTCTAATACCATTTCTTTTTGTCTGTTTAAGACCAATGCTGGAAGAGACTTATTGCACTCTTATGAGGATGACATGCCTAAAAAACATAGTGGTATGTTGTTAACCTTCCACCACTAACCCTTCGTGTGTGTTCTGGAATTAGGGGTACCTTTTGCTTGAAATTACGAGCATGGTAATGTTCATATATTTTAGTTTTTAGTCGTATGTTTTCTTTATTTTACAAGTTCAATCCATGGATAATCTGAACGAATATATGATTTCTTATTAGATTGGGATGGCAAAATGGGACTCATGTTGCCAAACCCAACTAGTTGTGATAAGGCGTTTGGTTATTGTTGTACTTGTCCAAGTTTATATTTGCTGTTTGGCCTTGTTTATTCAGTTTTCTGCTCTTTTGTTGTTTGTAATTTCTAAACGGTTTGCTTCATGTTTCCTTACAGGGATCTGTATGTCATGTTGAACCATTTGATCTAGCTGAGATGCAAATGGATCTTTTTGTCCTTTCCCCATAACCTTGATTGATAAATAGAATTTTTTTTCAATAACAACAGGAGAAAAGGAAACAATACAAGAAAACACAAAATATCAGTGTTAAATTAGTGTGCTCAAGGAACACAATCTCCATGAGCCAAATTATAAGCCAAGTCGTTATCTATCTTTTGTTTGTTCAAGAACAAGGTGCTTATAGGATACACCAAGGACTGGATTGCCTCAGATGCATGAGATGATTTTGAAGAATCAATTATCTCATGATCTTAAGTTATATATGTAATATCAAGAAAGACAGCATAGGGTGGCCTGCTGATAATCTGATGATTCGGTTACTTCTAGAGCTCGGACTTAAATGGAAAACCATTTGTTTATCACCATTTCCTCTCATTATTTTCATCTTGTGCCACTGTTACATTCATGTCCCTTGTGATATCAAATTACGCACCAAATTTATATCTTAGTATGACATCGTTCTACTCTGAATGTTTATGATCCCTATAGTGCATTAATTTTCCAATCTTAAAAAAAAGGGCAGCTTCTATTGTAAACCTTGGAACTTAGGCTGGGTGGGTAATATCTTAATTGCTTGTCTTAATTTGTATTTCATCACCCACTTTAATAATTTCATGGGAAGGACAAAGTTATCCCAAATTTTTTTTTATGGATAATGAAGAATATTATATATAAAACTTAGAGAAAAACAATACAGGCCATGAGATATGGGAATCACATATGAACCTACAACTTCTCAGAAAATACACCACAAATAACAAAGAACCTCCTCCCTGATCACCATGGTAAAACACGTAAAGATGCCATAGTATCTAACCAATAGAAATAGCAACATGGGGGGATGATAAGCAACAGTGGTGCCAATCCCTGGTAATCTCTGATGCACCCATCCCATTGAACTCTGATTGTATTGACGCCCATAACGCTACTGCAGCTGGGATGGACTCTACCACATGCTCAATACTTTCCTTTCTGTCCTGGAATAATCTGTGTTTTCTCTATAGCCAAATATGCCACACAATTGAATGGAATGCTAAACTTTACATGATGTGTCCTTTCCTGAGTTTCCTCCCTAAGTCTCTAAACCGCCATTGATCAAACAACCATATTACAGATTCTGGCATAACCCATGAAACCCCAATCATCCTAAGTATTCTCTCTCTGATGGCTCAAGCAAATTGGCACTCTAAAAATATGTGGTCAATACTTTCCCCTGCCTCCGTACATAATACACAAACATGCGGGTAAAGCCATCTTCTTCCTCGTCTTTTGAACTCTATCAGCCGTGTTACTCCTATAAAGGAGGGTAGTCCACAAAAATGTCTTAATCTTAGGAGGTAGTTTGGGCTTCAAAATCTAATGTAAAATCTTTCTCCCATTCATTTGTAGTTCAAATATATTATATTATAAAATTATGATTAGAACCAATTAAAAAAAAAAAACATAAAACCCATATAATGTTAACAAAAATAATAAGATATCTATGTCAAAGAGAGTTTCCAGCTTTGATTGCTCTATTTTAGGCAGTAGGTTGCTATCATCGAGAGGGGCCTAAAGTGGATTGCTTGTTTTCGCTGCACACAACCATTCCACCTTCCATGCCTTGTTCTTTTTCTGTTAGTTGTAGTCATTCAAGTTAGTTGTGGCATAAGCATTTTGGCTGCCCTAACTCACATTTATTGCTTTTCTTGTTCAAATTTGGATTACTTGCAATAAAATTGTTGTTTCTCTTCCAGCTATTCAGTTTGATTGTACTATTGTAAATTGGGTAAGGGAATTCTCTTTTCTACTCGTACATCATCTGCGATTAAATGTTTCAATATTATTCATAATCAAGTTTATCGTTTCAATGTCGATAGGCCCGCCCAAGGCATGAAACACTGGAAAAATCAACAAATACAAAAACTATGAGTTATTTATTTATTTATTTTGGGGAAGTTTCGCTAAATTTTGCAGACACGCCACGAAAAATCGCCAATTAAAATGGATTAAAAATATATTTTCCAAAAAATTGTGTTTCGCTTGGCATGCCGCAAAAATTCGCCAGATTTGCAAATCGGCGATTTTCCTTTTGTGGATCGTAAAATTGAAATTTCGGCTGCACGTGGCAAAACTGTAAACACTATTCATAATGATGTTTTAGGAATTGCTTTAGTTTTGTTTCATGGCCAATTTAAGTGTTTTATGACGTTTGTTGATGATTACAGTCGTTTTACCTAGGTCTACTTGCTTAAGCCTAAGTGTGAAGTGTTTGATGCTTTCCAAAAATTGTTAGCCCTTATTGAAAATCCATTCATCACAAACGTTAGGGTTCTTCGGGGTCTGATTCTTGTGGTGAATACATGTCTAATGAATTCCATGATTTTCTTCAGTAGAAGGGGATCCTTTCCTAGCTTTCTTGCCCTTACATTCCTCAACAAAATGGTGTGGCTGAAGGGAAGAACCAGCATTTTCTCGATTTTTTTTGCACGTTACTTCTGGAGTCTTCAGTTTTGCCACGCCTTTGGGTGAAGCTCTCTCTACACCCGTATAGTCGCCATCCTGATTACACTAATCTTGATATATTTGGCTGTGTTTGTTTTGCTCTTTTTCCTCCTCCTGAGTGTATTAAACATACTGCAATGAAGAAGAGGATTTTCTCACTCTCTACCATAAATTAGTTGGAAGAAGTGGATCGTCTTTTCGATCTCACTCTCTACCATTAGTTAGTTGGAATATAAGTAAATTGCCAATATTATTAACTTGGCAGGTTTTACAAATGCTACGCCTCTTGAGACACCTATGGAGGTGAGTCTCAAGTTGTGCAAGGAAGAAGAGGATCTTCTTTCCGATCTCACTCTCTACCATAAGTTAGTTGGGAGCTTGGTTTATTTGACTATTATTTGCCCAAACATTGCTTTTGTCATTCAACAAGGTGAGTCAGTTCCTAGCTTCTCCCTGCCATCTTCACATGATTGCAGTTCATTGAATCGTTCGATATCTCTAGGGTGACATCTACTTGTGGGTCATTCTTCCCTTCAGGTTCTCCTCTGTCTTTGTCAGCTTATTGTGATGCTGATTTGGCTGGTTGTCCCAACACTCACCGATCTACCACTCGTTGATGCATGTTTCTGGGTAATGCTCTGATTTCTTCGAAAGCCAAGAAGCAGGATGTGGTTTCCAAGTTTTCCAGCAAGGATGAATGCTGTGCTATGTCCACTGCATGTGTTGAGATTGTTTGACTCTTGGGTCTCTTAGCTGAACTTGGTTTTGCTCAGTCGGATCCTACACCTCTTCAATGCACTATAACACTAGTGTTATTCAAATTGAGGCAAATCTGGTTTTTCATGAGCATACTAAGAACATTGAAGTTGATTTTCATTCCATCAGATTGTTGATGTTATTACCAGAGCCTTGACTCGACAGTGACATCTATTCTTGATTGGCAAATTGCTGCTAGGGGGGGGGGGGGGGGGGGGGGGGTGTTGTGGGTGTCATCGAGAGTTGCCAGCATTGCTTGTTCTATAGCAATAGTTTGCTATCATATATTCCATTTAATGTACATATTATATACTTAGCTCATGTACAGCGAAGGCAATTATTGTCTCATGTTTACTCTATGATCTATTTCCTTTTATAACCGTTTCTTTCCTTGTATAGCTAGGGTCAAGGTTTTCAATTTCATGTCGATCAAAATGTCGCCATGTTGCTGAAATGAGGGAAAAATCGCCAAACACAAAAAAAATAGAAAAAAGCTATAAAAAAAAGGTAAATTACTGACATTTCGCTAAATGTTGCTGAAATCGGGGAAAATATAATAATCTTTACTTGATGTTGACGAAATTTCGCCAGCATCAGGGAAACCATGAAATTTCGTTTTCCAAGGTGGTTTCGGTCGCCACCTTGGAAAATAGCAAAATGCCGCGACATTGTAAACACTAGCTAGCGCAACTTCTTAGTTAACAGATGGTAACATAATGAATGCAGCTTGAAATGCATAGATATCTTGTTTTTAAGTTTAACAATTGAATAGTGGAAGGAAAGTAGGAAGTTAAGGCACTTGCCAAAAGCAAGAATAGATCTTGGAGTGTAAATGGATGAGAGAGAGAGAGAGAAGCACTTGGAAAAAAAACGAAACTGAAAAAAAAGTCAGCCATTATGGTTGACTATTGAGAGAGCATAGGAGAAGGTAGGAGTAGGCTTCCTCTGTGTGTGTGTGTGTGTTTGTTTGTTTGTTTGTTTGTTTGTTTGTTTGTTTTTGGGGGGGGGTGTGTGTGTGTGAAGAAGGGCCTTACCTGGTCTGTTGGTGCTTGCTTTGTCTTATCATTGAATGGAGCTATATTGGGCATTTGTATAACTAAAGGTCAGATAAATATGATAGTCAATAATAAGCTCTTATTGCATAATAAAGAAAAAATTTATCACTAATAACTTATTATTTTTTAATTTATAGCATAAGTTATATATCAAATAACTGATATAAAAGAAAATTCAAAATTATAATCAATTCTTATGTTAGCTTTCCTTAAAACTTTGCTAAATCTGTTAGGGCATGAATCCTGAACAATTGTCTTGATCTTGTTGATTGGCATTTACTTTATTATGTAACTTATCTTTATAATGTCTTTAAAAAAAATTTGCGAAGGTGTTGAGTTTTCCTATTATATGATTGCTATATTTCGTGTAAATCGACATTTAAAAATATCCTTGATGTGTTTGACACTCATCTTGTGGGTGTAATACAGCTTTGCTTGCTTTTTACTCGTAAGCTGGTTAGTAGAATTGTAACTTTCTAGAAGGTTCGTGATGCTCATGTTTCTCATATGTTTTATTAGTCATGATGTTGAAACATTTCCATCACTATTGTTCTTCAAAGTTTCAAACCATCGTATATATATGTGGGTTTATTTGAATACAAGGTCTTTAATTATTATTGAGTCTACTGAACCCACACTTTTCAAATTCCTGCAGGGCTTTCTTCTGTCATCAAGAAAACAAAAGATCTTATGCCAGTCTTAGTCAACTGTTTCCTTGAATTGACTCCATCAGTTCATGTAATGCCACCAGTGGATGCACAGACATTTGATTGTATGTTTACTGTACTTCAGAGCATAGATCTTGCTGTCAAATCTTTTGCGGATGAGATCCCTCTCTACAAAAGAGGATCTGCAATTTCTGATCTTCCTATTTGTGAAAGACCTGACATGACCGTATGGGAAGACAATATGATGTCTAAGATATTGAAGAAGTTTTTTGCCGTGTTTCCTCTTAGCCCAGTTCATGACTTTTCTGAAAAGGTGGTACTATTATTTGCCATTTCAAAATTCTTTGATGTGAATTATAATATGTAATCAAGAAGCAGTAAGATTACATGGTTAGTCAGAAGTGTTCCTTTCCCTCACCCTCTTAGTTCTTTTAATTGGTACCCCCTCCCACCTTCACATAGACGTCTCCCTAGGTCATTGCATTGCATGTCTAATCCATCTTAACCTACTTACATTTGTCTTATCACCTATTTGTGTGCAACAATTAGTTGCACTTGGATGTATTCATTCCTTATTTGTCTTAATCTTCACACACATCTATTTTAGCATTTTCAACTCAGCAATGCTCATAATATTTGTATATTTCTTCTTTATAACCCATCATTATGATCCATATATCATAACAAGCCCAATGACTGTCTTGTAAAATTTTATTTCAGCTTGGGTAGGAGACTTCAATAACATAAAAGTACAAATGAGCCTCTCCACTCAAGTCATTCAGCTAATTCTTTGTGCAGCATGCTCTTCAGTATCGTTTCTTGATTGTTGGTGCTATAGGTGCACTCCTTATACTCAAGTCTTACTTATTTAAAAGTCTTAATTATCTAGTTTGCTCTATTAAAACTATCTCATTTTCAATTAGCATACACCAAGGTACCTCCTTTTATATGAGTAGTTAATCCATCCACAATTAAAGCAAACTGATAGGGACTCTTAGCTGAACCTTGATGCCAACTTATCATTACTCCTTTGTCCCATTCCTACTGCTTTCACCGCTTTAGAGTCCACGTTTTTACATATCAATTTTACTTGATAGATACCAGTGGGCCAAAGGAGATATATTGCTTGATATACAGAGGGAATTACACAATATTACAATCTAGATTTGTATAAAGTCCAAGAAAAAGGGGTATATATTACTTGATATATCAAGGGATGTATTGATATTTAAAACCATGTTTGTATCATTCATATGAAAAAAATGGGGAACTGAAATCTGCTGAGAATTGGAAAAAACGAGATTGATTCACATTTTTCTCTTAGTTCCCAACATACGCTGGATTTAAAAGATTTAAATTCTCTAAGTTCCTCCAGAGGCTTCCAAGTGCAAATAACTCAAATGGCTCTTTTCTCTTGAAATAGGTTGCAATCTCCTGGTTCTATTGATATAATTGAGCGAATTTTTTTATTTTATATGTAAATCTGGGCTGTGGAAAACAAGTTCCTCTAGAGGCTTCCAAGTGCAAATAACTCAAATGGCTCTTTTCTCTTGAAATAGGTGCAATCTCCTGGTTCAATTGATATAATTGAGCGAAATTTTTTATTTTATACGTAAATCTGGGCTGTGGAAAACAAGCCTTCTTAGGTTTTTTTCCAAAACAACTAAGCAAGAATCATCCAAATAATATTTTAAAGTTTATAATGAAGAAGCAAGAAAATCACAATCACATATTCAGTTTCCTATTTATCATATGTAGGATTAACTTCGTTGATTTTGCCATTAATATGGCCCATCTTATCTCCATTCTCAACAAATATATTAATGTACTGAGCCTGTGGTTCTGAGTTATCAGTTTGTTACAAAATTTTTCATCTTTGGAATGGAAAATGCTAGGAAACTATAGGGAGATTTTTTTTTGGCAATATTTCATCAGGAAAGAAAACACAGAATTTTTAAGGGAAAAATTGATATGCAGGGAAATTTTCATGCCCCTTCAGAACAGGAAATTATCTATATTTTTGGAAAATTTAAAGTCATGACTAAGACCAAAACATTCACTTCTAAACATGCAAGCAATACATATTGTTAGAACAAAAAAGATAAAACAGACCTGTGTTGGCATCTACAGAATGCTAAAAGTATATCATCTTCATATGTCAATGAAACCATATGTTTCCACATCTGGCATACATATAAAAATATAGAACTTTGAACTCTTACAATTTTTGAAATTCACAAAAAAATCGAAGACGTAGATACAGTTCAAAAACTCAGATTTGAGCTTCTTGATGATTGGGAGTAAAAAAAAGAAAGAGGGAAAAAAGATAAAGCACTAATTTGCGCATATGGATGGCTCAAAATTTTGAGAAGATCACCAACAACTCTTATAATTGAACCCCGGATGTCAATTAGATCTGACCATATGACGGTTGATATTGGCTGTATAGTGAAATGATGGAGTGATTGTGCATTAGATTTGATCTAACATGTGTCCCAATGTAAATTGGAAAGCCGTGTGCAAGACCAAGGAAGAAGGGGGACTAGAGCTAAGGCCAATGAAGTTATTCAATAAAGCCCTTCTCCAAAAGTGGATTTGGAGTTAATGGCAATAAAAGAGATAACCTTTGGAGGATGGTAATTCACCAGAAGTATGGAAGCTCTTTTGGAGGCTGGTTCCCAAGACAATCAAAAGTTTCATTTGGGGTCAGCTTGTGGAAACCGATCGCAAGGTTGGCTGCTTCAGTTGAGAAGGTTTGCAGATTTTCAGTTGGCAAGGGTGACAAGGTTCGATTTTGGGAGAATATTTGGTGCAGGAATGTATGCCTAAAGGGAGGATATTTGGTGGGGGAATGTATGCCTAAAGGACAAGTATCCTACACTTTTCAGCGTCTGTAAGGAGAAGGAAGCTTCTGTTAGTGACTATATTGTTAACACTAATGCTGGAAAAAATTGGAATATTGTGCTATGAAGAAACCTCTTTGATTGGGAGATTGAAAAGTATGAAGAAATGCTGGAGGAGTTATATAGCGCACGGCTGAACCAAGTAGAAGATCGTCGAGTCTGGGCTCATGGGAAATTTGATATCTTTTCGGTGAAATCAGCGTTTGAAGCCTTAAACTTTTCAGGTTTGAGGTTCTAGGAATGTAAGCTGATTTGGGGGAAGCTAGTGCCAAGCAAGGTGGCATTTTTTTTGTGGGCTGCAGCATTAGATAAAATCCTGACGCTAAATCACTTGAAAAACAGGGGATGGCAGCTTCCAAATAGATGAATAATGTGCAAAGAAGACGAAGAATCGGTGGAACATCTATTTGTCCATTGTAAGGAAGCGAGTAGTTTATGGAATACGATCATTGGAAGATTCGAAACTCCTTGGGTTCAGGCAGGGAAGCTTGGGAAAGTCTTACAGGCATGGAGATGGAAGGAAGGAAAGTCACATAAAAAAATTCTGCGGAATGTAGTTCCTGTGGCAATCTCTTGGGTGATATGGGGGGAAAGAGACCATAGGATTTCAGGGGTTTTGAGAGAAATTTATCATATCTGAAGAAAAAAATTCTGAGATTGATGTATAACTGGCTTGCAGCAGAAAACTTGATGGTCAATGTTCCCATACAAGACTTTCTGTTATGTGTCAAATTTCCAGATTAGGGAGGGGAGATGTAGTTAATCTTTTAGCTGGGTCATGTGTTAGTCTTGTAACCTTAGGTACACAATCTGTGTACTTATAAGAACTGTTCTATTTTTCTATCTAATATCAAATATAAACCTCTTTATTACTGATAAAATATATATATAATAAGTGTCCCAGTGTAGGTTGCACTGAAATATGGTCCCAGGAGAGGGTGGACAGGCGACATATCTAACCTCTGGGATATTTGCAAAAAGTATTATATTCTGACTTGAACCCATGTTTCATGCTAACGGCCCAAGTTTTTTACCAAGTGATGGTCCCTCAATTTTATTTGATGCAAGAAGGAAAAAGACATTTTAAATTCCAATACGGGATCCACTGATGTGTGATACCAGGTTGTTTGTACTGGGGTTTAATGCAGGATGAAAAATCTTGTCCTTCCATCCCATTTCCCCAACAACATGAAATGTTAACGGAGTAGCCCAGGGTCACAAATTCAACATAACTATGTAAGATTATCTTAACCTTCAATGCACTGAAATTGAAACTTTAGATGTTATTTTTTCAGTCCTGAATTGTCGTACAATAATTATTAAAGCTTCTCGGTTGAAATGGTGCATTATTTGTTTCCATTTAGTGAAGCTTTCCATTTCTGGTGCTTGTTATCAATGCCAGTGGTCTTTCGTATGTACTCATCCTTATACTTGAAGCTTTTTGGAGTTAGGCCTGATCTCAATCTTGCATGCCAGCTGCCTACCAAATATTGCATTCTATGGTTGCCATATAAGTTATCTTTTGGTGCAACTGAAACTAAATTTCCCAGAATTGTAGCCATCTTATCTGCATATAGGACATTTGAGAGATCTTTTGCCCCCCATTAAATTGGCATTTTTATTTTTAACTCATTGAGTAGTGTTAGTTTTATCTTGATATCCAAATTATTTACCTTTCCCCCCTTTTGGCAGGATGATGACAAATATTTCATATTGAATATTAGAATTGCGAAGATCTTTCTGACTGTTCGGGAATGGATCTTCACTTCTGCTGTTATGATGGAAAAGTTCCTACAATTTATAGAAAATGTGTTGTCTGAGAAGGTTTGCTTCGTGTACCTTTAGATTACTTTGCTAGGTGCTTGATTCACTTAATTTCTTTGGTTTCATACTGTTCATGCACTGGTATTTTCTGAATCTGTGAGAGGTTTGGGACAATGAAACATAAAATGGAACCAAAAAAGAAAAGAAAGAAAAAAAAATAGAAGAAGAAATGTTAAACTTGTTAATATTCATCTCCTAAAGACGTTATTAATTTTGTATGTCAAAAAATCCAAAATGCCCTGCAATACTTATTATAGCAACCTCAAAACTCCCCTCAAAGCTAGAGCATTGAGATCATCCATGCTTGGCTTTTCTCTTACCACCTGAAACTGGTTCATTCCAAAGGCCTTTGTAAATATATCACTACATCAGTCAACCTTGACCTTTTCTCTTGTATGGTATTAAGTTTCTAATGAAAATGGTATTCCACTTTGACATGCTTGGTTATGTCAGGAAACATTGGTAACTGTCTCAAAATATTAAATACAGTACAGAATGTATGTGTTGTAGGACTTGATTAATTTACCAACTTCAACAATAAATAAGATTTTATTTATTGCTTTGAGGGGTGCCCTTTCTATTGGCACCCTTGTATTGCTTTTAGATTTGTATTCCTCCTTTTCTTTCTATAAAATTTCATCACTTATCCAAAAAAAAAACAATAAATAAGATTTTTGGATACTCCGTGGTGAAATATATTGAATTTTTTGCCAGCAGGCTATGATCTATTGGATCACCACATTTTACTTGTTCAACATCAAGTTTGACATTAGGATCCATGCAATAGGCTTAGTTCCTAACATACTAATTTCTTTCAGAAGGTCAGTTACCTAATTCCTTTGTCAAAGATTAACATCGCTCTTTGAGTATACTGAATGCATAAAAAATAGCTCTATGGCCAATATATTTAATCCACAAGTGCTTACTCAAATGAGTCTTTGGATCAGCTATTTCATTATGATTAATGCAGTAACAATAATGTAATCGGCATATATAGCATGATGACCACACCTTGTTGTCTCACAGAACTCAAATGATCTAAATTTTGAATCCAACATCAATTATCAAACTTGCTTTGGGTGACCATTTCAGTCCATAAATAGCCTTTGATAACCTACAGGCCTTAATGACCCTCCCTAACCAAGATATCCTAGAAGTTTTCATATACATTTATGTAGTTTACATGAAAAGAGCAAATAATGATGAGCTGTGGAAATCAACATGAAAAGGAGCATATAATGATGAGCTGTGGAAATAACTTTTTTTTTTTTGAGCGTAGACTTTAACCGCAAAACGAGTCTTGAGTGCTCTAATACAAAATAATCTACACCCCGCTGCCTGTTTCCGTAGAGTGATGGTTAAATTCCACATATCATTTTTTTAGTAAGCCTTTTATTTCTTTACGAATAGCATGTTTCATTGAAGAAAATTTTGTGGCTATTGATATGATTTGGGAGTAGAAACACTGGATAAAGCCAATGAAAGATCTATAACTCCATAGCACACTGAATACTTCCAATATTTCTTGTCTGTGGTTTGATTCTCAACAAACGTTTATTGCACTGATATATTGCAGAATTCTTAACTGATTTCCTTGCATTAAGTACTGCCATTGCTTAATCCTGTGATTATTTAATGAAAAAGGCCTACTTTGAAGGTTCCAGAGAAGAAAGAATTGAGAATAAAGCTTAATAATCTTTACGCTCCCTATTTTCATTTCTTTGGGCTATTGCCTAATGGCACTTAGTAATTGGTTGCCTTTGTTTGACCATGAACTTCCCGCATCTCATTTTTATATTGTGCCATTACCAGTCGCTGTTGTGAATTTGATGTTTAACATCTTGATCCATGATACATCCGTTTACTTTCCGGGAGTTTCTCACAGTAATTCAAGTTTTCAGCTTTTGATGATAATTCTTTTTGGTTTTTCCCAGATGCTATGAGCATTAGTGATAGGTTGCTGAGATATTCATATGTTAGTAAATGATTATATCTTTCACATGGATGTTTTTTGCTTTTGGGTAGAAAATGACATGGTAGTTATTATTAGTATCAATTGTGCAGGTCTTTAATAGAACACGGGCTAGTAATACACTTCGAGACAAGCATTTAGTTTCACTTTTTCCATTTATTCCAAAACTTGTATCGCAAGTGCCATGCAACTGGAAGTCTTGTCTTCTACAGGTTTGACTTGCACCTTTTGTCTGAATTCCAGAATTATCAGCCTTTTATTTTCAGTTTGCAATGCAAATGGGATGCTTTTCTTCTAGAGTTTGTGTCTTCTGTTGAATTTAAGTAACTTGTCAATGTCAGGTTTTGGGAATAATTTTAAAATTATTTCATTAGCTGCTACATCCTCATTAACTGGGGGCATCTGAGTGATTATTTCCTTGTCATGGAACTCCACTTCACCAATTTTACAGATCTGTTGGTACCTTACCACATCACACACCTTTGAAGTAGCAATTATTTTGAACTCTGTTTGCAGGCATTTACTAAAGCATTTAAGGATTGCAGACCAGAGTCTTCGCTGAAGTTGGCATGCCTTTCTGCAATAAAAGAAATGCTACTTCCTGTAAGCTCTCAACTCAACTTCCTCAGATCTCAATTGCATATTCAGTTTCTTTCACTTTCTGCGATAGGACATCATTCTAGTACTTAGCTTGAATTTTGCCTTATTAACTTTTTGTCCTTTTTCTTCCCAAACATTCTGTTTTAAGTCACAGAGGTGTAGCTCGCTGTATTTAGATGCTAGTGATCCAGAAATATTGGGCCATCAGGTTACTTGGATACAGGAGCTTCCTTCGTTGCTGATCCAATTGGGTGATAAACATCCTTCATCATCCAAGGTAAGTTTAATTTTAAACCTTGACCACAAGCTTGGTTAAAGTAATTTAGCATTCCATCTAAAATTCAGCTGACATGGTTTTGTAGATTATGTTGACCACATTTAAGGTCTCTTACATCCATTACGTACTAGGATAGTGTGGGCAATGTTATGGTTATAGTCAAGTTCGGCATTCATGGATTCATTTCTAATCATACAGATGTCTTTTTCTTCCTTTCCTCCTTGTATTCTTGTTTGAATGCCACTGCCTTTTACAGGTTGTGTTGGATCTTCAGCTTTGCCTGGGGCAATATGCTCTATTGAACTCTGACCTTGCATGGGAGTTTGACAATATGCAATACAAACTAGGAGAATTTTACAGTACATGCCTAGATGGAAGTAAGAATTAAGGCATTAAATACTTTTGTTGATCACATGCATCTATCTAACGGTGTTGATTGGATTCTTGGTCATCTCTTCTATTTCTTGCAGAAGATGTCTGCTATGGACCTTTTGTAAAGCTCCCCAAAGATTGTCAGGAACTTTCTATCTGCTGCCTTTACTATTTCTCCAGTTTGGACTCCCTTTTGATAAAGTCTGTAGCTCAATGTTGCTTGTGTGAGTTCGAAAGTCACGCTGCTTGCTATCTACTGTGTTTCATTTATAAGTAGATGGAGTAAGTAGGTTCTGCATGTTACTCCATGCATTTTATGGCATTTTCCTCTGGACCGTTTAGGTGGTTGTTATAAAGTCTCTCAGGGATGGTCTTTTTATTCTATGCCCCACCCCTCCATGCCACCCATTAGGACTGTTGCAATTGAATATTTATGAAACCTGTTGTGTTTTCTCATGGGCTTTGTTATCATTTGACCGCAGGTGAGAATTTGGAACCATATATGTTATTGCGAATAATAGAGGTTCTGCAATCAGCCTATAAATCTGGGCACATTCAAATCGCTGATCATATCAGTTTCTTTGTAACTTTACTTGCTTGTTTTCAAGTCTTTCCTAGTAAGTTAAGACCTACTTTATTTGTGTCAACTCATTTTGCCTTGAAAATGCCAATTATTATCTGTATTTCCTTCCTTGCTTATGCTTAATATGTAATGGCTACGCTCTTATCCATGGTTCACCATGCTGGCTTTGCCAATGGTCTCACATGTAGTTTCACCGAAATTTCGCTGGCATGCCCCTGGTGCTGTCAGATTTCGCTGGCATAAATTCTGAAAATTTCTAGAAATAAGAAAAATATAAGACAAGTTGTAAAAAATAAAAATAATCTTTAAACTCATGTTTTTAGCTTTCCTTTAAAATCTAAAAAAATTTATAAATTGAAATTTTCACATTTAAAAAAGACGAGGTTTAACAATATAAAATTATGGTATATTATGTGATATTTCTTATTAAAATTATAAATATAAATATAAATTTTATATATATATATATATATATATATATTTATATAACACTAAAGAAGGAACGGGACAGTATAGTAGGCAATCTCTCTCTCTTTCTCATTTTATTTTTCATTTTTTGTTTTTCCTCTTCAAAGCAAAAGGTGGGGCATGGTTATTACAAGGAGATTTGCACTGTAATCATCTTCCATACGATCTCTCTCCCCCCTCTCTCTCTCTTTCCGTTTCACTTTCTACATTTTTTAAGAGAAGGGACCACACATCAACCCCCTTCTCTCTCTCTCTCTCTCTCTCTCTCTACTATTTTTTTTTAATTATTTTTGCCAGATTCCACATAGCTTCCCCCGCATGCCATGTGGAATCCAGTGGTTTTGACGTCACGATGGACCTACCATCAAAATCACTCCTACTTTGACCAGCATAGGAGATATTTTTCCTAGTTCTGGTCGAAACAGGGGGGTTTTAACACTAACACACAGCCCCCCAGCCCCAGCTGCCACCAACAACAACACCCCCGCCCCCCGGCGAAAAAAGAAAATGGAATTTGATGGACTCCATTTTGGAACCAGCTAAATTTCACCAGCATGGTATATTCTCTATCCATTTTTGGACACCGGGCACAACTTTAAGTGCAGAATTATCCTTATTAGTTGCATGTCACTCGTGATAATTGTAACTACTCTCTCTGTCAAGATTGTGGTAAATAAATGATATTTACTACCCAGCCTTTGGTTTCAGTGATGAACATGGCTATGTTAATATGTTATGAGTCCTAGCTCAAAACTTATATATGAATCAGCCATTCTCTTTGCAATGTCAGACCTTTTACAGGATTTGATCATTGTCTTGATTCATCCTCTTTCTTTTTTCTTCTATTTTTTAAATGATTGTTTGTGTTCTCAAGTGCGCTTTTTTGACTTCCACAATTAGTAGTAATGATATTGGAACAGTTGCTAGCTCTGGTTTCATCTTTGTTTAGTTGAGCTTGAATGTAATACCTGGTGCATTGCTAATTTTTCTTTCGAATTGGACGTTCTCAGTTGGCTCTGACTCATAAGAAACCAGAATATATTTTCAGGACCACATTGACTTGGTGTTGTGCTTGATTGTTAGCATGTCTAGGTCTCTTGAAAATGCATTTACTTTTTCCAAAAATAAGTGCAAAATTCTCTTCAGGATAGTTATGATTTTTTTTTAACAAGGAGAGGTTTTGAGCGTCTAATTGTGTACTAATTCATTGTAGTAAACTTTAGACATTACAGATGACCAGATGGGAGCTGTAGAGGTACCAAGGTTCACTTTGGACATGGGAGTGATATCTTTTGACTTTTGGAATTTTGACCTCTGGGTGGGTGAAGGGTGCAGCTTGCAATTTAGAGACCAACGAAAAGTTTAATTTGCTGCAATAAATACTAAGGCATGAAATAAAGATGAAATGCTGAGAGTAGCTAGAATTTAAATGCTACAATTTGGAGGGAGGAAAAGGTGTCAATTGACTCAATTTCAACCTCTAGTGTGGTTTAGGAAAAAGAAGAAATTTATTCAGGACAAGGGAAATCTTCCTTATTTTGGCCGGCATATCTATTATATTACATAGAAAATATTATTGCATTGAGGGTATGTCACAATATATTGCAGTGTATAGTTTATCGGCACTAGGGAAGACACAATATATTATTATATTTTAAATGATGATTGTTTGGAGAAGTGAGAGCTTTTTTAGATAAAAATCAACAATAGCATGACTGGCATAAAGGGACAGAAATACAGGATTCTATCAGAGAATTTCAAATGGTAGAAGGAGAAGATATTTGATCACCAAAATTGTGGACGACAAAGAAGAGGTTAATAATCTTGGTAGAATTGATAGAAGCTTTAGTTAATCTTCTTGTTAAAATGAGGAACTTGAGGACTGGATATACTTTGAAGGAAATGTTGTTGGAAAGAGATTTTGATACAAAGAGGCTATATGGTTGTTGGAGCTTGACTAGTCTTGTGATCTGGATGTCTCTACAATTTCATTCTACCAAGAGCAAGGGGACTCAATCAAGGTTTGATTTGATGGAAGTTTTCAAGGAGTCACCTTGAGGGCTACTCTAGTGCCAAATCTTCTCCAATTGCCTTGAGTTTTGTGAAAAATGAATGGGGTGCCCTAAACAATTTTTGTCCAATTAGCACTGTGAGGAGCTTGTACAAGATAATAGCCGAAACCTTATCATTTGGAATGAAGACATTGTTCGGTTAATTATATCTATAAAGTTGGGCAAATCAAGGATTGCATGGACATGGCCAGATCCAGAAAGTTGAGGTTGGTGTATGAACTCAGTTTGAAAAAGATTAAGAGTGAAATGGGACTTCTGGATCATGTCTTCAAGTTAACCAAGTGATATTTTTATCCTTTGTGTACTCTTCTAGTGATGTTTTTGGTTTCCAAGCTAAATGATTTGCAAAGTGCATGCTTCTCATGGAGCCACAACTTGTCAATCTCGGAATATAGATTTCTGGCTCCTGTAATGTATGTCATGACGCTAGAATTACCTTAAAATGACTGAAATCTTGGCAACTTGCGAACTAATCAATTCACTTAAATAATTAATGCATTCTGGATAAGAAAGAAAATGTTTTGGTATACCCTTGGAGGTCATTAGATTTTCAATTATCTTAAAAAGAGTATTGGCTGATGGAAAATCATAAATCATTGCAAATCATCCTGTGGTAGTGATGGACCTAAGTATCAATCTTTTGAAGGGCATTTTGTTTATCCTGGGAATTCCCTCATCTTGCTCATCTAGCCATCAACTTGAGGTTCCTAATATCCAGTCTTTGGCCCACTTGTTTATATTTTCGTTTGGGCTTGATATTGAGGAACACTTCTACATTAGATCCAATAAGAGAGGATGGAAGTGAAAGAATTGCAACTTGGAAATTTGTGCAGTGTGGTATGGATATTTATTCAACTATCTTAATGTTATGTTGGAGCAGGTGCATTCTTTGAAATATTCTAGGGATCTTGGCATGGGATTAGACCTTCATTCCTTTCAACAAATTGGACAAATGGCTTTCAAGATCCAGAAACAACAACAGTTATTGGCGCAACTTTAGTAAAGCAAAACTGATAGCAAGATCTGTGATTGGGACCACAATCTAGCTACTTTGTGGTGTATGCATGTAGAATTGTATTCCAAGGTCTATGACAATTCTACTAGATGCATTAGATTGGATGTAGGGCATGGTGTCATTTGGAAGGTTTGTTGTATGGCACAACTTCAAGGAATCCTTTCATACTTTAACATTCATCTACAGAGACCTTCTTAAAGAGATAACACTCAGAGAAGTCGTATAAACTATCCACTTTTCAAGGGTGGGGAATACCCAGTATATATGGGTTTTGGATTTGGCTGACAATATCTGCCTAGAAAAATGTGTTCCTATGCAAATTAGAGCCAGAATCGATGGATCAGCTTCTTATTGTCCTTGGAAACTTGAGTATCATGGATCATGCCAAATGATATATTGATATGTTGAATACTCTTGATGGATGAACTTTGAGGACAAACTAATCGGGTCTTGAATCTTGATATTATGGAATATGTGCCTTTCAGCTATCTGTTGAGCAGCTGGGTAGGAACAGTTAGATCTTTTTTTCTTTTTCCTTTTTTTGTTTATTTATTTTGGTTAATAGAGAGATGTCTTAGGGGTTGTGGTGCATATTCTTTCTGACTCATTGTTATGTGTAGAATCTTGCTTAATTCTGGGAAAATTGATCAATGATGCAAGTTTGTAATTTTTGTATGGCCTTTCCTTTTATAGCTGCCTTTTGTTCCTATCCCTCAAATGTACAGTTCATCTTCATATGAGGCTTAGCTTCCTTTAATTTGAAATTTACTCACTGTGAGAAAATCTGTTTCAGGCTGCAGCTCATTAGATTTCACCTTTATTTTTTAATTCTTGCTTTATTATATTATTACTCATATTTTTGGGAAATTTTTATTCAGATTTAATGTGGACAGGGGATTTTCTTTCTGCAGAGAAGTCTTGTGCTGTGAATGATGAAAAGATCTTGAATCATGCAACTTTTAAGTCAATAATAAGAGCTGTCAGCTCTTTCCTGCTTCAGATGGGTGATCGTGCTATTGTTCTTCAGATATCACAGAGAATTATACTTGATCAGATAGTGGGTGGACATATTCTTCTCTCTCCACATGTGTTTCTTTCACCATGTGGATTTTCTTTAACTTTTTATATTTCAGAGAGCTTTATGCTGGATAAATCCGTTCTTCGTGTAGTCTGTTCAGCCATGAATTTTTGGTGAATTGTTGATCAATCCATATGGATTTTTCCTCAAGGCTAAAAGCTAAGCTTGTACCCAAAAAATTAATGCATAGTTGCTTCCTACTGTCACATATTCAACACAATATTGTTAGGGTGCATGCTCTGTGGTCTGTGCAAATAATTCGCATGCAGACCATTTTCAAAAGCAATGGATGTGCCCTAGAACTATTAAACTGCACACAACCTGAAAGTTTATTTTAGTATTGGAACTCTTTTCTAGAATTTGAGTGTCTTACAATAATATTATTTGATTTTCAGTCCGTCAACCCACCAATAGACAACATGTGTGCGCTACTTAGGATGCTTGTTATGCTGGACTTCATTCCAACAAGACTTTCTGAACAAAGTATTATTAATCTAAGCTACTCCCTTTTGGGGTATTTGTTGAAGGCTTCTTCTGTAAGTAGCATTCTGTTCAATTTTTATGGTCAAACACTTTGCTTATTCATTATTTCTTTTGTTTAGCTTTGTGAATTTTTTGTTCACATTGGCAGTGTACTGGTTTTTGTATTAGCCTTATTTATGAAATTTTTATCCAAAAAAACTGTAAGAACACATAATAGTTAAGACAGTCTACCAAAGAAATGAAAAGTTTGAAATACAATTTTATATGTACCTATGCTCAATTATATGGAACTACTTGATTTGGATAGACTTCTTCTGCTTCTGAGATTGGCTATAAACTAATTTTTATGCTTTGAACAGAAGAAAGCTGAAAGGAAAACCATAAATGTATAAATTATATGACTTTTCTTAGTCATTTTGCTTTGCAGAATGATGAAAACATGATACAATTTACAACATTAAGATGGTTTTCTGAAAGTTGAGGTACAATTTTTTTGGAACAACACATTAATAACCCATATATCAATATCCTTAATCCTGATATTGAACAGGGAGGTTATAAGAAATTCCAGAACACAATTCACAATTTAATTAATTTAGTTCCTATTTCTTTACCGCGATTAATATCATTCTTATTAGCATGCTATGATAACATCCTCTTTGTTGATAAAGTAAAAAATGGTCTCTCTGACAGTGGAAGATCTCTCATCAAATCATCCTCAGTCCTTCGGGATATAAGATTATCTATGATTAGATTTTCTTATTTTTTTGTAATTTCAGTAGGATCATATAAATCAGCAAAAACTAAAAATAAATAAACAACTTATTGTAAGGGAAATTAATAAAATTGCATTAGGAAAAGAGAATAGGAAATAGGAAATTATGGATCGCAATGGGGCTAATTAAAAGAAACCAATCCTGTAAGATGGCTTTATTAAAGCCAAAAGTAGTATATGTTGGAGTTAAGTTTGCCAAAGGCATACAATTCATGTTGTTCAACTATGATTAAAACTGTCTCTTTTAAACAAAAATAATTCCTTTACATAAGGTTCGCTCTCATAGCGATCACCATCCCCTAACCCACCCAACCACAGCTCCAGGTTAAGGCAAATTCAAAATAGGGTGTAACTCTAGAGAGCTAATTTAGAGTTTGCCAAAACCCCATGCTGAATCTCAGGTTTTGCTGTTAATTTCCTAAATACAATTATTTATTACATTACAACTCCTAGTCGCAAGAAATGCCTAGACTCTCTTCCGCAAAATTATTGTGCTATGTTATTTCTATTATATAATTTTAAGAATTTTATGATTCTTATATAGTATAATACCTCAAAATATTCTTTTTGATGAGCAACTACAAAGACGATAATATGAGATATTTAACTAACATTACAGTATAAATATGTAATTATTTAATTCTATATTATCTTTTACCATTAAGTAATAATCTAATATAATTTATGTAACCTTATTTGAAATAAGAAATAACTTAATAATTATATTTAAATTCTGTAGCAATTCTTAAGACCGCTGCATGTTTTACAATTCTAATGAAGACCACACATAAATAATGAAACTTTATTATTAATGGAAAGTTGTATGAAATTTCTCATAACCTATACACTTAACAAATTAGCATGATTAGTTATGCTAGTGATTATACCTATTTTTTTTTTATCGGTAATCAAGGGGAATATATATTAATGTAGTAGAATATAAAAATAATACTTGATGGTACATAGAGTATGTACCTAAGACTACAAAAGAACGAGGAACAAACAGGTATTCCTCGAAAAGAAAGAAAATAAAATGCAATCACTCCTCAGTCTGGAAATGAATCCCCAAAACAAAACTCATGAAAAGTTTAAGACTTGTGACAAACTTCAAAAGGAAAGTAAGAAATGAAGACATTTGAAAGTGGTTAGGCATAGAATGCAATAAGGATAAAATGGAGGAGAGTACGTTCAGGTGGCTGGACATTTAAAGAGGAGACCTCAAAATGCACTTGTAAGAAGGTGTAAGAGGATGAATATTGAAGGGCCTAAGAGATCAAGAGGAAGACCTAAAAAGACATGGATAGAGTTAATAAAATAAAACTTACAAAAACGTAAATGAATTGAAAATATGATTTTTGACAGAACGAGATGAGACAAGATTCGTGTAGCCAACCTCACTTTGGTGGGAACTAGCTTTTGATGATGATGATGAACTTTTATAAATTTAAATTTTTTTTTAGGATTTAGGGATCTTAATTTTGCATAAATTTTTAGGAATTTTCTCTATTTGCAAAGATTTTGTAAGAATCTTAAGGATGTATTGATAATTTATTATGTAATGACCTTTAGGAAAGTTGAAAATTTTGTAGATTTTAGGAATTTAGGAGTTTTAAGACATTGTGCGTAAATAGATAATTAATCTTTTTTTAAAGGTGAAATTTGGACAAGGTAACCGTTTCATTGAACTAAGGGTAACTGGATGCTTAACACCTACCAATGTAACCAATCACTTAATAACTCCCTGACCAAATATTTGGGTTAGACCTGTTCTAATGGAGATCTCATTGAATGGAGGGTGATTGGATGGTGTCATATCCCTTGACCTGAACTGAACTTTCGGGTTGCGTTCTTGCAATACATATATGTGGAAATTCCTGTACCCTTTAAAAGGGAATTTTGCTAATTTTTTGGAGATCTATAAGCATTGTTGAGCATGCACAATGGGCTTATATATTGGATAGTTTATTGTAAATTTGCAATGCGTACAAGCTAGCTCAAAAAACTAAAAAGTAGACTTGATTTAGATGTTTTCTTGGCGCTGGACATGAGACTAATCCATGCCAAACCGTGGTGTAAAGTCACCTTCCTATGTCTAGTCACAGAATTCAATGCTTCCTCAGCATCTTACTATGAGTTTCATTATCTTTGACGATGAAATGGCCAACATTTATGTATAGCTCATTAAGAGGCAAAGTTAACTCCTGCTTGATCAATCCCTTCACAGTTCACACTTAAAAGGCTTGAAACTTTGTGACTAAAAATAATTAAACCAGATCTCTTTGTTTAATTAACTAGGATTAGGGACCACATAATCTCTGCTAACCAAGTGCATTTAATAACAATGCATTCTTTCTCTATCTGAAAACTATTTTTGTATTATATATTTTCCAATTTTTTTATTCTGCCATATAAATATCATCTTCTTCAATTCAATTTGACTTCTGAGATGTGATATGTTTGTTTTATTTGGTAATATTAATATATCTGCGCAAACTTTAGTTTTTAATTAAGATGCAATTTCTTTGAACTGTATGCAGTACATTCCAGGGCAGGCTTACAAGTCTACTGATACTGATACAAACCAGAATCGCATATGCCAATATTATTTTGTGCCTTGCTTTTACCTATTTGAAAGAAGCAACAAACTTTTAAACCTTGTTTTGGACTTGATGGCATCTCTGGTCATTGATAATAAACCATTATGTTCTCATCACTGGAGTGAATTTGCATTTGGCCAGCCAAGTAGGATCAATGCAGTTGTTTCTGTCCTTACATACATGCTAAAGGAAGAAAAAATCCAGCAAATTCTTTCTTCATCTAAAGCAGAGATTAAGTGCATTTTGCAGAATATATTCATAATACAGGTAATTTTCACTTTGTAAGCATGAAACCAGTATTCTTTGTTTGTGAATGTATATTATTCAAGAGAGAAAATAGAACATCATGCATGACCATGTTGCTGCAAAATTAGTCTGAATGTTCAACAGTATAATTCATATTTGACTCAAACTATCTGTGTTGTATGTGTGAGTAGAAATTTTGATATCGTACAAGTTGGGTTCAGGTAAAAAGTTACTAAGAATTTTGGGAAACATGCAAGGAATGAGGCTGATTTGTGGCTTCCACCACCTTCCAAAATATGATTATTTCTGGAATGCTGATCCCAGGCCATTTTCGTGGTCAACGAACAAAATTGCATTCCAGTTGCACCCTCTGCCACGTATTACGGGCTCGCCTTGGATTTTATGGCCCGAAACAGCTTGGCATTAGATTCACTTTCTGGTTTCGTTATGTACAAGTGAGTCATGCATGCGATTCAAAAGACTAAGATATCTAGTTTTTGGGGAAGCATTAGAGTTTGAGTTTGCTTAAATTCTAGGAAGCATTAGAGCTCGAGTTGGCTGAAATTCAATAACTTGTACATTCTTAAGGAGGTGTAGGATAAGTATTGCTGACATGGAATTACCTAAAGACTGTTGGATGGACATTTCTCAATGAGTGAAAACCTGTATCTAACATGTGGACTCAAAAGATTCTGGTATGGAACTCGTCTTCTTTCTGTACATTTGACATTGAAAATTACATCTAGTATAGGTTACGGTGTTTCACATATACTTCCTATGTGGTTAACATAACAGAGTGAGCTTATTAAATCCTTAAGTGTATATGAGCAAGAATAACCTTTGATTTAAATATTTTCTACTACATTATTTAAATGTCCTATCATATTTATGACCCTAATTTCTTGAATTTCCCAAACCTAACAACACACGTAAAATTCTGGCACTGTACTATAACAATGCAGCATATCATAAAGATACAATTCCCTCAACTTGTTGCACTTCTTTTGGAAATAGTGGTTTTTGCTGTTGTTTCTTTTGTGGATAATGGATCCCAGAAGGCCAAAAGGAAATCTTAAAGCAAAAAATGCAAGAGCATAAAGTCATAAATGACACACATAATCCCCTATCCCACAATATGCAAAAGCACTCCATATTTTCACGGGTAAGAATATACAAGATACATGGCCTACGATAGTACCATGGTGTGCATACGAGTCAGCTTGGCTAGGCTAAATTTGGTCAAGTGTAACGAACTCAATTGTATTTTGGGAAGCAACTCTAAGGTGTTTGTAGTTTTACATGGCCTAGGTGTATATAAATGTTGGCATGGCTTGCTGCGGGAATGGTAGATGGTGAATTTTTAGAATGACCTAAGATAGGCACCATTGGTGATGATGAGGCTGGTGGTAGTGGATATTGATGATGATGAGGAGAATGATGAAGATGATGAATAAGGAACGGACCCGTAGTAGTGATTCAGGGTCTCAAAAGTCCTATGACCAATTCACTGAGGAATCACAATTCATCCATCCTATAAATGACGAGGATCAAGGTGGTCTCTCTATAGAGCTTCAGAGAATCAAGCCTTAAGAGTATCATTGTCAACATAAGGGGGAGAGAGAATCATATAGAAGTATAGGAAGGGGTATCCATATCTCATAGCTTACATTCATGGACATTAGATGTGGGTAGTAGGTCTCATCTTCTATTACATACTGCAAGTGCAAAGGACTTACACAGAGGACATCACCGTGGATCTAGAGATCACCATCCTAGTGTTAGATACTTATCAGTATGTATTGTGTATGTGAATTGAATTTCAGTCAATGTTCACATACAGGCCTTACTGTACACTCAACCATATGAGGAGTATTTTTGTAACTTGGGTGTCTCTTGTATTAAACCCGAAAGTTAGGGTTTCTAGTCATTATGCTGAGTGATTGTATTGCTTTCGGCCAGGAGAGGTTTGTGTTTGTAACCCTATTTTTCACAAATAATAGTGAAGGAACCCCATCATCCATGGACGTAGATATATTTGGTTTGTGTTTGTAACCCTATTTTTCACAAATAAGGTAGATATATTTGCCGAACCACGTAAATTGCGTCTCTTGTTTACTTTATTTTCTGTTTTTGTTTTATTGCTGTTCGTTTTCACAACAGTATGGTTTTCCTTCCAGACCTGAGTCACAGGAATTGAAATCATTGAAGGTGCTGCCAGCTTAGGTGGTAAAGCCTCAGGTTGTCATACCGGAGGCCTAGGATCGAATCCTGCCTTCAACCTGCAGAACCACACCCCCCCCCCCCCCCCCCCCCCCCCCCCTCTTCACCATACTTACCTTCGGAAAAAAAAAAAACTAAATTTTCTGGATTTAGGCTCAAAACCCTCAGGATACGATCCTACACCACTGACATGCATGTTACTGTAGCCTCACCTAATACCCTCAAGTATACACTTATAGCCCTATTGGTGAATATGAGTGCAGAATAAGATAAGAAACACATGAGAAAGTATGCAAGCTGGTGCCATAGTAGAATATGTTAGTAGTAGCATGTATATTATGTAGGGGGCACATATTATGGACCAACTAAGGGTGAGAGTGATAGATACGATGTCGAGTCAGCTAGGCTTTTACCATGGGTGTTAATCTTGTGATATTTTATATTTTACTTGGATTGTAGGTTTATCGTTAGATATTTTTAATGTTTTACATTATTGTTTGACTTACATTCTTATTTGAGTGTTTCTTTGATTTATTTTGATGATTTATTTGCCATATACATCTATTTTATCATATTTTGATGTACTTCCTTGTCATTGTCTCTTGCTTGGACCGAACAAAATTTCTCTTTATAATTGAATCATTTAGGTATTATATTTTTGCTTTCAACTTCAATGCTAAAATTCCCTTAAAACACCCATCCGCCCCTTGATCCTGCCCACAAAAGGATAAAAAGAACCAAGAATTCCCTTCCCTATAAAAATGACATTTTTTTGGGGACTCATTTCTCTTTCAGTTAAGCATAATAGTATTGCACAAACAAAGAGAGGAAATAGTAATTGGATAGATTATATGCCCATTATCACGCTTATTTTTTTTTTCCTTTTATTTTTTGGGGTTTTTAGTGCTTTCATGCTAAGGCCTGCTGGAATTAGCCACTTTCAGGTCTGTTTCAATTATTTGATGCTCATCCTTTCTTTTCATCATCGTCATCATTAAAAACCAGTTCCCTCCAAAATGGGGTCAATGACATGAATCCTGCCTCTCCATCCCACTTTATCAAAAATCATATCTGCATTAATTTATGTTTGGTATGAATGTTTGTTTTTATTTGAAGGTGTTTCAATCACTATAAAGATGATTAATTAATATGAAATCCAAGTTTGCTTTCCTTTTGTATTGTGAACTTTTGCATATTGTCTTCATGAACTTAAATGTGTTTTTTTTTCCTTTCACTTAGCTATAATCTTATTATCCTCTCCGCATTTAGATATTATAGAAATCTACTGAGTCCACAGCCAGGGTTAATCTTTTCGTATATGGTTTAGACATGTCAAATACAATGAATATATCAACATTAAGTCACTGACTGGTTCTATTCTGCTGGGAACATGCAGTCGTCAAAGGAAATAAACATTACCATGGAAGAAAGACACAAGATACATTTTGCATTTGACCAACTGAAAGCTGCAATGGACAGATTACCCTGCTGAGACGTTGATGAAAGTACTTCCTATCTCAATTTAGTTTCCTAGTAGGTCTTCAGGTTCTCATCTGCTTCAATTTATCATGTTTTTACTATACCAATGGGAGGCCTTATGATGCAGACATGCAGTTCATATCTTTATGAATATAACTCAATTCACTGATTTGTTATTTGCATATGACACTTTTTGGCAGAACTTGGCATAATGGTGTCCAATGGAACTGGTTAGTTCGCAAGTGTAGTTTCAGATTCAGAAGGTTAGGATCCACTGAACCTTTTCAAAAGTTTTGTTATAATTGTGATACTAAAAGTATTAATTTCAGGGTTCAATCCAAAACTGCTAATATGAATACTAGTACAATGACATGATGAGCAACTGACTTTCCCATGGTGATTTGGAGACCTGTTGTAGTCTGTTGAGTCCTGAGTAAGCTCCTTCTGCCCCGCACACACCCCCTGCTTTCTGTCATTCTTTCATCTTACTTATTTAGTTAGGTACTCCATATTTGGTTATATCAGAAAAGATAAAAGAAATAAGAAAAGTGTAATATGGTTCTACAAAAGAGTTAAAATGAGGAATCCGCGGTATTTATTTTGATATCCTAACATATCAAAATAGAGTTAAATTCAAATTAAATCACTCTTCTAACAAGCTAGCATTTATTTTGATATGTTGCCAGGTCAGCAGATGTGTATTTAGGAGGCTGCAGATGATGATGGAATCCACGGTGCAACAGAAAATGACCCACAAGATGATCTCTCCTTCACCGCAAAGCTAACCTCCACCATACCACTGACCCGCGCCACAAGTACAACAAGAAGCCCAGCCCCAACCACCCCACCTCCTCCCTCCCTCTGCTAGCCCACATGTCCTTCGATTTTTGCCTTGAGAGAACTGTTTATTAAGTTAGTAGCTAAATTTATGTTAATGCTTTGCTGATTTTGGTAATAAATTTTTTGACTGGTTGCATAAATTAACATCTACAAGTAATTAAGATCAATAAAATTGTGTTTTGATATGTCAATCTATTGAAAACCAAATCCTTAGTTCTTCCTCGGGTACTTTTAATCCTTATTTGATTGTATCTCAATCTTCTTTTTTCGCAATGACAAGTCTAATATTCTTAACATTAGTTCTTTATTTTCATTTCAATGGAAGCCATATCTTTGCACTATTACGATCTTTTTTCCATTTTCAGAGACAACACAATGCTTTTTGGGTTGAGTTGCAAGGATGGTAATAACCCATACTTAAAAAAATGAGAAATTGCATTAAATATCTAGAGTGGAAAAAGATACAAAGCTGCATGCAGACCATGAGAAAATGGACCATAAACAGGTCGATGGTAAAGAAAACAAGACCCAGTCACCAGGTAAACATTGTCTAGGCTCTATTGTGTTTTTGCCTCGATAAAATGTTCCACATGGTTAAAGGGAGCCGAGTTATTTCATGTCAAAGAGAATGACATCAACAGATTTGAATGGCCTCCTACATTTGAAATAATGACATGGTTAACAACCCAGAATTCATCACAACTGACTTTCCATTCTTCCCATCTGATCAAATTTCAAGGGCACTATAACTTATGCTCGCAAGACTCATTTTCACATACCAAAAAGGTAGCAATTTGAGTAGCAAGGAAGAAACAAAGCACCGTCTTCTACTGCCATTGGCTGCCTGAATGGATTCAGTTGTATCTGTACAAGGACCACCAATTGCAAGCCCATCAATAAGAATCCCCAGAAAATTAAAGAAGAGGGAGCAAGCAGCAAGTGCACCTACAGGCAGTCTGAGAGGATGACCAGTTAACGTGCTAATACAAGAACCTGCCAGATAAGCAGCTTCTTCACAGTAATCTGAGAAAATAGCTGGAACATCCATCTCCTTTATTAGATTCTGCAACACTTAAATGGTAAGTAGATTTTCTCACTAATAAAATTCATTACTTCCCTAACCAGCTACTTGGAAGTTAGGGTCAATCTCATATAAGAAAGATGACAGAGGCATTATGAAATAGCGGGTCAAAGGTGAGGGAAACGTACTATAGTTGGTGACCAGCTAGAATAAGCAGCAATACCAGCATTCAAAGCAACAACAAGATGAGGGAAAGAATCCTGTCCGAGTAATAAAGGTCATAGCAAGTAGTAGGTAAGTTGCAAATGCCATAAACTATAATGTGCAATTTTTCAAACAATAGCTTTAACCAGAGGGGAAAAAACACCACAGCCACCCACATGCATACATACAGAGAGAGAGAGAGAGAGAGGGGGGCAGAGAGAGGCGACCTTTACTATTTCCCCATAGCGTTCATGGTATAAGCCTTTATAAAACTGTAAAGTCAGTGCTGCAGTCCCACAATCAGATATTCCACAGCTGCCATTCTCAGTTGAAGATTTGCACATGCAATCAATATCGGTGCAACACGCATAACTGCAAAGGTTGATCTTCTCACCATCCCTAGCCATGCAAATGTGGCAAAAACATGAATAACCATGAAAAGAAAATTGGAAAAAGTTGATCTTCCCACCATCCCTAGCCATGCAAATGTGGCAAAACATGAATAACCATGAAACAGCAAATCACATTCTGTCATTGTACTGATCCAGTGGAGAAGGTTGGGAACTCTAAAAGAATAGATCTGAATTTGGATACAGATAAACTGTTTAGGCTTAACATCAAAGGTTGATCTTCTCACCATCCAGAGCCATGAAAATGTGGCAAAACATGAATGACCATGAAGCAGCACATCGCATTCTATCATTATACTGATCCAGTGGAAAAGGTTGGGAACTCAAAAAGAAGGCTGTGTTCGGATACTGAGAAACTAGTGATACACTTTCTTTCATTTCCTGAATTTTGGAGCGGGATGAAAAATAGGCTTGTTTTCCATCCACATTTTCTCAAATGCTGGTTCCACAGCGATTTCTTCTCTTTCATGGTATCCAAACGCTCATGGTATGCGAGAATCTTGCAATTTCTTACAGTTTCTTGGTCTCCAAATGTAGTGTTTTGAACACGTGGGAAAAACAAAAAGGGCATTTGTACTATCATAAGAAAGATTACAAAGGTATTCCAAACTGCAACAGAAAATCCACATCTCACCTCATAAGATCTCAAAGGACTACAAGAAGACCTGATTCCAAAAATATGGTTACAACTTACAAGAATATATGAAACCATGAAAGTGAATATTTATCACTGGCCCAAGTGAAGAAACAAAGATTGGGAAAACTGTCCTATAAGACTGGATAAAGCTAAGGATCTGAGTGGTATAATGATGGAAAAGAAAACTGATAGAAGTTGTTATCACTCCAGTGCAGGTTTAAAGATGGCTCAAAAGAATGTGGATTAAGATACAGAAGATACAATCCCAGATATAATACAATTGCAGAACAAGAGTTATAATTATTTAACAATTCATATAAATAAATTGGTAAGACTCATGTTAAAGAGCTGTTTTGATATATGTTACTTTCAACCAATGTGGATCTGGTGGACTTAACTAAAGAGCAAGCACAAAACTAGAATTGTGTATGGATGCGTATATGTCAAAACATCTTTTATAAGCATATAAAACTTTAGTGTAAAAAGAACAGTGCAGAGCACTTAAGAACTGAAAACTAGGATATTTCCAAATGCAAAAACACTTCACTTATCTTGGATCAATTATCTTTCAAGAGGCAGATATTAGCAAAGGCTTGGACATATAATTAAAGCTGGATGACTCAAGTGAAGAGAACATTCCAGAGTGTTTTATAACTGACACATTCCCCTTAATATAATAGAAAATCTTTATACAACAAACTTCGACAAGCATAGATGTATGAAGCACACTATCACATTCACAGAAACATCGTGGCTTAAATGAGGATGCTGACGTTGACATATAGACTGACTGTAGGAGTACAGCAATATGAGATAAAATAATTCAGATGAGATGATATCAGCAAGTTAGAAGACCAATGGAGGCACCTCTGAGGAATGAAATGGTGCAACTTGAGGGATATAAAAACATAAGAGGAACATAGAAAAGGATTGAGATGAACTCGGCTATAAATGATAACGCACACTCTAACCCTCTAACCATTTGGTTACTAGAAGCTGCAGAACAGAAGCCATGTTGCCAATCCCAACCATCTGGACAACACCCTAAAACCTAAGGCTCTAGCCATTATGAATGATAAAAGGTATAACTTTATATACACAGCCAACAGAACCAAATCTAGTAAGCAGAATTAAGGGGGGAAAAAATAGGCCATCAGGTAGTCCCCAAGTTAGTATGCTTATGCTATACAGGCCCTTCAGTAAATGACTTGAATGAATAACAAATAATAATAGATTCAACCATTCAACAGGTAGTCCCCTTCTGATATTCTTCTAAGGCCAAAGTTTGTTAGATAAAAATAGATATTTGAGCAAAATAACAATTCTTGAACATCTATTAACTCGAACAATAATCTCCACAAAGTGGACTATTTGTGAGAAAATCAGTTTCCATGACCCTTACAATTTTGCTCCATTCACATACATGTGTCATTCAACAGAATTTAACTAGATCCACCTCAAGTTGAAATAATAGGGTGGGGCATCTTAAATTGAGCATCATGGCTACTGGCCAGGTTGGCTCAGGTTTCAGTTAAGACCCCTGTAGCCTTAGCAAGCATAAATATGATAAATAGTTGAAATAAATATTACTGACTTTGTAGAACTAACCTAAATTGTGGAATTTCTGGTCCAATAAATGTAATATGCACCTCTGAACCAGGAAATAGTGCCAGTAACTCACTGAATACAGCAATTTGAAGAAGCTCTTTTTCAGGCCCTTAGAAAATTTAGATCATGAAGTAACAAAAAAATTAGAGAAACTACTAAAACAAATTGCAAAACAAATATCTTGACTTGCCACTATCAACTATAAAAGCCTGCGAGGTAAAAATTTATTTTCTTCATTAAAATAAAACACAAATCTAAATGGAGAAGTCCTCAGAGTTTTGTAATAGATGTCAACAAACCAAACCAGTTAAGGTTGCTAATTGCTAGTGAACTCAGAACTCCATAAATTATACACAAGCTCAAATATAGGCTTGCGACATAAGTTCAAGCCTGAAGGTAAACTTCTGTAGTGTCACGTACATATAATTCTACCATACCATCAAATGGAGTATAAAAGCCCTTACTCAATAATTTTTAGAGTAAGGAATTAGCAATATCAAAATGGTTCTTTTTTGGGTACACATTGCCATATCCATAAAACTGCTTCTGAACTGATTGCAGAACCACAAGCCCTCAGCTCAGCCTCGGCACAATAAATTCACATCATCAACTTCTGTGGAGTCTTATGGCCTTTTTCTATAGTTCATACTTCATACCTTTTTTTTTTCTTTTTCTTTTTTTTTGGGTTGTTAATACTTTATACTCTTATTCAAAATAAATAAATGATAGTCTCTATTTTGTGTCTATTAACTCGATATTTGATTTTTCTAAATCGCATTACTCAATACTTTTAGTTATCTCAATAATGCCAATGACTTCTCTTGCTATTGATATGGCCAATAAACTCCATCACAAGCATTTCCTCAATTTTTGATTTTAGAATAATAGCCAAAAATAACAACATTAAGAGGACTCAATGAACTTTAAGATGATAACCAACATCACAAAACTTAGAATCCATTGATATCAAGCAATCCCTCAACAAAAATCAAATGCCACTCTTGATTATTTTTCTTGCACCAGTAGTATTTATCTCATTAGGCAGAAGAGAAAATCCACACAGAATTTTCATGATGGTATTTATGTAACACATTCCATATGGTGGTATATACATAAATGTTTCTTATATTATATGCATTACGTAACTTGCATAAATATTTCAGAAAAAACTAAATATAAGAGCCTGCCACTCAGTTTATCCAGTAATAAAGGTTGAAGTCGTCATTGCATAGACAATCTTGTGGGACAAGTCTCACCTGTTTTGGAAAAATTTAAGCCATAACCAATTGATTAACTTGTGAAGCAAAAAATTTTCTTGCATACATTTAAAACAGTTAGTTGATTTTTTTTTAAAGGCAACAATATTCTGTTTCTTCAGCAAGGTGAAGATGTAACCCGTTTTTTTTTCTTTTTTTCTGTCTTGTGCATGTTATACATATCATGCTAACCAATTGTCTGAGTATTGCACCTTAGACTTGGACCCGTCTGGACAGAGTTTGATACATATGGGTCTCAAAATATACTTTAAAAAATGATTTATAGCACTCATGAGACCAAGATTTGAAAAATATTGGACATTATAGTTTAGAGTTTATACCAAGATAGTGTATGTGAACTTTGTTGCAAACTCCAGGAATTAGATTTCTTGAAGCAGCAAGCTGAATCGCATGATATACAGTAAGCGGCTGAAATAAAGCAGATCCATAGTCAGAAAGAAACAATCTGACAGTTCAAAATACACATGAAATTGAAAACTTAACTACAAGATTTGGTAACAACTATAGCCAATAGCTTTAGCAATTCATTAAGCACTCATTTCATATGCAAGCATCGCATGCAATTTAATGCTTTAGTATTATACTTGATGGATGATAAGTTCTTCGAAAACCTTGCTCAATTGTGTGTATCTATTGACGGGTAAACCAATGTACTTAAATAGATATTTAGTTTCTCATATACAAAACCTTTTAGATTATTATGTAAACCCAGCTCAATGTTGATCTCTCTGTTGCAACTCCAGCAAATAAAATACTATCATGGAATGAAACTAATAATACTAGAAGCGTTCTTCATTAATCATGAAAAGAAACGTGAATATAGGGGAAAGAGGGGGGTTTAATTTAGTAATTCTTTTCAGGAAGCTTGACAGTGCTCTCATGGTCATACTGACAAAAAAAATTTGTCATTAGATTACAGGGATTCTGGGAAAGAGTGCATCTTTATAAAGAGATGGCCAATCTTTAAGAAGGCAATTCCAAGTTCTTACAACAAATAAGGCCAAATACTTTCATAGTCCTTCCCATAAAGGTCCTCTAGAAAGTAATTCTGTTTTTGACAATAGCAAAACTCCAAAGCCTATTTAGTACATCCTATGATAACAAGGGATCTTCTTGGACCACTACCCAGTGCCACACCTTTAACATGTTTATGAACTTGAAAGTATATCACTTACCAAGAATAAAATAAACTTCTAGCAATAACTTGCCTCATAAATTTTTACATGTACGTGGAGTGGATGAGCTAATTTGAAACTCACCAAGTCCAAAACAACTGATTTAAGATACATGTTTGGCTCGCAGATGCTCAAACCAGAATTGCTTTAGTTTAGTAAACACAATCAAGAAGATCAGCAGCCCTTGAACAACCATATAATCTGCCAGTGCTTAAATCTATGTTCATTTTAATTTGTTTTTTTTTCCCAACCCACCACCTGTCTCCTTCCTCCCTTTCCTTGTCTTTGACAAAAAAAAATTGAGGAATTAGAAGCCAAGCAGCAGATTGCTTAAAGAAATTGAGAGATTTCTTAGGTTAGGAGTCAAGTTACAACAAAGCCAAGAGATTGAATGATTCCTTGAACAATCATATCATCTGCGGAATACCTAAATCATATGCATGTATACCTGTGTACATCTTTCATGTACTTAGACTACCTAACATTCTTTCAAAAATTTACTAAACAGGTCCTTAATTTACTGAATTAGAATAACTTATTTATCGTTGAGTTGTGTTAAGTCACAATTTATAGAATTGTTCCAGAAGATCATAAGCATTTTTCTGGAGTTATTGAATTAGGTTTCCAATTTGTAGCTTTATCAGATTCAACATGCCACCAAAATCCCTTTGAGTTCAGAGTTTTATGAAACTGAATTAGAAATTTGATTCCAAGTCTCACGAACAACCTGAATGTGTGGCAAGGTTCTTATGGTGTTTGTGCTTGGAAGGCTATTTTCCACATTTATGATGGATTATTTAAATCCCTTTCCAGAATTTTCAGGGAAGAGTTTCTGGCATAATAACTTGTGCAAGGGCACCAATCCTCTCAACTGAAAATACCATACTAAATTGTTCTAACATCCAGTGACTGCAGTAGTGACTATCTATCATTCAATGGGTTTGCAATCACTTGGTTTCCAGCTTTCAGAAGATAACTATTCAATTGGGAGCTGGAATCTTTTGCCTGTTTTCTTCAGTATCTGTAATCTTCTTTGGTTGCAGCACAATGGGATGATCAGAGGAAAAATTGAAAGAGAAGTAATAGCATTTATTTCACTTATTTCAATTCCAAGCTCATTTGAAGCGCCTATGTGCCTTCCCTGGTGGTCCTTTTTAATGCCACCAGTATTATTATATAAAATTTTTTGTTTCAAGGAAGTGAGCAACCTCTAAACAACGTATTATGTATAACAGGAGCAAGAGAAATTCTACAACCATTTTTACACTGCTAGGAAGCATTCCAAAACTTGTATTGTACAATGAATTTTTTTGAAGTCAGAAGAAAAAGATGTTACAAGGAGAAGGGGATAATACAAGTAGAAAACAGAAAGAAAACATACACAGAACAATTGCGAAGAAACAAGTCAACATGCCAAAAAAACAAAACAAAATGGTAGGCTTGCGTAATAGATGGCGCTGTGCCAACATCCACTCTTGGATGAGAGCCCATCATGCAATCCGTAGATCCCAGAATAGAAAGTGAGAATATATTCATCAAGAGAACAGTACCTAGAATATAAAATAGTTGTTATATGTCTTTATTAACTTTGTCATAGTTATATAGTGCACATACAGAGGTAATCAAGCATGGCATTCAGCATCTAAAAGTTATGATATATATGTTAATACCCTTGAACCCCAAAATCATGCTTCAGCGAATATTGCACCTCACATTTGTGTCAAAACTCCAAGAAATCAACACTACCCATAACCATAAAAATGAGTTGAAAAGTTTTATCTTTCTGAAAGCAGAAGCTTTCATACTTTAAAATGTTATGGCATCATAAAAGCTGTCGGTGATTTAGAAAAATAAATAAATTATCTATTTAGCCAGCACAACAAGAAATAAAGAATCATAAGCATAAATAATAATTTACATGCTAAAATCATGACGTAAAATCCAAGTCCTGACTAATAAAAAACAAATCCTACCCAATGAAGGAGTAAAGAAACAGTGGAATGAAGAGGGATAGACCTCCATTCATAGTAGTCTTCCCAATTGCTCAACCACCTGGATACTGGATGCATTGGATCTGCATGTTTATTTGTAAGCAACCAACGAAGCATCAAGTGTTGAAAGGCGGAAAAGATAATAGGAATAAGAAGCATGGGGAGCAAAAAGAAGTACCATGACATGGACACAAAACGCTCGAAAGATTCCAATTATCATTCATCCTGCCAACATCATAAACGATGTAAATACACACACACAAGGACACGCATGCATACATATACATACCTTTGTTCCTTTGATTACCAAAACATTATCCCTTTTCCTTAATTCATATTGTGCAGTTAGGTAGTTATATTAATGGATGATTTTAACCAACACGGATAGTGCATATAAATATTTTATGACATGTGAATGCAGTTGTCATTACAGTTTTTAAACATTATCAATCTTATTGACCATCTAATGATCCACGGTGATTTAAAAAAAAAAAACATACGTAGAAATAAATCAGATAAAAAAACATGTTCCATTTCTAACTTTTAAGGTTTTATAGTTGACAAATTTTAAAAATTATTTTGAGATATAATTTCAAAATTCTGACTAGATCATGTAATAAACCTCTAACAATCCATCATTCAACCCCGTGCACGTTATTTCACAATATCTTTATACAGTAATATTACTACCATCGGGCAACATGCTCCGCTGAAATCTATTACCAATCCATCACAACATCAAATTGTGAACCAAAAATTCCACACATTCTTTACCCTAATTGTATCAGAATATTAGAAATAAGATACTCTTATTGATACTAAAAGTATTGGCATGAACTGTTCTCATTCAAGCCATGTCAAGGATCCTTCTACCCACATTAATATGCAAGGAATGGATAAGAACAGAGCACATGTATTTCATCTTTAGGGAACGAGACAAAACGTTGAAAACCTGAAAAAATCAGAAGATGCAACCGATGCTCCACAACGACATTCATACTTCCACATTCCAACTCGATGAAGGCCTCTCTTCGCTAAGAAAGAACAACGACTCTGTCGCTTTTCGCAAATCTACTAAGGAAACACAAAGAGAATCACGGAAATCATGATTTGAGTCCAAGAGGGTAAATCTAGAATACATATAGAGTGATTACCCATAAACCAAACGACCAGAAACCTGGAGTGTAGCCTCCTGAACGAACGTGAATGGGAAATCATGCAGGACATCTGCACGCCTCATCTGTTGCTCCAATCTTTTACATTCGTCTTTGTGATCACTCCAGTGTAAAACCTGGTGAAAAACGTTTTAACAAATTTAAAAGCTCCCGTTCAGATTATTATATATCATTAGCAACAAAAAAGAACTAGGGTTTCATTCAAAAACCAGAAAGCTCCATTAAAGCACAAAAATAAACCTTCACAATTAAGAGTGAGAATGAGAAATAACTCCGACTTGAACATGAAGAGCTAACAAAAATAAAAAAGATGAATAGCGAAGAATCCACGAACAGGTAAATAGAGACCTGATGAGAAATTGAGCAATAAGCGACCGCACCGCAGCTACCACAACGTCTTGTGGCCGGACCACTGCAGCTCGTTCCCCGTCCCCTCGCGGCACACTCCATTTTCCCACACCTCTCTAATGCGAAGCCGACGACAAGAACAAGAACTATCTACTTATGACTGTCAGGGAGAGTCATGAACCCGCCAATATCATCTAATCACGTGAAGCCAAGTGGAAAATGAATGGGTCCGGTGTATTTATTTTGCAGAACCGAAGAGCATAAAATGTTCAATTTTAATGGGTTTGGGTTTCGATTATACTTGGGAAAAATTTCTCTTTCTATTTTTTATATCTCTAATTTTTTATTGTTCAACTTTTATATATATGATATGATTTTAATTAGGGATGGCAACGGTTCCTTTAAAACCGTCGAACCCAACCAAGACAACTATGGTCAGTTTCGCATGGTCTTTAATCGGTTTTATATATAATATAAAACTGATTTGGTTTTAGTTCAGTTTCGGTTTTGTAGTATATGGTATTCGGTTCGATTTGGGTTTCTTTCGAAATTGAGCCATTGCCATCCCTATCTTTAATTTCTAGTTTGTTAGTCTCCAACTTTTCATATAATTTCAACTTTACAATAGATGAAATATGAGCCCACATCTTCTCCTACGCCCCTTTTCCTACAAAATTACAGCGCCAATAATTTAACGCCACGTGTACACACAAAAAGTTTTGGAAACTTATGGATTTTAATTCTCCGTTTCCGTTAATTTCAAACCAACCTTTTGACTAACTCTCCTCGAGTTAGTCAAAACCCAATTCACGAGTCTCTGAACAAGAATCACATCAACAATCATTGGTTCTGGATTGCTCTAGTGCTAGAGATTGACTTTCTCCAAGGCTGCAGAGCAATCTCGAAGTGCCAAGTTAAACAATTTATCCCTAGGCCTGATATTCGAAGAGGAAGACGAGGAAGAAGAAGGGGATGACACTGTCTGCTCCCCATTGTAATTCCGTGACGACACAAAAGGACACCTCGACTCGAGTATTATGTGCAAGCTTTTCGTGAAAAATTCAATGATAATTTGCTCTGTCTACGCCGGTTCTAAATGGGTAATATACAAAATCATAAAAAAGCAGAGACTCACTGTACTGATCCTCTCGCCTGGACTGAAATCAGAGTCAATAAGAGAAGCCGTTTGATTTGCAGGCCAATTGATCTCAAAGCTAGAAGAACCCTAGACGAGCACGAACATCTGGAATCGACGAGGAATAAAGCAGATGAAGACGGAGACTTAACAAAGAGACAGAGAACTGCCGCGTCCTTAACAAAGAGAGAGAGAAAGACAACAGCACCAAACGATGCAAGTTTCCAAAACTTTTTGTGTGAACACGTGGCTTTAAATTATTGGCGCTGTAATTTTGTAAGAGAGGGGGCATAGGAGAATATGTGGGCTCATGAAATATAGGCAAAAGGTATTCCCATTTGCATCAGTTGGTTTAACACTTTAATTGCTTCATGACACGTGCACTACATAAATTTCTCCGTTAATAAGTAAACATTACATAAGTTACTTGGGCAATAGTTTAATCAACAAAGACCCCATTAATGTACGTGTTACATGGGCTCCATTGCATGCAATTGTGGCAAAGAAATTCTCTTTTGCAAATTGTATGTTATTTAGATTTTTCTAATTTCCCTTTTACGGATTGATAGTACGATAAAGGATATTTTTGAAAAGGTTTACGATTAATATATATACATTGATGTGACATTTTTCATAATAAAAATTTTACCCTACACAGTGAACATAAAAACATTACCGAACCACTTAAATCTTACATGTTCTTATTATTCTTCTTTATTTTCTTTGCTATTCACATTGCAAGATTCTCAACAGCTTTACCTGTTTCAAGTTTCAGCATTAACTCCAAGCTCTATATTTCCTTAAAATACAGGCAATTCTTTTACTCCAAAAGATGATATGGGATAGAAATCAAAAAGACTGAAACCTTAAAGCATCAAATAGCCATGAACGATATCAAAACAAAGGAGAAAGGGTTCTAATTTTTTTTCAATGTCAAAAATTTACCTAACTATGAATTAGAGGAAACTCATCTTTTAAGAGAATCCAAATTGTGAAATAAAGGAGAAAGAAAATTTTTTTACTGTTTCGGGGGTCAAATTTTATATAACTAAAATAGAGGATGGCCATTGACTTGGTGCACAGGATAAATGCATCCACAAAGGGCCATCACTTGAAAAAGGATAAAAAAAAAAAGGAAATGAAATTTCATTCTACATGTGTCACATGGTTATTGTGAAAGTTTTGAGAGGCAGATTATGAAATTTGTTGCAACGGCTTCTTTCCTGCAATTTCAACATACCATGACTTCCACGCTTCCATGTAATGCGCAAAGAGGTCACTCAAAGCTGCAAAAGCATTCACAGAACTCATCTTCTATTAGTTTCTTTGCTGCAGCAGCTAACAGAAAATAGAGTAGAAAAGATACAAGTAAATTGCAGGTGAAGTGAGCATGACCTAACTATGCATCAAGACGGGCATTTCATTGATGGGCCATTTCTAAAATTCCTGGCCTGAAAATAACAGAAACAAGGATCTAAACTGGTTAAACTAGACCTAATTTTAAAAGCAAATGGGTAACTCACAAACGGGAAAGCTTAAATGCCAGACCAGCAATGATTGCAAGTTGATGAATGCAGATCCATGAATTCAGGGTTAAAGGCATATCTTTTAAGGTTTGAGACTAAATGTTTTTGACTGCTAATCATAAAAGGCTTAGGATAAGACATTCTAGACGCTGCTTCTACCCCTCTCTACTAATTCAATTCTTTAATTTGTTTTGACCACAAGATAAAAAACCCCATATAAACCAGAGTTTTGTGTTCAAGTTATGTTCAAGCAGAGAAAAGAAACGTTTAGGATAATCTGCCCACGAGTCTGCTGCAGCATTGCATCAGTCCAATTTACTACCCAGACCAAGTCATGCATAAAGAGTAAAGGGGCCATACTCAAGGCTGTGGCCAGACCCACTGGACACCATGGCCACCCAGAAGACCAGGGACCAATTATTTTGATAAATTGTTCATAATCCTTTCAGATATTTGTACTTTCCAAAGAACCGGCACCAAGTCTTCCTCATGGCTACATAATCCAATGTTGTGCCAGGCCATCAGCCACAGCCTTTAACAGGCAAAAAGAACAAAATACAGGTCATAATGTGTCAGAATTACATCAAAGCAATTTTATTATCCTACATTCAACATTTGATGACATGCATGACGAACATAAGAAAGTACCTTGGTTGTGATACTGAGGACGATAAGTAGAAGCCAGACTCTCCCAGTCCTTAACCCTTTTCACATTGTTCAATCCATTGTCACCGGCTTCAGGTGGAACGACAGGAGTAAAAGGGCCAAACTCAAAACCCTTTGTGCTACGTTTGGCATGCTGATCAAACTGGCAACGCTGATGTTCATTTGGCAAGTCCTCACTTTTCTTCTGCATTTGCATCTTTGTCTTTGGGTTTTCCTTCTCATAAATCAAAGAATCCAACCTATTCCTCTTACAGGTCGTGTTTGTAATCTCAGTTCCGAATGCTCTTTTCTTGGAATTGTTTTGGATCTGAACGATCCCAGACCCTTTATCTGATTTGCCTTTCAATCCCAACCATCTGAATGCTGGTTTTCTGCTATATGTGTGATGGGTCTGCATTTCAATCACATGGACTATTACATTTCTGATGAAATTTTACAGATTCAATTTTCTGTACATTTTGATTGGTATTCCGAGGAAAAGTTTACCTTCTCAATAAGATTCAGGGAAGACAATACATTTGCAATATCATATAGTCGTCTAACTTTAGCTGCAGAGTTATCTTATGAAGAGAGTGTCAATTATATATTAGCAAATCTTTCATTATTTGCTCAGATAATAATTCAGAGGATTGAGGGAATATTACTTACTTCTCATTGTTGACAAATTGTGGGCATCCCCGAGTAATATCCTTGCAGCATCGTCAAGAGAGATCAAATTCGTCTAAAAGAAAAAATGCAGCTTAAATCAATCAAAGAAAAGAAGATTTACAATGAATCAGTACCAGAAAAGTAATTTAGAAGTCTTAGCATACATTTGAGCACAGGAAGAGTTTGACAAAATTCTGTGTAAGAAGTCCAAGAGATTTCTCTCTTCTGTTGTCTGTGCAAAAAACATTGAAGGCAAACACGTCAAAACTGATCAGAATCGAAAAAGGGGTCAGGCAGAATAGCCCAAATCTTCATATGGTTAGGTTAAGTCTATAATCGCTGTTTAAGATCACAAATAAATCAGAGAATAATCCATGATTAAAATTATTCTGCTTCACACAATCAAGTTGAAAACTGGGAAAATTACCAGCTTTAGATGATGCTGAAGGTTTAAGAACAGAGCTGGAGCTTGATCTTTCTTGTCCACTAGTGGAATCTGGTTCATAGGATTTCTCACCTTCATTTGTATCCGATAACTAAAAAAAGGGTGAAACATACTTATAAACAGAAAAATTAGAAGAAATGTAAGGAACCAACAGGTGAAGACAGTTAGACCTATCTACACTACCTTTTCATCATCGCAGCAGTTGAAATGGTTGACAAAATTTTCCTTCAACGCCTCCTCCTATTAAATGATTGAAGAAATAAATTAAGGGCAAAACCCGAACACACACACACAAAATAAAAGTTAAAACAAATTCTCGACTCCATAATCCCTTTTTGGAAATTAGAAACAAGCCACGCCAGTTGATTACCTTAAGCTCCTTTAGAGCCTGAGGAATAGATCCAAATCCTTTCCAAGAGTAACAATTTTTTGCTTTCCTTGCCAGAACCTGGACAGATCAATCGTCTAAAAAGCTAGGTCAACTGCTCCATACATTGCAGACCCGAAATGAAAAGGGGAAACAGTGAAACATCTTACACCAACGCTCTCCAGCACATTCACGATGTCATAGATCCTTCGTCGCTCAACTCCTGCAACTTCAAAGAAATACGATTGGCACAAATACTAGCAAATAACTAAGAAAAAACATTCGGAGATTATAAAAGAGATCAGCACCTAATCTTGTCGCAGCATCATCAAGGCCAATGGACTCAACACCGTCTCGATTGTACAAGCTCAAGAAACTGCATGAAACTAACATCATCAAATGACAATTCATAAAACGCCAAATAAAAATCCAAAAATAAATAAATAAATTTCAGCCCAAAAAAAATAATAAAAAAGAGATAAGAGGGGATGGGCGGGAAGATCACTTGGAGCAGAGAAGGCCGAGGGACTTCTGTTTCCTGCTGTAGTTAGGATCCTTGGCTTGGGATTCTTGAGAGGAGGGGAAGACCGGCATTCTCCACAGATTCCGCAACAATCTGACTCTTTGATCTAATGAGTTCTTTCTCCGTAGATCTTCTTAGCGCGTAATGGATCTGGTACCGACAGATCCTTCGCTAGTTTCTTCGTTGGTGTTCTCTGCGCAGGAGGTCGAACTTATAGGTTTTTTCTTTTCTGCTTAATACGGTTGAAATAATGAGAAAACGGAGGGAAGGAGTGAGACAGATCTGGAAATTTGAGAAGAGGGAAGAGGAAACTGGTGGCGACCGTTAAAAGTTGGGGGATGCGCTGCGGTGGTCCCTTGGCGGGTTTGAAATTTCAAAAACCGCTTCGGCTCCGAGCCTCGGTGCCTATGTTTTAAGCAGGACGCGGGAATTCAATTTGGACTCTGCACTCATCCAATCTAGTGCTCTTGATTAGGGGTATCGTTGGTAATTTGACACTAGTTGACTGCAAGTTGCCAGAATAATGAAATTACGAAATTAGCCCTGGATCTGTAGGGAAGGCGCGGGGGCAGCTATAGCCTTCTCGTAGACATTCTTTATTCTTATATAGGAGAGCTTTTCGAAGGGCTCTGCCCTGCCGCCACCTCAAAATCACATGTTTCTAAGGTTTTAAGTTTCGGTGGCACGCCCAGGGCACCGAACGGCATTTCGGCGGCACGCCACCGCGCCCAGGGCACCGAACGGCATTTCGGCGGCACGCCGCTCCGTTTCGCTAAAAAAATTTTTAAAAAAATTACATTTTTCGTCCGTTTCGGTCGGCACGCCGACCGTTTCGCTCGAAATTTCGGTCCGTTTCGCCAACGATACAAATTAACGATTTCCCCCAGCGAAACGCATCGCTGGGGGCAAAAAACCGAAATTTCGGCGGCACGCCGAAACTGTAAACCTTGCATGTTTCTTGCCGTTTGAGACTTTGAGTAGGGACGGGGGTCGAGACACAGAATGCTGCACGTGACTTCTTGAAATTCTCAATTTTTTATACGAGGGTAATTTTGCCAAAAAATAATTCAAATTTTAATATTATCTATATATATATATATATCGCAAGGTATCCTTGGAATCACGTCAATCAAATATATGAAACTTTTCAAAATAGCCCTTACACATCATTGTAAAATAATAAAAACTATCTCAATTTTTTTAAAACTTAGTTACAAAACTATTCTTTCTCTTGTTTACTACTTTCTTCGTACGTGCAATACTGTACGTGCATCAGACTAATATGCACATAAAAGGACATCAAGCTTCAAGATTTTGACATTGTCTATGATTTAGATTGTTTCTTTTGCCATCTCTTTTGGTGAGTTCTTCAAATGTCAATTTTCTTCTCAACCATGGTTTATAATATTTGGATGGAAAATTCAATACAAAGAGAGACATCTAGAGGATATGATAAACATGATATAAACAAAGATATCTTTAAGGTTTAGCCAAAATTCAGGCATCATTTTAGGAACTGTCATGGTTGACTTGTGTTAGTGTGCTATATACTGCTATATTGACTTAATAAGAAGTTGTTGTGCCCTAGGCTCATATCTTGCCGACCCAATTAACATGCATTTATTAAGTATACAGTATAGATATATAATAAATAAAAGTTACGTCATTATCAAGGTAATGTTTATATGTTATGAAAAACGGTTGTGTTCAAACTCCCTGCATGGAATACATGTATTATGAGATATTTGGAGTGAGATATACCTCTAATTAATACATGTGTTACGAGATATTTGCTAGGTTTTGAAGCCACGAGGGTTTTGAAGCCCTACAGGGTCAAGGGTTTTGAAGCATCATGAGGATTTCGAAGCGTTGGCAACCGGCGAGAGGAAAGAGAGGGTTTTGAAGTGCTGCAACCAGCTACTCCATCCGAGATTGAGATTGAATTTGTAGCGGTTTCCCATTTACTTCCCTTCCTTCTGTCATTTATGCGGTATGGAAGACAGCTTCCCCTTCAATGGGATTTTCAGTCCACCTCCGCGTGGACCTCTTTGTCAGGCAGTCTCAATGTTTACCATCAGTGATTGTGGCTCCGGCCCTCAACTTGAATCTTTTCATATTTGCAGGAACAGATGTTGCGATGGTCGGTAGGGATTATGAGTCAATTCCTTAGCATCAATTTTGTATTTTTTTTTTCATCTGGCTATGGCCTTAGATATTGTACTTTAATTCTATTTTTAATGAAATTGCATAGCCCACGTTATTACCAAAAAAAAAAAGAAAGGAAAATACCTCTAAATTATTTACAGGGATAATTATGGTGCAGTAAAGGGAAAAATTTTTTAACCAAAAAGCCATATTGATCTCCGTGGTAACCCAGGCAAGGCGGCATGTGGGATCATCTACAGAGGACCTGATGGGGAGTTTATGGCGGCAATTGTTCACACTCGAGGTACTACTTGAGCAATGATGGCGGAAGTGCATGGTCTTCTTGAAGGCATAAAACTGACCAGATCGTTAAACTTAAAGTGAAGTTGAGTTTGAGACTAATTCAGCCAGCATACCAAGCTTCATGAAAGTGAACTGCTCAGACGTTCCGTGGACTATGTCAAACATTCTAGAGGAAGCAAAACTCCTTACTAGACAATTCAACTTTTTCTCCATCACCCACATCTTTTGGGAAGCTAATAGTGTTGCAGATTATGCCTTGGATGAATACTCATGTTTGTGGCTTTACAAGCCTCCTCCTTTTTTGTCCACCTTCCTTAGCTCGTGCCATATGGGAGGGTCTCATGTAACATCCATCGGAAAAGTAAATTTTAGCATCACCTTACCAAAGAAAAAAAGATCTCCGTCTCCAATTTTTATAAAAAATAAAGAATAAAAAATTATTTACAGTAGAAAAAAAAAACAAAAAATTATTTTTCTCTATTTGTCCGGGGGTTTAAAGTCATTTACGTTTGATCTGGGGCTTCGAAAGCAAAAGTGGGGGGAGCATACCGTGAGAGAGAAGGGGATTAATGGGTTCAAAAGAGAGTTGCAGAAGCGAACTACGAACTGCAATCCGCCATCTCAGCGATCGTTGTCTATACTCCGCTTCCAAATGGTACCAGAAGACATAAACCCTAGCATGACTATACTTCTCTTCACTTGTCGTTTGTCACCACTAGTAACATCCATTTTATAATGGTCTTCTTTTCATTTTGAAATTCCCTTTTCCGATCCCATTTGCCCCCTTCTGTAGATTTCTTGAATTGTTTGGTTTAAGTATACGTTCTTTCACCGTTTATGCGCCTCTGATTTGATCGCTGTTTGTAGGGCAGCAGAGCAGTTGGTCGGAATCGAACAAGACCCAGCAAAGTTCACGCCTTCACACACCAGATTCCAGCGCGGAAGCTCCAGCATTCGCCGGAGATTCCGCACAAACGAGATCCCTTCAACGCCGACTGCGGGTGTCTCGTACGTGACCACCCCAGTTCCCGAGGACGATGACATTGTCGATAATGACTTCTACCTTCTAGCCAAGTCATACTTTGATTGTCGGGAGTATCGAAGGGCCGCTCATGCTCTCCGGGACCAGACTGGAAAGAAAGCAGTTTTCTTGCGCTGTTATGCACTTTATCTGGTTTGATTCGATCTCAACTTCAATCACCTTGTTATTTGTTTTTTTTCCCTTCTACTCTTTAATTTGCTACATTTATTTCTTTTTATGGAGATATGATAATGCCAAACCTGATATCAATTACTCGGATTATTCTCGATAATTTTGTTTTTTTGAATATATCACACACAGTTTTTTCTTTTAAGATTCTATTTTAAACATTTTGTCCATTCATGTTCACCAAAGCGAGTGATTTGTTAACCACTCAAACTCGTCTATAACCAAATTCAATGTTTTTGTATGTGATGAAATTACATTCTGATGTCATTTGTGAGGTACATCGGCATGGATTTTTCTAGGTGCTTGCATTGCTGAATTTAAATATCAGGTTAGTGTATACATTTAGGATATTAATATGCTCTATCATAGTCTTTTTGCGTTGCTCTTTTGGTGTTTCTTGCTCTTGTTTGGACATATTATCCTTCCTTGCTGCAAAAAGGGGTAGTTTGGCCTGTGTGATGATTGGTGCACATACTTATATCCTGTCATGGAAGGGGACATGTCCGTATTTTTAGATACAGTTCCATTTTCAGCATAAATTTTTACAGGAGATCAGCTGAGTGCAAGATAAATGTGGAAAGTTCTTATCATCCTTAATTGAGCTAGATTCAGATGTCAAAAATAGCAATTCAAGGTTAATGAAACAAATCTACGGTTACTCAAATACTATGGATTGAAATCCAAAGGCCAGCCTGACAAGCTGGTCAGCCAAGCAAAGTGCTTAACCATGAGGCTCAAGGAAAAACCTCAGAATCAGAAAAATAACAACCACAACTATGCTAGAAAAATAACTATAAGATCTCCTTAACCAACTACTCCCCAGAAGGCCATCCCAAGAGGAGTGATTTCCCTCTGTGCACCTCTCTTGGCAAGGATATCTTACATCTTGTTAGCTAACTTAGGCACATGGTAGAATGAGATGTTTATCCCATATGTCAAGGAGCTAATATAACAAAATCTATGTGCCAATCTATCCCATGAATTATAAACTAATTGCAAAAACAGTTACTATCAATAGTAAGCATGATCACGTGTGACCATGTTTGGAGAATTTATTCGTATTGTGTCCTGCTAACAGTGAATGGAGTTTAAATGACACAATAAAGGGAAGGATTTGATTTATGTCATTGTTAATTTGTTACAACCTTGATTTTTTTTTTTTTCATAAATCTCTTGTGAATATTTGCTTGTCTTTTCTCCCCCTCCCCCATAACCAACCCTGACCAACACCACCGCCCCCCCCCCCCCCCCCCCCCCCCCCCCCCCCCCCTCCAAACCAACACGCACATAGCACATATGCACACGGAGAAGCACTGACTTAGTTTTCCGTCATATCCTATTTGTTGTTAGACTGTAGAGATGGCAAAATATAATAGAATCAGTTCATACATATCATCATTGCAACCTGAGCGTTATTTGCTTTATTTTCTTTGCAGTTGCTCGTTTGACTTGTTCTCACCTTTCCTCTGATGTACCGCATAAATCCAGGAAACAGAGACTCCATCTCAATCAAACCAATCTCTCTTAACAAACAATCAGACAATGCTTCACCAGTTTTTAATTAGTCCTCTGTATTAAGAACACCTGCAAAACCAGTAGGCCATATTGCTCTCATCTGGTCATTAGAAAAACTTAAACACATAGACAGTATTGCATCCAGGGTTGACCATCAATACATGGAAGCTCCTGACTTTAGTATTACCTAACCAATATTCCTAATAAATGGGTTGTCTCAATTAAGATGTGATATTGGAGATTTTTCTTTAGAAGAGAATCTATATGCGCTCCATATAGTAGCAATGAAGTATTTTGTCCTTGGAGCTTAGGTACTAATTTTGATAGTTTAAGTGAGTATAGCATTTTTCAGTAAAAAAAAACATGCACCCAGAAAATGTGAAAACAAGATGGGGTTTTTGGTAGGCATTTAGAGCTTGGCCTCGTCAGGTTTGACTTGGCTACATTCTGAAGGAGCTAGCTAGATTTTATTCTCTTGTTTACTTAGAGAACAATGTTGCAAACTGGGAAAATCTTATAGAAACCATGCATTAGCAGATAAATCCTCAAAATAATGTGAAATAGATAAATTTCTTGTTATATTATGTTTTGTATTTTTCGTTTACTTTTCTAAGCCTCAAATTTATGTGAGATATTGAAAGGAAGTCACATCTCAGCCTATATGGTGGAGAAAGGAAAACTTGCATCTTTAGACCCTTGTTTGGGATTCATTTTGGAAGAGGAACTTATTTTCAAGAACCAGTTCCTTTATCTCATTTAGAAAAATAGTTTAAGAAGTTTTGTGAGTATGTTTGGTTAATACAGAACCCAAGAAGTTGTACCCAATAGACATTTTGGTCAACATGTAAATGCAACGAATTGTGCTCAAATTTAACATATTTAAATGTAGATCCAAATGGTGGCCAAATATCTTAACAAAATTATGGGCAATCCAACTAAAGAATTACATGGATTTTTTTAATTGGTGAAGCTGCCATCAATTGAATGCCTCAGAATCGCTCTGCTTCAACGCTTCATGCTGGCATTGCTTGTAAAGCTCATTCATAGAATTTTAGTATATTAATACAAGTATGTTTGTTCTAAAATGAATGCTATAAGACATCACATTTATATGATCTGATAACACTGCTATTTATCGAAAGTTTCATACTTTTTTTCACCTTTTTATTTCTCAATGAAGGCTGGTGAAAAGCGGAAAGAAGAAGAGATGATAGAACTTGAAGGGCCCTTGGGCAAGAGTGATGCTGTGAACCAAGAACTGGTTTCCCTTGAAAGGGAGTTATCAACAAACTGTAAGAATGGCACCATTGATTCCTTTGGGCTGTATTTGAATGGGCTTATCTTGAGGGAGAAAGGCCGTGATGATCTTGCTCGAACAGCCCTTGTGGAGTCTGTGAATAGCTACCCTTGGAACTGGAGTGCCTGGTCAGAGCTGCAGTACCTGTGCACAACCGTTGATATCTTAAATAGCCTTAATCTCAAGAATCATTGGATGAAAGACTTCTTTCTTGCCAGTGCGTACCAGGAACTCAGGATGCATAATGAATCCTTAGCAAAATACGAATATCTACAAGGGACTTTCTGTTTCAGCAACTATGTCCAGGCTCAGATTGCCAAAGCACAATACAGTTTAAGGGAATTTGAGCAAGTTGAAGTGATCTTTGAAGAACTTCTAAGAAATGATCCTTACAGAGTGGAGGACATGGATATGTACTCAAATGTCCTCTATGCAAAGGAGTGTTTTGCTGCACTAAGTTACCTTGCCCACAGAGTATTCTTGACAGATAAATATCGGCCTGAGTCTTGTTGCATTATTGGTAATTACTACAGTTTGAAAGGGCAGCATGAGAAGTCTGTTATGTATTTTAGGAGGGCACTCAAACTGAATAAGAAATATTTATCAGCTTGGACTCTGATGGGTCATGAGTATGTTGAAATGAAGAACACCCCGGCAGCTATTGATGCCTATCGGCGGGCAGTAGATATAAATCCCTGTGATTATCGAGCCTGGTATGGCTTGGGGCAAGCCTATGAGATGATGTGCATGCCATTCTATGCATTACATTATTTCCGAAAAGCAGTATATTTGCAGCCAAATGACTCCCGGTTGTGGATTGCCATGGCCCAATGTTATGAAACTGAAGAGCTTCATATGATGGAGGAGGCGATAAAGTGTTATAGAAGGGCAGCAAATTGTAATGACAGAGAAGCTATTGCATTGCAGCGGTTGGCAAAGCTGCATAGCGAGCTTGGGCGTTCTGAAGAGGCAGCATTTTATTATAAGAAGGATTTGGAAAGGATGGAAGCAGAAGAGAGGGAAGGGCCAAACATGGTTGAAGCTCTACTTTTTCTTGCTACACACTGTAAAGCTGAGAAGAGATTTGAGGAAGCAGAGGTTTACTGTACCCGGCTATTGGATTATACAGGCCCAGTGAGCACTTCATCATTTCATTATTTGTTTATCATTTATACGGCTACTAGGTTTCGAAGCACATTTGAACATTTTTAGTCAGCTATATTAACTTGCCCTTTCCATGCATATCGATGTTTGCAGGAGAAGGAAAAAGCAAAGAGTCTCCTACGGGGAATGGGAATGGCGCTGTCTGGTTACCCTTCAATGGATGTTGAACATTTTCCACCATAAAATATCAACCCATTATGGAAGCGGTTTCCCCAAATTTTGGCTTTCAAACCTTGTGCCCGTTACAACTGTCAAATCTAGTCCTCACATGCCAGAGAGCAAATTCTGAAATATCATGTGGTGGAAGATGATCGCTTGATTAAGAATTCAATCCTAAGCATAGAGAGGACCATTGATGTATATGAAGTTTAGGTGTCGGTAAGCTTCAAAATTGGATTCTTGTGAATTATCCCATATTTTGAAAGAGTTAATGTAACATTAGAACATGAAAATCCTGGCAGAATCCTTTGAAGATTGATACTTCAATTGCTTGGTGATTCATAGTTGATGAATGATTAGTTGAAATTTTTTTTTATAGTTGATATTTCTTTGCTAATTAGGTTCTTCGCAATTTGTATGTTTTTAGACACCCAACCTGATAATAAAAGCTTCCGAATAATATTCCGGACATTAGTTTGCTTTTATTTGGAATTGCATTGTCACCAAACACTCAAGTCAATCACATTCATTAAGGTGAAATCCGCAATTTTTAAAGCTTCATTCTCGGGTTGATTTTTATAATACCGACAGCTGAACTGCAAACCTTTAATCTCCATTCAAAAATCTCATGGATCTGTGCCGATTTCTTAATTCATTATACCTCTTGGATAATAGACTGGATGTCTTACAGTCAGATTCAGTTGTCTTTAATCAAATTTCAGCCAACATTAGCAAGTTGTGCCTCTATTTTTTTTGGAACTCAATCTGCATCATCAAGTTTCAATATCGTATGGCATTCTCAAGTTTCAATTAACAAGTTAAGCTGCAGAGAAATGATATAAAAATATCAGGAACTGAAACACAAAAAGAAAAAAAAATTTTACTTGCTACCGAGGCACACAATTACTCGGTTCACTTTGATTCAAGTTCCAATTATTATGCACACAATTAAGTTTTGAGTTGAAACCCACCCACAGACATTCAATCTTACAGCTAAAGCCCATATTACAGTCGCAAAGAAAGAACAAGAAGTTTCTGGCTTGACCATCAGAAGAGCTTAAATTGCTTATTAAGGAATAAGCTAGCTTCATTTTGGGTCTGTAAAGAACCTGTTGATGCCTGGCATAATCTCAGGGGATTTGTCGCGGACAAACTTCCTGAGAGAGTGCTCAGCATAATTTTGTCCCTCTTCAAAGTTCTCCAGCACTCCTGCAGCCCTGTTTACCTTGTTCACCCTGTTTTAACATAAAAGAAGAAACCTTCTGTAAGTGGAAAAGCCAGTACCTTTTATAACTAGCATCAACATTTCAACTCTTTTTGTCATTTTAGTACGTTTTTTGTTGTTCCCATCTGGCATTCATAATGCCAGCACGTCGGGAAAAGGCAAACCATAAGAAGCATATGAAAGAAGAAAAACAGTGTTTCTAAAATTGCTACGTTGAACTATTTTGCACAGTCTGTTGAAAAGTTGCATGCAGATAACAGAATTGGTCTCAAAAAAATATCTATAGCTAGAAACTTTGTTGGAAAGCTTGTTACTTGTGCTGCTGAAATTGATGAACACGGGCCTAGAGGAAAGGAACACTCAAACCATTCAGCAGCATCCATACTTGTTCACCTCTTCATGGAAAAGCTGAATCCTACATTTTAACCATGCCATGAACATGTAGAAACCAGAAAATATATTTTTTGACAAGAAAAAAGGCAATTTATATAAATAAGATTAGTACAACGTGAAACCAGAAAATACTGTGGAAGTACAAAGTCGAACATACAGTAGGATCATTTAACAAAGTAAGAATTTGGGCTTCCGCAAGTCATCAAAGATTATATTCTCAATCTATCTTCGGTGTAAGAAGCAAGGAGCCAGTGACTTGAGATGCACTACACTAATTATAGAATATTTCAAACAAACCACGTACCAACTAATATTTTCTAAGGTAATAGGAATATCTATACTATTAGCAAAGAGAATTGGGGGATATTCCCCCAGCCCTCCCTTTTCTTTCCAAGGATTGCTCTTCACAAATGAAACAATTCTCCGCTATAACGCCCCACTACATCTCTCTATTTCTACGTTCAAATTTAAACCCGCTATGACTTTACCGACTTGTTATGTCACATTAACATAACTGAACCATATGGGATTTAAACTCTTGTTCAAGTTGTTTCTAAGCGAGTTTTACGTGATTTGCTACACGCATAGCGCGTGTAGTCCTTTAATCGCGTAGCAAATCATGTGGGTTCACTTAGAAACAAGTTGAGCAAGAATTCAAATCCCATACGATTCGGTTATGCTGATGTGGCATTATAGCGTGTTTAAATTTAAACGTGGGAAGAACGAGCTGTGACAGGGTCGTTATAGCTAGGGATTGTTTTGTTTGTAAAGGGCAATCCTTGGAAAGAAAAGGGAAGGCCAGAATCTGGAAGGATATTCCTCTCAATTCTCTTCAGTAATAGTATTGATAAAATATTTAAGTTATAAATGAAGAATCTATCTATCTATTAGAGAAGGCACATGCACTACTGCATGTAGGTAGTTGATATAGAATTTGTTTAAGTGGTTTTAATTTTTTAAAGGATGGGCATTGGATAGTTACATGATAAGACTGTAATCATTTGAATGGGTAATTATCTATGGATAAAAGATACTTTTAGGGACAAGTGATAATTTGTGATCAATAAAAAGGCTAACCAGAATCCTTAGGGAATATTCCCTATGGTTTGTTTTATGATAGTATAGAGGAGTCACGTACACTATTGCACAGTAGTTGACGTGTAACTCTTGGATTGTAAGTTTTCATCGGTAGTTATTGATAAGATAGAAGGTAGTTTGATCTGAAGATAGGGATAATAGAATCTTTTTAGGGATTTTGAAAGATTATGTATGGTAGTGAAAAAGACATGCTATAATTAGAAGATATTTCCTTAGAGTTGACTTAAATAGTAGTATAGATAGATACTACAGGCACGTACTATACATAAGTAGTAGTTAACGAGACTCTTTAGTATATAATTTTTTACAAGATATGTGCGTAGGGTAATTACTTGATATGAATAATTTGGATAGATTGTTTTGTTTTTTTGGACATATAAATCTTTTTAAGGATTTTGAAAGGGTTTAATGTGACCAAATAAAGAGGTCGGCCAGAATATTCCCTGCTTAAATAATAGTATTTATACTATTATTTAAATGAACATGCCTTTTATTTGGTCACAAAATATCCATAAAAATCCCTAAAAGACTTCTCTATCCAATATAAAAAAACTATTTGCTAAAATGACTCCTATCTTATTATGTAACTATTCCATGTCTATCCCGTTAAAAATTACAACCACTCAAAAAGAAATCACACGTTAACCACCTATCTATGTGCAGTAGTGCACGTGCCTCCTCTAGTAAGTATTAAAAAGGAAGTAGATTGCTATCGTACTATTACGGAACTTTTTTATGGTGGAAATACTATTACGAAATCCCTTTAGGTTGTTTCCACCACTGTTTTAAAAACTCATAATTAACTTGCCCTAAAAATTGGGTAAGTGAAGTTGGGAGTTTATCAATTGGGTCAAATTTTTTAATTCGGTAAATTAATAATTTAAATCTCAAAATGTTGTAAATTGTGCAATGTGAATAGAAATTAAAGAAGAAGAACACGAACACGCAAGATTTAAGTGGTTCGGCAATGTTGGTAAATTAATAATTTAAATCTCAAAATTTTGTGAATTGTGCAACGTGAATAGAAATTAAAGAAGAAGAACACAAGTATGCAAGATTTAAGTGGTTCCAAAATGTACCTATGTCCATTGTGTACGGTAAAAAATTTTACTAAAAAAAAAAATTCAACCAAGGTTACATCATGATATATACAAATCATAAACTCTGTATTTTTTAAATGCCCAAAAAATACCCTTGTATCGTACAACAGGGGGTTTCGTCGCCGACACCCCTAACCCCATTATTCATCGTGGGTCAAACTTGAATGTTAGCTCGAGAAGGGATCTGAGGGGCCTGTGGGCGAAGAATATGAACTAGAATATTCTTGGACCTTAAATATGAACCACTGTTTTCAACATTACCCCGTTTTGGGCTGATTAACCAAGTTTTAGATAAAACCCCCTTAAATTACTATATACTAGGGAAGGCATGTGCACTATGCAGTTAATGTAGAATTTTATAGGTAGTAGGTAGTTCTTGTAAGTTCTTACCCAAAAAAAAAAGGTAGTTCTTGTAAGTTAGAGAAGTCTCTAAAGAATTTTAAAGGATTGTTATTGACTAAGAAAAATTGTCGGCTAGAATTTCGGAATATTCGATAGTTTTCTTAATAATCTACTAAAGGAAGCATGTACACTACAATAAGTATTTAGTAGTTCAAGTAAGACTTCGAATTGTAGGTTTTTACGAAGTGGACATTAGTAGTTATTGATAAGATAAGAGTCAGTTTTCTCTAGGATTTTTAAGGATTTTAGTACTATATATGGCAATGAAAAAGGAAGCTAGAATCTTGGGGAATATTACATAGGATTAGATTACATAATAGCATATACTAGAGGAGTCAAGTGCACTATTGCAAGTAGATAAGTGATTAACGTGTGACCTCTCTTTGGGTGGTCGTAGTTTTTCACGAGATAGGTATCGGATAGTTATATAATAAGATAGGAGTCACTTGAGCAAGTGGTTTTCTATTGAGTAGAGAAGTCTTTTAGGGATTTTCAAAGATATTTAGTGATCAAATAAAAAGTTTGTTCACTTAAATAATAATATAGATATTATTATTTAAATAGGGAATATTCCGATCACAACAAACCCTTTTAAAATCCTTAAAAAGATTCATATATCCAAAAAAAACAAAACCTACCCAAATGCTTCATATCAGGTAATTATTCCACGCGCATATCTTGTAAAAAAACTACTTATTAAAGAGTTTCACATTAACTACTACTTATATATAATACGTACCTCTAGAATTTATCTATACTATTAATAAAAGGAAGATGGGAAAATATTCCTCAAGATTCTGGCATTCTTTTTTTTCCCCAAATATTGCATTCCCTAATTAAAACAATCTGAAACTATACCACCCCACTACTCTTTCCACATTCGAATTTAAACCCCCACTTATATGCGATAACTAAGGGTGAGGATGTACAGTATGCACGTGCCACCACTAGTTACTATTTAAGCCAACTTTGAGGAAATAATTCCTAATTCTAACATGCTTTTTTCACTACCATACATAATTCTTCAAGATCCTTAAAAAGACTCCACTATCCTAGTCTTCAGAGCAAACTACATTCTATCTTATCAATAACTACACCTATAGTCCAAAAGTCCCACGTCAACTACTGAATACGTGCACTAAGCCTCCTATATACTATCACTATGCCTTTTTATTGGTCACAAATTAGAAAATCCCTAAAAGTACCTTTTATCCATCCATCCATTCAAATGATTACAATCTTATCATATAACTACCCAATGCCCATTCATTAAAAAAATAAAACTATTTAAAAAAATTCTATATTAACTAGATGCAGTAATGCACGTGCCTCCTCTAATAGATAAATAGATTTTTCATTTATCACCTAAATATATTATCTATACTATTAGTAAAGAGAATTGGGGATATTCCCCAAGATTCTGACACTCCATTTTCTTTTCAAGGATTGCCCTTCACAAACAAAACAATCTCTAGCTATAACGAATAGTCAAAACATGCTCTTCTCACGTTCAAATGTAAACACTTTGCCAATTTGTTGTGGCATTAGCATAATAGAACCATATGGGATTTAAACTCTTGCTCAAGTTGTTTCTAAGTGGTCCCACGTGATTTGCTATGCGATTAAGGGACTGCACGCTCTATATGCGTAACAAATCACGTAGGGAACTTGTTATGCTGAAATGGAATAACAATTTGGTAAAGTCATTGTAGGTTTAAATTTGAACGTGGGAAGAGCGACCTGTGACAACATCATTATAGATGAGAATTGTTTTGTTTGTGAAAGGCAATCATTAGAAAAAAAAAGAAAGAGCCAGAATTTGGAGAAATATTCTTCCCAATTCTCTTTACTAATTTGCTAGGGGCTGCAAGCGCTACGCGCGCAGACAATGTGAGGCGCACTTAGATAAATAGTTGAGGTAGTTATAACATGTTTAGATTTGAACGTGGGAAAAATAGTAATAGTGTAGTGGGAGATTGTTTTGTTTGGAGAGGGCAATGTTTGAAAAAAAAGGGGGACCACAATCTGGGAAAATATTCCACCCCTTTCTTTATTAATAGTATAGATACTATTAGTAAAGAGAAGAGAGGGGAATATTCTCCCAGATTCTGGTCCCCCTTTTTTTTTCAAATATTGCCCTCCCCAAATAAAACAATCCCTGTTATACCATTACTGTTCTTCCCATATTCAAATTTAAACACATTGTAACTACCCATTTAGAATAACATGATATCTATTACAGCAGGTTGTTTATCTAAGTGGGCCTCACAAATTTGCTATGCGCATAGTGCGTGAAGTCCCCTAATGGTATAGTATAGATAGATAGATGAGAGGGCTGGTAAGGTTAGCTTACCTGAGTTACTTGTATAGGCCTTCCAATTTCCTAGCCCTTTTTAAACAATGGTTTCCACTGTTCGTGGAAAACATTTCTAGAGGTAATTAAAAAAAAACTACTTTCAACTAGAAATTAAACAAAATAAACATAAATATCAATGGTTCCCACTGTTCGTGGAAAACATTTCTAGAAAAAATAAACTACTTTCAACTAGAAATTAAACAAATAAACATAAATATCAGTGGTTTCCACTGTTCGTGGAAAACATTTCTAGAGGTAATTTAAAAAAAACTACTTTCAACCAGAAATTAAACAAAATAAACATAAATAAAGAATGATTTCAGACTCCAAAGATATCCATCATAGAGAAATTAGATAAAATCATGTTAAAGCAACAACCAATTCATCTGCTTCAAATCAAGTGCTTGAAAAAAAAAAAGAGACAAATACAACCACCATTTAAACAGATGGGGACTTACCGAATACAAAACACTTATACATTATTCCCTGTCACTCATAGATGAATCAAACTTGAATCAACCATTTTAATACTCATAATATATGTATTTTCACGCCAAATAGTTTGGATTCTTTTCTGATGCATATAATCAGGTCTTTATCTAGACATAACCCATCGGAACAGACAGAACAGAGCATAATAGAACTGAAATCCGCAATTTTAGTATAATTTCAAGTACATACGAACATAAACATATATGGACGAGTCATGAGTGGATAGGGATATAAAGCTGAGTGTAAGGATAGACCTGACTTCGGGGTTGATGCAGATGTTGCGCACCAACTGGAAGCCACAGATCCCTATAGCAGCCCCGACAGCAGCGAACAGAGGATAAACCTACAAAATCTCAGACACAGTACCAGATCTACCCAAAAATAAGAACCTCAAAGATAGACTCAACGCCTAATCAACGATCATTACAAACCGAAAGAGAAAATCTATTAGAAGGAAGTTGTGATCTGGAGATGTACAGAAAATCGAAATCAAAACTGACGAAGAGGACAAACCTCAGGCCTCAACCAGTGATTCACGGCGGAGGGTGCCATAGGAGGAGAAAGAAAGCGAGAGCGAAGAAGAGAGCGAAAACGGAGGAGTCTCGTTCGGTAAACACGAGGAGTTAAGAGAAGACCTACGCACGTGAATGGGTTATTGTGTCCGTGTTCTATTCGTTCTTGCAATTTAAAGGTCGCAAAACTATTGGCCGGCGGTTTCGGCTTGTAAGGAAGGGTAATGTCCGTTGTTTTGTTTTAAAATGTCCATAATACCCCTGTGCGACCTATGGGATAATTTTAAATTTTAAATAAAGTTAAGGGCATTTTTGGTTTGACGTTAAGTGATATTCGGAATCGTGAACTGTCGTTACAAGTAAAGGCGAGGACTTCCATAGAATTACAAGGCAGCCACCATGCGAAGCAGCGATAGCGGAGGCACATTCATGCTACACGATCGCGGCGTGCTTGCTTGACATGATAAAGCTGTGAAGTCTTCCGTCACTCACTCCGTCCTCTTGTTTATTTTCGTTGCTCGGTTCGTTCGTTGGATGGATGAACATTTGGAATGCTTATGGAATATAAGAATATCCCCTTTTTTTTTAGGTAACTTGAGAGAATCCTCTTAACATATCCATTTGACTTGCAAAAGCTTCCTCAACAAAAATATCCTCGATTTGAGTGTTTATTCAAGGATGCCCACCTGGTCAGCTTAGCCACTATTATGCTAAACCCTTATAAGGGCAGCTTAGGGTTTGCCAACATGGACCTTGTTGCTATCCCTAAAATGATTCCAACATCTAATGGTTGCCTCTTTAAAATTGTGGCAGGAGGAATGTGAATTTTACATACGATTTAATCCCTAATTCTTAATATTTGAAAAAAAAAAATTTTTTTGTGCATCTTATGTTATTACTAAAACTCTCCTCTTGGAAATGAAGCTAAGGACTCCTTTTTGTTTTGTTGGCAATCTTGCTTTGTATCCTTTATTCAAGATTCTGTTCATTTAAATTAATGGATATATATCATATACACTAACTCAATGTGGATACATTAAGTTACATACAATACAACTAGCCAATATAAATTTTATAGCTTATAGGTTGTTCGTTGTTAGGTAGTCATATATAATTACATGAGTGTCCCCCTAAGATCAATAACATAATTGCCACATCTTAAAGAGCATTAAACAACCGAGAAGTACTCAAATTTCTGAGAACGGCTGTAGGGTAGGCATTGGCAAACCTTAAAGACTCTACATAGCTCACAATCCTATTACAGAGGTGAGTCAGATTGACACGATAATAACATAAATAACAAATTCCAACCAAGAAAAGGATTCATAATAAATACAGACTCGGGCCATTTACATCAGCAGAGCACCCCAAAATTATCATTCACGTCAGTAGAGCATCCTAAAACTATAGCTCAATTGAACTATTTTCTCAAATTACCCTCTCAAATCCTCTTCTTGTTTCAAATGATAAATCCAAAGCTCATTTTGAAGAGGCATTCTGCAGTTTCCAATAGCCTTTCTCATTGTTATTCATCAATCATTTATCCAGGCTCCTTAGAAGTTGTGGTGAATGATGCATCAAAGCATAATGCCAACCTTCAGGAATTCTCTTATGTGCTCTCTCTCTTTCTGTGGTTATGGCTTGCTTCTTTCACCTTGACATCAGTTAGCCATAGTGACCTGCACGTTAGACATGCCAAAAGGATGCACAGTGACTAACGTCAGCTTTACTAGCAGTTTTATCATCTATCCATCCATCCACCCACTAGCTTTAAGATTCATTCTGAAGTTTACGAGCTCTATCTCGCCATGAACCTTGCTGCTTTGCTATTACCTACATATTAAGAATTTGAGTTTCAGAATTGTTCCTTGTCATATTTTCAGCTTCAGACAAGATATAAGTTCTTCAAGATGCCAACAGAGAGTTCTTACCTTGTCACTTAGAAGATGTGTGTTAACACCCTCTTTTCTGTCCTTTGGGGCATCTTCCTCCTCCTCTTGTTCCTTACTATTACAGATAGGCGGTGGAGCTGATGGCCCTCCAAATATGGCCTCATCATGAGCAGCCTTGATTTTCTCTTCCCTTCTCGCCTTCAAAATGAACAGTAAGTTGTATCTATAATTCTGAATTCAATGGATGACACAGACTAGTGTGCCCATGTCCAAGAGCATGAATCATCATACAGATTATATGAAGTAAAACCAACAAGTGTATAGTACCTCAACTGCTGTATAACGGAAGCTTTGGCCCACATGCTTGACCAAAATTGCATCATCTTCTGCCGCTGTGAATAGGTAAACAGGAATCATCAGTGTACTAGTTCCCTCTAAAACAATTGGTAAAGCTCCAAAGAGGAAACTCCTGTTAAGCATATATCCACTAGAACAAGAGATAAGCTTGATTTGCAATTAATCAAGAAATCAATAATTTAAATCAAGTTCGCTACTCAAATAAACACAAAACCTGCATCAACATAAAAAAAATTAAGTATGCATCTGCTATAGGCCCTAATCTAATCAGTTGAAATGGTGAGCTGCAGATATTATATGATGAGCAGCACTAGTGAATCTTGTAACCTTTATTATTTTCAGGAAATTCACATAGCACTCTGTTCTGTGGATGAATTTGATTTTTCTTGTCAAGACAATAAGCAGTGAAATCATGACGTATTCACTGTTTACAAATAAATTTAACACTTTCTTGTTTATAACTTTGCAAAATTCGTTCCAAGAAATCATTAAGGAGAATATGAAGTGATCGAAAACCTGATCCTAATTAAAAAAAAATTAATAATTTTCCAAGCTTAACACAGTTTCTAACTCAATGAGGAGAGACAACATGATAATGTGCAAAAAGAGATATATGCATTAGCACAAACAGAACATAAACAGTTGTCATATGATAAAAAAAATTAAAATCTAACATTGCTCATGAAGATCAAATCAAGAGTGACAAGCATTAACTTTTAACTGCATAGAAAGCAATAACACATTAAAAAAGCAGCATCGTAAAGCATGGATATCAGAAGACAATACTGTCACCACCACTCAAAGGCACATGCATGAATACTTTATTTCCCCGGTCTTCCAAATCAAACCGATGAGCAAAATCACACAGATGACTAATGCAACATATTTGCAGAATGAATACCTAATTCTCTTGAATAAATGTAAAACACAAGGCAAACGGGGAGCAGGTTTAACCTTCAATTTCTTCATCATCAAGTGGAGCATCCTTGTCGAACTCAAATCGCTCCCATGCAGTGTTCAGGCCCTTTGCAATGTCCTTCTCAGCTGCATATATTACATTAAAAGGCATAACTTGCCATATAAAGCTTGAACATTATTAAGAAGTTTACTTTTTGAACAGTTACACTCATATTTCAAAAGAATAAATGGTTTTTTAACATAAGTTTTGACCTGATCATTCGAAAACATTTTTCTTTGGTGTTGTAATTGGTAGTGGTTGGTTGGTGGAGATAGACATGTACTCACAAGTGGACCACAGTTCCTAAAATAATGTCATCACAGAATTATACAAAAGATACTCAACATTTTTAACAGTTCTGCATAGAAGTTCAGCAAGGCAAAGCAAAACCCTGTAAATCCTTGCAGAATTCTGTCTCATTGCACATGTGTATATAATATATTAGTCAATCTAGTGCTTTAAATAATCTTTAATATGGTGAACCGTTGAACACTTAGAATCTCTTGAATGACATTGGAGTGCCTAAGACGAGAATTAACCAAAATCAAACAATCATTCATGCAAAATAGGCCAACTTCTTTTTTTTTGTTTCATATATTTTTCTTCTTTATCTTAGAGCTCTAGTGAAAAGCACCATTTAGAAACAGCTTCTAGGACAATAAAAGATGATTACTGTCTGGCAATAGTCAATGATTATGGGAGCAGGGCAGACATGTGGCTGCCTTTTTTTTCCCAATAAGAAAATAAAGACACAGAGAATTTTCTGGATAGAGTATAGAGGTACAACATTGTCAGAAGTATTTACGCAAAAATAAAGGAAGATAGTTTGACAAATACCAGTTTGAGAAAGCTGAATCTTCATCTTGGCCTTAATTCTTTCAGCTGGTGTCTGCTCAAAATGGGAAAACATTACTAACTTTTTACTCAAATTTCAAAATTAACAAAAGCAGAAAGGAAAACACAACAGCCGACACACAAGCATACATAATAGTGTCGTGTGGTTTACATAGCTAGTTAATAATTGATCCACCGCTTAAATATGCATGGAAAACCACTTTATATCACAGGTTCAAACCATTAAAGATGTCGATTCTGCACCTCCTGTGTCCAGTCCCTTGAAGGTGCCAACATCTGTCAAATGCCAATACCAACTCATTTCCAAAAGGTGAGAACATTGTGGCTAGGCACGTTGCAGGAAACCCAATAATTTGAACAAATATTATTGTCGTCAAAAAGAGGATATCGTACAGGAGGAGGTTAACAGACCATGAACGGGTATGGTAGGATAAAGGTTAACACATACATGTCCAATAACAGAAAATGCTATCTATACTGAAGAGAATTCTGTCAACTCCGTATATAAAGATACAGAAAATTAAAGATTCTCCGATAACCTGAGAATTAAATTTGCAACCAATATTAGATAGATCTTCAGACTACCTTATATCAAGGGATAGTGAAACCCTCAATCGCTAAGGAGATTATAACAGCTCTCCCGTAAGTTAGATTTTAAACTAAATCATCAATTGCAGACAAGCTATAATAGAAACGATGATACATGTAGTCTGATTGAGAATAGGGTACTCACCATATCAGCGTATCCCTCAATTAGCTGTGAATAGTCTACTCCGTTGTTGTTCGAATTCTTCTCTCGTTTACGCTCGTTTCTATCTTTACATCCATCGCGTCTACTCTTCTCTAACATTCGATCCCGAGGAGATGAACTCCTACTCCTCCTTCCTCTATTTCTCTTTTCTCGCGAGCTCCTTCGATGCGCTAGTTCTTCGTCAGAAAAACTTCGAGATCTGCTTCTCCTCTTCTTCCTTTCACTATCTCTATCCCTACTCGACGACCGATGTCGCCGCCTCGAGCTGTGTCCATCTCTACTTCTACTACTGCTCCTACTTCTCTTCCTGGAACGCCTGTCTCTATCTCTGTCTCTGTCTCTGTCCCTCTCCCTGCTCGAAGAACGATGCCTACTCCTCCTTGGCTCATGATTTACATCTCTATCTCTGTCTCTCTCTCTCTCCCTGCTCGAAGAACGACGCCTACTGCTCCTTGGCTCATGATTTACATCTTTCTCTCTACCATCTCTGCTACGAGCATCCGAAACCCTAGACTGATTTTCGGAGATCTGTTTCTTGTGGAGCTTGTTCTGAATATTCTCGAGCTGATTCTGTTTCTGAAGCTCGGACGCCTTTCCCGGGCTCGAAGCCCTAACGAAATTACTGAGAAATGAAGAAGAAGAAGGAATAGCAGAACCTTTTGCAGGGACGTCCGAGGCTTGTGATGAGAAACCGAGACCTTGTTTGTATCTTGCAGCACCTTCGCCTTTGCGCGTGAGCTCGTCGTAATATGCAGCCGCTTTCTTTTCCTCCATCGCCGGGTAGGGTAGATTATCCGAACAACACTCGTGAAAACGCTCAAACTGAAGATCTCAACGGCCTAACCAGCCGTCCGGAACAAGCAGAGCTACTGCTTTCTAGCCGGAAAGGGAGAGAGGAAGAGGGCTCAACTTCGAGCCCATGCTGGTCGATATTCCCAGGCTTGGGTTATCCACTCTGTTGGGTTAAGGCTACTTGACCCGGTCGGTTTCACGAACCGTCTGAATAGGATAAAGGGTAAGATTGAAGATACACCGAAAACAAGATTACCAAATAACTGAATAGGCGCATATAGCGGAAGGCGGACCAAACCGCCTCTATCTACACTTTTATTTACAGCTTTGAAGTAGTGCCATTCAATGTAGGTACTACACAAAAAAGTAAAACCTAAAAAAATGGATGAACAATAAGTGAATGATATCCTATATATACTGCAAATAACAGTATAGACTTTGGTTTGGTATAAATTCAAACCAAACGGGATCTGGGTGCAATGATTGATTTCTCTTTGAGGTTCCAAAAACCTTAGAAACCATTCATTAACTAAGGCTCCGTTTGTTTTGATGTAAAATGTTTTCCGGAAAATGTTTTCAGGGTAAATTAGGATTTTCAAGTGTTTGTTTCCATGTAAAATACCATCAAATGTAAAACAGTTTTCCTAAAAATTAGCAATTTTCCGGAAAACGACTTACCTTTCAATATCACGTATGTCGTTTTCCGGAAAATGAAATCACGCTCGATATCGAGCGTATTTATCTATTAGCGACTAAAAAGAAAACCCGAGCTTCAAGGACGATTTGCTGCGAAAACGCTTTCTAATGCAGGCAATATCTGGCTACAACCCTTGTGAGGCTCGGAGGACGTGACCTCAACGGAGAGCTGCAGTACCACCCATGATGAGATCCGGTACCGTCCGACACCACCTGTAGACGGCTGAGGGGAGCTCCTATGCAGGGGCCTCTGCCACTGAAATTGTCGAGATTTCCCGTCTCGAAGTAGTCATGGCGAGATCCCATCATGCCCCAGGTCTGTACATTCAGGATCCACACCGACCGGCCGGCGGAATCTCCGAGAGTGATGCTGATGTTGGAGTCGGTTCCAGCTTTGAAGATGGACCCTGTTTTGATGTATAGTGTGTAAACACACTCGTCCTACATTTTTACCAAAATCCCAAATCGTTAAAAGAGTCAGATTATAATAATAGAAAGAAATCGACGATCTTGTTCCACTTCAATCCATCTGGATATCTGGGTTTGGCTTTAAGAAGATGAATGGTTTGATAGCTACGATGGTGTGAGATCTGAAGGGAAAATGTTGATCCGGGGGTACATCAATGGAGGACTTAAACTGTAACTGTTAATGTAAAAGATGAAGAAGAAGAGTCACCTGCAGCAGCGGAGAGGAAGGCGACGAGGAAGACGAGGGAACAGAAGCGGCGATTCGTCATTGTTTCTTCTTCTCAACTGTAAATGTCACTCTGATGTCTGAAGGTGTTGGATGCAAGGGTTTATTTATAGCCCTGTGAACTGGTAAATGAAAAATGCAAAATTACAGAAACAATTGTTAAAGTAACCGGAATATATTGTTTGTACTCTAAAAAAAAAAAGTGCGTTGAAAGGTTTGTGATTATTCATTTTTTTGGTATTTTAGATGCAATATTTGCATTATGTTTTGATGAAAAAAACCAAAAAGAAGCCACGAACAGGATCGGCGGTCACAAGACCAACTTCGCTGGTTTGAGTGTGGGGATAGGAGCCAACAGGGTAGAAGGAATTGGGGGAGATTCGGTCAATCCCATCTTCCTGTGTACGTTATGACCTTAATTTGCTTTCTTCTTTTCTTCAAGGGAGGACCGTACAAGCAATCGATGGTTATTAAAATAATAATAATTTGGGCGAGTGAATCTGGGCTACTTCTGGCAGAGGATTTGCATTCAGATGTCTAATGAAATTTTTGTTGGGAAGTTATTAAAATTTTTTTTTTGTGAGATTGGGAAGTGATGAGATACTCTTTCTTAATGGTTCTTTATTTTGTCCAAACTTTTGAGCCAATAGGTTATAGCAAGTCTTAAGTCATTTTCCATTATTATTTTCATTTGTTCCAAACATAAGAAAATGAAAAATTTTCATTTCAACTCTATTTTCCAATGTTCATCCAAACAATTGAAAATATTTGATTTTCCTGAAAACATTTTCCAATGTAAAATGTTTTCCAACGGAAAACATTTTACATCAAAACAAACGGAGCCTAAATGCAACAACAGTTCAGTTGGAGCTTGGTTTGCTTGACCAGTAGGGTAACACAGGTTGTCTTGAGTGAGACACTAGCACACTAGTTAGTTGGAATGGCAACAAGGTTGGTTCGAAGTGAGTTTCGACAAACCCTAACCAGTGGGGTTTTTAACCTTTTTTTTTTTTTTTTTACAATTTTGGAGAAAATTATATCCCAATATATGTAAGAAATGCGTGTGAATAATAAATATAAATTTTTAGAATTTTTTATTTATTTTTTCCTTTTTAATACTTTTTTGAATTTTTTAATAAATTTATTATGCGGCCTGCTTGCTCACGTGCCACGCCTAACACAACATGGCCCATCTCCTAGGTGGGTCGTGCCGTGCCCAGCCTGTGGCCTGCCACACATGAGCTAAGCATGCTTGTGCCGTGCTGTGATAGTCCAATAAGCAACCCTAGCTGAATCCAACCCAATTTATCAAATACCAAATCCTAACCGATTGCCATCCCTTGGTTGCGGATAACCTAAATAAAATAAATTCTAATTTTAAGGAACTTGGGGATTGCATGCATGCTATACCTAAATTATATTTTATTAATCTGAACTGAATCAAACTAAACATATGTATATATATATTTAGAGATAAAATGGAGGAAAATAAGTTAAGGTGGTTTGGTCATATAAAGCGAAGACTTAGCGTTGCACCTCTTAAGGAGGTTTGGTCACACCTATATATATACACACACACATATTTATATATTTATTTATTTCAATTAATATACCATAGTTGTGATCTAAGGACCAATATTGTCTTTATGCTTAACCTTATATAGAATATAATGGTTAAAAATCATTTAAATGCGTTAAATTGATCTAATTCAACAAAAACTTAGTCGAATTTACAATTTTCTTGGGTTAGTTCAATTTTAGAGTTTCTAATTTTATTTTAGTTCTGTTTTCAGTTTAGAGTGCCGATTCGCAATTTAGTTGATTTTGGATTGATAGTCAAAAACTTTCAGTTTGATTTTAGCCTGATGTTAACTTGGACCAAATTAATACCGAAAGAAATGGGCATTTGAGCGAAAACGAAAAGAAAAGAAAAGAAAATTAGAATTCTGTTTGCAATGGGAGAGGAATTAGTTTTTATATCATTTTCCCTCAAATTGGTAGAGTCAACATATTTATTTATCAAAGAAAGCCGAGTTATACAACAGAAGTGGATCTTACATCATCAGATCAGAACCGTGTCGCTTTTCTTCTGGTGAAAGAAAGGCAAAGAATCGCCGAATCGAACTGTATCAAATCACTTGCAGATGGTTTGATTACTATACAAGGAAACCATTTTCCTGCAGTTTTCCCGTAACAGGATCTGTGATTCTCACCTTCTAAAGTGATAATCGAAATGAAAGGGATGGTGTCATTTCCGGTACAGCATCTGAGGGAGAGAGAGAGAAAGGGGAAAAATGCAATGGATACCAAACAGTCGTTTCCAAACCAAGGAAGAAAAATGGGTTTATGGGCCCCATAAAATCGTACATTTCCGCACAATTGAAATCCAAAGCAATCTTCAAAGATCTGCCTCGTGAGAAAAGCAAACAAAGGGTCCTAGATCTGTAGACCCACTGCCCGTATCTTGATACTAATTACTCTTCTTCTCTTCTTTTTTTTGGGTAGAATTACTCTTCCTCTCTTCTTTTTCTACCCTTTTGCAAAGCATAACTAATGTGACTCGCTTGCCTTCGATCACTCATCAGGCATGTAGCGACGTTACTAAAAAAAAAAAAAAATCAGGCATGCAGCGACTAGGGTTGACAATGAGTGGGATATATATCCAAATTCGATCTAAAATTGACAAATCTGATCTGAAATTTAAGATCCGTGGTTCGAATGCAGATCTAAAATCTAATATCCGAAAAAATTCAGATTCAAATACGAATATACATATATCCGATCCGAATAGGATCCGACCGAAATCATATATATCCTATACATAAACCCAGAGCAGACATTGGTTAGACTGTAGACCATTTATAAACTACGGTTGAACCATCATAACTAAAACCAAAAACCCTTAGAGAACGATTTGCCCTAAATCTAAACTTTCTCTCATCTTTGTCGCTGCCACCCTCCGGCGATTGGTATCTTCAAACCTACTTAAAGAACCAATTCCAAAAACCCCCTATTTTGAAACCTTTTTTACTTTGAAATTCCATTGTCCAGAACAGGCCGGTCGTTCTAAATTCCGGGGTACGATTTTTTTTGTCAGTCACTCAATATCTACTGTTGCGTGGTGCTTCAAATTGAAGTTCAAACCCATTTCTTATTTAAATCCCTCTCTAAGTAGGGTTGGCAATGAGTGGGATATATATCCGAATTCGATCCGAAATTGGCGAATTCAAATATAGGATTTAGATCCATGGTTCGAATATGGATCTGAAATCTAAGATTCGATAAAATTTGGATTCAAATACGAATATACATATATCCGATCCATATTCGACCGATTGCCACCCATAGTACAAACCACGACTCTGTATGTCAAAAACAACATGTTCCATATACTTGTAGCGGTTCATGTTGTCACCGGCAAAAGGCGTCTTTTTGAGCTTCGTTAATCCCATCTTCTGCAATGCAGTTGTTGCATGTGCAGGCCTCACACTTGATAGTCCTACACATTTGTCTTTTGCTACACATGCAGACAAAGCGTCAACCTACACATCTGTCTTTTGCCAGATGGTTTTATTTGGTGCTACTCAGTGGGACTTGAAATCTGTTGGAGCCCTTGGCTGGAAGATCTGTTGGTCCAACTGTGATGCATGTACCCACATAGGTGCATGAAACCTATGTGTACACAACTTTCACCGTTGGACCAGCAGATCTTCCAACGTGAGGGACCAGTTGATATAGCCACACTTAGTGGTGCTAGTGTGATGGCCCACGTTAGGAGGGGCCCTACCCATCCAAACTCATCCTAGCTAGTGTATCGCAATTTCACCGGATTCTACGAGAACACTCATCTAATGTGTTACATGATACCATTTATGAAACGTTGCATGTCCTTTTCAATCGAGGGACCATACCCAAACAAAATCCCATTTATTATAAGCGATTAGATTCGTCTCTTGTTATACATGCAACTGCATTGCTTTACATTGGATACCGGTCAATAAATTCAAGGAACCGACCAATCACAACGTATGTTGAGGTTTAAAGCTTTCCGTGAGATAGCGTACGAATCCGTAGCTCGCGATATACGGGATAGTCCCCTCAGGTTCGTATCCAACATAAAACGAACGCGGGAAAGTATATCGCGGAGAAAATGCATTTCGCACGAGAAAGATTGGAAAGCGAGGGATTTCAGAATCTCAGCTTAGCTTAAAGAAGTAGATTTCGGATTTTCTTGATGACAGAAAGATTTTCTTTGTTTGAAATGATGGACAGAAACAGAGGAGACAATCTGGCATATAATCTCTAAGAAGAGGAAGAGCTTCCGTATGGTTCTTCTCGTGTCGAAGGAAATCGTGGACGCCGAAAAGTAATTCTCCGGCTGTCGGTCATCTTCTCGGCGGAAATGACTAGGAACGGCGGAGAGAGGTCGGAGAAGGTTGAACGTTCGGGTCCTTCGCGGGCCAGTTGTCAGGAGCTTCACGTTCTTGCTGTCGACGATAGCCTTGTGGATCGGAAGTTTATTGAGCGTTTGCTCAAGATCTCTTTTTGTAAAGGTTGGTCTCAGAAGCTTTTTTCCTCAGCTTTGATTGCTAGAGAATATTGGTTATTCCGTTCGGTTCTGGTTCTTCCCTTATAGACATTTGTTCGAAAATTTTCAGTTACGGCGGTTGATAGCGGAAGGAGAGCTCTGCAAATCCTTGGTTTGGATGAGGAAAAGAGATCTGTTGATTTCGATGTAAGCGTAACTAATCAACATCGAGTTTTAATTAGATTTTAATATATGGCTTCCTATGATTCGCTGATCTGTATCTGATAATTAAATTTTTTAGGGTTTAAAGGTGAATATGATAATCACGGACTATCGCATGCCCGGGATGACTGGATATGAGCTTCTGAAGAAAATTAAGGTCATACTATCCTTTTTCTCGCTCCCTTCCTGTGGTTTTTGCTCAGAGAAATAGGTTTCATTCGAAGAAATTAAACCAATACTTATCTTTGTTTGTTTGTTCTTGTGCGCAGGAATCAACGACCTTTAGAGAAATTCCGGTGGTTATCATGTCGTCCGAGAACATCCTAACAAGGATCGACAAGTAAATCTCAATCCCATTTGACTTCATGCTAGAACTGTAATTTTTCTAGAGAAGTTAATAGCTTTATACGGAACAACAGGTGTTTGGAGGAGGGGGCGGAAGAGTATTTACTGAAGCCAGTAAAGCTGTCGGACGTGAAACGTTTGAAGGATTACGTAAGCAGAGAAGATAGAGAAGTTCGGGAGGAGAAACAACCCCTTGAAAGGAAGTTAGAAAATGCTTGTAATATCTCATCTGCGACACCATCACCAACCTCGTCGCCTTCGTCACCATCATTGATCGAGTCTCCCTCAAGTCGTCTTAGATCGACTGATACTGATTAGAGCATCTTCCCATTTTCAAATTCCGGTTGTTGTTTTGTTGTTTGTTGGCAGCCGTTCCTGCCGACTTCCATTTCGAGGAGGGATATTATACCATTTTTTGTCTTGTTTTTATTTTTTAATTTTCTAATTTTCTGCCAAGTGACAACTACGGATGTTGAATTTGCTCTGTTGGTGGATCAGCAAGTAGCGCCAATATTTTTTAAAACCTTATTCTTGGAGGTCGAAGGCGTTTGAACGGGCGCTCTTTTTAGTATTGAAATCTTATGCAATTTTTACGAGCATTGGTTTATGCTGTCGGGAACATCTAACCTTTGGTGTTTTTAAGTAGGCCACACCTGGATCTTTCACATTAAGTGACAAATACTAACTGCAGGATGCTCCACATGATAGCATCTTACACCTATGGCATCAATTAACAGGGAAAATTATTGATTGTTCTTGGAGGGATGAAATCGTCTACAATGTTCTCTTGTTTGTATTTATGCAATATGAGTAACATGCTGTTGTGTGGAGCATTTCATGACTAAAATTTTTCAATAAAATTTCTCATTGTATTGTTCAAAGCAAAAAAAATTTGGCTATTGTGTCAGCATCTCGCTCAAGCGATATAGTTGTGTCAGCATCTCGCTCACGCGGTATAGACAGTTGCAGGAGAATATTGAAGACAATTTCAAACCCCTTGGAGGTAGCATCTAATGTTTAAGAGTTTTTTTAAAATATAAAAAAGTTTTTTTTTAATTACTGAAAAAAATTATAACTATTAAATGCTCAATCCGATAGCATCTCTCTCAATGTTTGAGTATTATACGAAAGTACAAAGAATGTTATCTCCCACAAAAGGGTATTTTCCTCGTTTTGTTTTATCAAATTGAATGTTTAATGTCTTCCTGAAATTGCCTGATACCAAACTATGCATAGTGGACACTCAGTTATTTTGGAACTGTAAAGCAAATTTAACAGTTTTTAACTTGGCTGGTTGACCCCAGATGGAGTTGAACGCACCTGAATGCGAAAGTCGCACCCACCAACTGCTTCCTACACATTTTTGCTCAACAAACATCGGAGACTTTACCTAACCAATGACTATTTCTAATTCGGGTGAGCTACATCTACATTATATGATAAGGGTTAGTCCAAAAGTCAAATGCTTGTCCTCAGTATATAGGTTTTGGTGAGAATTTATGTACTTCTATTCCAAACATCATTTATATATTCATTTATTTTGGTGGGCGTTTTGAACATAAATAAACTGGACGTAATTGATAGCATACAAGTTATTGCCCCAATTAAATAATATTTCTCACACCGGCCTTCCAACTGGGTGCCTTAATAATCACAAAATACTCTCTCAACGGGCTGTCCAATAAGAGAAGAAGTAACCGTGGAGCCAACTAAAAAAAAAAAATTCTAATCAAATAATAATGCCAAATAGAAAAAGACCACTAAGCTATGATTGAGAAAGTTCGTCTGCCTTCGGTTTGGTTTTCTGAATTTCGGAAAAACTATAGAAAATGATGGTTTTTAGATTTTAATTATAAAAATAGCTATTAACTAATTTCCTTTTTTTTTGGAAAGTAAATTTAAAAAAAAAAATAATTGATATAAAGGCCTTCCAAAATTATTTCTCTCAATATATATATATAAAGTGAAGAGGAGAGATTCGGGCATGATAATCCATGCCCAAATCGCCCCTTAGCTTTTCCACTTTTTACAGATTAGTTATGCTAGCATAACTAACTAGATTAAATGAAATGCTAGCGCATGCAGTCCGCTAGTATATAAAAAGAGAACTCTAAGTCGACTAATATTAGATACCTAAAATGCTCCTAACTTTTACTACTATTCACTTTTATCTCTTAATTAGTTGTTTATACTTAACGAATTAATCAAATAATTTAAAATGCATAAGCAAACGTTTTAAGTAATAAAAGGCATATCATTATTCTTTTTACAGACTTAGTTCCTTTCCCCTCTTATAATTTTAGAAAATAAAGATTTGTTTTGCTGTTAATTAAGTTCAAAAAATTTTAACTCAACATTAAAAAAAACTAATTATGGTAATTTCTATAAAAAAGAAAAAAGAACCATTCTTATGATTTTTTCTTTGATTTTTTCTATTGGTTTCGGTGGGAGTAGGAGGGCTTCAATGTACATATTAATGGACTGAGATCCGGTCTCTTTTGACAACTTGCAATAAATCTGGACCCTCGGGATTATCTTCTTCCTTACGTACTGGAGAACGAGCCGTGCAATGAATTCGTCCTTCTGACCTTCAATTATTATCTATATTTAATCTTAAAATATATTTTAAGGTATCCTAATCGTTGTTAATATTGTATTAGTGAAGATGATCATCTGAAAAGATCCACACATAACATGAATCATATGATAATGCAAGAAACACCAATTCAAACTCCCTGACGTTGTTTACGATGACACACGACGGAGCGAACCACTGTAACAGCCGTGTCCCAAAGTCAAATTACTAAACTATCCATCAGCGTATGGCCTTGAGCGCAATCTTGTAAGATGGCACTTTCGTCACTTTCGTAATTTAGGGGGGACAAAAGCCCGGGAAGACATAAACGAACCAATCCAGAAGCAACTACTCTGCTTTGAAATTGTCAGCCACCAAAACCAAAAGAGGCAAAGAAGAAAACAAAGGTAGACAAACGGCCAAGATCTCATTTGTTTGCCAGCAAAAATGCCTAAACAAAATTTGTTTTGATCGTCTCTGCAACTCTCTGTGACTTTCATGGCTAGGTTTATTCAGCCATGGCTTCTGTTTTCTTTCATAGGTTTCTTCTTCTTCTCTTCGACTCTTCCGCTCTCTTCTTCACAACCTAATTCTCCTCAAAACATTGAAACTTTCTTCCCATCTGCGTCTCCGCCTGTAAACCCAATATCCGTCAACTCTCCAGACAATTCTCCGATCGCTCCATCACTAGGTCCGGACTCACCGCCGCCACGACCGCCGCCACCAATATCCCCGACAACGTCGAGGGGGACTGTTGCTAAGGCCCCGACAACGTCCAGGGGGACTGTTGCTAAGGCTGTTGTAGCTACTGCTGCGAGCACTGTTGTTGTTGCAGGGATCTTGTTCTTTTTCCTCCAGAGATATTGTCTTGCACGGAGACGAACCCAGAGAGAGGAGGACCACCCTGATACTGTTGCCGGTCATCGGAAAGAGGCTCCGCTGTCTCGTGAGGACTTCAAGCGATTCGATGGGAATCTCAAGGGACTGATCGTGGATGAAAACGGTTTGGATGTGCTTTATTGGAGAAAGCTAGAGAATAGGAGCGTAAAGAATGGTTTCGCTAAGGAGGTCTTGCATAGCACCGGTAATAAAAATAATGAAGAAGAAGAACAGACGATTCGAAAAGGGAGTCGACGAAGGAGATCTGAACAAATTCAGGAGATTCCTTTGCGTCGTGGAAAGTCCTCGAATTCCTCAAATGAAATTCGACCAGGAATACATCCATCACAGCAAAGCATCGGTCGTTCTTCTCCTGATATGATCTCTCTTTTGGCAGTGCCAAAGCCATTGTCTCCAAATATTCCACCGTCTACACCCCCACCACCGCCACCACCTCCACCTCCACCTCCACCTCCACCTCCTCAACCTCCGCAGCCACCGCCTCCACCTGTGAAAAACCCAGCTCCACCAGCACCGCCACCGCTTCCGGTTAGGAAAAACCCATCTCCATCTCCACCACCACCACCACCGCCTCAGACAGGTGGTTCGATTTCGTTGTTGAAACCACCGACTGTACCTAGAGGGAAGCCAAACGGCAGCGAGCGAGCAGAGCCTGCACCTGGAGAAGGCTCGATAGAGACTAGTCCAGGTCAAACGAAGCTGAAGCCATTACATTGGGACAAGGTGATAGCCAATGCCGAACATTCAATGGTGTGGGACAATATAACCAATGGTTCTTTCCGGTAAATGAAACTTGACGATCTATTCGTTGTTTCGATATTTTTTTTTCTTTTCTTTTCATGTTGGTTGTTACTTGTTACTGATATCATACTTCTTCTTCTTCTACAGAGTTGACGATGATCTCATGGAAGCTCTGTTTGGATATGTTGCTACTAACCGTAAATCGCCGGAGAGGAGACAATCCTCCCCGAAACCCATTACCTCCTCCGGTCTTCCTCCTCAGATTTTCATCTTGGAGCCTCGTAAATCCCAGAACACAGCGATTGTACTTCGATCCCTTGCTCTTTCACGCAAAGAGATCCTAGATGCCCTCCTTGAAGGTCGAGGCCTGAGTGCTGATAGCCTTGAGAAGCTTGCCAGAATTGCCCCAACTCAAGACGAAGAAGAAAGAATCCTCGATTTCGATGGCAACTCCACACAGCTTGCCGATGCCGAGTCCTTCCTCTTCCACATCTTGCAAGCTGTACCATCTGCTTTCACCCGTATTGATGCCATGCTTTTCAGATCAAAGTACGACCCTGAAATCCTCCACTTCAAGGAGTCCTTACAGACACTTGAATTGGGTTGCAAAGAACTCCGAACTCGTGGCCTCTTTTTGAAACTTCTGGAGGCAATTCTTAAGGCCGGTAATCGAATGAATGCAGGAACTGCCAGAGGCAATGCACAAGCATTCAACCTTACTGCGCTTCGAAAGCTCTCTGATGTGAAAAGCACAGATGGAAAGACTACATTACTCCACTTTGTCGTCGAAGAAGTAGTTCGATCCGAGGGGAAACGCTGCGTGCTCAATCGTAACCACAGCTTTGGTCGAAGTAGTAGCCGGAGCAGCAACAGTAGTCTGAATTCAGACAATTCAACAGCTAAAGAAGAGAGGGAGAAGGAGTACAAAATACTTGGTTTACCGATCGTTGGTGGACTAAGCACTGAGTTCTCTAATGTAAAGAAGGCAGCATCCATAGACTATGATGCTTTCATCAAAACATGCTCTGTTATAACGTCTCATGTTACCCAAATTCAGCAGCTTGTTGCTCGTTGCAGCACTGATGATGAAGGCAGTGGATTTGTAAGGGAGATGAAGGGTTTCTTAGAGGCAGCTGAAGAGGAGCTTAAGGTGTTGAGAGAAGAGCAAACAAGAGTGATGGGGCTTGTGAAGAGAACAACAGAATATTATCAAGCTGGAGCTTCCAAAGATAAGGGGGCACATCCCCTTCAACTATTTGCGATAGTCAAAGATTTTCTGAGGATGCTTGATCAAGCCTGCATTGATATTACTCGTAGTCTGCAGAAGAAGAAGACACCAACAGCGAGAGTCGGATCGTCACCTCCATCGTCCCCACCTGATACGTTTACAGTGAAGTTCCCAAATTTGCCTGCACATTTCATGTCAGATAGGTCCATGAGCTCCTCGTCTAGTGATGCAGAGGAGGGTTTCTAAAGATAAAGGGGATATCATCCTACCATCCATACATCCGATGAATGTACATAGGTAAGAGCATAGTAAGGAATTGTGAAGGAAGAGCTGTGGAATGTATGATTTGGAGATATCAATTCAATTTAGTTTATTCTTTTACTGCTTCTTAGATCATGTATTAATTTGGACAAAGAAGCTTGAAGAAATGTTGCAGTTCGACTAAATGTACTTACTGTTGTTTTCCAAATTATGTTGCCTATCCTTCAGTTTTTCTAAGGTAACCAGACTTGTGATTCAACATATTTTAGCCAAAAATAAATTGTGATTATAGTTAACTGTGTGGTTCTCCTTAGAGATGATTATCCACATTTCTTCAACTTCATAATCATAGCAATAATAATGACATATAAGAAAAACAACAACAACAACAGCAGCAATGATAATAATTAGTCTAAAGGTGGAAATTGATCAGATTGTTTTTGATTTCCTGAATTATTTTTACAGAATATTTTCTTGCAATTTCTAGAATACATATCTTGATGAACCAGACACTATGGATGTAGTTGATTTGGAGCTATAATTTAAAATTTTGCATGCCTGTTTCCAATCAGACTGAACTTAGTGCGGAATTTAGTGCTAACATAATTGGCCTAAGCTATGAAGTTCAATTGCCTGAAGCTTTCACTAAAGGCTATCTGCAAGCTCTTTTGGGTTGGGCAACAAAATCATTAAGTATGTTTTAATGTCCCAAACGTCCTGATTGTTATGCCTTCAAAGAAACATCAGTTACATAACTTACATGACAACTAGAGCCGGCAAAAATCGACCCGACCCGACGGGTCAACCAGACTAACCCGATTATAAACGGGTTGGGTTGACCTGTTTATTAATTGGGTCGGGTGCGGGTTGTGGTTTTCCCAACCCGCTTGAAATCGGGTCAAACCCGATTATGACCCGAATCCGACCCGATTATCCCATAATCCAATTTTAATAATATTTTTGAAAAAATAATTAAAAAAATATATAATCGGGTTAGCGGGTTGAACCCGTTTAATGGCGGGTTGGGTTCGGTTTGGGGTTTCCCCAACCCGCCAGTAATCGGGTCAACCCAAACCCGACCCATTTAACTTCAACCCGATTACGACCTGACCCAACCCGACCCGTTACCAGCTCTAATGACAACCAAACTGATCAGCCAAAGGAAAAAAAAGCTGCATAATACGTTACTTTTCCTTTTTGCTTAAAGATGTGAAAAACAGCCATTGCTTTAGCAGCTCAAATGGACTCCTTGGCATAACCCAACTCTGCATAATACGTTACTTTTCCTTTTTGCTTAAAGATGTGAAAAACAGCCATTGCTTTAGCAGCTCAAATGGACTCCTTGGCATAACCCAACTCTGCCTTCTTAAGCTCAAGAGATACGAACAACCAAAGCTCACAAACTCACAATGAACAAAAATATGATGTACGGAGTCCCCACTTTTTAGGCATGAAATACACGCATTTTAGTGATAAAGCTATAAATCTTGGGGCAGCCCAAAGGATAGATTTGGCTTTCGGAAGAATTTTGGGGCTTTCCCAAGAAAATAAGGAGGGAAGAAGGAAGAGAAAGGATCCCCTAGTTTGCTATAAGAATGAAAGGAAAGAGTGTGAGGTGAAAGGTCCACGGGGAGAAAGGATCCAAATATGATGATCCGGTAAGGAGGGTTCAAGAATCATAGATTTAAGCAAAATCAATCTTTTGAAACAATAAGCATGTTTGGTTAGTATTTGCTTTTGCTTCTCGTGATGAAGCAAAAGTAATCTAATTGCTTTTCTTGCTTTTTTTATTTTTTGGTTATAGTTACTAATCAAACCAACAACCTACTCACACCACTATTGCCACTTACTACCATTACCAACCATCACTATAAAACCACCCACCACCACCACCACCATCCACTATTACTTCCCACCATGGACACTACTACTAACACTACTGATTCACCTACCACCATTACACCCCATCCGCTATCACTAGTACCACTTATCACCAACCACCACCACCGCCCACCACCACCCATCACCCCACCACCACAACCACCAACAATGCTCTCACCACTACCTACCACCATCCACCTATACCACTACCACCCACCACCTACCACCCCCATAGCCCCACTACTATCACCACACACACACACCACCTCCTAACACCATCATAATTGACACCCATTAGGACACCTCCACCACCACCATCACCACTGTCACTTACCCCACCAACACTACCACCACCACCACTACCATCCACCATATATCTACTACCACTACTCACCCTTACCATAATAGTATATTTTGTCATAATATTAGTTAAGAAGTAATCCAAACATGTTTTTTTGCTTTTTTCAGTGAAAGTAAATGTAAACCAAACGGTTTTCCTTCAAAAAAAATCTTCATAGAAACAAAAGCAATTCAATTGCTTCTTTTGCTTTTTGAAACAATAAACAAAAAGCAATGGCAAACGCAACCTGAGTCTTTGTTTGGATTTTATTTCGTTAAGTTGCTATCAAAAGTTAAAAAAGCAGAGTAAAAAAGACATTTTTTGGTGAGTTTTGAAGAAAAGAAACAAAAAACAAATTGATTTGTCGATCCTCCTCAAAAGCAAAAGTATTAACTTTTTTGCTTCAATTAAGAAGCAAGAAAAGCCCTTTAAAAATGATTAAATGATACCAAAAGAAGGCTTATTCTCCTTATATATCTTTTATTGATCCTCAATTGTGCTTGTTTTTGGAACCTTTTTCGTCCTACTGAATTACACAAGCTGGAATCTCATAGTTCCAAAATGCAGAAGCTTAAATCAGTTGAGTCAGGGGCTCCAACCATCCATTATCACTTAAACGAAATTCTGTACTCTTTTTTGGCCTTTTGAAAGCAAAATTACTTTCGTTTCGTTTTGTTAGTTAAGCAGCTTAAGCTACAGTTTCTGTGTCGAAGACGCTAGATTCTAAGAAATGAGTGGTACGCTCGTAATTCAATTACGAACTATGGGTATTTCCTACCGACGTAACACAAGGCAGCCGTCGTCGCAGCACATAACACAGGCGGGCTGCGGTTACAATGAATGAGACGCGTCGCGTGGGCACGGCCAGAAACGCAGGGGGGTGAGGTTGGGAGCTTGGAGTTTAATGGCAGCAACAGCTAGGGCTCTCTTGCTCTCCCGTTTCAATGATCACCGCTTGAAACCCCCTCAATCGTCACCTCTCTCTACGCGTCATCTCGTCCTCAGACCGTTCTTTCCATCCATCATCGCCAACAAGCGGCGTTTTTCTTCTCCAGCAATTCTCAGCTGCCTTGTCTCCGGCGTTGACGGCGGTGGTGTGGCCGATGACTTTGTCTCCACCCGAAAATCCGGCTTGGATCGGGGATTCTCCGTGATCGCCAATATGCTCAAACGCATCGAGCCGCTTGACACCTCCGTTATCTCCAAAGGGGTCTCCCCTGCTGCTAGGGATTCCATGAAGCAAACCATCTCTACCATGCTTGGATTGCTCCCTTCGGATCAATTCTCTATCTCAATTAGAGTTTTGAGGCGGCCGCTTGATTCTCTCCTCGTATCTTCCATCATCACCGGGTAATTACTACTCATGCTATTACACCTCTGCTGTTTGTCTTGGAATTCGAGGTCGAGTTCTTCCTGAATTTAGTTATGTGGTTGTTAATTTGTTAGGTATACTTTGTGGAATGCGGAGTATCGGGTTTCTTTGATAAGGAATTTCGATCTCTCTCCTGAGAGTACAAAGGAATCGGACTCTAATAGAAGGCATGAGGACTGGAAAGTTAAGTGTGAGGAGACGGAGAGTGATGATGGTGAGGTTTGTGTTGATTCATCGGATGAGAAATTTTCAGATGAAAGAATTTCTCAGAGTATTGGGGATTTATCACCCGAAACTTTAAACTACATACAAGATCTGAAATCGGAGCTGGCTTCCATGGAAAAGGTCAATATTCATTCTTTTTGTCAATTTATGTATTATTTGTGTTTATATATTAACACCTTCGGGTCTTCTAGTATTAGTAATCCTCAAATTTTATATATTTCAGTATCTCCTTTTGTTTTTGTTTTTGTTTTTGTTTTTGTTTTCTTAATCATCCAAATTATATAGATCAAAATAATAGGTAATTGATAAAGAACATAAATAGTTTTAGTGAACTTTTGCATGAACCAAGCTTCTCATTAGCGAAGCCAACTCCCATGGACTTAAGGCCATCTGCAACATAACATTGAGTTTTGGCTGAAGAAACTGATCCTGATTAATTTCGGAATTTTTCTCCATTCTTCTTCTTGAATCTTTGTTTTCAAGTTTTCCATCCCTTAAGAAAACATAACCATATCTTCTTCATATTATATCCTTCATCCTTAACCTCCTTTGGTCATAAACATGCATGTGTACTAGATTCTGTGCTTATGTTGTTCTCGCTGTGGAGATTCCCTGTTGTTAAGAGAAAGTGACTGTGTTAAGAGACTACCTTAACATCCTGCACTAACTGGACTGGCTAATGTTCTTAAATGCTGTGTGCACTGGTATTTAGACAAACATCATATTTGCTTGAGCTTGTAACAAATGTTTTCTGTTTATGCTTAAAAAATTCCATCTTAACTTCGTAATATGAATTGGATACGTGGATGAATTGTCAATGCAACTAGTTTCACTTAGACTGACGGGCACATATGCCAATCTCAAGACACTGAATGTGGCAAAATGTCCATCTATTGAGATTCTCCATGAAGTTGCATTATTCAGTGTCTCAATTACTTTAACTCTGGTCACATGTTCAGTTTAGTGACTAATGGCTTAACACAAAACCTTTTCAATCGGTTATTCTCTTAGGTCACTGAACATGGACAGTCATCTAGACAAGTTGTCTTCATATCTATGGGATTATTATTTGCCCAAACAGACATAAATAGTAGAATATTTTTCTGCTATAATACGAGAAACAAACATAAGAAATAGATTAATTTTCACTGGTTATATAAAATATGTAATTCTTATTGAGTTCTTTCTGGTGGCACCTAGAAGTATGATCTTATTCCAGAAAATCATTTTAGTATAATCATTATGTTATGCATTTCAAAAATTATTTTCTGGTTGAGAGATGGAAACTTTTTTTTTTCCTATTAAAAAAATTTAAATCGTTTTTATATTATGTAAATATGTATGATCATTACAGAAAAGCATGTGGTGGTTGCAAGTAATATCAAATTTTTAGTTCTTATTTGTTCCAGCAGAAGTTCTTTTAAACAAATCCATTAAGTTTTTTTGTTATGCCTTTATTTGCATCTACAGCTCAAGCTGTTTAATATCTTATGGTGCCTTTCTCTCCTGTCTACAAACATGGTTATATGATCACTCTTTTAAACTGATAAAGTTTATGGTATTTCAGGAATTGAATAATCAGAAGCAGGAAATTATGCACGTGGAATATAACAGAGATGGGAATAATGGTTTGCTAGACTACTTGCGGTCCTTGGAACCTGATATGGTAATGATTTAGTATTAAATTGAAAGTAGCACAAAATTTATTTGAAGTTGATTGGAATACTTTGAAGCTTGCAATAAACTGAAATTTCTTGGTTATCGGCGCTTATTCGGCAGGTAAATGAATTATCTCGACCATCATCACCAGAAGTGGAGGAAATCATTCATCATCTTGTCCGAAACATATTGAAAAGACTTTTTAAAGATGATAATCCGTCTGGTTTCTTGAGAGATTCAGTCCTAAGAAAAACCGAAAACGATCAGGATGATGACAATGAACTTTGCAACTTGATGAGAACTTCTCGGGATTACCTTGCGAAGCTACTTTTCTGGTTTGTGCTTTCAGAACTCATTCTTAGAGTTATTGCTATTAGTCCATCTATATGCACTGCCTGTATGATTTATTTCTCTGAACTGTCTTTAGCTACGTCATCTGCATTGGTTCTTACGAGCGCGCGTGCGTAGAGACACACCCTCTCTCTCTCTTTCTCTCTAGTACAGACCATTGTAGACTTTGATAACATCTATGATCCATTTATCAATTATTAATTTTCTTGAGATTGTGTATCTGAACGTAGGATTACTGCTTTCACTGGAGTTAAAACACTGCACCTTTGTGTTTTTGAAAAAAAAAAATTTTAGATTTTGATATGTAATTGCATAATGTTTTTTCCATTTGTTTTACCACAGGTGTATGCTACTAGGTCATCACTTGCGAGGTTTAGAGAACAGATTGCATCTGAGCTGTGTTGTTGGATTGTTGTGAGGAGAGAGGAGGTAGAAGTGGCATGTGTATTCTTCTGTCTTTTTTTTTTTTTTTTCCCTTTTTGCTGTTTGCTCGTTGAAACTTTATTTAATGAAATTCCTTGAAAGTATCTTCCCAAACACTTCATACCAATTACAACTTCAGTAATATGCAATTCTCGCCTCTTTTTGGAGTCATCAACCTGAAAATAAAAGGAGGTAGTTTTCACAATGAAACGTAAGGAACGGGGAGTAGTTTGCACAAGTGCAAGTTCATGAAAGCGGGGGCCAAGACAACTTCAATGTTTTTCACAATCGCAATCTGAAGTAGGATCTATACCCCCTTAATGTGGTCAGATCATGGAACCAAGTTTTGCCAAAATGAAAGTAACACTGAACTAGTTTTCAGATCGCATAAACATCATGGCGTGTATTTGGTCATTCTCGGCAGACAGGTAGCCATGTATAGTTTCCCATTTTCTTTGTATGAAAAATTACTTGTTAGGTTAAAGGAAAGTAAAACAAGTCAGGCACTTACTCATGTCTACTGGCTCTAAAAACTGATATTTGAGTAACAGAACAGCGTCTGAAGGCTCTAAGCACGAAGCCCGTCACTCCTTGGATACTAGAAAGCCGAGATGTAATGTGCGAAAATCACAGCTTGTTGGTTCTCAAAATGGTATGTATTGGCACTAGAACACCTATTAAAATGAAAGTCAACATGTTTTGTGGTTTACCACGTCCTCAAGCCTTAAAGACGAGAAAGTGAACAGATGCAAGAAGATTATAAACATTGCATTATTATTTTTTTTTTGGAACTCAGGGTATTTGGATTCGCTTACGCTCAACCGACTAATCCTTGAGAACGCATGCAAGACCTTGCAATCCACATGGCCCGGTTAAGTCTAAGACCCATAAACTTTATACAGGTAGCCTTAAAGAATTAATAACACCTAAGAGGTTATAAACATTGCATTATATCAAATACCAAACAACGACTTTTTAACTTTTCTACATGGCTGGCTCCTAAAAGGGAAGCCGAGTTCCTCAAAGTAAGAAATAAAATAGCAGCGCCTCTTATCTTCCACAGTATCAACAGGCCCCTCAAGCGGAGGATAAGATGAGTGGTGTGTGGTGGCTATTCAAATATCCACTCATGTTTCTTCTTCGTTAATGACTCCTGTGCAACCACATAGTTCTTAATCTCTCTTCTTCACATATATTTTCACTTGTACAATTTATATTCTCAACAGCATCTCCTCTCAAAGCTTAGTTTTGTTATTGACGTTCACGAATTGTCGTCCCTCTCTCCCTTCGTCGATCACCTGCCATCTCAGCTTGATGACGGATCTCACTCTTGTCACCCTCCTGTGTCAACACAATTGCCCCATAAACACTTTTGCAACCAAATGAAACAATTATGTTGAATTCACGGAAAGAACTCAAGAATGAAAAGATATAACAACAAGAACAGTGGATCCTCGTGAATGTATCAGTTATTTGTTGTTCGACCAAATCAAAACTTGGGTGTTTGTGCAATGATACCAACAGATCCAAAAGGGAAAAAAGAAAATGCGCTAGTTAATAATGGATGGGTCAATGTCATTCTTAAAGATTTTGTCAGACCAACTTACCAGCAACTTCTAATATATTTTTTGCCTGAAGCTTTATGCTTCAGACAATCATGATATCCAATATTAGAAAAGGATATAATGTTCCAAGAACAAAGCAACAGCTAGATGGATCATAAGTCATATTGGTTAGGGGCCAGTGCGTTTATGAAGCTTATGCTGGCGTCTGATATGTGCTACCAAGCAAAGAAAGACAGCAAAATGAGGAAATGTTGGTGAGAAAGTATAAATGATGTGAGGTCATAGTTTTATGATAGCTAGCTGTGTCATGTGATGCATCATAAATTCTTGCAATGAAGGATTTACATTCATGGAATACCTTATTTACACGGCTTTTTGATCTTCCTTTTGCTCCATTAAGATCTGGTGTCGGTACTGCTTTAAAATCAAGATTTTTTCTTGCAGTTTTGATTTCTGCTTTTTTCTTTACCTGCATCAACTGTGGGAGACATGGAGAATGTGAACAAAGAAAAGATTGTAATTCTTCATAGCATTACGGTAATGATACTAATAAAAATATTCCTAATCCAAAAACCTCATATTAATGTGGAGTCTTCTTCCATTTAGATCTCAAATTTTGTGGCAAGTGTTTATTTAAGCTTCACTGATGACCAAGCCAGAATTGTGGTCTTGTTATGTGAAATTGTACCTTTGAATTTGATTGAAGTTGTAATCTTTCCATCCCCTTAGCACTGGTCTTCCCTTCTAATTTCTTGAAAAACTGAAATAATTTGATCATGAAAATAGTTATGGGGAATGGTCAAATCCTCTCAATAATTTTGTTTCAAAAGACAATAATGAAGGGAAAATGTAAGAAAAAAACTGAGAAAGAATCAGGTTGATGGATGCCTCTCGTTGTTTCTCTGTTCTTTCTTCACTTGTTCTGAAGGAAGAATATGGAGCAGCCTTTGCACTTCTTTGATTCACATTAGCTGCTTTAAAAGACCTGTGCAAAAAAGAAATAGTCTAAATTTAAACTTTTGATGAACATAGTAACAATACCATATGAATCCAATTTTTCTACTTAACTGATGCAATACATGTACATTGCAGCCCATGAAATTTTGTGTGAATACAGGTCATTGATGGTTCTTTTCCTATATTAACTATAAGGTATTTCTTATTCAAATTGAGTACTTCAATCATGAAGAATCAATCAACCATCTATTCATGCATTGCAGGTTTGCGGCAGTCATCTGGAGTCACTTTTTGAAGCTGGTTAACATCCAATGGGTGATGCCAAAAACATTGGAAGAGATGACCTTCCAATGGTGATTCCCAGCAATACGCAAGAGAGGGAGGTATATGTATAGGGCAGTGTTTTTTGCAACCATTTGGCATATTTGGTTAGCCAGGAAAGGCCAGATTTTTAATGAACACAGACCTCACATGCAACGGGTAGTAGAGAATGTCATCACATCAGTGTGTCAATGGAATGGCACTCACAAAATGTTCAGGTCAGGTGCTATTCCACTAGTGACATTCGAAGAGGCTGGGTTTCTGTAGCTACAGAGACAACATAAGGGAGTTTTGGTAGGGAACTGATAATTTCTTAGGGTTAATGCATTAACCAGGTTTTCATGTCTCTGTCTTTTTGTTGATACTACACTATAAAGGATCAGTGTTTCTATTAGGTCATTTTGGTAAAGGGGGTTGAGATGTTCTCACCAAACCCAATTCTCTTGGCTTTGGTCTTTTGTATATCCTTTTGATACTTATTGACACCTGCATTACTTATCCCAAAAAATAAAAAAATAAAAAAAACTTTGAGTGCAAAATTTTCAGAGCACTTAGAATCAGGTGTTTATTTGGTTTTAGGTAATTTTGAAGCTGATGGATGGCTTGTAGGTAAACATATATGCAGACTAGGAAGTGTTATGTCAGATTATCACAAGGAGAACACACTTATCTGCCTTCACCATTCTGCAATTGGTTTTAGAGATATTGATAACATCAAATAACAAAGTTCCTGCACTACTAAATTTTCTAGCGATCAAAGCCCTGATAAAATATGCATGTTTCCAAATATAGACATTCATATGCTTACAGAATTACACTTCTACACGAGCAGGCATCAACATAAACACAGAAGATCTGGTATTGAAATAGATATAGTATTATTCTGTAGAAATTACCTTTCTTTATCATGCTGTGGAGTCACAGAAGCAGAGGCATTTTGTGCAGTCCTCTTCATGGAGACCTGCAAAATTTGGTAACCACAAACCAAGATAACCATTTAAACAATTCACTTTTTGTTAATTATAAATCAAGCGAACAAAAAAATTGCATCTGATAAAGCATTGACAAGAATGATGATGAACCTGATGATGGAATGAGGAATTAGTCTCACTGGAAGGTCCCAAATGGTTGTAACTGTTCTGAAATGCTTTGAACGCTCGCTTAACAATTTCTTTATCTCCCATATTTTCCATAATGAATGATCTTCTTCTTGTGGTAGGAGGTGCCAAATCAGAATTCATGGATTCCACTTTATGTGACATATGCAGTGACGTAGAAGTTGGGTTTTTACTTCCCACTGCAGAGTTCTTGGTCCTTGGTAGGGATGAACTACTTCCCTTGCTTGTTGAGGCCAATGAAGCAGGAACACCACTGAGAGTCGGTTTAGATTTTAATGTTTTATGGGTGGAATTTTGTAGTGATTTTGATGTAAGAGATGGTTTCCTTTCTTTCACCAGAGTCTTCTGCTTGGTAGCTGAAATTCTCTGAAAAGACAGTGTAAAGAGATTTAAGAAAATTGTTATGGATGCAGTTGATACAAGATTGATTATAGTTAGAATTTTGTTAATTACTCCACCTTTTGAGATTCCTTAGGCTGCTTTTCTTCGACTTTGTCCACCTTATTCTCTTGGGTGGTGTTGTTGGTGCCAGTGTCTGCTTTTAGTTGGAGTTCCATAAGAGCCTGAGATCCAATCGAGTGAACCTCTTCAGTAAACAAGGCAGCTACATCTGGTTCGTCTGATTTAAAATTACCCTGCCTGCTAATCAGTTCTTCTTGAAGCTCTTCTTCATTGATCAAATAACACACTTCTGGATTTTTTGATTTAGAAATATCTGTTCTGCTGGTCAATTCTTCTTTAAACCCCTCATTAAATGAAGCCTGGCATTCTATGGTGATTGCAGAATCCTCAGTCTCACTTGCTTCACTGTCATCTGTTCTGGACACCATGGTAACTGACTTGGTGTCCAGTTCTCCTGCTTCAGCAATTCTTTCTCCTTTTGTTTGGTCAAACTGTTTATTGTTCTCACAACCATTGCCGAGTAGTTCTCCATGACAAGGCTCATCTGATCTCAAGGAATCAGCATCCACCCTCTCTTGTTCCAACACTTCAGCGTTTCGTGCAGCAATCTTCTTGTAGTGGGCTTCAAAGTAAGCCTTTTTCATAGCTACCGATCCAGGAGTTGAACACTTCTCGACTTCTTCCAAGTACTTGTTTGGCGAGAAGGATGACCATCTATCCCAAGACAACGAATCCTTCTCGAATCTACCAAATGAGACCGAGACCTGAAGAGTAGTGTCCGAGATGGCTGGTTCTTTCATCTGGTTTACAAGGTTATAGCCATGGAAATGCTCAAACAAAAAACAGAGACTCGAAGTTTTTGAAAACATGAATAAGACATCCATCAACAAGCTGGAACAAAAGAATGTTAACAACGATTGAAATCTAAATCTTTAAAGGGGTATGCTGTTTTGGATTGGAAGGAAGATGGGTGTACCTGGTTTTCAGCTTTGAGACCATTTATGCTTGATTCTCCCATGGTTCTTCAAGATCAGGACCAAATTATTGCAGAGATTTCTCTCTGACACATAGATAATGAAGTCCCTTCAACAAACATGGGCGTCCCACTGGCGAGTCCCCTTGCTCTTTCTAGGAGAATAAACAAAGAAGCAGAAGGAAGATCAAACGCAAACAATAAAAAACAAAAAAAGTAAAAAGCGCGACCAATGAAGAAGAAGAATGGAGGACAAGTGTTACTTGTTCTGCTTTCTCTTGCACTGTTATTTATCGTGTCACCCTTTCACTGAGGCGGGATCTTTGTCTCATTCTAATGGTTCTTAAAACTTCTAACCAATTACCCACTAATCATCATCAAAACAATTATATGAGACAAAGGGAGTAGAAAAAAACTTGTATCCTGGCAAGTAAAGACAATTCCAAATAGGTTAATTTCTTTGCTGTTCATGTTCTGGCAGAAAGAGAAATGGCAGTGACAGTTTCTTCCCCCTGCTCCCCCCTTTGTCAACAGTTCTCTTGGGCTAATGGGAAATTAAAGATTTATAAATTTTAAGGGCTAATGGGAAATTAGAGGACAAAACCCATTGTGGGCCTAATCATTGATAAGAACAAAACCCATTTGACAGATTCAAATCAGAGATGAGGAGGGCGTGCGCTGAAGTCAAGATGGCTTCACGTGCTTACCTTTGGTGCCATAGCAAGTTACATGTGATATTCATCAAATCAAATCGGTTCCTACTAAGTGCAGACATAGACCACATGCATGTAGGCCAGAACTCATGGGTTCACCGTCCATTATTAGACTCGATGACTACTGAATTTGATGCTTTAGATCATTTGCACGGTTAATTTGGGAAATCTTATCCTTAAAAACTAGTTAATCCATGGAGTTTCCTTGTTTTGCAGTTTCAGCTTTGCCTACTTATTCTTCTACCTAATCTAATCCTTCCAAGCTACCCATCCCCAAATCCCATCTTTATCACAGTTTCCCAAATCTTACATACCTGTTATATATATATATATATATATATATCTTTGTGTTAGCTTTCGTTAGATATATTAAGCTAAAAAAAATCTCAGCATCTCACTGTTTCATAAAGGCCAACATGAGCAGCATCATCCCTTCTTTTATCTTGTTCAAGCTCCTCATCCTTGTACTTCTCTCAGGCCTTACCAATCCAGACCCTGTTCCCCTTCACGATCACTGCGTTGCAGACACCAAAACCCCTCAGAAAGTATTCCTAAATGGTGAACCCTGCATTAACCCGGAACTAGCAGACTCTTCCCACTTTGTGACATCGGTTCTGTCCAAACCAGGTGACATGAAGGCAAACCCATTTGGTTTCAATGTCACACTCACCAACACCAAGAACTTGCCTGGAGTCAACACCTAAGGCCTAACCTTGGCACGCGCTGACATTGCCAGCAATGGGCTTGTACCTCCCCACTCGCATCCCCGAGCCTCTGAGCTCACTATTCTTATTAGGGGTTCCCTCCTTGTTGGCTTTGTTGATACCTCTAATCGCTTGTTCATGCAACAGCTACTCCCCGGTGACACTTTTATGTTTCCTAAAGGTCTGATGCATTTTCCTAAAGGTCCTCAACAGCCAGAACCCAGGTGCCCAGCTTGCTCCACTCGCAACCTTCAAGACGAACCCACCCATACCTTATGATGTACTGAAGAATTCGTTTAAGATTACTGAGAAAGAAGTGGATAGGATCCGAAAGAACCTGGGAGGATGAGTAAACTGAATGAATATGCCAATTATATATAATTCAGTTATGAACTGTTGCTTCAAACTGTTCTGAGGGACAAAATTCATGAGGTGGTACATTACTTACTACATGATATTGTACTCAATAAAATATAATGGACTGATAAATCGGCTGAAACTTGAAGCTATAAAGAAACGGAAAGTCCCGTACAGCATGAAGACCAACTAAGCCTTCTGCAACTTTTCTCACAAGTCTTTCTACCAACCAAACAAGCAGCAGTCAAAATTGTTCAGAGTCTAGTAAGAAACTCTAAGAAAACACAGCAAGTGGTTTATATTCAAAAGAAAAAAAAATGGTTAGTTACAATATTTTATGGGTCCGAATGGGGAGAACCTGAGGGGCACTGTGGGCTGTATTTTCTGGGTTGGGGATTTTTTTTTTTAATTTTTCCTTAATGTACAAGGTTAGCTCTAATTTATTTTACTAATACCAGAAAGATTTCTTCTCTCCCATGGAAGTAAGCACAAAGCTGAACCATGCAAATCTGCGTATGGTTACCCTTTTTCTTAATTATATGTCTATTGATTTTACCATACTTCTGTATCAATAATTTTGATCAAAGGCTTCAACTAGATAGAAATTTTTTCTGTTTCCAGAAACTACCCAGATGGTAATGAACCTTGCCACTAGATAGGAATTTTTCTGAATTACCTTGCAAAGCTACTTGTTTGATTTGTACTTGAACTGCTATTATTTTCAGAGTTACAACTCTTATTCTATGTCTATATACTGCCTGAATGATTTACTGCTCTGAACTTTCTACAGTTAACTGCAATGGTTTACACAGCCATATACATTTTGAATCAGCCATTGCAGAGACTTTGATAAGAACAATCCTCCATTCATCCATTAGTGATTTTCTTCCACATTGCGATTTTGAGATTGTGTCTGTGAATGTAGAATGCATGCTTTCCCTGGAGTTAAATGGTAATTGATTGATAGAAGATAGACAAAACCAGTTTTTTTTTTTGGAAATGAGTATTAGCATGTTTGAGATTTTCAATGGCCACGAGTACGCTCGGAGTAGGTGAGAAAATTAAAACCAGATGCAAGAAGCATATAATCTCAATCAAACATTCCATTACATTAAATATCCATATATCCTTTTCTACATGATTGGCTCCTGGGAGAGAAGCCAAGTTTCTCAATATAAGACAGAACATAGCCAGCTCCTCTTATCTCATCTCACAATATCAACAGGCCCCACAAACGATAAGATACAGCTATACAAGTAGTTTATGGTGGCCATTCAAACAAATTCATCCATACTGTGGCCGTTGAATTTGCAATAATAACATGTTGCCGGGGTACTGACTAGACAAAATGAAAAACATCTCTATCTCGTATTCATACATATATTCACTTGTATTTATATTCCTGCTGCATCTCTTACGTTCGTTGTCCTTCTCTTCCTTTGTTGATCACCTACCGTATCAGATCAATGACAGATCTCAGTCTTGGCACCCTCCTACGTCAATGCAACTGCTCCATTTAGTACTCATGTAAACATATGAAACAATTATAGTGAATTTAGACAGAAAGAATGAAAGGCACATCTAGCAACACAATATACAATAGGTATAAACATTTCTGAGCGTGAATAGTATGTCAAGTTATTGGAAACTGAAATATTAAGTAAATCCTCATAAACATTGGGAGGGTCTAGGCTCATGATCTCACCACATGTTTTCAGTTCTTTCCTGTTCAATCAAATCAAGAATTGGGTGTTTGTGCAATGCGATCAACAGACGCAAAAGGAAAAACAAAATGCACTACTCAACGATGGTTAGCTCTAATTTATTTTACTAATACCAGAAATCACGGTTTTTTTGGAACACAGGGTCCCAACCATCCATGACCAAGAAAATGTTGGTGAGGAAGTATTAATGGTAGCTAGGTTTGTCATGCGATGCATCATAAATTCTAGTTAATTAAATTCAATTGTAGTTAATTGAATACCTTATTTACATAGGTCTTTGATATCCCTTTTGCTCGATTAAAACCCAGCATAGTTATGGCTGTGGAATTAACATTCTGTCTTGCAGTTTTCATTTCAACTTTTTTATTTTCCTGCATCAACTGACGAAGACATTAAAAATGTGAATAAATAAATTATTGGATTTCTTCACAGGACTATGACATTACTGATGCTAATAAGAGTGATAATCGTCTATTGGTTCCTGTTAGGAAATTGACAAATGAGATGGAAGCAAAAACGACAGAAACACAAAATGCAAGATGTACGTGGACGTAGACTCAAATTTTATGGAGTTTTTTTCCCTTTCTAAGACTCAAATTTTGTCTTTTCATAATTGCATATTTAAGATTCAGTGATAATCAGGCCAGAGTAGTGGTCTTGCTGTATGAAATTGCACCTTGGAAATTGATTGAAGTTTATAATCTCTCCGTTCCTTTATAATTTTATCCTCTTCAAATTCCTTGGAAAACTGAAATGATCGTGAATACAGTTAAGAGAGCATTCTATGTTTCAACAGATATGATTCTATTGTATCCTTATATCCCATTCTTTCCATAATGGAAGATCTTCTTTTCATGGTAGGAGAAGCTGAGTCAGAAGTAATGGATCCCATTCTGACTGATATATGGAGTGAATTAGGAATTTTGGTTTGTTATCCATCCACAGAGTTCTCGCTCCTCGGTAGGTATGAATTACTTCCCCTCAGTCTGAAGGCCAGAGGAGCAGATATCCCACTGAAAGCGGGTTTCGATTTTAATGTTTTAGGGGTGGAATTTTCTGGTAATTTTGATGCGAGTGATGGTTGCTTTGTTTTTTTTTTCCCTTCACCAGTCTTCTCCTTCGTAGCTGGAATTCTCTGAAAAGTCAAAATTTTGATTTGATATAAGAAAATGATAATGGATGTAGTTGATGGAAGATTTAATTAGACTAAAAATTTTGTTAGTTACTGCAAAATTTGACGTTTCTTAGGCTGCTTCTCTTCGACCTTGTCCACCTTGTTCTCTTAAGAGTTGTTGGTGCTTTTAGTTGGAGTTCCATAAGGACATGAGATCCCATTGAGTGAACATCGTCAGTTATCAAAGCAGGCAAGCAGCTACTTCTGGTTGGGTCTGCTAATCAATTCTTTAATCTAAGACAGAACATCTGTTCAGCCAGTCAATTCATCTTTTAACTCCTCATTACATAATGAATAACATTCTTTGGTAACGTCCTAGTTCTCGTTTGGCTTACTTCAATGGGTTCCAGACACCAACATAATTGAGTTGATGTTTAGTTCTTCTTGTTTCCATAACTCTCACTATTTTTTATTGTTCAGACTTAGTATTGGTTCTACAACCATTGCTCTGTAGTTCTCCATGACCAGATGATGCAGGGAAGCGTAATAAAGGAAAGAAAAAAAATGCTGGTGAGTCTCACACCCAGCTCAGTCGGGGATTTCACCCCAAAGAAGTAAGAAAGGAAGAAGAAGTGGAGTCTCACAGTTTTTTCCTGGAATTCTCGAGTCTCCTCAGATGTTGAAGCTTCACACCTCAAAGATGATTTTATTTTTAATCTCTCTCTGTCTTTATTCTCAGTAAGAAAACCTACTTAATTATAAGAAAGGTGAGAACAACAAAAGGATGCAAATAAAAAATTCAAAATCTAAACAATAACTGCATAACAAAAGTAAAATTAAAATTCAAACATTTGAAACTCTGAAGTTGACTTAGTCATGTTCCTTTCTAACCGTCTCCTGATCCTCATAGTCAGGTTCATCTGATCTCAAGTAAGCCTTTTTCAAAGCTACCAATCCAGGGGTTGAACACTTCTCAACTTCTTCCAAGTACCTGTTCAGCGATAAGCATGATCATGTCAACAAGGAATCATTCTTGAATCAACCAGATGAAACTGATACCTGGAGAGCAGCAGCAGAGGAAGCTGGTTCTCCCCTCTGTTTCTATAGAATACAAGGTGATATACATGGAAAAACTCGAAAAAGAAATGGGAACTGTGAATTTTTTAAAACATGAACGAGAAATCCATCAAGAAGCTGCAACGAGCAAAAGCTAAATGACTAACATCAAGAATGTCTAGAAGTAACAACAATTGGAATAAAAAATCCAATAAAGGGGTGTGTGAATTTGGGAATGTCTAGAAGTAACAACAATTGGAATAAAAAATTCAATAAAGGGGTGCGTGAATTTGGATTTGTCGCCAGATGGGTGTACCTTGTTTTCATCTTTGTGATAACCAATGCTTGATTTTTGATATAAGGGATCCGAGACAGATGATGCTGAGCTGTCAGATTACACATTGATGACGTTGAGATACCATGAGTTGGCAGATTAACGCAAAGGCAGGAAGTGATTATAATATTTTCCTAATTGGGGTAGTTTTGGGTGCGTTTCAGTCTTTTGGCCATAACTTTGCCTATGGGTGTCGTAATCGTGCATATGACTCCAATTCGGAAAGCTCTTTTCGACACGCACGCCGTGGACACCTAGCTATGCTTGGTGTGCATGTTTTCCGACCTCAAATTTTGTTGTTTTTTCCTCTGAATCACTTTTTTTGTTATTTTTGATAATATTTCGTTTGTCAATTAGGAAGTGATTTTAAACTCCATTTGAGCCAGATTTTTTACAAATTGCTTATTTTATTTTGTAATTCATTTTGGCATGATTTTCGGGATTTTGCCCTTTTTGGTAACATTCAGATACTAACGATTTTTGGCTATATAGTCCGGCTTGTAGATTGATTTTTGAGATTTCTTGATTTGATAATATTCAGTTGAACCTCAGAGACGTATTCTTTGTGTTTTGGGTGTGTTTTGGGTGAGTTTCTTTTGTTCTTCCCTGTGAATCATCTGTTGGAACTAGGCAGAATAATCGTTATTCTGTCCGGTGTCAATTCTCCCATAATTTTTCATGACCAGGATCACGTGTATACATTGCCTGAATATTTTATGTGTGCGCGCGTGTATACATATACATGTAGGTATGTATTAATCATATATCATATATACAATAAAACCCATTTAACAGAACTAAATAACTATGAACAATATGAATTACTAGTTTTTATTTTGCAGAGACAGATTTTCTTCAGAGCTAGAGTTCCTTGTTTTTTTTACCCTTTCAGTCTTTGGGAAGTAGCACGTGATTATATCAAATCAAATCAATATCAGTTCCTTCTAAGTTCATACGAGGCCATTCCACAGTTAATTTGGGAAGGCTTATGGATTAAAATAGTTCATCTATGGAGTTCCCTTGTTTTGCAGTTCCAGATTTGCCTTCTTAGTTCTTATCCTTCTACCTAACTAAAATGCTCCCACGCTACTCATCTCCAAATCCCACATTTATCACAATTCCCCAACTCTTAATACACCTGCTATATATACCTTAACTTTGTATTAGCCCTAGTTGAGATAAAAACTAAAATCATCTCACTGTTTCATAACAGCCAACATGAGCAGCAGCGTTTCTCATCTCCTGTTCAAGTTCCTCATCTTGGTACTTCTCCCAGGCCCCGCCAAACCTGACCCTGAGCCCCTTCAGGACTACTGCGTGGCAGACATCACAACCCCACAACAATTCTTCCTAAATGGTGAACCCTGCATTGACCCAGCCCTTGCAGACTCTTCCCACTTCGTCACATCGGTTCTATCAAAACCAGGTGACACAAAGGCCAATCCATTTGGTTTCAGTGTCACTCTCACCAACACCAGAAACTTGCCTGGCGTCAACACCCAAGGCCTGATATTGGCACGCATCGACATTGCCAGTAACGGCCTTGTACCTCCCCACTCTCATCCTCGAGCCTCTGAGGTCGCCATTCTTATCAGTGGTTCGGTCCTTGTAGGCTTTGTCGATAACTCAAATCGCCTCTTCAAGCAAAAGCTACACCCAGGTGACTCGTTTGTTTTCCCAAGAGGACTCGTCCATTTTCTGTATAATCTGGACTCATCGTCCCCAGCAATGGTCGCGTCGGGCCTCAACAGTCAGAACCCAGGTGCCCAGCTTGTTCCGCTCGCAAGCTTCACCTCGAAGCCATCAATGCCTGATGAAGTACTAAAAAAGTCGTTTAAGATTACTGATCAAGAAGTGGATAGAATCCGAAAGAACCTCGCAGGGTCCAGTATATTTGTGAACCAAGACACCGAATATATATAAGCAGCGATGCTTCAAATAATGAATATATGAATTATGTTAAATAAAATGCAAGAATGGTTCTGTTATTCTTCTCTAAAGTCTTTCTACAAAGCAATCAACCGGCCAATCAAAATTGTTCCTAAGTAAGGAACTGAAGAAAACAAGTAGAACCTCAAAGAGAAAGAGCAAGAAGATGTAATCCTCAGAAAAAGAGGATAATCAAAGAAGAAAAAAAATTTGGGGAAAAACCCACCTACCAATCTACTCTTCACAACATCTCCAACAAATCTATACAGATATGGTGAAAGAATTTGTAACAAAAGAATCAATGAAAGCTAATGCTGGCTATAATGGCGAAGAAGACGAATAGCGCAGCAGTTGTTGATGACGTCGTTGCTGTAGTTGCTGATAACGGGATTTATAGAGATCGTAAGGCGCCCAGAGATAATCAAGTGGACAAGGGACCTTAGCATCGAGTCTCGCCCATGGCTTCCCTTTACCGCTCCAGTGCAGCAAGCTCACGGGACCAGGATGCAAAGCCCTACAACTGCCCACCACGTTATCCCCACCAAGCCCATGTTGGTTCCATCTGTGGTCAATGGGCTCGACATCTCCAGCAAAAACCAATAAAAATGGCGGAAGCGAACCCAGCTCGTAAATCCTCCTGTGTTTCTGTAATTCCATCCAACCCTCGATTTTGTTTCTGTAGTTCCCTTCTCTCCATCTAACCAAATCCATCACCATTACACCAGTATTGAAATAACACGGCTTTCTCCCCTTGAAAATCCTTGACATGATCGGATCCGACCAGAAACCATCTGAGAAATACTTGGTGAAATTGGCATGACAGTACTCAGGCGCCCCAATGGTTCGTGACCCAGTCAGGGAAATGCTCCAAAGCTTCTGGATATCGTCGACGACGAGGATATCGGAATCGAGGTAGATCACACGATCGATACTACGATCCAGTATATCAGCCAAGTAGTTCCTCGCGTAGTTCAATGGGTTCTCAAGAGCTTGACGGATCGACGAAGAGATGAGATTCCTGACGACATCCTCCTTGAAGAGATAAACCTTGAAGTTCAGAGAAGGGAAAGTGGATCGGACGAGTCGCGCAAGGACTCCAGGATTGGCCGAGTCGGAATCGGTGGCAATAAAGTGAAAGAACACGTTTTCGGGGCAGGAAGCGTGTTTTAGAACCGAGTGAACCGCCGCCATGGATCCTCTCAGATACTCTGTATCAAGCGTCATCGCGATATGGACATTCACCGGATCGTGCGAGGAACCGAAACGTCCGAAACCCTTCCAGGAGGAAGCAAAACACCCATCTCCGTTTCGGTACTCCGGCGCTTCAGCGAATCCCTGCAACTTCACGAATCTCATCTCTGTTCCATGACTTTCGTTCCCATCGTCAACTACTTTACCGGGAAATGATCGAATCGCAACGGACGAAGCGCACAGAACCAGAAGAACAAGAGCAACGAAACCCGATCGGAAAGGAGACATGTCAACGGGAAACCGGCAATGCCCAGAAAGAAAGCGTCGCTCCTGTTCTTGTTATTGAAGCCGACGTTGTTATATCACATTACAAGGAAGAAGGAGACATGAAGAAGAGAAGAGAGGAAGGTAGAAACGTCTCTTACAACGAAAACACCTGTAATGGTCAAGAAGAAGAAACGCTAACGCGGTTTCTTCCCCTCGCGCGAAAACGCGGCTTCTTCCGGGTTTGCGAGAGAGCAAGTTCGGCCCGGACGAAGGCTTGAGAGAGTCTTTAATGTTTATTTGAGAACTGACTCGGAGAGAGAGAGAAACAGTGACAGAGAGCGATCTTAAATAAATCTCTCTCTCTCTCTATTCTCTTTCCTTTCTCTCTCTAATGTGAGTGAGAGAGACGGACAGCGAGAAAACCGCTTTTATGGGATCGGCACGGAAAAGCCGCATTATAAAAACGGGTTTTTACTTTTATGAAGGTGAGTTTTTCTGAATTGAAATTTAAAAACGATTTTATTTTTTCCAGAAAAAGAAATCAAAAAGTGTTTTGGTCTGAGTAAATAATGTTTCCAATAATGAGAGGACAGACAGGCGATGCGGAGGCCAGCTGTGAAAGGTTTGATGTTGACGGCTGTAATCAGACTGGCGGAGGGTTGACAGAGTGTCTCTCGTCGGTGGGCCCATCACCATGTGATCACGTGTGGCTCAACCTGCCGCATGAACTGAAGGGTCATATTCTACGCGGTTGCCATGTCTGACGGGCAATACTATTTTATACACGTGGCAAAAAAAAGAAAGGATATAACTTCGTCAAAGCTGACTCGGCGATTTTGTTATATACACCTCAGCTGTCACGCGGAAAAAAAAAATGACTTCAAATCTACTGGAGCCTTGACTAGAAGATCTACTGGTCCAATAGTGATATATGTGTTCACATAGGCAGGGGCGGAACCACGTTCAGGTTGCGAAGGAGGGGGAGGGGGGAACCAAAAATTTTGGCCCCCCCCAATTGAAAATTTTTATATTTTATAAGAATCTCTTCTAAAATTTCTGGTTTGCCCACCCCCAACTCATTAAAATTTCTATATTTCATAAGAAGTGTTAATTGAAAAATTTTTTTGCCCCCTAGATTTGGAGTCTTGGTTCCGCCACTGCACATAGGTGCATGAAACCGAGGCCATATCCGCTGGTCCCTCGCGCTGGAGCATCTGCTGGTCTAATGATAAAGGGTGTGTACACATAATTTCACCATAGGACCAGCAGATCTTCCAACCAAGGGTTCCAGCATATTTCATTATGTGTATACATCTTTCACCGTTGAACCAGTAGATCTTTCAGCGTGACGACCAGCTGATATGGCGTCAAAAAAACAAACTAAAAAAAATAATACGCAAGTTGCACTTTTCGTTAATAAATAATGCCGGTGACTGCCAGACAGGCTGTTTCCTGTTTTGGTATTAAAAGCGGTGGCGGTGAGATTTATATTTACTAAAGTCAGAAAGAAACAGAGTGCAGAGTGCGGATAACTGATGGTAGGTGGGTTTGCCTCTCCGATGCCTCGGTTGCCAAACAAACAATTAAATGAACATATGTTTCTCTGTTTTCATTAGAGTTTCGAGACGGGGAGGGAGGTCGGCGAGTAAAAATGACATTAGTGAAGGAGAAGGGAGCTTCACCAACCCCACTTTCATTAATGGTGGGGCCCAATTTGGAAATGCGAAAGTGCTCTCGATCTCAACCGTCCAAATGTAATCCCACATGTTTTCCTTTACATGGCCGTTAAGAACGGGACGAGTAGGAGTCTGTGAGAAGATTCACTGCTTGGTGGTTGCTATTTTAAAAATAAATAAAAAAGTTAAAAAATACGACGAAATATGAAGAGTGGTAGGTGCATAGGATTCTCTACCAATGAAGGAAAATTCCAAATGATGATGTGAAGTTGGAGGTGGACGGCATTGTTTGTCCGTTTAGAGCTTCGTCATGTACGGTGTTTTGTTTGTTTTATGGTTCTAGAGAGAGAAAGGAAGAAGGGGAAGCTATAACGCTGAGCGCCACGACTAGAGGAGCGTCATACGTTGCGTGTCCATGTGTTATTATTAGATGTGTCCTCGTGACCAGAACGAAGTCAAGCTGACTCCTTCCGGTTGCGTATAGGAAGAGGCACACACCAAATCTTAATTCAAAATTAGTTGTTTGACATGTGATAAAGCACGAGAACCCTTTTTCTTACTAACAAATTAATTATTTAAATAATTTATAATTATTACCGTAAGCCTTACCTTTTTTTCTTTAAACGGATGTTTCCTTTATTTTTTTCTTCATCTCTTTTTCATGTGTTTCCCACCTTATTTAACATAATTTTTAACTATAATATTAACATATGATTGTGTTTATTTGTTACATCAGCAAAATCCGGTTTGAATGTGACTCCCAAGGCATAGTTAACAGTTTTTTGAAACCCTCCTCTGCCCCATGGAAAATAGCTCCTCTAATAGATGAAGCAAGACTGGGTTTTTCGTCAGCGTGAAGATGGTCAGTATTTATAAGGAGGCCAATATGGTGGCAGATCGACTTGCTAATCATGCTCTCGATCTATTCTCTTGCTGCTGGTTCAACAACTTTCCACCAGAGATTGTGAAGATAGCCACGGAGGATGTAATTGGAAGATCTACCCGAAGATCTGTTCGAAGCGTTGCTCAGAAAGTGTGTTAGTCACCTGCTGTTGTTAGTATCAAAAAAAAAAAGTGGAAACATTCTTTTTCATCTATATATATATATATATATATATATGATAAAATGTGGTGTTTCAGGACCCTGCTTTTTGAGCACGCGAACGTGACACGTCAACCGCCACCCTCCTTCCGCTTTAATATAATAGATATGTTGTTCGTTATGACACTTGTAAACTTGAGAAGAAGTCTTAGCTTTCTTTCAACTACTACTGAGCGGACTAACGACAGAGACTTGGTCCAATTCACGTATGCGTTTTCATGAACCTCTAAGCAGGAAGGAGACTCCATCCAATTCACGAATGTGTTTTCAGGGACCTCTAATCAGGAAGGCTTTTTGACACGTCCCCCGTTCAGACATTTCTCAGAAGTACTCCACGTCTCTTCTCCTCCTTGGCCAGTACCAAGCCATCAAAGAATTCAACCACAACTTGGTCTTATATAACATTCTCCTGAAAATGAGACAAAATTTAAAAATATAAATATAAATCAAGCCTTTTCGAATCGAGAAAAGGCCGTTGAAAACAACAATCAAATTTAAACCATCCATAAAAGTTTAGAGCAGATATATAATTAACTGTATTTGAGGAAAAAAAATACAAAATAAGAATAATTATACGAATATAATTAAAGAGTTTTATAATAAGTCATGTGAAAACTGAATATATAAAATACCATTTTAATACAAATAACAATATAACTATAGAATTACAATTCGAATATCCCCTTTAAGTAATAAGTTCAAATCTCTTGAATCAATGGTACCAAAAGATAGAGAAATTGATAAAAATGTTGCACATAAATTACGAAAAAATGGAAAATTTTGATGAAGATGTTGCACATAAAATTATGATTGGCTTAAGTGGCAAGGTGCTTATGAGGTTTTACACATTAAGATTGTTCCACTCAAATAAAAAGATGGATTTTATAAGACAACAATTGAACCAACTATATTGTATGGTGCAAAATGTAAATGACAAAAAGGCAACATGTTCATAAGAGTATTATCGAGATGAAAATGTTAAAATAGATTTGTGAGAAAATTAAGAAAGACAAAATAAGAAATAAAGACATTCGAAAGTAAGTAGACATACCATACACTATTAGGTATAAAATGGATGAAAGTAAATTAAGATAATTTAATCATATAAAGCAAAAACCTAACGTAGACCTAAAGATGCACTGCAAAAAGGTGTGAAAATATGCATATTAGAAGCCCTAAGCAAGCCAAAAAATAACCTAAATTACATGTATAGAATATACAAAACAAGACTTATAAAAACATAGATTAACTGAAACTATATGATTTTTTATAAAACAAGATAAAGATACAAGATCCATTTCACCAACCCTATTTTGATGGGAACTAGCTTATGATGATGACGACACATGTATAATCAATATATCCAAGATAGTTTACAAAAATATCTTCCTCAAACCTAAAACTAAGCTACCACCATGCTGGGGAAGTACCTTACAAATCAATATTAAAGGTGCACACTTTTTTGGCACGCACGATTGTTTGCAAAATCATGTACCGACTTTGTGTAGATCAACATAACAAACTAACAATTGTGTTTTACCAACACCCTTTTATTTTCATTTAGGTACCGTAATAAAACTCCCTTAGATACAAGAGAATTGAAGCAAGCAAACAGTACACATCCTTAATATTTACATGGCAAAATCCTTTTTGCATAGAAACAAGCGGAAGTAGACTGCCAGCCAAAAAGTGGTGAAGCGTCACAAGATGATTTTCGAAGTAGCCACCTACTAGTTCAAACACCAACGTAATGGAACTCCTGAACCCTCAACTAGGGCCAATGAGGTGGGAGTTCAAAGAACTTGTTGTACGTACCAACCTTGGTTTGGCGTTTCTCTATTTTCAAAACTGGGGATGTATTTCAAGGAAGTACTGATCTCACTTCTTTCCTATCAGCTCCAAATGACTGCCAGCACATGCATCAACAGGTTTCTTCAGAACAGAACAGAACAAGAAAATTCAAAAATAGCTACGCAAAGAATATAACTGTCACAGCCAAATGGATCTGGATTGCCATCTACTAGGACTAAAAGAAATATAATAATGTCGAAATTACACCAAAACTAAGAGCCAAAATTGTGGAATAAGAACCATTATAACAGGCACTGTATTATAACAGGTGTTGCACAAAAATCACAACTTGTAAGTGAACATCATAATGAATGTTCTTAATCAGTTTTTTATACTTGTCACTATTATTGTTAGTATTTTATAAAATATGTTAAAAGTCTACAAGTGTTAGAAGGTTAAAAAGATCCACATAGATTAATTTACCTCGACTCCGTAACCCTTTACATAAACATTGGTGAAGAGATCAGAAGGATCTGGCATTGGACTCTCCTGTATTTAAAAGAAAAAAAAAACAGCAAAGATCATTGAAAATAGAAAAACCATCAGTACTTCACCATGAAGAAATTTAAACGCAACCTTTTGTGTTATGGAGAGTATTTTATTAAAATTACTATCAGTGTGCTTCTTACCTTAGCTTGAGCAATTGCTTCATCTACTATTTTCCGGGCTTCCTTCTCAATGTCCTGCAAAACGAAGGCAACTTTGAACATCTCAATCTTCATATGCAAGGACTACTTGCTTAATTGTGAGACTTAATGTTGAAAAAACTAGGGAACTGCACGCACTATGTGCATAGCAAAAGAATTAGAAACAAAAAAGCATTATGTGGGTAGTTAGTCATGATACTGATGTGACGCTAACAAACCTGGGTATTTGAGTAAAATTAAAAAAATAAACGGCCTTTTGGAAATAGAATGTCAGCCAGAAAGTTATGGGTTGGCTTTATATAATGGTATTGGTAAGACTGGGATCAAACCTGCAACCTTTACAGGCTGCTGCAGAAAGCACAAACTCAATCAAGAGATAGCTCAAACTGGAAGTGAAGCACTTATAAAGCAGGAAATGCAGCACATGCTACATGATCCTCAAGATATGACCTCCAATAATTCTAGCTCAATACCAAAAAAAAAAAAGAGTGAATACCTTTAGCTCTTGTTCAGTAGACAGCTCATGAGATAATAGTAACTTTCTCACCCTTACAATTGAATCACGCTCCTGTCAAATCACATGGTACTTAATTAAAAGAAACCCACTGCATGACCAAAACCTTGAACATTCTCATGAAATATTGCCAAGTAACAACCTGCCTCACACCGGTAACCTCATCACGTGTACGGTAAGTGCTCCCAGGATCAGACATGGAATGTCCATGATATCTGTAAGTGTCCATTTCAAGAATCTGAATACACATCACAAGAAAAGACAATAGATGACAAGATTAGTTTTACATACAAGACTAGAGGTCTTACAGGTAGTAATTAATGTGAAGATTTCTACCCGTGGTTAATGATCAACAGTATTGCAATATATACACTATACTATTTATCCCTTTTCTGAAAGAGCAAGCCAAAGTTTGCAATACAAAACAAATAGCTTAAATATGACCAGATAAAGAGCATTGAGCGGAAAAAAATCAGTGGACAATATGATTTGATATTGCCCTCATTATATGGATGATTAGCATAGAACAGAGGGATGAAATCAATAGATGTCATCAAAATCCTATCACTTCTATCATGGGATTGGCCATTTCGATGGGGACAGCTATTTCACAGATATGTTCTACCATATTACCATTTGATCAATTTAAATGGTGTTTAGCTGATTTGTCTATTTGATCAATTGAGTGGTGCATAACTGATTTGTCCTCAACATACCCTTGCAAATCCTTCCATGAAGTATATAAACATAAATTGTAACAGAAAAAAGGGGAAAAAAAAAACTAAGAAGGAATGTAGATCCCCTTCTCCACAAGGTTAAAAGGGTAGAAGCATAGTATACAAGAGAAAGAAACTGATGCAGGAAACAATGCAACAAACCAAAAAAAGGAAATGAAATATAAATAAGTTTCATAAAATGAAAGAGGCAGAACATACCATGAGAAATGATAAATGAAGATGAAAAATCAAGAGAATTGGGTGGGGAATAACAACGAGTAAAAAGTAGGAATTGCACATTTTATTGGCAAAAATATTTCTTCTGCAACGCTTCCACATTTGCATCTGTTAGGATCAAATGCTTACCACTAGATGTTAGCATCTGTTAGGATCAAACGCTTATTGGTTAAAGCGCAACTTTATTTCCTTGTGCCATAGCAGGATGCTAAACCTTGGCCCAACACCCCCCCCCCCCCCCCCCCCCCCCCCCCCCCCCTCTTTCAGCACCTGCAACCTCAAGCCAATACCTGCCAACCCAAGACTTGGCCAATGCTTGCCACTGCAGCACGCTTTCTTAGAACCCTCTTGCGGGACTCAAACCCACTACCTTTTCGGGGTCCTTCCTTGCACCTATGAATCATAGGTGGACAGGCAACACCTACCACAACCACAATGTGCAATATTAGGGGTTGAACCCTTCCTTAACATCTGTGTACCACAAGCTAGGAACACACCTACACAAACAACAAAATATGTTCTTAGGAGGACTTAAACCCGAGACTTGGGCACTGATACCAATTGTTAGGATCAAGCGCTTACCACTATCCCCAACAGCACCCCATGGCATTTAACACTGAATTTCCTTATACCGTAGCAGGATGGACCTTGGCCCAACATCCCCAACAGCATCCCATGGCGTTTAACACTGAATTCACAATGGACACCACTTTCATTAGAGAAATAGACTTCGCAGTAGCCGAGATTACACTTAGAAACATCCATCATATGTATACAAGAAGACCCCAATAACCGTTCTCCATTAACCTTTCTTGCAAAGACTACACTCAGTTTGATCCATATCCAAGCTTGAATTGATTCATTCTTTCTGTCAAGTCAATACATGGCCCAAACACCACAATAAATAGGAAAACAATGTGCAGACCGCTAACGAATCTTCAGCAACAATAAGGCAGGATCGACTCTGCTTTCTCAAAAGCACAATATCAATTCAATACAACATAAACAGGAGTTCAAGAGCTACATTCCAAAATGATCCCTATAAAAATGAATATCTTGCTGATGGAATTAGGCATGGACTGCATTTAAACTCAATGCTGTAACTCTTCTTTTTCTCTTTTCTACTTTGCAACTCCAAGAGATGTCACTACAGGTCATCCTTGTTTCTAAATATCCAACTCATCAAATAAAACTAAACTGCTGTAAAGGAAATCTTTGGGGAGAACTTGCTAGTATAAACAGAAGCTTGCTAGTAAAAATTCCATTGGACTAAAGGATTCCTAATAACTAAGTGAACCATGATTAGATCTGTACTATATACATGCTCATAATTTCATACCCACATTGTTATGGTAACATAACAGTAAGCAACTACAAATGGGCTGATCACAAACAATAGCAGCCATGCACTCAAAACTTTTCCATTACAGACATCGGACACAATAGATATACGGCTGTGCAAATCATGATATCTTTTCTCTGTACCCGTCTTGCTGCCATTCTGTCCTTTACTGACATAAAATACGTGAAATTTTGTTTTTCTAGATGTTAAATAACATTTGTTTGTTTCTCAATTTCTTTATGTGACATATATTTTATGTGTGACTGTGTATATGTATACATCTAAGAATGTAGATAACATGAAAAGTAGACCAACCAAATTCCAAATGTCTCGATAATATCAATTTACATCTAGCTACAAGCATAATTCCATAAAGTTTCAGAACATAAAGCATCCAACAAAAATATCAAACATTTGATTCTATAATCAATAAGGTTGACCAGAAAGAATATAAAGAAAATCCAATAGCAAAATGTCTGGATAAACATGACTTACAATGGGTCCATTCTTCAAAGCATAGTTCTTCGCGAATTTGCAAGCCTGCTTCACAGCTAGAACATCCATACCATCTACCTGTCCAATGTATAAAACATGTGAGAAATAACCAAATGGAAATAGCATATAAATGACAATTAACTTGTAGTTATTTGATCATCACTCACTGGACTAACCCTGACATCCACTTCTACATGATATGAATAGAAGTGGCATTGGGGCAGGTTAGATGAGTAGCCCATCAAACCTGACCCTGTAGGAGAACATATGGCAAGCCAAAAATACAGGGATGTGTTTGTGTTTATGTAAACACCACCCATTGCTTTGCTATTTCAATCAGAAATACTTTATACAGAATTATATTAATATATAAAAATATACTAAAATGAACATAATTGGTTGCAGATTCTGTCAAAAGAAGTGTCTGAAGAGAGAGAATATCAATTATGCAAAATGACTGCACTCCAACTTGAATGAGCATTCTCAAAGTGCAGGCTTCAGGCTTTTACCATCACACCAAGTGATGGCCCATAAGACATAAATAATGCATTTATATATATATATATATGTGTGTGTGTGTGTTTATATAAATGTATGCTTTAAATAATAATTATTTTTTACTTAAACTTGGGCATTATGTGCACTGTTCATACCAGAAGTAAAACTTAGAATAAACATCTTATGACATGAATTATGAATCATTATCTCGAACTTATGGCAAGGTGTCCTCTTTGAAACACACATTGCAAAAGATCCTTGGTTGCTGGACCTTACCCATAAACAACACATCACATTGATGCCTAGTTGCAGCAATTATTAGGCAAGAATTACCATGTCTAAGTGCACAAATGGAAATCAATAAGCGAATCTAAGAAAGAAGGATACACATAGCTACATGAAATGTATAGACATTCATGAGGAAGAGATAAGATTTAGTAGAAGTTACAATAGTAATAATAATAATCATCATCATCATCATCAACATAAGCCAATTCCCACCAAAGTGGAGTAGGCGCCACGAATCTTCTCTCCATCCCATTCAATCAAAAATCATATCTCCAGTTAATTTATATTTAAGTCTTGTCTTATTAACTCCATCCATGTCTTTTTAGGTGTTCCCTTTAATCTCTTAGGCCCTTCAATATGATATAATTTCATGTTCAGGTCTAGGTGAAAATGAAGTGTCAATGAAATACATTGACGCCATTATAGATCCATGTTGAGGAATAACCAAACGAAACAGCAAAAAAAAGTAAAAAAGGAGAAACGAAAACAGAAACCAAGGCAAACGATTTACGTGATTCGGCTTTAAAGCCTATGTCCACAGGAGAAGATGACGAAAGAATTCCACTAAAAATCTGGATGCAAGATACAAAACTGTTCTTCATAACAAAAACCCCTAAATCTCACAAACTCAACTTACAAACCTAGACTCCCAACTCCACCGAAAATAGTACCCCCAAAATTCGGGTCGGGGACTCCACCCCTAAACCCTGATGGGCCAATCGTGGCCCCACCAACGAACCTCCTGGATCAGGGCCTTTCCGTGGGGCGGTGGAGGGCCGAAGGCCCGTAGCCACAAGAATGAGCATTAGCTAAAATAAGTGGTAGATGGCACGAAAAATGAGAACCCTTCATGTATAATTGTTTGACAAAAACTAAGAATCCTAACCCTGCCCCACACCACACCCACCCATTCCATGGTAGGAGAAGATTTGGATCATGGTGGGATAGGGTTTTCCATAAGCGGCCTTCAACTAGACCCATTTCTATCTTTGGAAATGAACACCATAGAGTTTTTCGAACACATAGCTCCAAAGCCATTCAAACTAAGGCAAACAGAATGAAATTAATTTCATGGAAATTCAGAAAGATACAAATTCTGTAAATTATTACCACCTATCACCTCAAAAACAATAGAATAAGAATGCAATCATGAATGCCAAAATAATGATAATAATAATAATGATTGATGAATATAAGTTCTTATATAAACATGCGCACATACTTTGCACATAATTCCTGCATGAACATGAACATCTACATTTTGATATCTAGCAACAAAAAAGGGCCCTGGAAAAATAAATATAAAGTAGGACAACCCATCTGCCTGATTCAATTCTTATTATTGAAAAATAAAAATCCTCACAGAAAGAAAGCAAGACCCTTGTATTACTTTCATGAAAAAACCAACAACTGCCGAATTTGAACTCAAAAGCCAGCACATCAGAGTAGACTAAACAATCTTCCCTAATAAACTCAACCATATGGATTTTACCTAACAGTACTTATAAACCCCAGAACTAGCTTTCTGTTTAAATTTTTTGACTCCTAAATCAGCCAAAATTAATCCTAAAAGATCCCCGCACCGGCTTCAGAACAAATACAAAAATTTAAGATGTCAGAGCAATTATAAAACTTAGAACAGAATATTAATTATTTTTTGTCCGTTTCGAAATTATAACTAATAAACAAGTCGTTCCAAATCGCCAAAAAAAGAAACAAAGAAAAAAATAGCCAACGCATGATATTTTATAATCTTAATGCTCTAAATTAAATTCCCGCAAATCCAAACCAAAAACAGGAAAAAACCCAAACTCACCTTCAAACCAGGAACATAATCCCCACGCTTGTAATAAGCTGGATTCTTAGCCGCTCTCCATTCTGCAGTTCCCATCCCATCTACAAAACCAACCCAATCAACCAATCTACATCAACGACAAATAAAAACGCACAAACACAAAATTCGTTCATTTCTAAATGCCCTCTTACTTACAGTGATTATTCTCACAAACAAAGATCGCAGGGAGATCCCAAAGCGCAGCCATATTAAGCGCTTCGAACAGCTGTCCCTGATTCGCTGCACCGTCACCATACACATCGAACGTGACAGTCCCATCCTTAGAGTACTTCTGCCCAAGTGCCAAGCCGCACCCAAGAGGAATCTGGGCTCCAACAATCCCATGCCCACCATAGAAACCGTTCTCCTTTTTGTAAAGATGCATGGACCCACCTTTGCCTTTAGAGGCCCCAGCCCTACGACCCATCAGTTCGGCAAACACCTCGACCAGGGTCCCACCCCGGCCGAGATAGATGCAGTGATCACGATAGGCGGTGATGATGCAGTCCTTCTTGGTGATGGCAGCTTCCATCCCCACAGACACCGCTTCCTGCCCGTCGTAGAGATGGCAGAAACCCCGAATAAGCTTGGCTTTGTAAAGAGAGTCGGCCGCGATCTCCATACGGCGCATGACGGCCATGTCTCTGAAGTAAGAGAGTAGCTCCTTCGGGGTTGCTTCAACGGTTCGTGAGGGAGGATCGCATTTGTGTGCAGTGAAGGGAACGCTGGTTTCGATATTGAGAACGCTCTCGTCACTGGCAGATGACGAGAATGGACAACGAAGAAGAGAGAAGAAAGATTTGAGAAGGTTGGAACGAGACGAGCTTACAAGCTTGAGCGCCATCTGAGACCCAACTCTTGACACATCGATCTAAGCTTTTGCTGTTATAGGTTTCAGAGAAAGAAAAAAACAAAGGCCGGTGAGCAGAGAAAAGTGCCATTTGCGTATTAGCTCCGAAGAACACGTAAGAGAAGTAAGAAGCTCCGAAGAACACGTAAGAGAAGTAAGAAACACCGGATGGTGCCGTATAAATTTTTCCACGTGGCAACGCATTGGGAGGCACCCGGGAGACTGAAAAGACGTAAATACCCTTAAAACTTGAAATCTCAATGGACTTGATCACCGTTAACGTGGCAGCCTGGTGTTTCGATCCAACGGCTCAGTGAGCTCGAAGTACCCTTTTTTTTTATATAATGGAGCTCGAAGTATGTTAATACTGTCAATGGTGAGGCAGCATAATTTAGTGTTGACTTCGAAAGGAAGTCAGTCAACGCAGGTGCAATGACCAAAAGCTCCAGTAACAGCATTATATGATTCGTGCAGCAATGCCCTGAAGGTCCTGTACCTGTGAGGATATTTACAGTAATTAACATCGATAGCCCTCTTAGATATCTGTGGTCTTTTTGTTCAGAGGACAGCCATCGTAACTGTTTATCGTCGAGAAATCAGAGGAAATGGAGAGCAGAAAGCTTGGTGAGATTGTAGGAGTGAGAGAAGATGTTATAAAGAGAGCTTGCTCTCTTGCCATGGCAGCTCGTGATGCTGCAGCTTTTGTTCTGGACAAACCGAGAAATTCGTCCCATGCCATTTTCGCCTTCGCCGGATCCTGGTTTGTGGGTGACTGGTTTGGTCAGAGCTCTTTTGGGGAGTCTAAAATCAATCTGGGTCTCTTCCCTTCCCTCAGAAGTGTTGGCAATGACGAAATCGCCATCGTTAACGGAGCATTTCTCCGGCAATTCGAGAGTCTGCTGAGAATTTCCTCTCTTTCTAACGAGGTACCCAATTCAATTCTTTTGTTATCATGCATCTTCTCAATTATATGATCAGATGGGATTGATGAATCCATGAAGAAAATATTAAAATTTCTAGCTTTTAGTTATGATAACAAAGAGAATGAAACTACCAAGATTTAATCCAAAAACAGTTTATTTGTTTCCTGTCTCTTCTAACTGTTGGGAAGTTGGAATTTGGATGTGTTTGATATAACTGTGAGTTAGATTTTCAGGTGAATCAAGCTATGACTGAGAATAAGCAAATAGTGTTTACAGGCCATTCATCAGGGAGCTCTGTAGCTGTGCTTGCAACCATTTGGTTACTAGAAGAATGTAAGAAACTAGGCACTCACAATTATAATCCCCCTTCCTGTGTGACCTTTGGATCCCCGCTCATCGGCGATCGCATCTTCGGACACGCCCTCCGACGCGAGAATTGGTCTCGATACTTTGTAAATTTTGTCATGAGATACGATGTAGTTCCTCGAATCTTCCTTACACCTCTTCCATCCATTGAACAAGGATTACAGACAGTTCTCCAATTCTTCAATCCGAATTCCATATACTTTCAGAATGAATCCTTAGGGAATTCTAGAGAAACATCGGACCTTTTTAACTCTGTGATGAGGAATGCTTCTTCTGTTGCAAGCTATGCGGCTTGTGTATTTATGGGGTGTACAAATTCGTTGTTGGAAGCTGTAACCAGCTTCATTGAACTCAGCCCTTACAGACCTTGTGGAACCTATGTCTTCTGTACTGGGAATGGAAAACTGATCACCATGACAAACCCAGATGCTATCCTGCAATTATTGTTCTATTCTCTTCAGTTAGGCAGAGATCAAGAAGTTGCAGAGATTGCTTACAGAAGTCTGAAGGAACATCTGCTCTACCAAATCGAATTGCAAGGAAGCTTGGAAATGCAGGATTTGACTAACTTAGACCGTCTGGAAGAGCTCCCATTCTCTCCTGAAAGTTGCACAAGTGAAGGGATGAGATCAATTGACATAGCCTTGAAGGATATTGGGCTGGTGAGTAATTCTTTAACTAAACTTACTTCTCCCTTCAGATGCAATAATACTGATAGAACCAAGCTGATCTCTCCTTTGTCTTGAATTCCAGAGCACAAGAGCAAGGTTGTGCCTACGAGCTGCAGGAGAGTTGGAAAATCAGAAACTAAGAAACCAAGCTAAGATCCTGGCGAACTATCGCAAGATTGAAGATGGACTAAATTTTCTTTGTAACTATAGAGCAACATGTGAGGTGCGCGAGATTGGCTACTATGATGCTTTCAGGCTTCAAAGGGACCATGAGGATTTCGATGCAAACGTGAAGAGGCTTGAGCTAGCAGGTTTATGGGATGAGATTGTAGAGATGTTGAGGAGGTATGAACTCCCTGATAGCGTTGAGGTTCAAAGAGACTCTGTGGACTTGGGCACCAGATATCGCCGCCTTGTTGAGCCTCTGGACATTGCCAACTACTACAGACACTTGAAGAATGAAGATACAGGACCATACATGGTGAAGGGTAGGCCAAAGCGTTACAGGTACACCCAGAGATGGCTGGAGCACGCTCACCGGATGCCAGCTGGTACCTGCTCGGAGTCCTGTTTCTGGGCTGAGGTAGAGGAGCTCTGCATTCATGCTGGAAACAGAGGAGCTTTTGATGAGGTGAAAGAGAGGGTGTTGAGACTGGAGGAGGAAGTACTTAAATGGGTTGGTCGTGGAATCATGACAAGGGATGTGTTCTTGGAGGAGTCCACCTTTGTCAAGTGGTGGAAATCCCTCCCTCACCAGCACAGATTAGGATCAACCATTGCAAGATTAATGAACGGGGAAGGAAGAGACCTTCCTGCTTTCAGTTAAGGACGCGCAATCTGGGTTGATTGTGTTCTTATTTACAGAGATTATTAACCGTTTGAGTTTATATATCATTGAACCATTACCTTGAATCACCGAATGAGTTGTAACACTAAGACAATTCCACTGCATTGTTCTCCGCATGGTTTATAGCTCCTCAATAGACAGGTCCTACCTACATATAAGATTTGAAGACTCTGTCGTTCAGAAAAGAAAGCTTGATGAATTTGAGTTGAATATGGCATTTATGTTCCTAAATATAGATTCAATAGAACAGATTTCTTTTAGAGGTGTAACAGATTTCTTTTAGAGGTGTGAGAGAACACAGTGGTGGTAACAAATGGAAACCAAAAAACTCAACTCTCATATTCTACACAATATCGAAAGCGAAAGACCTGAGCTCAAATTTTATACCCTATATAACGCAAGTCGCCCCTTGGGAAGCGTGCCACTGAATTTATTCCTTTTTCCCTTACAATAACCCTCTAATGTCATTTTGTTTTATATACTTGCTTAGATAATTTTGTCTTTTTCCTTTTTTACTTTCCAAGAGACCCGTTGACAATTCATTATCCCTTACATATCCTAAAATATTAATCTACATATATGTAATACTGCATGTGCATCCCACTAGTACTCAATCAAGCACTCTGTTTTAAAGCCAGTTATCGAGCAGCACCAGTCTCGTTCAAAAAGTTCCAGCCCATTAAAAGCCACGTCTTCTCAACTAATCTGTGGTCCTTCACAGTCTCGTTTGGCCTTCAACTTCGCCCTTCAGTTACCTTCCACCTGCAAAAACCCAATGCTTAAATCGCCTGGAAAAGATTCACCTACCAACATCCAGGGCAAGCACAACAACACATATGACCAAAATTGGCTACAACAAACATGACCAGAGGAATATGAATTTCACAGAAGCCAGTAAATTTGGCTCTTGCACCTTAACAACAAACGAAGACCAAGGCAGACTTTTCACGCATGACCACGCCCAAGAATATAAATAACGAAAACAGGAGTCTTGGAGTTGCAGTTTTGTCATTACATCTAATTTACACAAAGAAGAGAAATGGCACAAGCAGTATGATAAACGCTCAAGGGAATGCACCATCTGCAAATTCTGTAGTTGCAGTACCACATGGCAGAGACCCTTGTTTAATGACACAGTAAATAACAAGAAACATCAATTCTGTTATTTAGCAAGCTCTTCGGGGAAATTTTATTAAATTCATGACCAATAAATTGGATGCCATCACATGAAAGCATAGATACAATTATCATAAGGTTCCAAAGATACTATCTTACCTAGAAAAGCAAGGAGAAATTTATGCTCCTTAATTTTTCTTTCTGGTAAGTTATGCTCCTCGATAATATCCAAAACAATGTCTCAAATGAAACCCTAGTTTGCTGTTACATTTTTTCGTTACCCAAACTCATTACAATCAGCTTCGAAATGAAATTAAAAATGAATGTGCATGGGACAACATTACCCAACTTTTTGAAGCACTAAGATTAGACAAGTGAAAGGAAAAATTTCATAATATATGATGACTAGTCTTCCTAGTTTTCAGTGTATCATATCATCAAGTATATGCCACATTCTATTCAAAAAGGATAAATGCTACATAAAATCAGCCAGGTTTGGAAGTTCCACATTCTGAAAGAGTCTGACGAAAAATGAAGACATGATCCCATATACTGAATTTGTCAACTGAGACAACAATGCCCCTGGATTGCTTAGCCTGATGTTTCTAGGCCTCAGATCATGGTACACACTCTTAATCTGCAGTGTGATCATGGATATATCTTTTTAGTAGAAAAAATATGATAAAAATAGTTAAATAATTTTTAAACAAAGAAGACAATGATAAATGAAATAAGAAAACGTGATGTCCTCCTGTCACTAAGCTGTGGATTAATATATGAAAGAAACAATACTTCATTTGCAACATGAAACATTTGTTTGTGAAAGGGTGACAAAGTGGTAAGTACAAAGTACTATACCTCAACCAATGAAACTGGGACAATCATAGACTCCAGAGCTGTTTCTGCCAATTTCACATCATAGGCATGAAGAAACACTATTAATTAAGAGATTATAGCCAATGTTACTCCATAAAATATATTAATCACTTACAAATTTATTCCAAATCATTGTGAAAAGTGAATAATTCCATAATTTACACCAGGGACTTTGGCCATCTACCCACTGATAGAGCTTCGCATTAATAAGACCATTGCCTAATGCTTAACAACAAAATACAAACACGATATGCATGTTAGCAACAACAGCGTGAAATAATAGTTGAGCTCATAATAAAGTAACATTTATACATTACAACATGACTGCTGTCAGGTTGTATGAACTTCATGTGCAGCACAGGAATAGACATGAGAGTGTTCATGAAATTCATAAACAAAATTATGGGTAACAAGTCAAAAATTGGGTACAAATGCATCTGGCATCTGCTATCTGGGCATGCAAGCAACTACCTGCAACCCCACATTCACAAGTAGGGCCATTTTCAGCCACACAATTAATAACAACATAGAGAACCCAGAAATATCGAACTATCCTCCATTCCAGTTCTTCCTTGAGGTTTTTGGGAGGACCAATGGTGGGGAAATTCCTTGATCTCCCACAAATACCCGAGATTATTCAGATTGAAACTTGCATTGAGTAATCATAATTCAGATATTATTTCTTGGAACTTTCAATTCCGTTGTGACCTAAGATCCTTAGAATTGGAGGATCCCTTGCAATTCTCGACCCTTCATGGTCTGATTTCCGTAGATGGAGCCTTATCTCCACATGGTTCCTTCCCTACGCATTCCTTTTTTGAATTCTTGTGCAACAAGTCTACCATTGTATATCCCTTCCCACCGCATTTTCTTTGGCATGCCCGTAGCCCTCCTAAAAATGTGGCCTTTTATGGACTGCTTTACATAATAGCATTAACACCTTGGATAACCTCCAAAGGAGGAGGAAATTCCTATCCATCCCTCCCAAGGGTTGCGGGTTTTTGTTGGTCATATTTTCTTAGTATAATGGGTGCAACCATGTAAGTTGGGTATGGCCTAGAACTCTCTCAGATCTTCTGAAGAAGTGGAGGTTTCTGTTTCTTAAAAAGAAAAGGAAAAGTACAGCTTCAGGTCATTTTCTTTGCTACAGTGTGAATGGTGTGGCTAGCATGAAACAGATGCATATCCGAGGAAGAAGAAGTTCAGAAAATGAAAATCTTGGATAACATTACTGCTCTAGCGTCATCATGGATCTGTCTAAGAAAGAAATTTAATGGTATTTCATCTGGTTAAATATCCCGAGACTTGGCCACTGTCATGGCTCTAATCTGATTTTGTTGCTCCCCTGTTATTTTAGTTGCTTGTGGTCTCTATGTATTTTTCTTTCTTTCTTTTTTCTGCATATGTGGCTTCCCATCTCTCAATGGTCCCATGTGCTTGTCTATCCTTACCTCTTCTAATTTCTTAATAGAATCTTATCAATTATCACCCAAAATTTTTTTGATCGGTAAATAAGTTGTTATATATATATTAATTGAAAAGAAATAAGATATGTCTTGGTACACAGAAAGTGTACCAAATACTACAGATCTGAATAAGAAGTTAGTCTTGGAGATACTCTACAACATCCTAGCCACCCCCCTAATCCGGAAATGCATCCCCTAATATGAATTCCTGAATCGGTACATTAGCCATCAGATTATCAATAGATACCCAGCCAAACATCCTGTGCAGAATTTCTTTTTCCAGAACTTCTGCACTTTTTTCTCGATCTTTAAAAATCCTATGGTTTCTTTCGGCCCAAATCCCCCATGCTATGGCTGCTGGAGCTATGTTCCACAGTAAAGCGCTCCTGGATTTATCTTTCCTCTGTTCCCAAGATTGTAGAACCTTGGCAAAATTCTCAGGTTGAACCCACGCTATTGCACACCTAGCAAGAAACCTGTTCCAAATAGTCCTCGCTTCCCTACAGTTGACCAAAAGGTGCTGAACTGTTTCTTCATCTTCCCTACACATTATATAATGGTTAGGAAGCTGCCACCCTCTGCTTTTTAAGTGATTAATCGTTAGTATCTTGTCCAATGCAGCTGCCCACGTAAAGAAGGCAACTTTGCTTGGAACAGACTTTGTCCATACCACATGACTCTCCTGGAACCTGAACCCAGAAGAGGCTAGACCTTGAAATGCTGCTTTAACCGAAAACAAACCCAATCCACTGATTTTCCACTTCCTCAAATCCTCCCCTTGCTCCAATCAGATACTATATAGCTCCTGTAATAATTCTTCATAACTATTAATCTCCTAGTCCAGCAAATTTCTTCTCAGAACTATATCCCACGCAGTACCAGCGTTAGTAGTCAACATATAATCACACACCAATGCACTTTTGTCTCTCCAAACATTATAAAGGCTTGGATATTTATCCTTCAACCTCCCATTTCCGCACCAAATGTCTTCCCAAAACCGGACTTTAGTCCCATTCTTCATAACTATAATCACCCAAATTTTCCCACAACAAAGTAGTAGCATTAATAGAAGCCATAAACATAGTGTTGGAACCTCCCTAACTGCAAACCCCAAATTCATTAACAACTGATCAATATTCACAAATGACAAGAAATTCCACACTTAATACACTCAACAAACAACTAGTATAACAAGTGGCAGTATCCCAACTAAAGGGCAAGCTAACTTGGGAAATCATCCTATGATCATTGTTCAACATCGACCAAGTAGAACATAGGCAATGTCCTTTAACCCCTTTGGCCAACCTTTACTAGATCATGCCAAAGATAACATATAATGTTTCCTCAAGGAGACATTTAAATAAGTTCAGGGCGTGTTTGGTTAGACGAAAACTAATGAAAGGAAAGTAAAAGGGTGCTTTTATTCCCTTCCATTATTTCCCTTATTAAGAGATAAATTTTGCGAAGCTAAAATAGAGCTCTCTTCAAAAAGTATTTTCCAATAGGCCAATGCTTTTCCACAAACCAAACACAATTTTTCTTTGAATTCTTAGAAACTCCCTTCCCTTACCTATAGATTCTTGCTAACCAAAAACAACCTTAAATATCCTTAGGTTTGCAATTTCCCCAACGAGAGAAGAAAATGAATGATGTCCACTCCAAAATATCAAATTTCAAACTAATTTTGAGACATTAAATATCAAAAGATAAAATCTTATCTTGATACCCAATTTCTTCTTCTTCTTCTTCTTTTGTCACCGGTCAGAGGGGTTAATCTACTTGATGTGGTTAAGATATAAAGGAAAATTATTTTTTCAAATAATTAGTACCATATTAGATGGAGGTAAACATGAAGGTATAAAAACAGATAATCCTGAAAGGAATCTGCACAAAACTATGAGAAGATATGAAAAAAGGGGCTAAATAATCAAGGAAGAAACCACACCAAAATCTAAAGAATCATCATCCCCCATTATTTCATCTCTCACTCAAAATGCCTCTAAACATCACCTCTCTTTGGATACTCTCTCTAGCCAACCTTCTTCCATCAAGTTGGTGTGAAACAAGGTTTTAAATATTGAGTCGCTAAATATATTGCCACTTGAGGAAGGAGATATATCACTTAATATATCAAGGAAAAGATGCAAGATTACACTAATCGATTTATATCACCTTCAGGAAAAGGGGATATTGGGCGATATTTAGGTACTTAAAACCATGGAGTGAAAGGATGAGAAATTCATATGACAATCTCCAAGAACCATAATACCAATAATTAAGCCAAGAAAAGAGAGTATCTTAATAACAGCCCACCTCACTGACAAGACCAGACATCCTCAAGCCTGCCATATTCCTTACAGAACTGCCCAAAATTACCTGTTGGACACCTCATATACTTACACCCCCAAGTTTCCTATGAACAACCATAAAAGTTCAACACGATGAAAATAACTCTAGGTTTCAACTAGCCTTGCATTCTCAACAATGAATAAAATCAAGCTATAATTGGTCACAGCATAAGAATCCCATAAGCTGGGCACCCTCTAAAATCCAAAATAACATCCATAGAAATATCAATCAAAACCATCACACAATTCTACGTAGTCCAAAATGTCCCTCCCCTACTTTCAGAAACACATCTATTCCCCCACCCCTAAATAGTGCATTGGAATGCCTGAAAACCCATTTTGCATATCAATCTTCCCCTCTTCCGCAAAACCAAAATTCCTACAACCAATAAAATCCAAGCAGCTTGCCAGAATAACCAATCCCGCCAAATTTCACACCCAAAAAAAAATATCTGAACAGCCACGAATAGTGTAAAAATAAGTTAAGTATCTCACTGTGACAAATACACATGAAATGTATAAAAAGCATATAAGACTAAATATTCCCCCCTCCTGTGACGCACATCAATAGTGTTAATCCTGTATCTCAAAAATCAATCCAGATTTAAGTTCTAATCATAGGAGGGAACAGAAGTCTCTACATAGTACTCAGTGTAGACAGTGAAGGAGGCAGAAGAAAGCCCATAATCCAGCTAAATAATACTGCACATGAATTTATTTAAAAAATAACCTCGAGTCAATGGACCAAACACAAGCACCTAAAGGAAGTCTACCTATGAAGACACCAACTAAGAAATGCAAGCAAACAAGCTAACTCCTGAAGATCAACCAGTATACGATGACATGAAAAGAACAAGTTTAATAACAATGCAGTAGGAAACCAAGAAAAAGGTTGTAAGGGATCAGTACAAATTTCATCTTAGCATCATGTTAATTCAAAAGATGAAGAAGAAAGCAATCAGTAGATATATAGTTAGTCATAGAATGCATTATTGCAGAGATCAGTGTAGCATTGTTATGGTGCCACTGGAGAAGAGAAAAAATACTGGTTGGTTCATCATTTTGGTATCAGTACTAAGATGCATATTATGTGATAAATACAAATATTGTCACTTGTTATTCTGTTTTTGTCTTTTCTTTCTTCAAATATCATATTGAAGGTGGAGACCAAAAAAAAAAAAGGCCCCCCACATAGGTAAAAAATTAGCTTTGGGGAACAAAACTTACCTCCCCATCGGCTCCTTGTTTATTTATCATCTGATATGATATCTCTCTCACTATCATCAAGATTCAGGAGTGGACAAAAAACTGGTGGGTTTCTGGATGTAATATACAGACCAAATAAATCAATTCTTGAAGGATAATTTTTATGAATTGATCAACAAGAAGAATGGCAAGTCACTAGGTGCTTAGATAAAGATTTCAAAGTCACTAGATTTACAAATGCACAGACACGCCAAAAAATTGAAATGGTAGGATCATCAAGAGTAAAGGTTTCTCAAACTTCATCTGTTATCATGGTTGTCTATATATTGAGAGCAGTCTGTGAAATGCATGATCCAACTTGAAACAAAATCCTCATTTGGTCATTCACAGAGTAGTTATAATTATTTTGGCTAGGCACTCTTCACAAACCAATGCCAAACCAAGAACTTATTCTTACTCATCATTATCTCAGGTTTCTATAGCTCAAATCAAGAAGCAAACAGGAGGATCGGGAGTTTGAGGGAGATTGAAAAATCCCAGAAAAGATCAATCAATTTTATTGAAAGGAAATTCATTTAACAATGAAAAGAAGGTGAAAGCTATCTAGGAGCCTGATGATAAATCACATGGGTTATAGGGCAGGCAACATAAGCACCAAATCTTCCTGATTTATATCAAAAGACAACAATCCTTAATCCATAAAAAGTAGCACTTCTAAATGTTCTTCCAATTATTTGACCCTCTTAGGCTGTGTTTTTCTAACCTAAGATCTAGAAAGAAAAGAAGAAAAAAATCTATAAAATAAAGGAAAGGAAAAGAAAATAATGATTTTCATTTCTTTCTAAGGTTTGGATAAGGTGATAAATAGGAAGAAAAAAAGTATATACTCAAAGGTCTCCAAGCCCTTGTAGACATTGTTGTTAGAGATGTATGGATAATTTTTATTTTATTATAAGGGTCTTTTCATCAAAGCCCTTCTAGACATTGCTGGATATTGATGTTGTAAACATCATGAGTAATTTTTTTCTGTTAGAAGGGTCTTTGTGCCAAAACTCATGTAGACATTTAAGTCTGAGTATGAAATCTCATTAGAAGGTCATTCACGACTTACATGACTTTCACGACGACTAAGGGCTTTTAGCCTCTAAAACCATTCTTCTGTTCATGCTTTCAAGCATGGTGCCATCACCTATCTCTTTGTGTCGTTTTCTTCAAGCCCTCATCTCAATGCCGTCTTCTTCTATTCATCTACATCAAGGCTTCACCTATCAAGTCTCTCTCTCCCCTCTTCTTCCTTTTATTTTTCCTTTTTGATTGAAACAGTCTCGCTCACTCCTCTCCCTCAACTCTGACGATTTTTTTTTCTTTTCCTTGACATCTAATCAGTCACATGGCTATCTCTCTCTTGTTTCTCCTTTTGTGTTTTTTTTCTTTTTTTGATAATCAACTTTGTCAAAGATAGCATCAGATGGTGCTCTCTCCTCACCTTCGTTGCATGGTTATCTCTAGACCTCTGACTTTTTTTTAAAAAAAAAAGGTAATGAAGTGTCTAAAATCAAAGTAAAGGATTTGAGACAAATCCTGTATCAATACCCATATCGTGTCGCATTGACACGGATACTTTAGGCTTTCTCAAAGGATTCATGTAACATAGGTGGGTCGGTGGTAGCAGTGGTGGTGACAGTGATTGTGAGGTGTTAGGGATGGTGTAGGTGTTGACAGTGGTAGTGTAATTAGTGATGGATGGGTAACCCATCCATCACTAATGGGTAAGTGGTGGTGGCGGTAATTCGTGGCGGTGGTGAATGGTGGTGTCATGGTTGGCGAGTGGGCGGTTAGGTGGGTGGTGGTGAGTGTGATAGGGGGCATGGTAGGGTAGTGGTAGTGGGGTTGTTTGTGGTGATGGCAAGAGTGGTAGTGGTGGGTGGGTTGATGGGTAAGTGGTGTTGGTAGTGGTGGGTGGTGGGCATAATGAGGTGGTACTGTTGGTGAGGGTGGTCATGGGTGTGATGGTGATGAGTGGTGTTGATGGGGGGTCGTCTTGGGGGTGGGTAGAAGTGTGGGTTGTTGGTATGCGGTAACGGGTGGTGGTAATAGACTTTTTTTATCTTTTCTTTCAGTACATGCAGAGTAGAGTATACAAAAAAGTGTACGGCTAGATGGGGAAAGAAGAGGAGAAAACCAAAACCTCTACCTTTTTGGAGAGAATTTTTTTTTTACCTCCAAAGATAAAGAAGAGAAAATTTTTTAATAAAATTTCTCTTCAAATCTCTTTCCTTCGTTTTAACCAAATGAGACAAAAAAAAATGTTCACATTTTCTTTTCTTTTCTTTTTCTCTCGAGATCTAGGCCTCCCAACACAGCCTCAAAGCAACCACAAGAAAACTATAAAGATTTGTTACCTATTTCTGAGAAATATAACATTAACCATGACAAAGGAAAGTAAACAAATTAACCTTTAAAGGAAGAAAATAATCAAAGTCAGAACTAAAATATTGTTGCGTGTTCCAAAACAATCATAGCCTGAAGCAGGCTCCTAAAACATGCACACAAAAGAATTAAGCATGTTATCTGACTTCACTATCCATCAAAAAGAAAAGGAATTAGACTATCAATAACAAAATCTCATAAGGTAAGAATAAAGTCACACGAATAGAAGTCCTTTCTATTCATACCTGGAAAAAATGCAAGCCAGATTTTAATTTCAAGAACTGTCAAACAATCTAAAAAAGCAGTTTGGCGTTGCCTGATATCACGTATGGACCGACAAAACATAAAATGCATTTATCAGATGTACAAAAAGTACAAAATAGCATGGACACAATTGGAAGCTTAAGTATACACCATTGAAATGAATGGTAGAATCAACTTTAAGATATCAACAGTACCCTGAGTATCCTGGTTCGTTTTGACAACTTGGCTATTAAATGGCTAAGAAGTAAGAAACAGATGTAGACAATGATTATTTAGTCAGCAAAACCAAGTTGTACAGGTATCCAATGCAAAAATAGATTTTGCACTGGAGTCAACCGAAATACATATAGAGCAAAAATGAAATAAAAATAACTTGAAGCAAAAAAACTGAAAAACATATAATGCACTGTATTTAATTGTATGCAGACTTCATACCGGTCCATTTATGTATCAGGGTTCAATCTTGGATATGTGGCCACCAACACTTCCTACAATAACAATGTAAAGAATGATGGCTTGAAGAAATGAACTTTGAGTTAGTTAAAGGCATAGATAGCACATCTATCTCAACAGAATGTCTCAAGCAGATTTCAAAATTGCACAACCATCAAGAAAGCGTGAAGTACCAAAGAAAACCAAATAAATAAATCTTTCTTTACTGAGTTTTATACCACCTTATCTATTCACATACCCACATAAATCCTCTACATCAGCACACACACCGTACAGATAAAACCTGAACTCATAAGAGGTCCAATTCAACCAATGCCAGAAGTGCTTTCGCTCCCTTTCCCTACTCCTATATTCACATTTTTTCTCAACGAAAATTGGATTTCTATAACTAAATAACAAGAACGACAGAAACCCAACATACATTGTATTAAGGAAAGCGAAGTCTCTCTTGCTAAAACCTCATACCCATGCTGCAAGAACGCGCCAACCGAATTGAGACCCCCCCACCTGCACACATCTCCCCGTTCTTAGTATCATATTGCTTCCTGCAACCCGGACAACGACCGTCCGCCTCCAGAATCCGCTTGTGGCAGAAAAGGCAGAGCCGAAACCCACACAAACAGGGGAGAAAGCTGGAGTCCGTGAGGTCCAGGTCTTCATAGCAAATGGGACATGACGAAGGCTGCGAGATTACATTGTCGCATGCCCAAGTGACAGCTCCACGACCACACTGCCTGTCCGAATTCATGGGAAAACTGTACTGCTTTGAGAGATTCGGAAGACTCTGAGGACGGAAAGCATCATCAGGTCTCCATGCACGACCATTTCCTTGTGCTCTGGGAACCGCCCCTTTGGATTCTGGTTTCAATGCGTCCGTTTTAGAAGCACCGTTCGGTATTTCGGGGGGTGGAACCGTTTGAATGATTATCTCGGGTTCAACCGGGGGATCTGAACCCAGATTGTGCCCCTTTTCATCTGCAGTCAATGCATCAGCAACGGTCTCCCAGTCGTCCAGACACTCGTCATCCCCCTCTTCCTCGGTGACGCTTCCAGAGCAACATCCGCTACTGCTTCTTGTACTGCTACTGCTACTCCCAGGACGTTCCTTCTTCGAATCTTTAACCCCCATAACGCTGCTAGTGGGGCTATTCTCCAAGAACTCCAAATCACTGTCATGCAGGCTCGATCCGTCATTTTCTTCTCCTCTTGGCCTCATTTCCGAATTATCCAGGGATCGATTGCGCCCGTCGTTCTGATGCAACGATGATGGAGGAGATCCACCTCCCCCATTTGATTCCTCCTTGCAACCCTTGTTTTTGACTGCATGATCAATCAAACACATTCAAGAAACCGCAAACCACCATTTCAAAATTAGGAAAAACTAAAAGGAAAAGCATGAATTAAAAGAAACTCATCGCATGCCTTGCGAAAGCCATTGTTCACGCCGGGCGTCGAGCTTGCACTGCTTCAATTTCGCCAACCTGTTCGTCTGAGGAAAGTAAAAAGATTGAATGAATTCTGAACCCAAAAACAAAAAACAAAAATAAAAAAAAAGGCGAATAACAAGAAACAAAAACAAGGAAAAAATTTAATATAAGAAGAAACGTAGACATTGATAAAAATCTGTTACCCTCTTTTTCTTCCCACAATCCTTCGGGAACGCTGGAATTGAAGCGTTAGTGATCGAATCATAACCCATGATTTCCAATTCACAAGATACTTTCAAACCCTAATATCAAACCTCCGCAAGAAACAACCAAGCACCGGAAAAGAGAAGAAGAGCAAGTTGTGGATAACGAAAACCCTGCAATGCGCGAACGATTTTTTCCCAACACTAACACCCTCGAGGCCTATGTATATATAGTTGCGCAGTTACTGTAATACCCCTCGTTTCCAAATAAATCACGAAATAACTCTTCGTGTCTCAACCTAAAAATCCTTGATGTGATGTGAGAACAGCAAATCTTGCTGTGCCGTATCTAGGGCTGTAAATGGATCGGATCATGACCCGTTTACCGTCCGTTTTCGATTAAATTATCCGATTTAATCGGATTTTTAACCGATTAAATGATCCGTTGGATCGGATTCGGATCCGATTTTCGGATCCGTTTATAATCGGATTCGGATTCGGATCAGAGCAATATCCGTCCGATTAAGATCCGAATCCGATTAAATAGGTGTAATGTATTTGTAAATTATATATGGTATTGAGGATAAGTAAGTAATTTTGCGATCTTTGTATAAAAACAACATAAACCCTAACACCAACACGGCAACACCAAGTCTTTTGCCATTTTGCCCTAAACCCTAACACCAACACGGCAACACCCAAGTCTTTTGCCATTTTGCCCTAAACCCTAAAGCTCGAACTCGAACAGGTTTGATATTGCTTCTTCTTCACGGTGTTATTTCTAAAACCAGAAATCCGAAAGATTTGTCTTTTGTCTTGAATCTCTCCGTTTCGTGGCAAAAGCTGTTCGCACACGGGAGTTACTTCAATACTTCCTTCGTTCTTCGTGAAGAAGATGTTCGTTTTCCCGAGAATCGCGATTTCAGTCGCAGAAAGTTTGATAAGTACTTCTCGTATGCTCTTCCTCTCATGAATCCGTTTTCGATGATCTAGAAGCCGATTTTTGGTTGCAGTCGAGTAGCTCTGCTCTGCACGAAGAAATGTCGGCAACGGTGCTGAATCTGATTATTTGATTAGTTTTGGAGTTCTTCTTCGTTTCAGTCTCATCTTCCAGTATTTTGCTCTGCCAAGCAGGAAAAGTTGGAGTTCTTCGGCGATGAGAAATAGCAGGAAGGAGGAAAGCTTGGAATTTCGGAACTGAGAGTTTCAGATCCCTCATCGGAATCTCCCGGTAAGAAATTCAAGTCTCAAGATATAAACGAAACTGTTCTAGGGTTTTCGCACTTGTCGTGTACGGAGTTTCATCCGATTAAATAGTTTCGTTTTGAGCTTGAATGTGTATTTCTATGCTTTCGGATGGGTTTGCTTAAAGGTTAGATATTCACGGCTGCTTCAATTCTTGCAGGTAAATGCTGCAGCAGAAGTCATCTATGATCTTGTGGATCCAAGTGCAAACTTAATATTTGGGGCAGTGATAGATCAGTCACTCAGTGGTCAAGTAAGTTGGGGAGGACCAGATATAACATAGCCTTCAGTTCTGCTCCTGTTGATTGCTAAATGTGAGCATAACTGTCTGTAATAGATTTATAGAAAGATTACATCAATGGTAAAAACCGTCTATCAACAATTGGTGCTCCTGGATTTGTTGAAGGCATACCTAACATTAGCAATACAATCTGCATACTCTTTTGAATACTACAGTAGAAGGTTGAAGGTTTCATGGTTGTGGTTCAATATTTTATTATTGATTAGGTCCCCTAGATTGGATCCATTTATGATTAATGCCGACTTTGAATGTGCAACACATATTCTTTTGTTATGCTTTATTAGTGATAATTATTGTTTAATCTGGATTAGTTTTTGTCCTTTCCTATTAATATAGACATGGGCAATTTCTGACTAGTAATAGAAGGAACACTAATTGGGTTTGCTCAATTATATTTACTAGAACGTAAGGCTGCTTTCTTCTTTGAACCAGCCAAATAATGGTGGACCAATGAAATAATAAGCACTGATCTTGTCAGCTACTGAATCAAGTGATTTGACCTTGCTGCCAAAAGTCAATTATTTTCAAATTCCAAATAGTCTTACTGTCTAGAAAGAGGCATTGCTTCAGTGGATTTGTGCCTGATTGACCATATGCTCTCGTGGGACAACAATGAAAATTTTTCATTAAGAATATATTAAAATAGACTATTCTGCTGCCTATTGGTTGTCTGCTATGTTTTCAGAATGCATAGGCAAGTTTATTTGTTAGATCTGGCTAATTGCCTGGTGAACAAGACTTTTTGGAAACCTGTAGCCTAATGGAGTAGAAGTGTGGGGAACTGTTTATTTCTTTTTAATTTCTGGGGGTGTTTCTTCTTGTTTTTTTCTAGGTATACAGTCTGTATACCTCTACTATTGTATTATTTAGTATCATTAATATAATATATATCTTACCGATCAAAAAAAAAAAACACATGGGTGATGTGGTATGTTTTATATTTTGATATTATAAGGGTGTAACATATGCAATATGACATAATGTATTTACCTTAAAAGGAAATAAGAATGTAGGAACAGGTTCTCTACATAGTTATCTAAAAAATGAATAAGTTAATTAAGATGAAGTCATATTTGTGGAATGTAATGATTAATAATAATTTCCCGTTTGAGTAGATTTTTTGTCTTGAGATTATACAGGTTAGGGAGTATTCTTGTATAGCCTTTTGCCTATTATATGTGTAGCCTACTTTGTTATTATTATTATTGTTTTTACAAGCCTGTGTATGTTTTTTGTGTAAATGGAGCTTGGCTTTTGTTTCTTTCATTGAGATTCCTTTTTACCTTCTAGATGGATGAATTGCTAATTATCAGATGCGAATTGAAAGGACAAAACATCTTCTAGGAATCTTACTAAAACATTAAAGATATTTGAAAGCAGTTCAAACTAGATATTTTTTTCTTCCAATAAAATTCCTTGTCCTGGAATTCCGTATGACCTATTATTTGGCAATGTAATTTTTGGAAATGCTGTATGACCTGTTATGTTTACTCACATTCTATTTTCTTTTTCTTTGTTGCCCCTCTAGAATGGTTGGATTGCTTACTGATATCAGCATAAGCTGAATCTTTCAATTCTTTATCTAATGAAGCTTATGATACCTTTTGGTTACAAACTAAGATGAAGCATGCAGATCTGACCATGTGAGATCTGAAATGTTATGAAGAAAGTTTCAGCACTTCCTCTGTCAACGAGTCCAATCTGAAATATTTCAGTTGATATAAAACTCTACTTTTGACACATGCGGGCTGACCATATTATAGAATTTCTTGGTGTGAATTTAATCAAATTGAGAATATGATCTTCCATTATAGAAAGACCTGACAAATGGAAATTTCTTGTATAGCGTTATGATGTTGAAGCTCTCACAATTTCCCCTTCTGTGATCACAGACGCTTGGAATGTCATTCAATTGTCAGTGCAAATAATCCTGCTTTGACCCTTTGTTTTTCTGGTCTTTTTCCTTTCTTTTCTTTATGAATGGTTGTTATAATTCATCGCTTAGTTTAGTTTTGCGCTTCTAGGTGTATTTCTATGATTTCATTTAGGGTCTCACAACTTTAAATATGCATTGTGGTTTGCTTAAATGGTTTGATATCAGATTCCATTGAGATGTCTAACTAATTAGCTGGAAAACAACTTTGTTTATTATTCGGGGCTGATGTTTTACAACTTGCATTGTGAACATCTATTATGATTCTTTCTTCTTCAGCAGAAAAAGAACCCCTCTTGAGATCTGGTCTCAAGTAATTTATCCATCTCAATCTGCAACTCTTTCCACACCTTTCCAGCCCTGCAACCTCAATTTAACACCACCTGTTATGACAATTAAGAAACAAGAACTATGAGGAGAGAGAGATGATCACATAATTCTACTACCTGCTAGCTTTGGAACAGAACTCCAACAGCCATGGCCATGTGTGGCAATGTATCTCATGAGCTTCTCATCTTCTTCAGGTGACCACAAACCTCTCTTAACTTTCTGTCTGCTGCAGCATTGATGGCCCATCTTGATCCACCACCCCTAGAATAGTACTGCTGCTTCTCCAAAATTTATTATTAGGTCTTTGTATCTACACCTTTTCTCCAAACATGAAATCTTCTATATATTAATATATATTGAGATGTTTCCCGAAATGTGTCATGTATATGAGAGTTTTCTATCTATTTTAATATTCACTAATGGATGTTGAGAGGAAAGGATAGAGTGATAGAGTGAGTAAGCAAGTGTGTATAGAGAGAGAGAGAGAGAGAGAGATAGAGAGAGAGTTAGTTTGAGAAATGTGCTGGAATTTTAACTTGGGGTGTACTCATGAGGACCACAGGTTTCATGATCAGTGCAATATAGTAGCTTCTAAGCTTTCTCATTGACTCATTCACCAATTGCTCTCATCAGCTAGATTACTTACCAGTATTTAATTTAAAATTGATCACTGTTCATTTCATCAAAATCACATGAACCTTCAGCAGGTCATACCTTCATTTCCTTCACTCAAAGGTTGCTTAGGTGTATTAAATTTTTTTGGTGTCAAGGAAGATGGTCTGATTGGGCACGGCCTTGGATGCTTTTTGACAGTTAATTTCTTTTGTTTTTGTTCCTCTCAGACAAGAATACCATCAATTCTGAGGACTTCTTTGCATTCTTGTCAAGAGGAAATCACATGGAGAAAATCAAATCAGAAGGCACATAGACTCAAAGAGACAAAACAAATCAGCCACTCATTTGTTCTTCAAATGTCAATTTCATCCCTGAAATCCCATCATATGTGTGGGCAGGTAAAGCCTTTTCCTTTTCATTATTTCTATAGAAAGATTCTCTCAACCTTCAAGTGTATTTATTACACATGTCATTTCCTAAAAGTGTGGTTTCTATGGTAGGCCCGTTGAGTCTCTCTTCTCTCAATATTGACTTCTTTAACAAAATAACATATTGGAAGTAACCTCATTTTCAATAAATCTGTTTTATCTTGCTTAAAATGCCGTGATTGTTTTTTTTAATCCTTTTTTATCTTGAGAAAATGAAGTGAAAGGCTTCTAGTCACACATAGGTTATCTTTAATATAGCTGGCATCTGAATGACTTGATGTTTTAAAGGTCATTAGATACCGAGATATTTTGGTGCATGTCTTTGTATTCTCCAGAAGAGTGAGATGGATGGAAATCCATGGTTCTATCGCTAGTATCTGTCATTAAACACTTAAGTTGGAAACATGTTAATGCTTTGCTTTATTTACTGAATAACCAAAAACAAATGTTCCTTTATTTACTATTTTATCCCTTTTTCTCACTCCCATTGAGTTTTATTTATGTGGAGGCTAATGCTTTGCTTCTTAGTTTCAAGATCCTCTCATATGTGAACATTCTTGATGCCTTGTGTTTGCATGTGGCACCATGATATCTGCAGGTACAAAAGCTTATTTCAGAGCTAAATGAAATTCTAGCCCAAGATGTTGTTGATGAACATGGATTGTGGAAAAGGAAGCTGACAAATCAGTCCTAGGAACTTTTTGATTTTTTACCTCAAGCAATTCAGGAGCAATTAATGCTTGAAAGAGATCCACATGGAAATGTGCAGGTATTGATCTTTAAATTGATATTTGAATATTTATTTTTCAGATCGTTTTCTTTTATTGACATGTTTGGTCCTGTCAAATTTAGGTCGCCAAAATAGAGACAGAGAAAATGCTTATCCAAATGGTGGAAACTGAGTTATCTTTGAATGTATTTTTTATTTATTTATTTTGGTTTATTGTATCATTTGTTTGTGTAATAAAGAAAGACTAACGTGGTTTAATTTTTTTAATTTTTGTTTGTATGATTTTTTTTGTTTTTATTGTATCATTTGTTTGTTGTATTAAAACCCAATGGTTTGATTGGAAAAACTAATTTTATTGTTTAAATTAGACAAAATTTAATCGGATTTTCGGATCTCTTAACGGATTCGAATATTTAATCGAATTCGAATACAATCGGATACGAATACGGATATAACATTTTTTATCGGATTCGGACTTGGTAGTGTATTTCAAAGATCCGTCGAATATTTAAACGAATACGGATATCCTATTACTTAAACGGATTCGAATTCGGATTCAACAGGATCCGCTCCGTATTCGCTCCGTTTACAGTCCTAGCCGTATCCTCCACCCGATACATGTGCTGTCCAATGTCATTGAAATCGTCTGAAGCAAAAACGTAATTTTCAATAAAAAACGTATTTTATTGGTAGAGCTAGAGATGCATCATGCGGCTAAGTTGTGTGCGGTAGCATCTCACTCAAATTACATCCTCTACTCTTATCAATTACAAAAGATATAATAATCAATTATAAACCCTTACAAAATATATGGGCAATCCGGCTCGTCTCAACTATTTTGGGTGATGTAACGTCTCTTTGATTACAGAAAGAAAATCACATTGAAGGGTATAGACAATTTTATGTCTAAAAAAATGCGGATATTACACTAAACCCATTATGATAGGAGAATCGTAACTATTTCAATCAGAAACAATGATATTACTTTCTTTGGGTACGAGGGAATATCGTTAATTCATTCATGCATGGATTAAATTTTGCGAACAAAATTACTAATATCTTCTAACATTATGAAGAGAATCCACGAAAGCATATAGTGTAAAAAACACTGCAATAATCTAACAATCGTCCCCATTTGGTTGATAATTACCATGATCTTGACACATTTTGGATTCTATGAAAATTAGCGGTATTAATAATAATAATAATCCATTACGATCGGTCTTACTCGTACACGTTTACCTTAATATGCTCATAAACCTTAACCATGTAATACATACAAAGTATCAATCACGTAAAAGGATGCAAAGAATCTACATCCTCTCATGTTAAGATTTACAGCCCCTAAACTTAAAAATAATTAATAATTATCATGTCCATTGGAATTTCGATATCCTCGTTAAGTTGGTGAGTTAGATTTTAAATTTAACCGTATTATTTCATATAAATTAATTGATTGTAAGCATACATTGATGCTACATTTTTATTGGTTTGGTAAGTTTTAATTGGTTTTTAGATAATTCATTTAAAAGTAAACACTAACTTAAAAATGATCTTTATTCATATGCTAAAAACAACATAACCCAATATTAATCTTGAAAACAGAAAAAGGGGTCAATTGAAATAGGTTTTTTTTTAGTGCAACCACTTTTTTTATTCTTTTACATTAATTAATAAATAAATAAATTTCATCTATACTATTGCTAAAGCCAATCCTGGGAATGGATTCTAACCATCCATTTTTCACCCAGAAATACCTTCTACAACATATAAAAACTCCAAATAAAAGCATCATACCAATCCATTTTACAACTTTAACTACCTATTTTTATACTCATGGTTATCACCAATAGAAACACAATTATCAGCAAACAAAACTATCCGTCTACCCCAAAGAAGTTTACTTGGGTAGACATGATTTGGTTTGGCATCGTACGAAATTTGTGTGCGTTATAAAGGGCATAAAAGACATTTTGCTCCATAACCTCCTTGAGTTAGTCATGTAATTTGATCGGCTTTGCGGGGCCAGACCGCCTTTGCGGTAAAAGTCCCTTACGGCATGTGGTTGTGGGCATACCGAACGTGGAGGCTTCGTCGAGACGCCGTTAAGAAATACGTGTACGGTTAGATGATGTGGAAATCCAACGGTCTATGTGGGTTCGGGATTGGTTGGGGAATCGAGGACGCGTGGGGTCGTGCGTTTGGCGATGGTCTGATCGCTGAAATGACGAGGGACTGATTTCCGTATCGTGCTATGTAGCCAAACGTGTTTTTCAAAGTAACAACTTTAGGTCGATTGCAGTAACCTCCTCTGAGGTTTTCGAAATTATACGACCTCTGTTATCATGTTAAAATGTAATTTGACCATCTGATCCCTATCAATAGTTTTTAATAATAAAATTCTATACGTTTAAATAATAAAATCATCTATGATCTTGATATTAATTATTGCTACCTTTTAAACATTAAAAAATCATTTTTATTATAAAAATTCTCAAAATCTTTAGTTTGATAACTTTTCTTGAAGCAGTTTCTCTATTTTTTGAAATAAAAAATCAAAAATTGCATTTGATAAGTATAGTTTTTAATTTGTTTTCTAAAAAACAAATTTTCAAAAACAGCTTTATATTTAGAAGCTGAAAATCTTAGCTTTTAAAAATAGAGAATAATTTTCAAAAACTTTTATGATATTTTCTTAGTTTATTGTTTGATTAATCAAAATCACCAATGCCTTTATTTACCATCATTACAACTAACACCACCAAAATCGACACCACTACTACCTACCATACCTCCAACTCCACCGCCACCATCATAACTATCACAACCCTCTGCTATCACCACCACTTCCTCCACATCCACACCTCCATCACCAACACTTCCTCCAACAACACCTCTACCACAAATACTACCACCATCACTGGAACCACCACAATCATAGCCGCCGTTGCAGCCACAACCTCTATTACCACCATCACCTTTGTCACACCTCTACCACCCCCAACAACACCTCTACAACAAAACACCATTATCAGAACCACTACAATCATAACCACCACCATCACCACAACATTTACCACCACTACCACTTCCACCTCTGCAAAACTACCACCACCACTACAACCACCTCCATGATCCATAACCAAACCACTTTTAACTTCGCCACTACCGCTAACATCACTATACCCACTCCCAACATTATCAGTGCTACCGGTCAAATATTACCATAGCTATAACTAACACCATTACTATAATTACAAATTGCATTTAACTCATGGTTATTTAATATTGCCAAACACATTTTCACTTATTTTTTAATTTGTAATTAATTTAAACTAAATGTCACCTAATGGTATTTTTTCTTTGATTGATTAAAAAAACACAAGAGTAATTAAAAAAGCTTTTGGTGCTCAAATTGTTTTTAAAAAAAAGTTATCAAACATCTCTTAAACTTTGTATATTCAACTAAGGAGAATTTTCAAAAAAAAAAAAAAAAAAGCAAGGGTCATTTAAATTTCAATAACAATTGTACCACTTGAAGTAGACAATTGAATAAAAAGGGAGGTTGGTGTCATTTTAAAAATCTTGGAAAGATAATCGTAGTTGTTAAAAACCCAAAGGAAGCTTAGTATAAATTTATGTTTTAAATACGATCGGAGGATCTCTTTTAAAGAGAATATGGAAATATTGTAATCATGTTGTTTCTACATATGTTAAGAGGCCGGTGGAAAATACAAGAAATGCACAAATCTTTTTCCACAGGTCTTAAAATATCTCAAGGAAAAAGGTGACGTATTGTTTCAAATAGATTTTTTATTTTTTATTTTGTCACTTTTCTTCTCGTCACTCAAATGTAGTCAATTTGTAGAGTTATATGCATTTCACTTCAATTATTTTTATGCTTACGCGCATTAATTTCTTAAATAACTCGAATCCGATTGGAGGAAAGGAGTTTGTTACCCCAAAAAAAACAGGAACGGAGGCCCGCGTCCACGTGAGCCAGTTTGCCGCGACGAGCCAGACGACCGTTGGTCATATGAAGGAAAAAAGCAAAAAAACAAAGGGACAGAGATTTTACAACAATGCCGATAAGGATCAGATAAAAATCTGCAGAGTAGAGCCGAAGCTCCTGCCATGTATGCTCCGTCTCACTACTCACCTCCTTTTGTACTATCGTCCTTATTTCCTTCCGTCTCTGAACGCCACATTTTCCTTCTTCAATCGTTTACCGGTATCGAAGTTCGGAAATTAGGGTTTTGTTGTGTCAAAGCGCCTAGTACATCAAAGACAAGATTATATCGTTTTAACGTCTCATCCAATTACCAAGGGTCGATTTTCCCTGTGGAGAGTCAGCTATCAGATGTCGAAGAAGACGAAGACGAGGACGATGAAGCTGCAGATGAATACGAGGAATTCGTTGACGGCGGAATTTTGGATGGAGACGAAGAGGGGGAAGACGACATTGATACAACCACGGCGGCCACAGCGGCATCGCCGAGGTTCGAGGAGCATAAGTGGCAGAGAGTGAAGAGGCTTTGTTCGGAAGTAAGAGAGTTTGGCGAGGGAATTATGGATCTGGACGAACTCGCTTCCATTTATGATTTCCCAATTGATAAATTCCAGGTTTACTTCACTTTTTCATTTCAAGATATAGAATGCGGCGTTGGAAACTGAAAATGCTTTCACCTCTTAAGAAACACTTATTGTGGGTGAATTCCCTTTTTTTCTTTTTTCTCCTTTAAGCAGTAACTCTGCCGTTTTTATCTGCCTCATAATAGTGGTGTGTTGCATGCAGCGGTTGGCTATACAAGCGTTCCTGAGAGGTTCGTCGGTTGTGGTTTCTGCACCGACGAGCAGTGGAAAGACTTTGATCGCAGAAGCTGCTGCAGTTGCCACAGTTGCTAGGGGAAGGCGTCTCCTTTACACGACTCCTTTGAAGGCCTTATCCAATCAGAAGTATCGAGAATTTCGGTGAGCATCTGATATCTATCGTTGTCATAGTTTCACAGAATGATGTAACGTGATATACTCGAGCTGTAGTAGATTTAACCTACTTTCAGTTCTCATTATACGGATCTTGGTAGCTTATAGAGAATGGTTTGGTCATGTGTTTTTATTTGTAGCGAGACATTTGGTGAGAGAAATGTTGGCCTTCTCACAGGAGACTCAGCAGTCAACAAAGATGCTCAAGTTTTGATCATGACGACAGAGATTCTCCGCAATATGTTATATCAAAGGTATGGTTTTAATTTGTTATTTTTCTATGTTCAAATGTATGCATTGTTCTGTTTCAGAATTTATCAATACATCTGGTGAAAAGGCTAAGGTTGCTGTTTATTAAACTAAAGAAAACCTTGGGTGTTGCAAATAATTACAGTTCATGAACATGAGTGGTTTCTATGATAAATCTTGAGTATGACCTTCAGGAATTTCTAACATTATGAGTTTGCCACTGCAGTATTAAGGTTGAGTTTTCAAAATGTCGGAACACCCTCTAGCTCAATTTTGTGGGAAGGAGATTTCTTGTTATAATGCTCCAAATAATTGGTTCCTATTTTCTTAACCAAATATCATATCAAGGACCGGTTTAGTGGTGGCAACAGGTCAGGTTTTGACAGATCTTAATCCAACTCTTCATACTATGACAATCATGTTCCTAACCCTAGGAGGGCAGTAGGGTGGAACTCATTGCGGTATTTGGTCCATGAATCCATTCATACAATGAATGCCAAATGTCACCCAACTTCATGGATTTTTTTGCTTTTATTTCTTTTTATATTGGTTATTCGTTATATATATATATATATCATATGCAATCTTATATGTCATCCAATGTTTATTATGTTTCATCTTCCCTATGTCCATCTCTTTTTCCTCATTGATTAAGTTGATTGGAAACAAGAACGATTGTTGCTTACCGCTGCCTCTTATGCAGCGTTGGAATGGTTGCTTCTGGAAGTGGGTTGTTCCATGTTGATGTGATTGTTTTAGATGAAGTACATTATCTAAGTGACATATCTCGCGGCACTGTATGGGAAGAGATCGTAAGTACATTTTCTTCTTATAGATTTGATTTCTTCTCCAAATTTTATCTGCAGTTCACTGTTCCTTAAAAGCAACTTTAATTACCGTGCTATTGTTCAGGTTATTTATTGTCCAAAAGAGGTTCAACTTATATGTCTTTCAGCAACAGTTGCTAATCCGGATGAGCTAGCTGGTTGGATTGGACAGGTAGTTTATGTGGCTCAGACTGATTTATTTTTACTGTTTTTTTTTTTTTTTGGATGATTAATGAGATAGTGTTTTAAAAGATAAAAGGATGTACACCATATCCATGAGATGTGGTAAGGAGCAAAACCAAGAACCTACACTATCAGTACAGAAACCAAATAACTAATCTAGGGAGAAATACTGCAAAGCGTGAACAGAACATAGTAAAAGCACACATAGTGTCACCACTCTACTGCTACATATTAAGGCATAAGAGCAAAAAAGGACCAATCCCTCAACACCTCCTTGGGGCAATAAGACTTAAGTTCTTCCTTGATACAAACCCAGGAAGCAGCCATAGAAAGAATATCCTCCAAAGTCCTCAACTTCCTCCCCTTATCTCCTTGGAAAATGCACTTATATCTGACCAACCTTATAGACCAAACTGTAGCAAAAAAAAGAAAAACTGTTGGTACATAAGTTTACCTCCCGCAACACCTCCTTGGGGAAACAAGACTTAAATTCTTCCTCAATACAAAACCCATTAAACAGCCATGGAAAGAATATCCTCCAAAATCCTCAGCTTCCTCTCCTTATCTCCTTGGAAAATGTACTTATTTCTGACCAACCATATAGACCAAACTGTTGTAAAAAAAAAAGGCATAAATAAGTTTCCCTTTCCTCCGCAATGCGAGGAACCACCATGTTTTGCCAAGTAAGCTAGAAATCTGGGGAACACCCACTTCAAATCAATCAAATTAAGAAGATAAGACCAAATAAAGTCCACAGATTCAGAGTATATGAAAATATGATCGAGGGATTCCTTACTCTTCATGCCCAAAAAACACAAACATTCTGGAAATAAAAATGAACTTCCTACGCCTTTGTAGGACATCAATAGTCTTAATGCTGTTGAGTAAGGCCGTCCACATAAAAGCTTTGACTTTGGAAGGAACTGGGGCTAACCAAAGGACTTGTGGGGGAAGTCGAGGCCTAGGCAAGCTAGGGTATAGACACAAGTGCAAGAAATACGACATAGAGGATAAAAGCCAATCCAAGGAAAGGGATTAACATTGGAAATTAGGGAGCGAAGGCTTTAAAACAATGATGCTAAGCTCCTCTAACAGTGTACCAAGTTCATCTAACTCTATTAAGCGAAGATATCTACAACCTGAGATTCCAATTAAGACCCAAAGAAGACCATGAGTGAATCTCAGAGACTAGAGGATCCAAAAGGAGACTATTATGAAATAGTTGCAGGAATTGAAGAGAAAGAGGCTTGTTTCTCCCCGAAACATCATGCCAAAAGCTGGGAGAAGAGCCTAACCGAAGTTTGATGTAGTGTGATAATGGTTAAATGACACAAATTACTTCAGGTATGTTCATCCAATGTAGAAGTGTAATAACCAGTTCTTTTGTGAGAGTTGTTCTCAATCAATAGGAACAACTTAATGGATACATAGATGCATAAACCCCTATATCATTGCTGATTTAATGTTCTTTTGGGCTTCTATTGTCCCCCAATTATCTTTTTTAAGTTGTTTACTTGGTTATGTTGAGTTTGATATGAGGATTGGAAAGAGATAGGCTGCCTTGAAGGAATGACCAAACTAGTTTTCTTATAATAAAAGTTGTATTAAGTGAGACTCCTACACTACATAAGTTACATGAACATAAATTGGAAGGCTAGTGCATTATCATTAGTGGAAACCCAATGTCTTTAATCATCTGCACTTGCGAGTTAGGATGCACACAAGAATGAGAGAGAGAGAGAGAGGGAGAGAGGGACATGGTTATTTTTGGCAAAAAGATTTTTTGGTCTCTTATTTTTGTCTCATAAAATTTTACACGATTGATGTTTCTAAAAGTCATTTCATAGTCATTTATATACAATTACAAGTGTCACAAGTCATGGTTCCAAATTTTTCACTCATTGTCCCTGCACTTTATGTGGTTTTTAAGGTATAACTGTCTCTTATCTAAGCATTTTGCGTAGATAATGAGCATATAAGAATTAGAGTCTAATGGGTGCACATAGAAAAATGGAATAATTGACACATGAATATTTAGCTTGATATTAGTTATCATCAGTTTCTAATACATCCTTGTCTAAGTCAACGTTACTTAAGTGCATGTTGGTATGATGAGTAACACATGTGAATACATAGACTGAAACCATCTATGGATTTTCTGTTCTTTTTACTCTCCCTTTCTTCTTCTTCTTTTATTCTTATTTTTGTTTTTGGGTTTCCATCAAGATTCATGGTACGACAGAGTTAGTAACATCGAAAAAGCGTCCGGTTCCTTTGATTTGGCACTTCTGTACGAGGAATTCTTTGTTACCACTTCTTAATGAGAAAGGAACAAGCATGAACAGGTACATCAGAGTTATTCTTATATTACTTCCCCCTGTTGCAGTTTAATTGATCTCACACACACACACACACACATAGAACTTCTGTTGATGCAAGGAAATAATAGACTTCTTTAAGTTATAGAAGTTATATCCACACATCATGTAGAAATATTAGAAAATCATACTATATGCTCTTTGTTGTAAAATCATCCTTTTTTAGTTAAATCAACTATAAAAGTTGTAGATAAATGTTAAAAGTTGTAGATAAATGTTAAAATTTGCGGATCTGCAAGATTGGGAAGTGGAAGTGTTTGAAGAGTTGCTGCAAGAGCTGTATAGCATTCAGATGAATCAGGAGGAGGACGGTAGAATGTGGACCAAAGGTAAAACAGGCCTCTTTTCGGTAAAGGAGGCTTTCACAAGCTTGAACTCAACGGTGTCGAAGATTCAGGAGCATAAGCTGATATGGGCAAAGTATATACCAAGTAAGTTAGGTTTTTTTACTTGGACAGCAAGGTTGGACAAGATCCTAACTGTGAATCACCTAAAGAGTAGGGGGTGGCTGATGCCCAATAGATGTATAATGTGCAAGGAGAACGAGGAAACAGTGGACCACTTACTCATTCATGCAAAGAAGCCAACAACCTTTGGAACAGAATTATCAGAAGATTTGGAGTAGTGTGGGCTCAGCAAAAGAGTTTTGACAAGGTGCTATAGGCTTGGAGTGTAACCCGAAGAAATCTGTTGTGGAATGTTGCTCCTGCTGCCATCTCTTGGGTTATCTGGGCAGAAAGGAACGGTAGAATTTTTAAAAATGTAGAGAGGGGCCTACCAATTCTAGAAAGGAAAGTTCTCTCGCTCATGCATAATTGGCTGGCAGCTTATGGTATGATGGATAATGTGCAGATTCAAGAATTGATCCACTGCCACCTGTTTCCAGTCTAGAATATGAAATCCAGCAGCAGATATGGAAGACACTTTGGGTCATCAGAGGTTGGAGGAATGGGGATGGGAGAGGGAGTATTTTATGTAAATCTGCCCCTCTGTTAAGTTCCTTAGAGCCCAAACATGTATCATAGTACACTATTTGTGTACTTATGAACCATGCTTTTCTTTATCTTCATATATATATATATATATATATATATATATATAAAATACATCTTATTTACCAATCAAAAAAAAAAAAAAAGTTGTAGATAAATGTACCTCCTATATCAGTATCATTTGGGGAAAAATGCTATGGGCTGAAAAGTATCTTTTGCATCTAATAAATGTGAAATGGCAAGGACCTTTGAGTCATCTTTGAAGTCTTTGATGCCCCTTATTCTTGCTTCGTCCAATCATGGTTTTACATTCTGATTTATACTGTGATATATCCCCTTTCCTTGAGGAGCGATATAAATCCATTTGTGAAATATTTCATATTTCCCTCGATATATAAAGTGATACATCTCCTTTCCGTAGGTGGCAATGTATCTAGCAGTATTGAAATTTCAAACATTGCATCCAATATAATGTGTACATAGGAGAAAGTGAATCTCTTTAATTGAAACCCCTAAACTCCCAGGATGTCCTTAAAGTAATTCACAAGATGATGTGAGGCACATTCCAAAATCTCTTTGACATATTTTACGTTTCTTGTAATATTGCTTTGCACACTTGGAATATTGTCCTGGTCTCTAGGATAGATGTTATTATTTATTCTTCTCATTATCTTTCGAGAGCTATTTTCTGTATCTTTTTTTTTTTTTTCCAATTTCCTTTTTCTATCCCCAAGTTGGTTTTAATGCAAAGAGCAAAAATATGTCATAAACATCTTTTATGGTCCTCTTGCAAAAGTTATTGGTTAAGAAGTATGATTTTAAGATATCAAGGTGTGGTACTAATCATTTTGTGTGATGTAAAAAACCTCGGGCTGCCAGTTTGAGATTGCTAGCTCGAGTCCAAGTACAACTACTTTGCCTTAGAAAGTACCAAACATTAGGCTTGTTGCCAGTCCGCCCCTCTTGGGACCTTGCTAAACTGGGTTACGCTGGTGTGCTATTAATCTCTTATGTTTTTGCCATGTGCTAATATCTTATGTTTTTGCCATGTTGAATTTTAGTTCTCTTACAAGATAAACAGAAATTATGTATTGTATTGCAGATCTGTTAGTTGTAGTATATACTATATAAAACATGAGTCGCCCCTTGGGAATCGTGCCAACCATAATATGTGGTTTCCCCAAAAAGCCCTTATACATCGTTGTTAAGATTCATTAATAAAAGGGGTATAATAGTCATAACAGCCTCAATTTTTTCAAAACTAAACTGTGGCAAAACGGTTCTGTCCCACATTTTTGTTTATCATACATACAGTACTACACATGCACCCGGGTAGTAAATATAATAAAATTTTGGTAATACTCTTATATGGTCTTTTTTTTTTTTTGGGTGTGTTTCTTATATTGTGATTCCTGCCCTTATGATGAAATTTACAATGAGTATCGTTTGCTATTTTCACATTGTGGTTGAACAGGAAACTGTCACTTAATTACTTACAACTCTCTTATTCTGGAGTTAAATCTTACAAGGAAGATGGATCCAGAAGACGGAATCCTAGAAAGCGTCAGAGTGAGATGGGACATGATGATACTATATCTGGACAATCACCATTGTCAAAGACTGATATAGACACAATCCGCCGTTCGCATGTATGGCCTAATTTTTATTTTTCGTGACTTTGTTGATTTTCTGTTTATAATCATTTATCTTGTGACTGTATATTTCAACGGGTCCTATGTTTCTGAACAAATATCGAATCAGACCAATATGGAAGGTATTGATTTTGTTCTGTAATTCAATTGATTTAGAAGAGATGGAGGAGATTGCAAGAAAGGATAGGTGTAAATAATATGAAAAATAACTCAAACCCTTTTTATGTTTTCTTGTAATGATTGAAAAATTATGTAAATATCATTCCTTAGTGGCCGGGAACAAATAGTTTAAACAAGAAGGGGTGTTATGTTCATGAGTCCTGCAAGTTGGTGCATGAATTTCTCTTTCATGCCTGGCTTGCTAATGATCTCATATGGATAAAACTTCTCAATTGCCTTCGAAGAAATCAGCAAGTTGTTCTTTGACTTTCACAGATGGAATGCAATTTCAATTAGTGGTAACTTTTTACTGAATGAAAGGATGATCGACTTCAGTATTCTTGGTCTCTCATTTTGTCCTGAGTTGTGAGCTCTACTTATTATCGTAATCTTTGTTCAAAGGACCTTTTGTTGGGAATTACGTGCCATGCAAAATAATTTTCTGCCAAAGTAACTTACATTCACTGTGAGCTATCGACCTATACTCAGCTTCACTGCTTGCCCTATCAACACTGACCTTTTTTAACTCCAAGTAACTAGATTATCATCAACCAATGTATAATAATTGGAAGTAGATTGATGTTCAACTGACGAATTTATAGCTTCTTTGGTGTTGTGTCCTTGAGGCCTGAAAGTGATACTGAGGCCTAGAAGTAGAAGTCTTCAACTACATATTAAGCGTTAGGTCAAAACTTACAAAGAGAAGCTCCAAATAAAGCGTTTCATTGAATGCCAACTCAATTGAAGTTTTTGATTACCCCAGCTTCCCTAAATTGCTTTTTCAGGAATCAGTTGGTCATTTAAGTGATATTTTTGTTGAGGATATTTTATTCTCATGCTATAATTTGTTGCCTTTATGTTATTGACCCAAAGCACCTCTTAAATATGCATTGTCAAATGTGATCTTTTTTAACCTGCTAGGGTTGCTCAGGTGTTAAGGGAAGAAACTTGGGATGAACTATAAACCTAGACGTCTTGAGTTCAAAACCTACTGCTGGTGTTCTCTAATTTAAACGATACATGGGCCTCACAAGTGGGTTCATCTATCTGGGAGTTTACTTCCCTAGGGTGGGTCCAATAGAGGCCCTGCCTAGAGTAGGTTCCCACATTACAAAAAAAAAAAATAAAATAAAAATATTACAGGGTACTTTGTAGAAATTAATACCGAAGGAAATTGCTTAAGCGTTTCGGAAAATGAAAACATGCACTTAACCAAATTTCCACTAAACTATATTTCAAATTTTAAGTTCCCATGATTACCAGGCAAGAGGCCTTGTCTGGAGGGTAACTATGATGTATTCTATCTGCTGTTTCCAGATGAATGGTCCACGCAGAATTCGTAAATTGCATAATTTCAGTTTCAGTGTGAATGTGATATCATAAATGTTAATTTTTAAGCCCTTTGGAGTCATTTGTGAACCTGTGAAATCTATCCAGATTTGGTCCATTGGCGATCTGCAGGATGCAGATTTGGTTTGCAGATGAAGGTCACACTCTGACAACTAGCTACTCGTTTCCTAAGAATGAATTTAAGGGGATCTATACTTTTGGTCTTTAATTCTCTATTCAAGAAGCCTTTGAGTTGCTCAATTTCTCCTCTAGTGTTAACCTGCTGTAATAATGTTATAAAGTACACAATACTGATAATTGTGCTGTTCCTTGCATGCTTGATAGAGGAAAGTGGTAGTTATGACGTTAAATGTAATTAATTCTTTGTATCATAATGCCAAATCTATGTAACTACAGGAATGCAGATGTAAACGTCATGAACTTTAGATTCATGATGGGCATCTGGAGGTCCAGGTTGTCTGAACTTGATAATACAGTCAATGGAGTCTGGATAGGTATTCTTAGGATGACAATCTCCCTAAATATTCACACTTTAGTTTTTTCCTTTTATCTGGAGCTGAAACCTGTTACCTTCTTTGCAAGAACTCTGTTTTCTTCTTAGCTTGCTGCAAATGTTACTACTAGAGCTAATTGATGTGTGCTCTGAGAATGTTTAACTTTCGTACTCTATTCACTTTGAATGGAGCATACATGATGCAACCATGGCTGCAATGTTCAGTACGGACATGAGTTCATGAAAATTCAAAATCAGGATTCAATCCAACGGCAAATTTTATTTCTGGCTTTCCTCAACCAACTTCCTATACTGCTTTTTATCAATACAAGGCTGCAAGCAGCTTTGGACATTTGATAATGATCTAGCCCTTCGAACCATGAAGAATGGGAGTAGTCGTATCTAGAGAACAATTCCTTGTTTATGTTATAATATCTCCTACTTAGCTGTTATAAGGACCAAATTCTTCCTTTACTGGTATACTTGGGTTATGGAGTCCGAAGCTCCTTGCATTAATAACTATTTCCACTTACTTGAGTCTGCATGCAAATCTTTGGATGTTAACTTCAGAAATTCTCATGAGGGGATCAGAATGGTGTCGTTCCTTAAGTCAGCCATTTACAAATGACCTCGTTTCCCATTGCAGTGATAGATACACAATTGTAGTCTGAACCAGACTCTATTAGTTTGCATACTTGTATTACTCATGATTTTAGTTACTCCTGGTTTACTTCAAACTGCAGAACTATCTCTGATGGTGACGATTTCTCACATTCTTACATTGTAATGGTGACATTCCCTAATGCTGTCAATCCTGATTTAGAGATTTTTCTAGGCATTTTGACTCTACACACATTATCAGTCAAGACTTAGGCCAAGTGAATCAAAGCTTTTCTGGTTCACTGTAAGATTTCATGTTCTGACAACAAAATATAAATGTTATATAATATGAAAAGTTGTGGTTCTGGTCTGGATTTCAGTAGAGGGTACAAGGAAAGACGAATAAGAGGACAGGAAAAAAGAGAAGGGGGAAAATTGTCAAGTAATGCACTTCCCTCTTACCTTTCATCAATAGCATATGAATCTTTCTTAAAACTCTTTCATTAACGGTAAACAATCAGATAGCCTAAATTTGTATATATCCTTGCTATCAGTGTGCATGTGCAGTACTGCATGTATGTAGAAAGAGAAGGGACGTAGGGAGAAGATGTGGGAGGGAACTGTTGTGCAACTGATTTAGTTTTAAAATAATTGAGGCAGTTATGACTATTATACCCCTTTTATTAAAGGAATCTTAACAATGATGTGTAAGGGCCTTTTGGGAAATTGCACATCATGGAAGGCACGATTCCCAAGTGGGCGCCTCGCATTATATAAAGTATAGATATCAGAATGTTTTTAGGTTTTACATACCTATTTTTATCTGCTGTCATTAAGGCGTACCCTTAACCTTCTTTTAAAAGGGCACATTGGTTGAACTACCAAGAGCATGTTTTTTATTTTCCAGGTTCCTCAGGTTAGAGATACATTATGGCACCTTGGGACAAGAGACATGCTGCCAGCTATTTGGTTTATTTTTAGCAGGAAAGGATGTGATGCAGCTGTTCAGTATCTTGAAGACTGCAAGCTTTTGGATGATTGTGAGATGGATGAGGTTGCGTTGGCTTTGAAGAGGTTTCGTAATCAGTATCCTGATGCTGTCAGAGAGCCTGCTGTTAAAGGCCTTCGACAAGGAGTTGCAGCACATCATGCTGGCTGCTTACCTCTATGGAAATCATTTATTGAGGAGCTGTTCCAGAGAGGACTTGTCAAGATTGTATTTGCTACAGAAACGCTTGCTGCTGGAATCAATATGCCAGCTAGGACAGCCGTAATTTCATCTCTTTGTAAAAGGGGCGAAACAGGGCGTATTAATCTAAGCTCAAATGAACTACTTCAAATGGCTGGTCGTGCTGGACGTAGGGGAATTGATGAAAGGGGTCATGCAGTTCTTGTCCAGACTCCCTATGAAGGTGCCGAAGAGTGCTGCAAGATTCTGTTTGCTGGACTGGAACCTCTTGTTTCTCAATTTACTGCTTCATACGGAATGGTGCTGAATCTCCTTGCGGTAATGAAGCATCACAAGGCACTTCAATCCTTGATGCTTATGCAATTTGCTAAATGATATAGTTCATGCTATACAGGGTGCAAAAGTCACTCGTGGATTGAAGGAAGCAGATGGCATGAAACTTTCGCAAGCTGGACGGACACTAGAAGAAGCTAGGAAGTTAGTTGAGCAGAGCTTTGGAAATTATGTAGGAAGCAATGTTATGCTTGCTGCCAAGGAGGAGCTTGCCAAAATTCAAAAAGAAATCGAGTTTCTGACTTCAGATGTTAGTGATGATGCCATTGACAGGAAGAGCCGTAAACTGTTATCTGAAATGGCATACAAGGAGATCTCGGATCTACAGAGAGAATTACGAGTACATCCCCTCCATATTTTCATTTAGTTGCTGGTTTTTAACTATCTGCTTTCTGATGTCTGCATTTTGCGTGTCTCCATTAAAATGATATTTTTCTTCTATTTTTCTTAAATGCATTATACTTGGATTGGCTATGATAATACATTTGCTATCATCTGGGTATGATGTGTTACGAAAAATTGCTGTGCCCTTTCAATATTGAAAGTTCTGGAAGTAAATGGGCAGCATATTTATTCTACTTTGTAGTAGTTGTCTGAGGAATTGGTTTAGAGTTTGAATCTTATGCCAATTTTTATGAAGTGTGACATTTGATTTACTCAATTGGGATTCAAGGGATTGTGAATTCTCTTTTGACATTCAAATGTAGTGTGGGCTTTCTTTCATGGTATGAGGTTTTGCAGCTTGTCTGGTTGAAAGCTTTCTTTTCCTTTCATTTGGATTTCTGGACACCTAAAATCACAGTTTTTCTGCAATTTAAGGGCGACATTAATGACAAATATGCTGTTCCTTAACATTATATATATAATATAATAACATATACTTGTTATTGTTGCTGTTGTGCATATTTTTATCAGGCAGAAAAGCAATTACGGACTGAACTTCGGAGAAGGATGGAATTGGGGAGAATGACTGCTCTAAAACCTCTGCTGAAGAAGATGGAAAACGGACAATTACCCTTTCTCTGCTTGCAATATAAAGACAATGAAGAAGTTCAACAATTTGTTCCTGCTGTTTATTGGGGGAAAATTGATTCACTTTCTGGTTCGAAAGTTCAGAATATGGTGTGTTAAAAGTTTCTTATCATTGTTTACATCTTTGTTGGCTATTAATTTGATCTACATATATTGATTCTCATCATAGATAGTAAGTTTAGTAAGTATGTTTACTTATGACATATGGTATGGCCTTGTGCTTTTGATGTTAAAGTTCTGGAAATCTGGTGTACCTTATTCTCATATTTCTTTATTTTACTCCACCCTTATGGTTAAAAATTTGTAATTTCTTTCTTTCACATCACAGATCTATTCCGATGATTCCTTCAAACTAAACATGAAAATAATGGATTCAGATGTTGGTGATACCAAAGGACAACTTGATACAATGCCATCTTATTATGTTGCTCTCGGTTCAGATAACTCCTGGTATCTTTTTACAGAGAAGTGGATAAAAACTGTATATAGGACAGGCTTTCCAAATGTTTCATTAGCTCAGGGTGATGCTTTGCCTCGGGAAATTATGAGGGAACTACTTGACAAGGCAGAAATTCAGTGGGAAAAGCTTGCTGATTCTGAATATGGTGGACTATGGTGCATGGAAGGTTCTCTAGAGACATGGTCTTGGAGTTTAAATGTGCCAGTGTTGAGTAGCCTTTCTGAAGATGATGAGGTATATTTTTATGTTTAAGGGGGTTCCTTGTCTAATGTCTATTGTCTCCATTACAAGTCAACTTTGACAAATAACATATTATGTAGGGAATATTTATTGGTGGTTAAGGAGCTTTCAGATGAAAAATAACTAATAATTACTGTACCTATGTCTTTGTTAGGTGTTGCAAATGTCAGAAGCATACCATGATGCTGTAGAATGTTACAAGGAGCAACGAAACAAGGTTTCCCGCTTGAGGAAAAAGATAGCACGCACTGAAGGCTTTAGAGAGTATAAGAAGATAGTGGATATGACTAAGTTTACAGAGGAAAAGATTGAACGCTTGAAGGCTCGATCAAATCGTTTGATTAGTCGAATAGAGCAAATTGAACCATCTGGTTGGAAGGAATTCCTGCAGGTAATATTGTCGTAGTGATCCATTTTGTCCTAATAACCTTTTTCTTTGCAGTGCTACATTTTCAAATTTAAGAATACACATAATCCTTTTTTTTGTTAGATATATTTCTGATTAAATAAATGGTATGACACATTTTTTCTCAACTTTTCACATTAAGGAAGTAAATTTTTTTTCTTTTGCATTTTTTTGGGGGTAATCCAATAATTTTTTTGGGGGTAATTCAAGCATTTTGCACACCCCCCATCCCCCAAGCCCACGTTACAACTTAAGAGTTCGTGTTTGGGAATTGAATCAAACTCTAAACTTGCATTATAATTGTCTTTATTGCCTGCATGTTGTTCCATCTCAAATGACTCTGTAGCAGTCTTATATTTATTTATTTTTTACACTAGTGGGTGGATCCTCAAAAGTGTCACTCGAAATGTTATTTCATTGTGGAGCTTGTAGTTACGCCTGTAGTCAGAATCATGACAGACATAGTTTGAAGTAACTTCTGTTATGTTGCCAGCAGTCATATAGCTGGAAAGTCTTTAATTGTAACTGAGGGTGCAAATCTATTAATTTCAAAACAAATTCTTATGTAGGATTTAATAACTGTTTTCTACAAGACCTGCTATAGATCTTGACCTTTGCACTAGTATGCCTTTTTCTGTTAATTGGTCTTAGTTGTAGTCTTCACTCTTCCTCTTTCTTGAACCTCTTTTCCCCCCATTATAACTGAATGTTCTCTATTAGATGTTATAAGAACAAAGGACATAAGAGTGGTTGTTTGTCCTGTATAAACTTTTGATTTCAGAAGACTAAACTAACTCTAAGCTGGTAATTCTGAAAACTCTCCAAATTGTATAACATAACCTATGAAATTGTCTCCTATTATCTATCTCCAGCATTTTGGCATGATTTTTTATCATTCATATATGACTTGAATCTGAGTTGGTTTATGAAGCTAATCTTCAAATATGGAGTTTGGAAGCTGTAGAGACTGCATATGGCTCACTTTGGACAATATATGCATACATGACTATTGAAGCATGCAATAGACACTCATGATAGAAGAAATATGTTGTGGTTGAAGTTCAACATTTCTCAGTTTGTCCTCTTTACTAATTGCTGGTAACATAATTTTCTACTTGGCTGTATTTTCTGGATGAATCTTTATTGGAACGAATTCTGTATTTTTTAATATCAATATCTTTTCCTAATATCCTGTTTTACATTGTTTTTGACACTTTTTTTTTCCCTTTTCCCCTTTTAACCATAGGTCATTGGTAAAATAGCTACCTAACTTCTAATTCACCTGGAAACTATGGAAGTAATTGGACTTCTAAGTTCAATGTCCACCTATTCTTAGGCAGTTTTGATAGAAGATAAGCTATTAAACTGAGCAGACTAAAAACAGTTTGAATTAGTACTCCATGTAGATTTATTGTGCGCTATCTGATGCTTCATGCCATGGACTGTAATAATTTCTTCAATTGAATTTTGTTGCAATTGCATAATGGTTGCTTGAGCCCTTAAGTTTCCATGTGGTCTATGATTAAATTAGGCAACAATCTCTTCATTCCCTTTGTCCAATACTGGCTGTATGATTTCTATTACTCAAAAGGACAAGGATGATTTGATTCTGTATGCATTAATATATGTTGTTTTATATTTGTACATATAGAGGAATTAGTCCACCATAAATCCTGAATAATTTAAATTTTATAACATCAAGCACTTCTCTACATGCATAATATGATTACACATATCATGGGTTTACTAATATTTCATTTGCATCTTAGGTTAGCAATGTCATCCATGAAACTAGGGCACTGGATATCAATACGCATGTAATATTTCCACTTGGTGAAACAGCAGCAGCAATCCGAGGAGAAAATGAACTATGGCTTGCAATGGTGCTAAGGAATAAGATTCTAATTGATCTAAAGCCTGCACAACTTGCTGCTGTCTGTGCTAGTTTAGTTTCAGAAGGAATTAAGGTTCGTCCTTCGAAAAATAACAGGTATTTTCAAATGTTCCTTCTGTTTGGTGCTAAATGATGATATTCTTTCATTCTGGTCGTGAAACATTGACAGTGCCACTTGAGTTCACAATTGCAAGAAGGAAACTCGATCTGCTTAAGATTGAACCCAAAACAGTTTTTGCTTGAAGTTCAATCAGTTGACCATGAACTGTGATTGCAAGTTGCCTGCAATCAGAAATTTTAATTTGTTGACCATGCACTTTTGTTTTGAGTTGCCTGTCTGAAGATATATTTAGGCTCTATACAGTGTCACAGGGTATAAAACATCGTGAGTCAAATAAAACATCCTGAGTCAAATCTTATGCACGGTAAGTTGTGCTTCAAAGTAGACTTATCACTTGCCAAACCAAACTCTGATGAATTGTTTGAACCAAGGCAGAGAACATCACATGATGGCGGATCTTTGTTTTTCTCAACAGAACTTGAGACTTCCAGTGCACACTATGCAATCTGTCTGTATATTTATGAATATCACCCAGTGTACGCCAAAATTAATTTTTCATTTAACTATGAGGCTGAATGAGGGTGAGCCTTGGCGCAATGGTAAAATTACTCCATTGTGGCCTAAAGCTTGCAGGTTTGAGTCACAGGAACAGCCTCTTTGCTTGTGGGGGTAAGGCTGCGTACATCAGACCCTGCCTAGACCCTACATAATGACGGAAGCCTCGTGCACTAGGTTAACCCTTTTTAACTTTGAGGCTGAATGCAGCAAGAAAATCCTCATGAAGACAAGACGGATTTAATACTAATTTTGAGGTGGATATGACTTTGATATCCATCTGGCCCTGATATTTCGATTTAATATCTGCAGCTACATATATGAACCATCCTCTACTGTAATCAATGTCATCATGTTTTTGGATAAACAAAGGAGCTCCGTTTCGCAACTCCAAGAAAAACATGGGGTGAAGGTGAGTCCATTGGAGCAAGAGAGTATATTCATTTTGCTTTTGATTTCAGAAACTATCGTTGAAAGATAAATGCTTCTTTTTTACAGATACCATGTGCTCTGGACAGCCAATTTTCTGGCATGGTTGAAGCCTGGGCTTCTGGTCTAACTTGGCGGGAAATCATGATGGATTGTGCAATGGATGAAGGAGATCTGGCTCGCCTCTTGCGACGTTCTCTAGACCTATTGGCTCAAGTATGCACTATATATTTTATGATATTAATTTGCTTTATAAAAGCTAATTTTAGCAGAGCTATGGTAAATTTGCTTTCTAATCGATCTAAGATGGTAAGTTTGGTAGTTTGAACACATGCACATACATCTTATTTCTTGTTAGAAATTATATCAGCTGTTATGCACTCTGAAATGGTTTCTGCATTGAGTTCCTTTTGAGGTCACCTCATTTATTTTCTGGGTTTCAGATTCCTAAATTGCCTGATATTGACCCGGTATTGCAAGACACTGCAACAATTGCATCCAATGTTATGGACCGTCCACCAATTAGTGAGCTGACTGGCTGAGGCATAATCAATGATCATGGCATGCGTGGTGAAAGCTTTCTGCAGCTGTGTAAGAATTGAGCACATAAAAGAGGACATTAATAAACAAAAGTAAAAATCCTACGTAAAGATTGGGCCGAGACGGTCTAAATTTGTTCCGCAAAGACTTTCTGATAAAACCAGTATCAGTTCTTGACTCCAGAAATACTAAAAGCAGATCTGCTCAGATGAGACAGGAGTAGAAGATTCGAACTTTTCAGTGTAATATAGGAAATGTTGGATTAAGCACGTGTAAGGCAGAGAATGATGAGGTAGCAGATATCTTAAGATATTTTTATCTTTGCACTTTGTTGTAGTATAACATTTTTGCAGTGCTTCGATGAATTCTTGGTTGTAGATGCGAAGGTGGTGTCCAATAATGGTAATGAGAAATCTAAAAGGTGATGGGTGCGCTTACAACTCTTGAAAAGTCTTAAAATATGTTGGATACTACTGCAAATCAAGGGACAAAAAGATAGTTCTTGCTTTTAATCAGGGCTGAAAAGTGTATATTGTATGCTTTAATGTAAGGCTGAAATGTGATGCCTTGCTTCTTAGCGTTCTTAAGAGATTAAAGTGTAGCCATGCAGAAAGCAGAGAGCAAAACTAGCCCTTTTGTTCTATTTTGAGAGTTGCTACATATTCCAGCATTCGTGGGAACTGAACATATTCCTAAGAACGAACTCCACTCTGCATGCACGCACCAATCATTAATAGTTCTTCAATGCATTTATATTCATACTAGTAATGAGCACGCGCGTTGCGCGTGAATAATGAGCAAAGAAATGTAACAAGAAGTTAAAAAAGTAAAAAGCTTGGCATAAAATATGTTGATATGAAAATCAAGTTTATATGTTGCTATCCAACATCAAATTAACGAAATAATTGTATGAATAAATAACATTAAAACTAATAGAATTGAGAACTTCAAAACAATAATCTTTAGAACAAAATTTGTTTCTCTGCTTGTCTATTTGAAATAATTTCCTAACCAAATCAAAATTTCAAGTAAGAAAAACAAGATCAACATTCGACTCTAGTAGTTGGACATGCAATTAGTTAGAGGATTGCATTAGCTACACCTGCAATCTTAGCCCAGAAATCAGCAAATTCCTTCCCAATCAACTGCTTATATTTGGCATTTCAATAGATAGATAACTATTAATTAAGATGCATAGTAATATTATTGCTAATTTTTTTATTACCCCATAAGTAAAATATAATAAAATAAATTATTTACCTTGTGATTACTAAACATTTAGGCTGTGTTTGGTAACGCTTTTGCTTTTTTGCTTCTAAAAGCAAGAAAGCAAAAAAGCAATTTTATGCTTTTCCAAAGATCTTTTCTTGAAGTAAATGCGATTGGTAAACTTTTGCTTTGCTTCTAAGAAGCAAAAAAGCATGTTTGGTAATTGCAGTAACATAGAAATTGCTTTTTGCTTTCATAAAAGTATTGTACACAATTTATGTATTGTACTTAGAAATATACTCAAAAATATAAATCCAATATTATAAAAGATTCATAAAATAGTCATTTAATTACATTCAAATAACTAAATAAGTATCTAATATCACCATTGTGCTAATCCATATGCACTAGCTAGTCTACGTGCAATTGAGTCTCTTAATTTTGACATCTCTCGTCGAGATCTAGCCGTCACATCAATCTCTATGGGTTGTTCTGAACTTGAACTTGCTAGCTCATCTTCGACCACCATTTCCTCATCTTCAAATTCTGTGAATAAATTATCTTCATGTGCTTGCATTCTGATAAATTATGTAATGCACAACAAGCAATAACTAGAGCTGGCAACGGGTCGGGTCATAATCGGGTTGGGGTTAATCGAGTCATAATCGGGTTGGACTAAATTAAGGTGGGTTGGAAAACCCCCAACCCGCCAATAAACGGGTTCAATCCGCTAACCTGTTTATTATTATTATTTATTTTTCAAAAAATATTATTAAAATAGGGTTGGGGGTTAATTGGATCCGGTTGTACCGGGTTCGGGTCGGGTTTTGGGGTTAATCAGGTCGAAACATGATACTTTTGCCATCTTTTTTTTAAATCGGGTTACCTATCGGGTTGGCGGGTCATAATCGGGTTGACCCGATTACTGTTATTTTTCAAAAAATATTATTAAAATAGGGTTGGGGGGTTAATTGGATCTGATTGTACCGGGTTCGGGTCTGGTTTTGGGGTTAATCGGGTCGAAACATCATACTTTTTCCATCTTTTTTTTTTTAATTGGGTTACCTGTTGGGTTGGCCGGTCATAATCGAGTTGACCCGATTACTGGTCCAACCCGCACCCAACCCAATTAATAAACGGGTCAACCCAACCCGTTTATAATCGGGTTAACCCGTCGGGTCAGGTGGCATTTTGCCGGCTCTAGCAATAACAATACGTTGTTGCTTCTTAAGTGAGTATGGAGGCATCATCTTTAATATAGGAATAAAGCAATAGGGTATTGAGGGGTTTTGAAAGCAATAAAGCAATAAAGCAATTTTGTAAAAAAATTGAGAAGCAACGTTTTGTTGCTTCTAGTGAAAAGCAATAAAATTGCTTCTTTGCTTTTAGTAAATTGCTTCTCATGTGCGTTACCAAACGGTACTTTTGCTTTTAAAAGCAATTTTTTGCTTTCAAAAGCAAAAATGTACTTCCGAAAAGCGTTAGCAAACGCAGCCTTAGTTTACTCCAATATCTCAATTAAGTACTACGTAAAAGGCAAACAAAAATCAAATAAAATTAAATAAGAGTTAGAATAATTCATTATAGAAAAGCAAAATTAAACAAGAATTACATAGAGAGATAGTGAATATAACTTTTATGGAAATTTATTTACTTATTGATGATAATAGATTTACCTATTTCATTAATGAGATGTATACATAGAGGAATAGAAATTGGCAGGAACGGTGGTGGTGAAAGTTGTAAGAATAACAATTATTTTAAGCAATATATTTATAAGTTTGAATCATGTAAATAATTTGTTAAGATCATTCATAAGTTGTTAGTATCATTCAAATATAAAATGTGTGACAACTGTACATAACGATCTCGCCTTGTTTTAGAATGAAAAGACAAAAAATAAACTATTTACAATAAAAATTGCATTATAAAACTATGTGTCTTTTGATGAAGCCACATATTTTCAAGCTAATTTTTAAGAATATAATTATTAAAGTTTATATTATTAAATTATTAAAATTGTTATTTTAAAAATATAAAATCACATTTAAGATAATTAAGAAAGAATTGGAATCTAATCAAATATAAATAAATTAATCCTATAAAAACTCTAAAATAAAATTGACTTCATTAAAATAATATTTATTAATTTTTTTTGATAATTTTTATCAAAATATTTAATCTATTAATTATATAAAGTTTTATATTAATATGATTACATTAATATATTAATATGAAACTTTAATATATATTAATTATTTCAACAACTAATATACTTAATTAATTAAAATAAGTATTTTATAATTATTACTATATATTAATAGTTGAATTATATTCTATTTCATTATTATTATTTCAAGATCTCGTGTACTTTTGAAATCAAATATTCTAGAAAATGATATTTCGGTATGTAAAAAAAACAAAGAGCACATTTTAGGTAGTTAATAGTAGTATAGATTTAAATTCAAACTCTTTTGATATTTGAAAAATTATTTGTAATAAAGTAATTGAATATAATAATTTCAATTTGCTAATTAAAAAATAAATTATAAAATAAGAAATATAAATCCAATTAAATTTTAGAAAAATGAAATATATTTTGGGAATAACCATAATAATTAGTAAAAAAAGTACCATTTTCATTTAATGACCAAAGTCCGTTACTCAAAAATAAAAAGCAATAAAATCAATCTCAACATGCAACACACATTCACAATTGCTAGTAAAACAAAATACGACTCAAGTGAATCCCATAATTTGAAATAATTATAAATAAGAAAGAAGACATAACTCTTCAATAAGAAGAGGGAACGTACTCTTTTTCAACCAAAAATTGTGTTAAAAAAATAGATCTAAGTGAAGAAAAAAAAAATAGAAAAACAAAAGGGGAAAAAAGGAAAATAAAAATCTGTACCAGGAAAATAGCACAAAAGGAACAATAGTATAACTGTGAACAATAGAGCATACATGTTTACCAATCAAAAGCACCATTAACACTGCCTCCAATGCCAAAACCAAACAATCAAAGAAAAAAGGGAACAACGAAAACAAAATCAAGCAATAAGAAAGGAAAAGCGGAAAAAAACAAAAACAAAAACAAAATTTTGAATAACAAAAAGTAGAGTTAGCTTTAATGCCAAGAAAAAGCTTTAATACCAACATCGAACTTTGATTGAAGATGGGAAGATGTCTCAAGAAAGGAAAATAAAACATGCAAGCACAAAGGAAACCAAGAACAAAAACTACACGGGAAAAAAAGAGATAGAAACCACATTTTGAACATAGCTTTAAAAAGCTCAAAAACACATAAAAATGAGGAAGAAAACCAAGATACCTTGAACAATGAATCACAATCTTTCAAAAAATGACAATATGAACTTGATTTGGAACAAATCTTGATTTATATAATCATTCTCTGTTTATCATTGGTACCCAATTCCTTACTTATTTCAACAATTGAACATGAATTTTATGGTTTGTGTCTAGCTCTATATGTTAGTAGATTTGAATATTATATTCAACACATTTATGGTCTGTGTCTAGACCTAACTTTCGAAAGAAAGTTAAAAAGTAAAATAAAGAGTTGGGTTTTAAATGAATACTAACGATATAGAAGGATTGCCCAAGAAACATAGGAGGGATTGCCTAAGTGAAGATATAAGTTTTGGTAAGAGAAAGACTTCGAAGAAGAGGAGGGACTGCCTAAGAGACATAGAAAGACTTGTAAATATGGATTCAAAAATATACAATCTTACTGAAAACATGGCAATTAAGAGGTTGCAACAGCAGATTATAATTTTTTTTCCTATTCAATCCAATTATTATTAATGCTTGACTGGTTTTTTTTGGGTATAAAATTAAGGGTTTTTTTTGCATCCATACCCCTATATTATTGTATATTTGCATTTATATCCTCATGTTTTTAATATTTATATTTATACCCCTCTATTTATCAAAATCGTTACAGTCATACCCCTGACGTTAAAATCCGTTAAGTATGTTGTTTATTTTTTTAAATGACTAAAATAACCTTTTGCAAAATAAATGATTTTTACATTTATCCCCCTATATTATCTTCTATTTGCATTTATACCCTTATATTATTATATTTATTTCATCTGTAACCAAAGTCATCAATATTGGGGCTTTTTGCATCCATACCCTTGTATTATGATATATTTGCATTTTTGTCCTTATGTTTTAAGTATTTATACCCATACTCCTCTACATATCATAACCATTACAATTGCATTCATACCCCTGTATTTATACCCATGCAGAAGAAACACAATCCTGAAGAATACTGTGATAAAGCTTATCACATTCAAACATATCAAGCAACTTATGCACATGTAATTCATAGTATCCCTGATCATAAGTTGTGGCCTCAAGACATTCATGGTCGTAATGTCTATCCATCTAACACATGCCGACCACTAGGACGACCCAAAAAAAACAGACGACGTGATGTGAATGAAGCTGAATTAAGTCAACGCAGGCCATTTAAAAGGTGTAAAAGATGTGGAAAGTTAGGCCATAATAGACGTACATGCAAAGAGGCAATTCCTAGTAGGGGCGAAAGGCAGGTATGGCTGTAGAGGAGTATGGGAGTATGGGAGTATGGGTATAAATACTTAAAATATAAGGACAAAAATGCAAATATATCATAATACAGGGGTATAGATGCAAAAAGCCATAATATTGATGACTTTGGTTACAGATGCAATAAATATAATAATATAAGGGTATAAACGCAAATATAAGATAATATAGGGGGATAAATGTAAAAATCATTTATTTTGCAAAATGTTATTTTAGTCATTTAAAAAAAATAAACAACAAACTTAACGGATTTTAATGTCAGGGGTATGATTGTAACGATTTTGATAAATAGAGGGGTATAAATATAAATATTAAAAACATGAGGATAGAAATGCAAATATACAATAATATAGGGGTATGGATGCAAAAAACCCTAAAATTAAAGGACCTTCTAGCAAAAAGCATAAGGAGAAGACGTATTAAACAGGAGCCATACTTGGAATAGGTTAATAGTTGTTATCCAATTGATTAGATGATAGGAAAGACATGAAAATAAGCAAGAAGTTCTCTTATTGTATAAAGATGGCTTATGGTTAATGTCATATGTTTTTGGTTCGTTCATTGAGTCATTAAAGAAAAAAAATAAATAAATATATGAGTGCAATTTATATTGGAAAAAACATAGTAATAATGGGTAAAGAATTACAAAGCAGCACTTTCACTTTAACCGTAGGAGTGTATAATTAAAAAATAAATAAATAAATTGTTGCACCAAACATGTTTCTGCTATAGAAATGTTCTTGAGGACAGATGCACTCTGCTATGTTTTTGTGCATAATACGAAGCAGCACTATCACTTTAACCTTAGGTGTGTATAATCGACATGTTTCCATGTTGATTATACAAGGTAAAATGAAACCCCAATGCTCTAAAAGTTCTAAAAGCCCCATTTCTGGCTGATTGACATGCTAATTCATAGAATTCAACTCCTCCCATGGTAATGGAAGATTCATAGTTTTTACTTTGACCAAGCATCTATTCTGAACCTTTTTGCCCTAAAAGAATTTGCATGAGCCACGATCTCGATCAAGTCACAAAACAATTTCTCCATAAATTCATCATTCCTTTTATAATATATACATATCTACTTTGTATTATTATCATTCGAATCCGCTTATAGATTTCCTGTGAAAATAGACCTAATCTGGTAATTAGTATTTTTTTGCTAATTTTTATAATCAGTCCCATTTATTGCTTTTTGCTCCAAAACAATTAATTATATTAAATAAAAATTGGCAAAAAAAAATAAAGAATAGAAAATAGACAAAGAATAGGGCAGCAACTATTCAACCAATCGGCCCTCTCAATTTATCACATGAAGTTGCAGCATGCATATTACTCGCGCAAACCATAAAAGAAGAAGAGAACCCCAAATATCCTTACAATTGAAAGTCGATGTTCTGCCCTAGTGATAATTTCATACAAAAATACGGTAAAATGAGAGTAGAATGTCCCTAAAAATGGAGAACCCTTTATGGAGAGAATGATGAAGTTGGCTATAGAAATGTAATCCTTACCCGAAACTTGATTTCTTGAAAGATTGGAATGAGTTGGATACCGTCAAAGCGCAGACGAAGACTGTCACTTCCATGAATGAACAATGATAGGAATGGGCAGATTAAAGCGAGAAATAAATGACGTCATCACTGCGAAGAAATATGAAGTTGGAGAACACGATTGCCTTCAAAGAACTCCACCATGAAATGAACAAGCCGAGATCATGCTCGTTGAACCGGACTCTTCATTAAGATCCAGAGCAAATGGAACAGGGATAGAGACGAGCCAGATGACGAATAATGAAAAATTAATCCCCTTGAACCACCAATGGCTAGTGAAGGAGACATATCGGAGTCTCCGAAGTCACTCATTCGATAACACCAAAGTCTTCGAAGTCACTCATTCGATTTGAACGGAGAAGAGGAACGGAGAGGCGTTAACACGCTCAGCTAATGCGGCCTAAGACTCCAACCATGCACCGTCCAAATAAGAAGTACAAGTTTGTGATGGTTTCATCCGTGTTACCAATTAGTATATAAGATTTTTTTTTAATTCAAAATTCTGTAATTTGGGACGACGAAAGAAAAAGCAACCCGCTTTTATAAGTAGTAGGATAGGATAAATATGCTATTCATGTTGATAAAATAATGTAGCATAAACAATGCGTAGTTTTGGATACGGCAACAGACTGCTACCGAAGGCACCGGGTACTTTCAACTCATAATAAACTCTTCCATTAAATTCTATGGAATTTTCTTTCTTTTGACACATTCAGGTTTACATGCCAAAACAGGCAGGTTTGGCTAACAGAAAAACAACAAAAGAGCTTACATGAATTGAAAAGGAAGAAAGGAATAAAGACTCCATCTGAGGTAATTAAACAGAAAAGAGGAAAAAGGGTGCAAAAAGGTAGACAAATGAAATGAACAACATACTCAAGTTTTAGATCACAAATTCTCTATTTACATGATTGCGGCTCAAAATGCCACTTAATGAACTTACAAAAATACTACAAATCTCGAGCCGATTTCCTGTTGCCTGGTTGTTATTCTGTGTATGAGGAGATATGAGAATGCAAGATAGATGGGTCTCCAAAGATCCTTTACAGCTCGACAACTCCAATGAATCTATGTTTCCAGCATCATCCTCTGCTACTGGTAGCATCCTCTTTTAAAAGAAAGTGAATCACAGATTCAGGGAGAGGAAAAATAGTTAATGGCATGACACCTTGAGCAATTCATTCACATGACAATAGAAGGCATGTGAATGGAATAGGATCTAATGACAGCTAACTAATCAAGAAAAAAATATTGAAAAGATGAAGAAAAGTATCTACCACAAGTCTCACAGAAAGCCACATTATGTGCCAGATAACAATCTGTGAAATCTCTGTACTCTAGCTTTGTAACCATTCAAGGACTTCGCTTGGTCATGGCATGAAGTTCTTGCCAGTGTTCTATTCTTTCTCATGCGGAAAAGGAAATCTTCCGTGTCTAGAACATAGGAGACCTGTCCCACACTCAGAAGAATAAATGATCTAAGGAAAGCAACATGGAAAAACAGATATACACATAGACTACACAATTTTAAAAAATTTAATACAGGTGATATCAACATTATTTAAGAATAAATTTATCTAGTCATTTTGCATCAGAGAACACACCTTAGATGTGTTGCAAGCTATCTTACACTCCAGACCATTGACTATTCGAACACCTTCCATGGCCTTGTATGTAACAGAAAACTCATCTCCACATGCATATTTGCGTTTGTTTCTGTAAATATCTGTAGGGATTAATAAATCACCAACTAACAGACAAAACAGCACAAATAACTTGATAAATCATCTCAGTACCTCTCCAGGAAGACGCCATTTGTCTCCTTTTTATGAGGAACAACGGAAAGGAAGTCATTGTGTAGATAAGCTGCAAAATTAGGATCCATCGAGACAGCAGTAACTTCAGCCTTTTCATGCCCATAGTCCATCAGCTGTATGGACAAATGGGTTGGAGCGGATGACTGCAAGAAATACACAAACTGCTTATTAATTCAGCACATCTATAGTTGTTTCCATATTAAATTAAACATGATACAAAAAGCTGACTACAACAACATTATAGGAAGAAAGCAAAACCACTGAATACTTACACATTCAAATCGATATATATTCTCATCATGAAGAAGAACACGGGCATTTTCATGGTAAACTAAATCAGAAAACCTCGCGGGTTTCCTTGATTTTTCATATGCATATAATTGAAGAAGCTTATTGTCCATTTCATCTGTTGCAACTGTCTGAAGCTGGGGCACAAACCATTATAGAATCTTAGTAAAGAGGAAAGAAAACCCAATGAAGGTAAATTTAAAAAAAAAAAATCCTAAGCAACCTACCTGTTTGACCAATTTATATATCAACTTGTCTAATGTGAATAACACATATGACTGAGTTCCAATGATAGCGCGGCAATCATCTTCAAACTTTGTATTATCAGCAGAACCATCAAGTAAATTGTACAGTGCACTCATAAATCTGCTCCTCACAGAAAACACAATCCAAATTTAGAATGCGTTGAAACCTTTTAATGATGGTTTGATAAATAAGGACATTAAACTAAGCCACCTGGCATAAAGTTCAGGACTTGCATCCTTTGAAGTTCTCCACTTCTTTTCAGCAGATGATGAATTCATCTTTGCAGACAGTATTCTCTCATATAGTGTCTGAAAAATAAGATAAACATAAATTGATGAAACCAACTATGAAACAGCAAATTTAAGTGAACATGGGATAGAGCTTACTTGATGAAGCCTAAACAGCACATAAAATGAATCATTTCCATAAAAAATTTGAGAATCCTTCTTGTCTTTGTCATGTAATACAGGAGGGACATGCTTTGCAAGAGGCTTCACTGTGAGTAGAAAACGTTCTGAAAATGGCAATAACAAACCATCACCTTCAACATCGTTGGCATCAGCCATCCCTTCTGCCTCACCTTCACTCTCGGCCTTCGTATCGTGATCATCATGGTCTACATCTTCCTCCTCCTCTTCATGTTCTTCACGGGAGCATTCCTCGCCGTCACCAGACTCACTGCCAGAGGCATCTTCACCAGCCTCAGAAGCATTCTCACTATCCTCTGTTGATCTATGAGCGCTTTCCTCACCCTCATCATCAGCATCTGCATCATTTTCTCCCCCTGCCTCCCCACAACATATTTCTTCTTCTCCACGCCTACCTTGATATTGCCTGCTTGTGGCACTTCCCCTTGCTTTAGGCACAGTTTCCATACTAGCATCTCCATATGCTACAAAATTATCCTCTTCAAAATCACCATTTGGTGACAACTCACCCTCTTCTCTTTCAATTTTGAAATGCCCAACAGATTCTTCTTGATATTTGTGACCTTTGACCCCCTCAGTTGTAATCCCATTTGCTGGCATAACTGGTCTACTACTATCACCAACCTGTTACACCATCAGGAGAACATCGATACCATAAAGTGACAAATATCAAAAAATATAACGCAGATCTGATAATCCTAAGTCCTAACCATGTTACAACAAAAACAATTGCCACATTGCCACGTACCAAACCAGCTCAATCAGCCAACTGGAAAATCAAACATTTTAATTTGACCAACAGCAATTCATTATAAGTTTTTTTAACAAAGTATCTACAGCCATCAGGCATGACAGAAATTCCCCATTGGCTGTTCAAGAGGTTATCCATTGATTGCCATAGCTGTATTACGACAAAGCTCAAATGATTTTGGGTACCAAATCAAAGACAAATGCAACCTTAACCTATGTAATCCTGGTTTTAATTGGTGCACACTTCAGACAAAATTCAAAAAATTATAATTTCCTTCCAAGCATTCAAGAGTATTTCCCTAGTTGTCCAGCTAGTCAGCTATATAGGGGTGCGAGATGATCTATATCAAATAGAACTATATTTATTAATAGGTTTACAATCATTAAATGGCAACAAATCAACTTCATAAGCAAAACTACAGGTATATAAGCCTCGACAAGTTCATAATGATTATAAAGAAACAAAATAATATTAATGCATTGATAAGAAGCCAGCTACTGTTTTCTCATGTCTTCGCCATCACCTCCATCTCTCCCTTTCTCACCATGCTTTTTGTGGAAATCTCCAGCCCCTTCTAGTGTTTTGGCCTTTATATGGGTAGTGCTCCATAAGAAGATAAACACTCTTTACAACCTCCAAAAGAGAAGGACTAATTTAGCTCTTTCACCTCATGCGTGCGCTCTATGCTTGAAGGATGGAGAATCTATTGATCACTTATTTATGCATTGTGAGCTTGTGAGTATTATTTGGCGATCTCTTATGAGGATGTTGGAGGTCAGTTGGGTGATGCCTGGAGATGTTTGCCATTTATTTCAACAGTGGTGGTTCCCATCCTTGACAAGGTTAGGACGGTTGATGTATAGGGTTGCGTTCTTTGCAGTTCTGTGGGAAATCTGGAGGACAAGAAACCGCAGGGTTTTTATGACTTTCAGGTTGAAGCACACGCAGTTCTGGAGAAGATAATGGCGATGGCTTCATCACGGCTCAGCATTAGGAACGAATTTCATCACAGGTCTGCATCTGAGATTGTGTCACAATAGAGGGCTTTAGCTATTAGATAATTTGAGCTCTTTGAGGGGTCGCTGTACCCTAGTAATTTTGCTCTGTTGTTTTTTTCTCAGTTCTTCTAGTGGCTGTAGGTTAGCATGTTGGTTATGAATCTAGTTTTTTATTTTGCTTTTCTAGTGATATCCTTGAGTCCATTACCTCATGGACTATGTATTTTCTTTGCCCTTTTATTTTTCTGCTCTAATGATATCATTTATTATTCATCAAAAAAAAAATAAAATTGAAGCCAGCTATAAGACGCCAACCATAAATTTTTTAGCATAATCCAAATAACTCATTGTTATTTTTTCATTGTTTAATATAAGACTACTGATGTGGAAATTGAAAATCATTGGATTTCATATAAGACAAGACAATTAAGATAAGAAAATGGTTAAATTATGCAAACACACCTCTGATGAAGGTCGGACTTCGTTATTAGGTCTTGGCTCAAGTCCATTCTCATTAGAGGTGCCACCTGGTCTGGCAGGAGTTGTGCTAAGCCCTTAGAACAACAAAAGACAAAAAAAGGGGGGAGATCTAAGTACTCTACTAAAATTCCAAAATACTTAAAAGAGGATAGTGAATCCATAAAGTCAACTACTAAGATTGACATCCTTCAATCATGAAGAAAGTCCAGCACACACACCTGATGTAACTTCCATGTTGGTTCTGCTTTGGTTTTGTTCTACTCTAATAGCCATTGAAGCATTAGATTTGATTAACCTTTCATTAGAACCAGCTTGGACATTGACCCCACTCATCTCATCAGCCATAGTGACATTATTCTGTACTTTACCCAGTTGAGGAATAACACGGGAAGGATCATTCCTGCGCGCATGATCCACGTCATGGAAACTGTCCTCTTTAACAACAACATCCCCATTTGCCAACCTAGCCCTACAAGAAGTTGTTTGTTCAGGTAGAACACTTTCCTCTCCATTGCTAACAGGATTTAGTTGCTTTGAATTCACGGTGGTTGCATCAGTACCAGGACTTCCATCACTTTCCCCTACGCTAGCTGCAGCACTTTTGGCTGGATGGTTCTTAGCCTTTACAACATCTTCAGTGTCCTCTGCCCCCTGAGGCCGAGAAGGAACTCCAAGCATGGGCTCCAAAAAGGTTGTCCAGACTTTCATAACTTTATCCAACTGTTCCGTCGTTGAGCAAACCTCTCCACATGAATACTTGATAAGCTGGTACAAGTCTTCATGAATATCTGAATCACTGTACTCAAATTCGAGATTTGGAATAATAGGTCGTCTGTTCCCAGCAGCAATAGCAAGAAGCACGTCATCCTCTTTCCGCTTCTTCTCATTGATTTCTTTGATCTCGGCCAACAAGGCTGTAGGAAAAATGACAGATAAATTATGTTGAAAATACTATTAATAGATATACAGACAACACTGAAGTAGCTTTACCACTGAAGAATCAAAATTAGTAATTTGTATGAAAAGGAAAAGAAATTTTGAATGAATAGAAATTCTAAAAAAAAATCATGTAGTGTAAGAAATGAATTGTGCTGATATCATGAGGTGATTGTTGATTTGCCCGTTCATTTATCATTGTGTGCAAAAAAAAGGTGAAACCAGATTTTATAGGCATTTACTTAGAAAAAGATGACATTCAGAAATAGCAATAAGAAGTAATTCATTTCTTCCTAGAACCATTGCTCCAGCTCTATGTACTGAACTAGAAAACGTCATGGGTTCCGACATAAGAATCACATTGTATATAGAAACTGTAGTAATATTATTAGTCATGTCCAAGAAAGAGAAACACATATGAAAATATTTCAAATTGTAAATGAATCAGGACTAAGTGCTGATAGAGAAGGAAATTGATTGTCAAAAAAATTTCAAGGAAAGAAAAATGAGAAGGCCTAAAAAAAGTTCACAAAATGCAGGAAATAGAATATAACAACAAAATGAAACAAGGAATGAGTGACACACAGCTAAGTAAAATGGAAAGAATACTGCTATGAATAGCATTGAAAATGTTGACAAGAATGCATAAAAGACATAAGAATATAACAGGGGAAACAAGTAGGGAACAAGTGGGAGACATTATGAGATACTTGGATGCATTCCTTACCATGTCTCTCATACTTCTATGTGCACTTTCAATTTAAGGAATATCAAAACAGTTGACTACACTATCACATTCCACACGAAATACCAATTCCAATGGATTGAAAAGGGAGGAGAAGGAGGAGGAGGTGGTGCTGTAGTGGTGCACTGGTGGTGGGGGGTTCAGTGGTGTGTGGTGGTGTTGATTAGGGGGGATTAAAGGAGCTGACTATGGCAAGGCCATCGTATTATCTCTTGACAAAGCATCAGCCAGAAAAACAGGGCATGGTATAGAAACAGGCCATTGTAACACCAGAACTCATCAGTGTCACATACATAACCTTGAATGTTCTTTGAATATCACCTCAGACGGTACTCTCAGTAATTTTCTAGACTATTTTGTTAATAACAAGAAAAAAATAAATACTTCATCCAAGCTATTTACTTCTTAGTAGATATACGGATGTATTAGAAACTAAGAACCATATACAATCCCTAGAGAATTTCCAAGGGTCCACCTCACAGGGCCCTTATAATTACCAAGAGCTGTAAATTAGCAAAAGAAAGGAAGAACTATTTTTAATTTTCTTAGTAATCATGTAAAGAAAAAGGACCAGGGTAATGATAAAGATGGCATGACATAATAGATGTATGTAGCATCTATTTTTCATAAAAATCTTCAAATTTGCCAAGATGACATTTAACTTACCTTTTGTGCTCAAACTCTTTGTGTCTTGCTGCTTAAAATAGAAGCTACGATGATCAAGAGATTTGTGATAGTTCTTAGCATAAATCTCCGCCCAAACCTTATTAAAATCTGAACGACACCTGGTCCACTCTTCTTGCTTCTGCTTCAAACGAGTTAATATCACAGGTAATGCAAGACCTGCATTCTTACGTAACACATCCATCACATCTAGTCCATGGTCACCATATAAACGTTCAATGCACCTTAGATTTAAAGCTGCAACAAGAGAAAAGAGAAAGGGTTTCTCAGAAATGACAGAGATATATAAACATGAGCAATGATGTGAATTGAGTTCACAACAGCTTTTACAAACAAACCTGTAAAGTGATCCTCAATACGAATTGGACTCTCTGGTGCTATTGAATTACTGTTTATCTTTTCTAAAAATTCCTCCACACGTTTTGTCGTAACATTCACAGATTCTAACAACATGTCCAGCTCAAACCTGTCATCATAAAATGACAATAATATTATCGGAACTCATTCGTCTCTCCTTTTTGTTTTTTCACAAATAAATCCCCAAGCACCATGAAACTAAAAGGGCATTTAGCAGTAGTAAATATGTCAAAATCTTTGAGGTTTTGAGGGTGGGGTGGGGGTGTTGCTGTGTGGTGTTGAGTTGGGCCATTTTGATTTCATGATGCAAATAACTTATCAGAAAAAAAAGACAGAATACAAAGAAAAACAAAAATGTTATTGTGAAAAATATCAAGAGAGCTCTTTACCTGTCATCTTCACATCTAAACAGGCTTTCTTCATATTGATTCTTGCGCATGTGCTTAAAAGAGTAATCCTCACTTCCAGAAGTTACAGACACCCAATTATCATTCAGCACTTCAGCACCAAGGTCTGTTCTCTGGCTTGCAGATGGAATTGGATACTGAGAGGTGACAAATAATCAAAAACATGTGCTAAGTAAAACAAACAGATTATCAAAACAACGATTGAAAACACATTAAAAAAAAATGTCATACATTCTTTGGAAGAAGTCGGTAACTGGGAGTACACCGCTGACAGTTAGAGAGATCAAGTTCTTGAATAGGTTTGGCCATGTACTTATCCTTGTTTGAAAATAGAGGAACCTTGTGGTTTGCTATATCTTTATTACCAAACGGTAGGTTGGGTCCATTTTTCTCAGGTCTTTCCCTTTCTCTATCTCTTTCTCTTTCACGGTCCCTATCCTTGTCTCTATCATCCCTTTCACGGTCCCGCTCTTTATCCCTATCCTCTACTTTCATTCCTCTGGGTAAATGTCCTTCATTCCACAAGGATTCTGCAATCAATGATAATGGTCAAAAATTTTCAAGTACAAATGATGGCTCGAAACAGCCTGATAAAACTAAATGGTTCAAACAAATGAAGATCCATGCAGGAACAGTAATTTAGAGCATCAAACTGAAGCTTATAACTAATGAATAAGAATCAAAATAAATAAATCTTGTCAAGAAGTAGAGAATTGACCATTAAAGGAACTAAGTAATATATATCATCTTACGTACTTTTACTTATAACACCAGCAAGAAGTCCATCTGCAAGAGAGGTCTTGATTAGAGAGAACCTTGCAAAATCTGAATATAGAACAGAAAATTTTCAAACAATAAACATAATAGTTGCTGGCTTTGATAGTCACCTATTTTCTCACAACGTGTCAAAAATTCATTGAAACCATCCATGAGGTCTGGATATTTCCCAAGTAAGTCCAACACCTGAAACAAGCAATAGCATCAGCTCAACCGATGATAACTTCAAAATGCACAAGCACGCACGCGCACACACATATATGTATAAATATGGATGTGTGTATGCATGCGTGTTCACGTGTGATCTTCTAAATGGCAATTTAGCAATACAAAAAACTTTGGTTTGATCTACCAAATGGCAATTTCTGTTTGTCAACGCATTCCTATCTCTTGTTCAAAAAATTTTCAATTATCATTAGCAATACAAAAGGCATTAACAATGTAAGACTTACCAAAGATTGCAATTCGGATCTTGTAATTATTTCTGTGCTATAAATATTAAGGCACTTCAAGAATTCTTGGTATGCATCAGGATTGCGCAACCTATCCTTGACTTTCTCACAGAAAATGAATTCTTGGTTGTATACACCTGCAACAACATTTAGGTAAAATTTTAATTTCAAAAGGGAAACCACATGAATTGGGGAGTGGGGAGTCACATAAGAAAGCTATAAAATTATAGACAATAAAGTAATGCATCAGCAGACATGCAAGTAAACAAAATAATGCAGTTTTGTGAACCCCAAAACTTTGATCCAAGAAAGAGCACACAAGCCACGATAAAAAAGTTGAACAATTAAAAAGGTGCAACATAAGTCAAAACTGAATCAAATAAATCTCAGAGCCCAATCCATGTAGCAGCAAAAGGTATGGGCAGGAGTTTATAGGCTTACTGACATGGTGAAAAAGAATACAAAGGAAAAAAAAAGTATTAAAGCTAACAAATTAATTAGACACCGAATTCAGCTCATAAAATACATACAATCTTGTTAGTGCGACTAAAAGAATTATTTTGAATCTCTTGACATATTCTTCCTCGTCTTACTCTTGTGACTTTCCAAGACGAGAGAGGAACAAAACAAAAGGTATCTTAGTCCCCCGCAAAATTCATTGAAATGAGACACACTGCTAAAAGTTTCATGGGTATGAAAGAGTAAGAGCCTAGTGCTTGCTTTATCTAGAAGACGTCAATTCATAACCATCTCAAATGCCATAATCCCTTTGGTTAACTCATATACACAAAAGAGACATGCACGCAGTCATAGAGCATGCATCTATTTGCATTTGTGTTATAATAAATAATATAGGTAAAGACTCACTCTTCAACGTGTTTTTATCATCATATGAGGACGACAAGGGATGCAGTCCAAAGCTTTCAGCACCTTCTCCACCTTGGTGTAGTTGCTCAGCAACAGATTCATCAACCCTCCGACCAGCTTTTCGTTTGTGGGGAAGACGCTGCAAATTGTTGACATCCCTATGGCTATCATGCTCAAGATCTCTATCATCTCGATCGCGATCTCTCTTATCTCGCTCTTCTTTCCTATCTTTTTCCTTCTCAACACGCTTCCTTTGTTCCTTGTCCACTTTCAACATTGCTTTATCATGCTCTGGATCAGGACGATCCACGCTAAGATCACGGTCTGCATAGGAGATAAAAGTCCTTTCTCTCTAGCAATAATGCATGCAGAAAAGAGGTTAATTTGCATATAGTTATGAACTTCAAGAAACTGAAGAGGTGAAACTGCAAAAATAAATGGAAGTACCTTATCAACGTGCATTTGCCGCAACGTGGGGATAGCAGAGCTCCTCTCATCACGACGGAATAAAGAATTCCTCCCAGATGGAGCATGCTGTGTAGTTGCCGTTGCTGAAGAGTCTGGTAAAAAATGGGTGAACTCATCCAGCAAGTCTGCATGATCATTGAAAAGAGTAGCAACCTGCAACAAGACACAGCTAAATCTTTAAAAACAGTCAAGTCAATCCAGAAAATAAGCAAACTTCTAATACAGTAGGGACAGGAAAAATGATGCAACTACCATAAAAAAAAATGAGGGGAAAGTAAATAAGTGTATAACAAATCTACCTCCTGGAACACCTCAGTGATTGACTTGTTCTCCTTTCGGTACATATTCAAGATGTCCAAGAATGATTTGTACACATGATCATCATTTTGGAACCGATTCTGCAGGTATAAATCCATTAGTTCCAAACTCTAGAAGACACACCCTGCGAACTCATAGTCTATTCAGCTAAAACATGACATTTCACCTTTATCTTGTTTACAAAGTTTATTGCTTCTTCAAATTCAACAGGCTTCTTAATTGGAGGCTCATCCTCAAGAGGGAGTGTGATCTCGTATCCCTTAGGCAAGAAAGTGTTAAAGCCTAAAATTAAGTCTCTGTGCCCTCTGAACAATTCTTTCACCCTTGCTATGACACCAGTAGTATCAATTCTGCAAGCAATATAATAACAGGTCAAATCAATTGTTACCAAAACAGTTCAGAAACCAAGAATGAAGCAAGCAATGATCAAACCTCTGAGCCTTGAAATCTTTCATGACTTCTAGGAACTCGTCATATTTCTCTCTTTTGTCTTGAAAAATGTCTTTCACAGCTTTCAAATAGGTTAAAGCATCATTTGTTGTTAGTTTCTGTGTGCTGCCTCCTCCTCCTCCTCCTCCAGGATTTTGAGGTTGCCCAGAGCTTCATTGCCGCAAAAACATACGAGTAAATAAATAAATCTCCCCTTAAATCAACCTCATTAGCAAAATTTTTCAATACAAACATATTTTTTTCTTTCAAAAGCGAGATATTCCAGAAAAAATAAAACAAGAAAACAAAAAGAAGAAAATATCAAATATTTTTTCTACAGTCTTTTTTCTTATTCTGTTCCTTTCTCCCTATGCTAAGGATACAACCCTTAAAAGGACGAACCCTCTGATAAAAGGTAAGAGAAGAGATCTAATTTTACCAACAATTCCTTTTTCTCTCAGAAGTCTTCATAGATGCTTCTTGGATACGAAAAATAGTCAGAGCAAGTAAATAATGAACAAAACCTTTTACAGATTCAAACAGCTACCTACGATCGCATCAATGACAATCAAAAGACAAAAATATGTGCAGGATAAGGCCACCAACATGATCATCAATTTTAATCTCATTACTGTGAACAATAAAATTCTAATTCTAGAAAATAAAAAACCACACGAGGCAGAGCAGGGAAGCAAAAAGATGGCTTAGAAACATCAAGTAATTGCAAAGCCAGAGAGAGACGGGAGGAGTAGCGGAGAGGGAAGGAGGGTGCGAGAGGAACCGAAAGAGAGAGAGAGAGAGAGAGAGAGAGAGAGAGAGAGAGAGAGAGAGAGAGGGACTTACGCTTCCCCTCGAGAAGACACGAGAGGCCGTTTGAGTTGAGACCCCATGTAAGCGTCCTCTCTTGACCTTTTCATCTCAGCAGACCGGGACTTCTCCTCTTCAATAAATCATGCCTCCTAAGAAAAACCAAACCCTCAAATTAAAAACCAAGTCCCAGAAACATAACTCGTCCAAAATCCACAACACAATCGCTTCGTGATTCCAACCATACAAACACAAAAACGAAGGAGCAGATCTAACCAGAAAAAGGGAATTCAATTCGAACGTCTCGACAGATCACCTCCAGAGCACAACTCCTGCACAAATAACGCAATAAATCACAACACCAAACAGATTGCTTGTGAACAACGAAACATTCGCCAGCCAAACAAAAATATAAATCAGAAATTTAAAAAAAAAATTATTATATAAAGAACCAGAGAGATCGGTCACTCTCACGGAAAACAAAAGAAAGGCTTCAAACAATCTAACACAGAGATTAAATCCATGGCGAAATCGGCAAACCTATATCTCTCTGAGGAAGCTTTGCGAGGGAATCAGATAATTGAACCAAAGAGCCCCAAACCCCGTAGTTCTTATTCGCATTACACAGAGAGCGAAAACGAGAAGGGAAGAGTCTTTCTATGTGATATATATGGTGTACATGAATGAAGGCTTTTGTATTGTAAAAGGAGGTGTGGAGTTAGGACTTCACGTCCCCTTCCGGTCATCCCCCTTGAGCAGTCGATGTTGTTCACCGGCTGTGACCGGTGTAACCGGTTTTATAATTATATTCTTCCCAATTACAATTCCATTAGAATTAGGATCCTCCGCGCAATCAAATTCTCACGCAGCCGTTTGATCAAATTAGGCAGCCAGATGGCCCGGATTCACGAGTACACTCGACGGAGTTTACCCGGGAGAGACTTCCAAAGAGTCTAGACCTCGCAAAAATGGACTCAACCCGTATTCGGGTTAACCCGAATCTAATCCAATTATGACCCTTTAACCTAATAAATAACCGTAAATTGTATTACCAATTCACATTATTTTTAATTGATATATTTTTTTAAAAAAATAAACAAAATATTAATGGTGTGGGCAGGTTGAACCCGATTTTTGGCAGATTGGGTTTGGTTTTAGGTTTTCCCACGCCACCAATAATCAGGTTCAATTTGAACCGATCCAATTTATTGCTCAACCTAATTATGAGCCGTCCGAACCCAACCCATTCCCAGGTCTAAAGGAGTCCTTTTATGGTTGTGCTCTTGTATACTTTTTTGGTAGTGCTCTTGTATACTTGTGGTACAATACTAGAGTTACTATTATAAAGTAGGGAAAGCAATGGGTCGGGTTACTTATGTAACCCGGTCGGGTTACTTATGTAACCCGACCCGCCTCAATTAGATTTTAGCTATCCCACCACGAACGAGACCTTAATCTATTAAAATACATGATTTCACATATATTATATATAAAAATATATATTTTATATTATATTTTACTTAAAAAAATTAATATTTCAAATCTTATATTACAGCGGGTCAACTCGACTCATCCCATCACTAACCCGATATAATCAAGACCGGGTTTAGTAGGGTTAGGGTGAACAATATGAGAAAATTTCCGTATATAAATGTGCTTTTAAGGATAAATCAAACACACTTCTTTTGGGATATGTATACGAAGAACAGATGTTCACTTTTTTTTAATTTTTTTATAACAACATTTTATTAAGGAAATAGAGAGATACTTAGGAATGGGCATCTTCTACAACGTACGGTGTAGACAGCCCCTCACATTGAATGGTGGGGCCCTCCAAGTGATTGGTGAGACCCCCAAATGAATGGTGGGACGCTACCACTAATGTGAGGGGGTGTATATAGCTTACGCTGTAGAGGATGCGAATCAGATACTTAGTTTGGGTTTACATAACGGATCGAAGTCTTGCCCAGTGGCGGAACCACCTTAGAGCTAGAGGGGGCAATTGCCCCCCCTAAAATTTTATTTTTTAATTTAAAATATATTTTTTCCTATATATTTTAATTGAAATTTATGTTTTGCCCCCCCTAAAATTTCTAGTTTGTCCCCTTAACTCATTAAAATTTCTATATTTCATGAGGAGTGTTAATTGAAATTTTTTTTGCCCCCTTAGATTTGGAGTCTTGGTTCCGCCACTGTCCTGCCTGCAATATCATCTAACAAAACAGAGTTAATGCTCAAAGGACAGATGATTACTTGATGAAGAAACCATTGAATGTAGGATTATTGAATGTACAGGGTAACACTCTATCACGCTTGTTGATTTTCATTTTAGATATTTGAAATCTAATATTATCCAAAACCCTCATCCCACAACTGGGGCTGTTAACGAGCTAGCTCTAGGTGCGCCCATAGCAAGCTCACAAACTCTATCTTTAAAAAGACATCCGTTAGGTTCTTTTCTGTTCTTTTGTTTTTATTATCAAAAAATATGTTTATATAGATTTTTGGAAAGAAAATAATATTGCTGAATTTTAAAAACAAAACATACTAAGTTTTCGCTTTGCAATCTTCATTTCTAAAATAATTTAAATCCGATTCAAAATACATGTGATAAGGACCTCTGGGCTCATGCAGCCATGATACTGAGCCCAAGAATTGTTTGCAAGCTCAGACCATACTGCTCGAGGTCCAACGACTTTGTATGGCCTGACACTTTCTACGAGTCCCAGCAAACTGGGAAAAGCTTCTGTTGGCTCCTTGACGACCCCAAGCCCAGTCCTGCAATTTTGATGTTTTCCTCTTTTTGTTCAAGTATTTTGAAGGCAAGAGAGGCACTTGAACTTTAACTTATAGAATGGGTTGAAATCTTCTGCTATATTTGCCTGACTTTGGAACCTGCTATGGGCATGAGATGTTGTTATATGAAACATCTCACGGTTATTGTTTTTTCAATAGGAAATATTTCAAATTGGGCCCACATGAAAAGATACTAACCTTGAGATGCTCCATACGGCAGCATCTTACGGCCATAATAGCGACCAATTCAAGTAAACACAACATAAGATTTCATTCCTTATAAAACATAGAAATGTCAAACAATGGAGCCCCGCCTGCGTGCCAACTAGCTCGGCAAGAGGTTTATTTCATGGCTTAGGCACTACAACCGTGTCGTGCCGCACCGTGCCTCCTCTGTTGTCAGCCCGGTTAGGTAAGGGCCTTGTTGTCCCAAGGAGCCACAGTGGACATGCCATGCTAGTGTGGCCCATCTGTAATATTTTTTACATGTGTATCTATATTTATATACACATGAAAATTTATACCTATTACACCCTTTGACATTTGGGAAATATATGTTTACACTCCTTGAAATTTGAAGGGCACTAACATCCCTTAACATTTGAAGAAATATGTAAGTAGCACCAATGCCGTTAACTAGAACTCCAATACTATTAAAATTTTTGATTAAAAATGACCAAAATAACCTCGTTGAACGCATTCCATATCATAGCATTCCTCCTCTATATATTATATATCATAATATGTGAATTGGTCCAACCAGTTGGGTCACACTGGTTCAACTTTTGTTGGACGAATCTGCCGCTTTGGATAGTTCACCTTTTTGGGCTACAATCAACAAAGTACGGTGAAAATCCCGATTAAACGAGCTACAGAAAGATTTATCAAATCCATAATTTTCATTGAAGCTTAGGCCGGCGGTTTGTTTTCTTTAAGGCCGCCATTACTCTTTCTCTCGTCTTGATGCGCATCTATTGTTATAAGGATCGCAAACGGTTCAGTTTTGAGGAACAACGTAACTGAATTATACAAACTAAAACCAAAATTGGTTTTTCTTAGCATTAGTAAGGATGCACTGTAGTACTGCACGCAGAGCGAGAAAATGGAGAAAAGAGAAGCCGGGGAGCAGTCACAAATTGATTAGATTTTGAACGAAAATATTGAGTTTAGACGAGTATAGCCCTGCATTATTGAAACCCCAAACCATATAGAGAATGGACATTTTGATAAAGCTGTGAATTGTTTTAGACACGCTTCCCGAGGATCCTTCTCACGTTAAATATAGTATAGATGTAGATAAATCCAGAACCAAATTGATACAAACCGACATTTGTATGCTATTTTTGATTGTGTTTTTTGCAACAAGAGTCTTGCTCGTTTTGAAACTAGGATTATCGCTTTAAAAAACCTAACCCTTAAAGATGATCGATGCAGGTATGAGTTTCAGTCTAACGTTTTATTTTCCATCAAATTTGTTTCTCTACCAAACAGAAGAAGACGATTTTCTTCTCATTTCCATCGCTCGTTGAGCAAATATACTTGGCGTTGGTCCCCAATCCTACTATATTCCATTACTTATGGTTGCGTGTGTTAAGACGCCTGACAGAAACTAATAAGATATTTAATTGGCAAGTTGCAAAGCCGAATCATTGCTGTGGTTGATGCATTTAGTTTAAAAAAAGAACAATCTCATAATAAGGAAAAATTGTTATCTTAAATTGAATGCACCAATCACTATCCCTAGAGCAGGGGTGCAGTATTTTGGGTGTAGACATATTTTGCAACAATGCAACTTTTGTTCCAAATGGGTTCATGGAATTTCAGACTTAACTGTAACTAGCAATAGTTTTCAAAGTTCATTGCTGCTTTAAATTCAAAATCCATTCAGCTCTAAGATATATATTTTCACCTTTTATCTTGTTTGCGAGGTTTATTGCATCTTAATTGGAGGCTCATCCACAAGGAGTGTGATCTCATATCATCAGGGCAAGAAAGTGTTAAAAGCCTAAAATTAAGTTTCTATGCCCTCTGCAGAATTCCTTCACCCTTGATATGACACCAGTGTCAATTCTGTAAGTAATATAATAACAGGTTGAATCAATTGTTACAAAAAGTTCAGAAACCAGAAAAACTAACCAAGAAATAATCAAACCATATTTCCCCTTTTTTTTGAAACATGTCTTTCACTACCTTCAGATAGGTCAAATGGTCAAGGCATCATTTGTTGTTAGTTTCTGTGTGCCTCCTCCTCCTCCAGGATTTTGAGGTTGCCCACAGCTTCATTGCCCAGAGAACATGTAAGTAAATAAATAAAAATCCCCTTGAACCAACCTCTTACCAAATTTTTTTTTATACAAAGCTCTCAGCTCCTTCGCCACCTTGCTGCAACTGTTCAGAAACAGTATCATCAACCCTCCGACCAGATTTTTGTTTGTTGGGAAGATACAAATTGTTGACATCCCTACGGCTATCGTGCTCAAGATCTCTCTGAACATTTTTCCTTTCTTTTTCCTTTTCAACACACTCGTTGTTACTTGTCCACTTCCATCATAGCTTTATCATGCTCTAGATCAGGATGATCCACGCTAAGGTCAGGGTCTGTGCTGGAAATAAATGTCCTTTCTCTCTAGCAAATATTGCACGCAGGAAAAAGGTTAATTTGCTGATGGTTACAAACTCCCAAGAAACTGAAAAGGTGAAACTGCAAAAATTAAATGGAAGTACCTCCTCATCATCTATTCGCTGCAATGTGGGAATATCAGAGCTCTGCTCATCATGACTGAGCTGTTCGTTTGTGAATTAAAAGAGGTTCTCCTCCACGCGTCGCGTTCAGAACGACGCTGTAAAAACGCCGTAAAACGCGATGCCACATAGGAAATCGGTTGCTCAAACACACAGATTAAATCGATGGAAGAGGCGAAATCAGAGCCCCAAACCCCGTAGTTCTTATTCGCATTACACAGAGAGCCAAAACGAGAAGAGGAGAGTCTTTATATGTGATATATATGGCGTACATGAAGGCTTTTATAAGAAGATGCGGAGTTACGGCTTCACGTCTCCATTCCGTTCATCCGCGGTCTATTTTTTTTTTTACCGTGTGACTAGTTTTATAATTATATTCTTCCTTTTCAATTATAATTAGGATTTGCACATACCGTGATCCTGCACGCTATCAAATTCTCAGGCAACCGTTTGATCGTTTAATAGAAGGTCTTGATGAAATGTGGATCTCCCCTTTAATAGAGAAAAGAGGTAGATTTATTAGTTACCAGATTTGTTAAATCCGAGGAATTAGGAACTTGACGGAGTTCACTCGTGAGAGCCTTCCAAAGAGTCCTTGTATGGTTGGGCTCTTGTATACCTCTATTGTGGTACAATACCTGTTTATTAAGTAGGGATATAAATGGGTCGGGTTAATCATGTAACCCGATGTATCTCAGTTAGGTTTTAGCTAATCCGTGAATCGGGTTAGTTAGAGTTTTATTGATCGTATCCCGAACCAAACCTTAATCTATTAAAATACGTGATTTCATATATATATTATATATAAAAGTACATTTTATATTATATTTTACTTAAAAAAATTAATATTTCAAATCTTATATTATAGCGGGTCAACTCGACGGAACCACTTTAGAGTTAGAGGGGGCAATTGCCCCCCTAAAATTTTATTTTTAATTGAAAATATATTTTTTCTACATGTTTTAATTGAAATTTATGTTTTGCCTCCTTCTAAAATTTCTGGTTTGCCCCCCTAACTCATTAAAATTTTTATATTTCATGAGAAGTGTTAATTGAAATTTTTTTTTGCCCTCTCAGATTTGGAATCCTGGTTATGCCACTAAATTCATCCCATCACTAACTTGATATAATTAAGACTGGGTTTAGTAGGGTTAGGGTGAACAATCTGAGTAAATTTCCTTATATAAAAATGCTTTTAAGGACAAATCAGACAGATATGATAGTTAAGGACAGTTGATTACTTGATGAAGACACCGTTGAGCGGTTGTAAAACAAGGAGTAGGATTATTGAATGCAGAGAGTTACACTCTATCACGCTTGTGGATTTTCATTTTAGATATTTGAAATTTAATATTATCCAAAACCCTCATCCCACAATTGGGGCTGTTAACGATCTAGATCTAGATGCGGCCATTTCAAGCTCGCAAGCTCTATTTTTAAAAAGACCTCCATTACGTTTTTTTTTTTTTCTGTTCTTTTGTTTTTATTATAAAATATGTTTATATTGATAAATATGATAAGGACCTTTGGGCCCATGCAGCCATTGCACTGAGCCCAAGAATTGTTGCCAAAGATGAAATCCATCATTTTTAGCGAAGATTGGGCCTTTTGCTTCTTAAAGGTCATTACTCTTTCTGGTATCTTGATGTGCATGTATCGGAGATACGTATGGCAAAGCAGGTTCTGTTTTGCAAAAGGCCAAAATCGAATCAAACTAAAACCGAACCAGCACTCAATTGACGTCTCTAGCATAAAACCAAACCGATTAATAAAAAACCAAAACCGACTTTGCTGTATCCCTAATTGGTGGTGTGGTTTAAAGATGTTTATATACGTAATCGGTTTGGTTTGGTTTAGTTTGATTATAAGTCTGCTCTGAATTGAAAATTATTCTTTTAAATTGAATGCGCCAATTACAATCCCTACTGCAGGGTACTTGGACTGGCTATAGCTTGCTGGTGCGGCGTTGATGCCCTTAAGGTCAGTAGCTATAGCTATAACTCAAAACCGAACATTCCACAGTGGGTAGGTGCTCCTATGGTCATGCCCAGAGAGGGTTGCTATGCTGGTCGCCCCCTCCTCCCCTTTCTCTTACCCAAATAATAATAATATCTCCCAAGTGTTTTCGAAGTTTATTGCTGCAACAAATTCATAATCCATTCACCTATATGATGATATTTTCACCTTTATCTTGTTTGCAAAGTTTATTGATTCTTAATTGGAGGCTCCTCCTCAGGAGGGAGTGTGATTTCATATCCCTTCATGCTTGATATGACAACAGTAGTGACAATTCTGCAAGCAACATAATGACAGGTTGAATCACTCGTTACAAACACAGTTCAAAAACCAAAAAAGTGAATCAAGCAATGATCAAACCTTTGAGCCTCCAAATCTTTCATGAATTCCAGAAACTCAAGGTATTTCTCCCCTTTTTGAAAAATTTCTCTCACTGCCTTCACATAGGTTAAGGCATCAATTGTTGTTAGTTTCAGTGTGCCTCCCCCTCCAGGATTTTGAGGTTGCCCACAGCTTCATTGCCTCGAAAACATGTAAGTAAATAAACAAAAATCCCCTTGAACCAACCTCATCAGCAAATTTTTTTGATACAAAGCTCTCAGAACCTTCCCCACCGTGGTGTAACTGCTTAGAAACAGCATCATCAACCCTACGACCAGATTTTCATTTGTGGGGAATACGCTGCAAATTGCTGACATGCCCATGGCTATCATGCACAAAATCTCTATCATCCCAATCATGATCTCTCTTATCCTGGTCATTTTTACTATCTTTTTCCGTTTCAATACACTCTCTTTGTTCCTTGTCCACTCTCATCATTGCTTTATCATGCTCTGGATCAGGATGATCTGTGCCAAGATCGCGGTCTGTGTCGGAAATAAATGTACACTCTCTCTAGCAATAACACACGGAGGAAAAAGGCTTAATTTGCTGACAGTTATAAACTCCAAGAAACTGAAAAGGTGAAACTGCAAAAAATAAATTGAAGTACCTTATCATCGTCTATTTGCTGCAATGTGGGAATATCAGAGCTGTGCTCATCATGACTAGGTGGTATTGCTGTGGATTCTGGTAAAAATAGTCTGAACTCGTCGAGCAAGTCTGGATGATCATGGAAAAGAGTGGCAGCCTGCAACAAGATACAGCTAAGTTTTAAAAAACAGTAAGACTACCACTAAGAAGTAAGCACACTTCTAAAACAATAAGGAGAAGAAAAAAGATACAAATTCCCTTAAAAATATGAGGGGTAAGTACATGAGGGTCTCACAAATCTACCTCCTGGAACACCTCAGTGATCGACCTGTTCTTTGTTAGGTGCACATCAAGGATACAAATACCATAAAAAAATGTGCCGGGAAAGTAATCATAGTTCTAATACAGTAGGGACAGGAAAAAGGATACAACTACCATAAAAAAATATGCAGGGAAAGTACATGAGTGTATCACAAATCTACCTCCTGGAACACCTGGGTGATTGACTTGTTCTCCTTTCGGTACATATTCAAGATGTCCAAGAATGATTTGTACACATGATCATCATTTTGGAACCGATTCTGCAGGTATAAATCCATTAGTTCCAAACTTTAGAAGACACACTTTGCGAACTCATGGTCTATTCAGCTAAAAAATGACATTTCACCTTTATCTTGTTTACAAAGATTATTGCTTCTCCAAATTCAACAAGCTCCGTAATTGGAGGCTTATCCTCAAGAGGGAGTGCGATCTCGTATCCCTTAGGCAAGAAAGTGTTAAAGCCTGAAATTAAGTCTCTGTGCCCTCTGAATAATTCCTTCGCCCTTGCTATTACACCAAAAATGTCGATTCTGCAACAATACAAGGACAAGTTGAATCAGTTGTTAGTAAAACAGTACAGAAACCAAAAAAGAAGCAAGAGATGATCAAACCTTTGGTCCTTGAAATCTTTCATGAGTTCCATGAACTCAACAAATTTCTCCCCTTTGTCTTGGAAAGTGTCTCTCACAGCCTTCAGAAAGGTTATGGCATCATTTTCAGGTAGTTTCTGCGTGCCTCCTCCTCCACCTCCACCTCCAGGATTTTGAGGTTGTCCGGAGCTTCATTGACCCAAAAAATATAAGCAGATAAGAAAATATATCCCCTTAAATGAACCTCATTAGCAAAATTTTTGAATTTTTTCTTTTGGAGGCAAGATATTCCTTGAAAAATAAAATATGAAAAAGACTCAAATGTTTTTTCTACAGTTTTTTTCCAATTCCGTTCCTTTCTCCATATGCTAACGATACAAGCCTTGTGTTTAGAAGTTTGGAATTTGAGAGAAAAGAACATAAAATGCTAAGGCATTGTTTGACTTTTATTTTAGGAGGTTCCACAGTTTGGAATGAGTTCTGATAACAGAATAGGTGTTTGCTTCCATTTTGAATGAGTTTTTTTCCAAATGAGTTTTAAAAAGACTACTGTAAAGAGGAATCAACCCCAAATATTTTTAGATTATCAAAGTTCATCCTCTTGCAAAAGAACAGTGACATACTTGTAATATTTATAAAATCTGAAGGATAATACTTTGAAACGTTTTTTAAAGAGTCTTTTAAAGTTATAACAATGGAAAACTAGTAATATTTATAACTTCTAAAAGAAAGCACAGTTGATTATCAAACTTCAAATTAAAAGAAAGCGTACTTGTTTTCTCTTTATAGTCCAAACATTTTTATCCAAAAAGGTAGAGATTTTGAGATAAACGAAAAGAAAGTCCACCACCACCACCCTATAACAACCCCGCCCCCCCCCCCCCCCCCCCCCCCCCCCCCCCCAAAAAAAACGACCAACTCTTTTACTTCCACTCACCACCATCATGCCCACCACCACCCCACAATGCTCACCGCCACATTCATCACACCAACCCCCACCACTACCCACCAACAACCCCACCACATCCCCATCCATCAGCAGCACCACCAGCACCCACCCACTCACACACTTAACACTCCCAGCCCCACCCCCACTGCTAGCACCCACCACCACACCCCCATCCATACCCACACCAACCACTACTACCACCACAAACCCCTAACTATCCTCTTATTAAAATATGGATTTCTTTTCTTTTCTTTCCCTTTCTTTTTTTTTTTCTTATTTCTTTCCGTTTCTTCACAAATCCAAAGTTCCAACCCATCATTACAGGACGAACCCTCCTATAAAAGGCAAGAGAAGGGATCTTCTTTCCCAAGAATTTATTTTTCTTTCAGAACTATTGCGAGATGCTTCTTGGATAGCAAAAATCAGTCAAAGCAAGTAAATAACGAACAAAACCCTTCACAGATTCAAAAATTTTTCCTACGATCGCATCAATCACAATCGACAAAACAGTGCGAGGGAGGGAAAGAGAAAGAGAGAGAGAACGAGACTTACGCTCCCCCTTGAGAACACATGTATGCGTTTTTTCCTGACCTGTTAATCTCAGCAGACAGTAACTGCTCCTCTTCACCAAATCAAGCTTCCTAAGAAAAACTAAACCCTCAAATCAAAAACCAAGCCCCAGAAACAAAACTCGTCCAAAATCCACAACAGAATAGCTTCGAGATTCCAGAAGAAAAGGAATTCAATCCGAACCTATCTATAGATCACCTCCAGAGCAGAACTACACAAATAACCCAATAAACATTCCTCCAAGAAAACGAAAATCCAAATCAGAAATTAAAAAGATAACGCACAGGTTAAATCGATAGATAAGGCTAAACCTATCTACCCACGTTTCTCTGAAGAAGCTCCAACCCGAATTTCCTATTCGCATTGCATACGGGGCTTTGAAAGAAAGAAGCCCGCGCGGAGAGTTCGGATTTTCACCAACTAGGATTTGCATATTTTATTACCGTGATCCTGAACCCACAGGTTGCTATAATCCATGTGAGCAATGGTCTCAGTCAGCCACTTGATCACTGAATGACGGTGTTAATTAAATGTAGGTCCCTGAATGTTTTTCTTTAATTTTAAATATCCCCTTTAAGAATAAATCATTATAAGTTTTTCTAACATAATTTAATCCAATTCATTTTTTTTCTAACGAGGAAAGAAGCAAACTTTTCATTCATTAATCAAATGAGAAGTACACCGTTCACTTAAATCTGTTGCTAAACAGAAAGATAAATAGGAGGGCGATTTTTAAGCCACATACGAGAAAAGTTATCAAGTCCGAAATTAGCTAGTGAGTTTGCGGTTTGGTTTGCCTCTTCAAACGCATGGGACATCTTAACATGATTTAAACCGCTCAGAAGCTATTGGATTTGCTCTAGAATGGTTCTAATTCTCCAAGAAGGGTTTGTCAACTTTGATGGAATGAGCTGAATCAAAACCAACGAGTCTCCTTCTAGATGAATACTTTGATAACTTAAATGCTTCACCAATTTGAGTCATTCCATTGCTGCTATGGCTTCCGCCTCTAAAGATGATTTGAACCCCAAATGTAAAGCAAATCCACCGAGAAATTGCCCCAGTCCATCTCTACTTAATCCACCCACTACTGCCTTACCGACGGCTTCTCTCGATGCACCATCGAAGTTAAGTTTGACAAATTGTGATATTGGCACAGTCCATCCTATCATCACCTTAATTTTTTGCCTATGGGGTAGACATCTTCATCTCTTTAATCTTTTTGTAATCCTGTTGAATTTGGTGAATGTGGGAGCAAATCCCATCAACTGATGGTCACCCCTTCAAACAGAGCTTTATTTTGGGTTCTCCATGTCGCCCATGCAAAATTTATGCATCTTGCCAAAACATCAAGACTCTGTAAGTCCCAAGAGCTTAAGTCCTGAGATAGAATTGTTTGAAACTAGTTGTAATATTTGTATGTAGGTCCTACTTGATGTATTGTTCCATCCACAGTTCTGACCCAGTCTTGCTTGGCCCAAGCCTTGCTGACCTGTTTGACATGCCTACTAGAACAGTGGAAAAGTACCTTGCGAAAATTTTCATTTGCTGGGTTCATGGAATGTCTGACTCACTGGAACTGGCAAGAATTTTGCTTCAAATTCAAAGTCTATTCAGCCATCAGATGATATTCTTACCTTTATCTTGTTTACAAATTTTATTCCTTTTTAATTGGAGGCTCATCCTCAAGAGGGAGTGTGATAATATAATTCCTTCTGAATTGTTCCTTCAGCCTTGTTATGACACCAGCAGTGTCAATTCTGCAAGCAATATAATAACAAATTGAATCAATTGTTACTAAAAGCAATCCAGAAGCCAACAAAGCGAAACAAGCTATGTTCAAACCTTTGAGCCTCCAAATCTTTCATGACTTCCAGGAACTCAATATATTTCTCCCTTATTTGAAAAATGTCTTTCACTGCCTTCAGATAGGTTAAGGCACCATTTGTTGTTAGTTTCTGTGTGCCTCCTCCTCCAGGATTTTGAGGTTGCCCAGAGCTTCATTGCCCATATATTTCTCCCTTCTTTGAAAAATGCCTTTCACAGCCTTCAGATAGGTTAAGGCACCATTTGTTAGTTTCTGTGTGCCTCCTCCAGGATTTTGAGGTTGCCCAGAGCTTCATTGCCCCAAAAACATATACGTTGATAATAAATATCCCCTTAAATCAACCTCATTAGAAATTTTTTTTGATACAAAGCTCTTAGCACCTTCCCCACGGTGGGGTAACTGCTCAGAAAGAGTCATCATCAACCCTCCAACCAGATTTTCATTTGTGGGGAATGCGCTGGAAATTGCTGACATCCCATGGCTATCATGCATAAAATCTCTATAATCCCGATCATGATCTCTTTTATCCTGATCATTTTTCCTTTCTTTGTTCCTTGTCCACTTTCATCATTGCTTTATCATGCTCTGCATCAGGATGATCCATGCTAACATCACGGTCTGTGTTGGAAATAAATGTCCTCTCTCTCTAGAAATAACACAAGCAGGAAAAAAGGTTAATTTGCTGACAGCTATAAACTCCATGAAACTGAAAAGGTGAAACTGCAAAAATAAATGGAAGTACCTTATCATCATCTATTTGCTGCAATGTGGGAATATCAGAGCTCTGCTCATCATGACTAGGTGATATTGCTGGAGATTCTGGTAAAAATAGTGCGAACTCGTCAAGCAAGTCTGGATGATCATGGAAAAGAGTGGCAGCCTGCAACAAGATACAGCTAAATTTTAAAAAACAGTAAGACTGCCACTAAGAAGTAAGCACACTTCTAAAACAATAAGGAGAAGAAAAAGGATACAAAGCCCCTTAAAAATATGAGGGGTAAGTACATGAGGGTATCACAAATCTACCTCCTGGAACACCTCAGTGATTGACTTGTTCTTCGTTCCGTACAAATCAATGATGTCCAAGAAAGATTTGTACACCTGACCATTTTGGAACCGTGTCTGCAGGTATAAATCCATTAGTTCCAATCTCTAGAGGATAAACTTATCAACTCAAAGTCTATTCAGCTATAAGATGATACTTTCACCTGTATCTTGTTCATAAAGTTTTTCGCTTCAATTTCAGCAGTCAACTGCTCATCCTCATCAGGGAGTGTGATCTCATATCCCATAGGCACGAAAGTTCTAAAGCCTAAAATTAAGTGTCTATGCTCTCTGATTAATTCCTTCACCCTTGCTATGACACCAGCAGTGTCAATTCTGAAAGCAATACAATAACAGGTTAAATCAATTGTTACTACAACAGTTTGAGAAGAAAAAAGAAGAACCAAAAGATGATCAAACCTTTTATCCTTGAAATCTTTCAGGATTTCCAAGAACTCATCAAATTTCTCCCGTTTGTCTTGAAAAGTGTCTCTCACAGCCTTCAGATAGATGAAGGCATCTTTTCTTGTTGGTTTTTGTGTGCCTCCTCCTCCTCCTCCAGGATTTTCAGGTTGCTGAGAGCTTCATTGCCCCAATAACATATAAGTAGATTAAAAAAAAAACCTCCTTAAATGAACCTCATTAGCAAAATTTTGAACTTTTTCTATTAGAGCAAGTCTGAAAAAAATAAAACATGAAAAAAATCAAATATTTTTTCTACATTTGTTTTCTGATTCTGTTCCTTCTTTGTCTGCTAATGTTACAAGCCTTGTGTTTGGAAGTCTGGAATTCAAAAGGAAAAGAAAATGTTAAGGCATTGTTTGACATTCATTTTGAAAAGTTCCAAGGCTTGGAATGAGTTCCGGTAATAGAATAGGTGTTTAATTCCATTTTGGGAAAGAGTTTTCCCCAAATGTGTTTTAAAAAGTACACTGCAAAGAGAAATCACCCCCAGACCCTTTTTATATTTTCAAAATTCAATTCACAAAAGTATGGTGGCACACTTGCAATATGTATAAATTCTAAAGGATATACTTAAAATCTTTTTTTAAAGACTCCTTTAAATGACAAGGTAAGACCTGCCATTTCTGGAAACTTCTTTTAAGATATAACAATGGCAAACTTATAATATTTATAACCACTAAAAGAATGAATAGTTGGTTACCAAATTTCAAATTCAATTTTTTTTCAAATCAATCAAACCCACTCCTGGGAATTCCAAATTCAGAATGAATGCCGAAGGAGGCTTAAAATTTTCTTTTTTCTCATTTGGTTGGGACAAAAACTTGTGTAAAAGGCTATCTTATTTTCTCTTCAAAAGGTAGTCATTTTGAGAGAAAGAAAAGAAAGTCCACTACCACCACCACCTACCAATCCACAACCACCACTCAAACCCCCGTCTACCACCACCCCTTTTACTTCCACTAAACACGATGATGCTCACAGCCACATTCACCATAAAAACCCCCACCACCACCACAACCATGAGCACCAACAACCCACCCACACACTTACCCACCATCGCACCCCCATCCATCAGCACCACCACCTACTCTCCCCCGTCCACTAAAACTCCCACCACCAATGCAGCACACACCCACTCACCCACCACCACACCCCCACCCACCACAGCCACCACACTCATCCTCTTATTAAAATAAGTATATTTTTTTTCTAGCTATTTCTCATCTTTTCTTTTCTTTTTTGCATTTATTTTTCTTTTTCTCTCCAAATCCAAGGTTCCAAACCCATAATTAGAAAGTCGAGCCTTCTGACAAAAGGTAAGAGAAGGGATCTTATTTTTGCCAAGAATTCCTTTTTCTCTCAGAACTCTTGCCTTGCGAGATGCTTCTTGGATACAAAAAATCAGTCAAAGCAAGTAAATAATGAACAAAACCCTTCACAGATTCAAACAATTTCCTACGATCGCATCAATCACAATCAAATGACAAAAAGTTGCAGAATACGACCACAAACATGATCAGCGGGTTTAATCTCATTACTGTGAACAATAAAATTCTAATTTTAGAAAGTAAAAAACCATACGAGGCAGAGCCGGGAAGCAAAAAGATGGCTTAAAAACATCAAGTAATTCTAAAGCCAGAGAGAGACAGGGAGGAGAAGCGGAGAGCAGGAAAGAGAGGGAGAAGGGGGGAGAGAGACGGGGGTTGGGGAAGGGGAGAGAGAGAGAGAGAGAGGGGCTTACGCTTCCCCTTCAGAATCCATGTAAGCGTCCTTTCTTGACCTTTGAATCGCAGCAGACAGGAAATGCTCCTCTTTAACAAATCATGCATCGTAAGAAAAACAAAACCCTCAAATTCAAAACCAAGTCCCAGAAACGAAACTCGTCCAAAATCCACAACAGAATAGCTTCAAGATTCCAACCATAGAAATACAATCACAACTGAGCGGATCTAACCAGAAAAAAAAGGAATTCGATTCGAACCTCTCGAGAGATCACCTCCAGAGCACAACTCCTACACAAATAACCCAATAAAGCATAAAACCACACAGATTGATTGTTAACAACGAAACATTCTCCAAGAAAACAAAAAACAAATCAGAAATTAAGAGAAATTTAGTACAAAAGAACGAGAGCGGGATCGCTCAGTATCACAGAAAGCAAAGAAAAGGCTCCAAACAAACTCACGCAGAGATTAAATCGATAGATAAGTTGGAGGTGTTTACTCGTGAGAGCTTCTTGTTCTGTTGCGATCTTGTATACGGTTCAGTACCTGAGGGCATAGCAATGGGTTAGGTTAATTGCGTAACCCACCTCGACGGCTCGACCAGCCCCTAAAAGATACGAATGAACCGTTGTAGATCAAAGAGTGGGATTATTGCGTACACACGCACACACAACAACACTCTTATTACGCTTCTAGAAGTTCATTTTATATTTTTAACTTTAATATTAATATTATCCAAAACCCTCGTCCTACAATTAGGGATCTTGCTTTGGGCTTGGCAAGCCCGCGAATTCAATCTTGAAAAGGGCAACCGTAACTTTTTGGAGTCCACAACGCTCTTGTAAGGGGCCCAGCTAGGTTTTTTTTTTTAATTAAAAAAATATATTTAGTTTTGCAATCTTGTTTCTAATCAATCCAGCACGGCCAGATGACCGCCAAGATCAAGACTTGGCTCGTTGGTTTAAGTTTAGTCTGACTTGAAAATTATTCTTTTAAATTTAGTGGGAATAGGCCCCTTGGAAGGGTCACAAACAAAATTTGCAGCTTTCAAATTAGCTTTTACATGCTATTGAGAAGGTATTGACAAAATTTGTAACTGTTGCCTTCTACGTTCTCCCTCTTCTTTTCCCTTCTTACACACGAGTAGTATTGCACGTGCACCTTGCTATTCTTTTAAATTCTGCCGATCACAATCGGAGTACTTTTGGTGTAGGCAAACATGACAGATGATTTCATTCCAATTTTTAGACATCTTATGTACACTTATAATACACAAAACTTACTTTTCGAAGAAAAAAAAACAAAGGCAAAACTTTTGTTCCAAATGGGTTCATGGAATGTAAGACTGACTCACTGGAACTAGAAAGAGCTTTCAAAGTTTATTGTTGCTTCAAATTCAAAGACTATTCAGCCATAAGATGATACTTTAACCTTTATGTTGTTTATAAAGTTTATTGGTACCTAATTGGAGGCTCATCCTCAAGAGGGAGTGTGATTTCCTCTTCCTCAGGCAAGAAAGTGTTAAAAGCCTAAAATTAAGTCTCTGTGCCCTTTGAATAATACCTTCACCCTTGCAATGACACCAGCATTGTCAATCCTGCAAGCAGTATAATAACAGGATGAATCAAATATCAATTGTTACTAAAAGCATTCTAGAAACCCAAAAAAAAAAAAAAAAATGAAGCAAGCGATGATCAAACCTTTCAGCCCAGAAATCTCGTAGGAGTTCTTTGAACTCATCATATCTCTCCCTTTTGTATTGAAAAGTGCCTTTCACCGCCTTCAGATAGGTAAGGCACCATCAATTGTGGGTTTACTTGTGCCTTCTCCTCAAGGAATTGCAGGTTGCCAAGAGCTTCATTGCCCCAAAACACATATAAGTATGATAAATAAAAATTAATCTCATTAGAAAAATTTTTCAATGCAAACGTTTTTTTTCTTTCAGAAGCAAGATATCCCACAAATACAAAATATGAGAAAAGAAAAATTAAATATTTTCTTACAGTCCTTTTCCTATTATGTTCCTTTCTCCCTCTACTAACGATAAAATTTTCTTTTCTCTCATTTGGTTGGAACGAAATAAATAGATTTGAAGAGGAAATTTGTTAAAAAAATTTACGTCTATTTTATTTGGTGATAAACAAGTTTTTTTTTTTAAAGAAAAGAAAATAAAGTGCACCACTGTTAGCCACCACCCCACTTGCCAACCCACCACCAACCCACGATGCCTATCAGCACCACCCACCCACCTACCATGATGACTCCTATTAACACCACCCACCACCCACCAACCACACCCTCAAGGCCTCAACTCAGCCTATTGTTAAAATATATATTTCTCTTGCTCTTATTTCTTGTCCTATCCAAACGAGGGGAAAGAAACAAATTCATTATTTTTGTTTTTTTTAAAGATTTGTTCTTTGTTTTTCTTCAAAATCCAAGGTTCCAAATATAGCATAAAGACCAAGGATATCAATCCAATTATCGTAGGATACTAGCACGTTATTCGTAGGGAATAAAAAATTAAGCTATAATGTTTTTGGAATTATTGGCAATTGCTTTGGAAAATTATGATGTTTTGGGACCATTGAAAAAAAAAGTGTGCAGAATAGTACCACCAACATGATCAACGGAGGGTTGAAATCGTCAGTAGCAGACCCTGTAGCATCCCTGCCCACGGATGCTGTTCATTTAACGTTCCCCAGATGAAATTTCACGTGGAACAACATTTCATATAAGAAAATGTGATTTAAATAGCATCCATGGGATGCTACACTTGGCCTCTCCAATTTCATCCCATCATCAGAGAGGGAGGGGGAGAGAGAGACTTACTCTGACTATAGAGAACCCATGCAAGGGTCCTTTCTTGACATTCTGACCGGAACTGCTCCTCTTCAACAAATCTTGCTTCCTAAGAAAAATAAAAACCTCAAATTAAAAACTAACTCTCGGAAACACAAAAAGGATGGTGCAAATCTAACCAGTCAAAAGGGAAATTCAATAAGAACCCCTAGACAGATCACCAGACGGATTAAAATAAAAATAAAGATATAGAAATATGATATATTTTTAATTATGATACATATTTTAAAATAAATTACGTATGATATATTTCATGATAAAGATATATTTTAAAATAAAGACACATGAGATAATGAAGTTAAACATATAGAAATATGAAATATCTTTAATTAGGATTCTAAAATCAGCAAAATGTTCACACTTATCTATTTGTATTCCCTCTCCTCAACGTGACAAGCCCTCCTTTCTCAAATAGCCCTTTTGGGTCACAATTATTTTTATGTTTAATATCTTTATCTTTTATTTAGTAAATTTATCAAACGATTATCCTTAACTAAACCTACATCAAAATAAAATTACAATAAAACAACATGATAAAAGATAAAAATATAGGAAGCCTTTTAGAGAGAACGTAAAATTATGTGCTTTAGTCAAATGACACAAGAACTCCAATGGCACAAGATAACTTGCAAGCGAAACGAAAAAGAAAGTTTAGCACAGGTAGAGAGTGAAACGAAAAAGAAAGAAAGTTTATGTGTTATATGTAACACGAGAAGGCTTTTTGTAAGAAGGTGTGAAGAGTTGGGACTTTGTCCGATCATCTAGTTACAGGCGTAGAGCTGAAAGTATAGCGGGCTGGGTCGGGTTGTGTTGACTTTGGGCTTACCTAACAAAATAATTTACTTGCCCAAACTCACCATTGCCCCATTAATTCCAAACATTATTATTTGAGTTTATCCAAATTGAAAGGGAGCGTTCCGTTCCGTGCCGTGGGTGATACCTTTGCTAAAATATTTGATTGAGTGATAAATGTAAATAGAATTAAAATAAGAGATTATTAGATTCTCTTTTATAATATTATGGATAATCTATATCTATATTATATATAAAGCCAAGCACCCCTTGAGAAGTGTGCCATGCACCTTACCACAGCACAACCAAGATTCATTGATAAAAGAGCAGAATGGTCAAAACTCCCTCAAATATTCTAAAACCTAATAATCAATTTTGATCTGTTACCTCCCATGAGGGCACGTGGACCCTACTAATATATAATACTTAACCACAAATGGCAGACATAAGAACTAATTATGTTCCAATTCGATTGTGGAGGGAAAAATAGTAAAAGAGCACCCACTTAATGCTCTATCCTATTTACAAAATAACCATTACCATCGCTTATTGCGTTCCATTCTATCTCTTGGTAGTTGGTGGGAAACAAAAGCCTTAACGAAGCGTAACGCATCGATCAACATGTCGACTCAGTCGTCCTCGGCACACTGGGCTTCCTTTGTAGGCTCACGAGGGAGTAGTAAGCACCCGTGGGCCCCTTGCCCAACAACGACGAGTGCGTCCCTTTCTCCACCACCTTCCCTTTATCCAACACAGCTATCGTGTCACAGTTCTGTATCGTGCTCAACCGGTGCGCCACCACCACGCTCGTGCGCCCAACCATGACTCGCTCGAGCGCCTCCTGCACCACTTTCTCCGACCGGCTGTCCAACGCGCTCGTCGCTTCGTCCAGCAGCAACACCGACGGGTTTTTCAGTATGGCCCGGGCTATCGCGATTCGCTGCTTCTGGCCTCCGGATAATTGCAATCCCCTCTCTCCACACCACGTGTCGTACCCGTCCTTGAGCCCCGCAATGAAATCGTGAGCGTTTGCTGCTCTCGCAGCGTCTATAATCTCTGCCTCGTCAACCTTATCCGACGCACCGTAAGCGATGTTCTCTCTGATGGTCCCAGCAAACAGCGTGGGCTCTTGACTTACCAACGCAATGTGTTTACGCACGGACCTGAGACGGAACGTTCTCAAGTCTTTACCGTCGATCTTCACCGCACCTTTGATGGGATCATAGAATCTTTCTATCAGAGCGATTATGGTTGATTTACCCGACCCGCTCTGACCCACCAACGCTGTGGATTTCCCGGGTTCGATCTTGAGGGAGAAGCCTTTGAAAATGGTCACATCGGGTCTGGCCGGGTATGCAAAGTCTACGTTTTGAAGCTCTACACGGCCGGTCAACTTCTCGGGCTCGTAACCTTCCGGGTCATCGGGTTCAATTCGGGTAAACCGATCCAACACCGCAAAGACCGAGCCCACGGCATCAGCTCCCTTGGCAAGGTCAGTAGTCATGGCTCCGGCATCGGCGATGACGCGACCGGTGCTCACTAAGATCATAAATGTCTGAAAGAGAGCCTTGGCTGTGATATAACCCTGTGAGACGAGCTTGCCACCGTACCAGAAGTCAAGAGCCCAAGTGCAGGACATGAGAGACTGGGAGGTGCCGAGGCCAATGCCCGCGAACCACGACTGGCGGATACTTTCTCTTCGTGGGCCTTCTAGGGCTCGTTCAAGCATGTGGAGTATTCGAGCTTGGGATGAGAAGGCCGTGACTGTTCGAACGTTGGAGACGGCCTCGGCCGCGAGTTTGCTGCTGTCGCCTTGGGCTTTTATGGCCTTTTTGGACATACTACTCAGTAGGACGCGCCGAGCGTAGAAGCAAACGATGATAACGGGTTGGACGGCTATCATTACGATTGCTAGTCTCCATGCAATAACCAGGCCCATGGTGCACGCTACCGTTACTGCTGAGAAGGTCTGGATCAGAAGAGCCATTCGATCCCCAACCAACGATCTCACCTGCACATTTAAAACTGTTAAACATGGTTTACAATTTCAATTTCAAAATTTTTTTTGTTGCTCCGGTAGCACGAAACATGAGGGTAGAGATCATTTTGTTTTTTTTTTCCTGGTATGCTGTGCAATGTAACAGCATGTTGGCGAAATTCGGATCATTTTCTGTGGTGGTTTTATCTGCAGCCCTTAAGTGAAGCCTCCACAGGATTCAAACACGTGTCCTATGGCTGAAAACTGTTAGTTGCGTGTTTACATCCACATGACACATGTTTACATCCTGTGGAGGCTTCACTTAAGGACTGCAGATAAAATCACCACAGAAAATGAATTGGGCGAAATTTGATGGCATGCCGCAAAATCTGGGAATTTCTTCATTTTCCAAATATTGAAGAAATTTTGGTGAAATGTAACGGCATGCCCTTAAAATTGAAATCTGAAATTTCCAACCTTACTTTAAACGGTCATTTTAGAGGTCCAACCGTAGATGATTCAACGTAAGCCCAATGGTTCTCGTAGGGAGAAAGAACAAGTGCTTACCACATTGGCATCTTTGGCGAGCCTGGAACATACAGCTCCGGTAGAATTATCGTCTTGATCAAACCAAGCCACTTCGAAAGTAAGAATCTTGGACAACATTCTCTCTCTAATCCTCTTTGTCAAGTACTCTCCCATGGCACCAAAGTTATAATGCTGGCCGACATTAATAATCATAGAGAACACAGACAAGGAAGCGAACCACAAGGCGTTACTCCTCGTCTTCGCTTTAATATCGTCATGATCTTTCAAGAAATATACAGATATCATGGATCCCATGGCGAATGCATAGAGGGGTTGCACCGCCCCGAACAGCACCGCACTGAGGCAGCCCAAGCAAGCGTGTCTCCACTCCGGAATGTTCAAAGCTAACAATCTCCGAAACGAAGGCACCGGCGGTAATTCCTGTTCCGTGATCTTGATCATTTCAGTTTCCGTGCAATGCGATGCACGGCTTGCCGCTGCAACTGAGTTTCCAGAGCTCGAGCGACTTACGAAAGAGAGCCTACGACTACTTGTGTTATTGCAGTCCATGCTGGCAACGTGGGATGACGTGGATGTCCACGTCTGTGTTGTTCCTTCCTTCGTTGGTGTCTCTGTTTGTTGTAGTCGAACGAGTGAACCGTATAACCCGTTATCGTCCTGGGTCAAAGCGTCGTGTGACCCGGTCTCCATGACTTGTCCGTTCTGAACCACAGCAATGATGTCCGCGTTGCGTATTGTGGAGAGACGGTGTGCGATTACGATGGTGGTACGACCCACCGCCGCCTTGTCGAGCGCTTCTTGAACGATTCTCTCCGATTCCGAGTCTAACGCGCTCGTTGCCTCGTCCAAGAGAAGGATTCGTGGGGCTTTAATTATAGCTCGTGCAATGGCTATCCTCTGCTTCTGCCCTCCTGACATCTGGACGCCTCTCTCGCCCACCTGTAACATTTTCAATAATTTAATAAGAAAAAGACAGTTAAAATTGAAATTTTCTCAGCTAAAAGACAACGAAAATGGAGGAGCTGAACTTACTTGGGTATCGTACCCTTGTGGCAGTAGAGAGATGAAATTATGAGCATTTGACGCCTTGGCAGCTTCAACGACCTCCTCCATGGTGGCATCTTCTTTGCCGAAGAGTATGTTTTCTTTAATGGAAGTCGCGAACAGAGCGGGTTCTTGACTTACTAAACCCATCTGTGAACGTAGCCATTTGAGCTGAAGCTTATCAATGGAGACTCCATCAACGAGAATCTCTCCTCCAAGGGGATCGTAAAACCTTTGTAACAACGATATTACTGTTGATTTTCCGGAACCACTTCCCCCAACTAAGGCCACCGTCTTTCCCGCCGGAACAGTCAAGCAGAAGCCTTTGAGGATCGTGTTTTCCGGTCTAGATGGATAAGCAAATTCAACTTTGTTAAATTCCACCTCCCCAGAAACGCTCCGCAGAATCTGGCCTTCCATGTTGTCCGAATCTATCGTGGGTACTCTATTTATCACCTCCATTATACGTTCAGCAGCCGAAAAAGCTTCTGAGAAGTACTTGACGTTCGGTAATCCGGCACCCAAAGCTCTGAAACAGCAAACATCAGAGAAATTAATGATACCCAACATCAGAGAAATTAATGATACCCCACTAGAGATTTCAGCTCAGAACAAGAAATTAAAGGACGCACTAAATTAATGCAAGAGAAGACAGTGACTCTAGTCAATTATCTCGGCAAAGAACATGAAGGGACACAGAAGAGCGCATATGGTAGAGAGAATGCAAATTAAGATGCCGCGCAAATAAAGACACACCAACTCTTTTGGCCAACCAGGAGACGAGCTTTGGAATCTCTTTTTTTTTTTGGTAGACGAGCTTTGGAATCTCGCCAAACTCGCCAAAATTTCTCTTGCAGTAATTTCTCTTGCAGTCAGATAAAGACAACTGCAACAACTCCCGGTGAAAAAGTTAACCCAAAATTTTTTTTTAGAGACATCCATTAAAAACATTGAAAGAAACCGATTAACTACCTCTGCATATACCAAATACAGTAATTAATTAAAAAAAAGGAAAACAAGAGAGAGAGAGAGAGAGAGAGAATTACAGGCCACCAACAGCGATAGCGGCACCGACAGCGAAGACAGTCCCTCCTTGAGCACCATGATACATGACTAATCTGCTCCCATACCAACACATGAAAGACCAAATAGCGAAGACGACGCCGTTGCTTCCAATGGCCAAGCCCTTAGCAAGGCCCTGTTTCAGCCCTAGCTTTATAGACCCTTCAAGAGCTGTGGAGAACTCATCCATGGTCTTCTTTTCTCCAACAAAGGAGTAAACAGTCCTGATAGACGAGATGGCCTGCTCGGCGATACCACCAGCTTTCGTATACTCATCCCTGATCTTTCTCGCTAAGCCCATCAAAATCCTCCCATACATCAGACCTGGTATGATCAAAAGCACTACAAATGGGAACGCAACCAAAGCCAACCTCCATAGCATCGCAAACGCTACAAGATAGCTTCCTAAGAACATTGCCGTGTTCATCAAAAAGTTCGGCACCTGTGACAAAATAAGCGGAAATCAAAACAGTCAGATACAGGAGAATTTGATCAAATCCCCAGACGGGGCAACTGTAACATGCAGGATCGAATCTCAGAATCAACCTTTTCACTAATAACGTCTTGTATAACGAGGCTGTCGCTGGAGACGCTCTCGACAACTTCGGCTGTGTTTGCTCCTCGCAGATCGAAGTAACCAATGTCTTGCCTTAGAACTGCTTTCAGGTACCTGGTTCTCATCGTCGTCGCTTGTCTCTCCGCCGTTCTTGACCAGCAATACCCTTCTGTAATCCAGAATTGACCCCATCAAATCCCTCAAATCTTCAAAAACCAAACAACCCTACCAGATTAAATGAGAGACAGAGAGACAGAAGAGTGACGTACCTATGAAACATGTAACCCAAGTCCCACAAGCAACGTACAACAGCATCTCCGCATTCTGATACAAACCAGAAGAACACCAGTCGGTTCATTTCAATTGTGAATGTCCGCATGATCATGTCGATCCAGATATATTAGAAAAAAAAAATCCAAGGGAAAAGACACAGGAGTTATAGCGAGAGAGACCTTGTTGATGCCATGGCGAAAGGTTTCAGCATCAGATGTGGACCCACCACCAAGCTTGTTCATAATCCTGCTTGTAACGTAAAGAACAACTGGAGTAACGAACCCATCACCGACGGCCCCAATGAAACCCAGAACCATCAACAACTTATCTATGCCATCGGCATGCATGAAGATCGATCGGATCGAGCTGCGACTCTTCTTGGTGGTCGTGCCTTTCACACGCACCCTCTCAGCCATTTCGAAATGAAACTGATAAAAGTCACATACAGAGAGAGAGATACTCACAGTAACTGAAAAATACAAGAGCTTATTTTTCTAACATCTGCTGTACCCAGGTTCCTTAACCCTTCAACCGAAGGCCGTATATATAGAGGGGAGTAGGAAATGGCACGAGTCTTGAACAAATCTCTAGAGATTTGATTATCTTATCGATGATTGTTCTGTTTTATTCTATTAAAACTAAATTAAGTAAGGCAACAAGTTGACTTTCATCTTAAACCGGTGATCGTCATTAGTGACGTCAAGTGTGGGTCCCCACCGAGGATTCCACCTGATTTTCTATTTAACAAAGGCTACGTCCAAACAAAACAAGATGGTGTTGCATCACGGATTTCTATACTGCATTTGTCCTTGCACTTTGAGGAATATGCTGCCACTTGGCCATCCAACTGTTAGTGATTTTTTTTCACGTTAAGCAAAACTTATCTATTTACCGTAATAATGCTCCACATGATAACATCATTCAATGTATTATTTAACAAATGTAAAAGAAATATGCAAGGATGTTAAGCTGAAGGTTGGCCCTTTCGGGCTGAAATTTCTGTAATGTTTTTCTATGCGTCTAGAGCATTCAACAGTTAATGTTTTCTAAGTAGTCCTTATAAGGCATTTATAAAAAATAAAAACATTAACTATATATGTCAATTCAATAGTAGGAACTAATGCAGCCCAACATTAGAGACAATTCCATCCCAACCCTATGCTTGGATCTTTGAAGGTGGGTTGACATCACCTGCTCTTTTTCATTGCATTTCCTCTTGCTGTTTTCGTTGTTGGTGTTAGATGTTGTTTAGCATCTCATACTTGTGTTTTTCTTAAGTAGGCTTTGTATTAAATCTATACTATATATAATGAGAATAGGACCCTTGTGAATCGTGCCAAACAAAATACGCAACTTTTTAAAACAGTTCTTACACATTACTAAAAATATTTATTAATAAAAGGGTAGAATGGTCAAAACTATCTCAAACTTTTCAAAAAACTAACAATCAGTTTTGCAACTATTTCCTTCAATAGTGTCTCCCTCCATCCCTTCCACACATGTAATACTGCATGCGAACACCTTCTAGTATTTATAACAAGATAAATACACTAATCATAAGGTGCTCCACATTTTTTTTGGTTGATGAAAGGCCAAGCCTACATATATCCATTAAAAAAGCCAAACTAATAGAGACACCATCAACCTGTCGGAATATACAAGAAGACCATTGAAACAACAAGAAACTTAAGAACAAAACCACCATATTAGCAACTCGATCAACTACATTTTGGAAGAAAAATGTCAGAGTTGCAGCAAGAGCCACAAGAACCAGCTGGAAACCAGCGGTAAATTCTGACCATGGATCTGCGCTGAAGCGGATTTAAGAAAGAGCTCCCAACAGAAGGGAGGAAAACATCGACAACGGCAATGTGATCAAAAGTGGATGAGGAACCGGCGAACTGAACTTTTGCCACGCAAAGAGACGTAGGAGATGGGGGTTGAGCATGGCAACCCTGCACCAAGCTTCTCCAACCACAAAAAGAAACAAACACCGACCATAACAACCATTATCAATGACAACAGAAAACATCAACACACTACCTGCAAGCCCAAACACAAGATGAACAGATAGGAAAAGATAAACTATCAACAAGAAATAAAAACAAATCCAGTAAAGGGGGTAACCGAAACCGGCTTTCCAACGAGAGAAAACCGGTGGTAACCCCCCATTGTCATCCTCTTCTAGATTGTCAGATTCGTCTTCAATCAAATTCCATCTGCACTAAGTTCAAAATGAAGCAACTCCACCTGATTCAGACTATCCCCAAATAGGAACACAGAAAATCTAGACACCACAAGTAGGCCTTCAAACTCTTTCCAAAGGAAAAACAAGAGGTCGATTCAGATGCCACAAAGAGACAGCAGCGATAGAAGAATACCAAAAGGAGAAAACGAGAGAATGATTTGGACAAGAATCACCGGAGATGATCGGCTGAGCAGAAGAAGAAAGGCCAGAACCAGATCACAAGAAATAGCAGGTGATGGTCTCCCCTATGGGCCGAACTGTGGTAGCTATCGTGGGCGCACTGTGTGGGTGGACGTGGTGGGCTAGTGGCTGCGTTGTCGTTTTTACTTGTCCGGGAATGGCGTGTGTTCCTCGAATTACTTTCTGCAAAAGAACGACTTACGTTGTTGCGTACCACTGATAGTACTTGCGCGGATTAGGTGATGCCAGATAAGAAACAAGCAAACGTGGTCCCCAATTGGAATTAAATTAAATTTAATACTATTGAAGCTCTCTCTCTCTCGATTCAGAATTTAAAATTTAATAACTTAAATGACATGTTATACGATACAAAACATTTCAATTTATTTTTACATGATTTTCCTTTTCTGACAACCACGTCGTTACTGCCATTATTCTTTGTTTATTTAATTTTGAATGATTCACGTGAGCTTTTAAAGCTTTTAAAGCCAAATTTTGAAGGATTCACGTGTATTCTTAAAGCCTAATATATTTTGATTATATTCCCAAGCGTAGATTTTATTCGGGGCCATATCCACTCGTCCCTAACGCGGGAAGATCTGTTGGTCCAACGGTAGAGGGTGTGTACCAACAGATCTTCTAGCGAAGGGCTCCAGTAGATTTCAAGTCTTTTATTGATACTTCTATGTACCTTAGCATACCAGGGAGGCAAAACTCGGATTTTAAGTTAGACTAAAAGAGGTTCACGTGTGTCGTGCAGTATTGCACATGTGTAGGAAGGGACGGAAAGAGAGACTCTTGGAAGGAACTTTTGCAAAACTGATTGTTCTTTTTTAAAAAGTTAAAACAGTTTTGACTGTATAACCCTTTTATTAATAAAAGGGTTTAGGGTTATACAGTATAGCATAGATTTAAACTATGCTATACTATATAGCATAGATTTAAACTAATAGACTTATGTTTCGGCCCGCATTGGGCCCTATAATTATTCCTGTACGGTAATTACAGGTCTCCATTAATGCCTAATAAGGAATTTCTTCTTCTTTTGAGTGATATGGGAACGTTATTCTGGTGAACTAGCTAGATTGGAAATGACAGGTAGGCATGCTGGGATGGGCAGGCCTAATCAGGAATATTTTCACCAAAAAAGGAGAAAAAAAAGTAAAAAAGTAGGACGAGGGCCTACTAATTAATGTTTGTATGGGGCCCACATCTTTGGTCAATCAGGTAATGAGATCAAAAGTTTTTCTTGTACTCGTTGTATTTCCCTAACAGATACATGTTTTTGGTAACATTCCCGAGGACTCACCTAACAGATATGTGTTTTTGGTAACTTTTCCCATCCGAATTTGAATTACCATGGTCAAATTCTCCAGTGAAAGTATTCAACGCACAATAAACAATATGATATATGCACGTTTATTAGGGGTATTTGTGTTATTATAAATAAAATTATGCCTTAATCTATTCACAAAAGGTAACAAGCCCCGTTAACCCACTTTTACCCATGCGTCGGGGTTGACCCAATGGACATGCCCAAGCCAAATACGGAACGCAACTCCTCTTGGAAAGTTTGAGTGGAGAGATGAATTCTTTACATTAATTAACCAGAGGGCGCACGTGCATTACGGTACGTATTTTTTTTTGGTAACCGTGCATTACGGGACGTAGATAAATAGTAAACGTTGGAATTATGGGGGGTTGTAGGGTTTTTTAGGGGATATGCATGTTATAGTTACGTAATAATTGAGTAGTAATTTTATTTTATCTTAGTTTTTTTTAGGGTTTTTAAATGACATTTGTGTGACCAACAAAAAATACTGGCTAGAATACTACAAAATATTCTAAGCATTCGCTTAAATAGTAATATAATGACATCGTCTGTGATGCTCTACTACATTTTAAATTGTTATGGCTGTAAGTTACTGAAATGAAAAAGACTGGCACTGAGATGCTCTGCATGGTAGCATTTCATGGTCATAATAGCCTGCAATGCTTGCAATGCAGTAAAGCATTGCAGAGGATTTCAACCATTATATACACAGTTGATTCACTAGGGCATTTTTTCATATGGTAAAAGAGTAACATATTTTGTCTGCCTATTGTGGGTATTAAGGGAACAATGTGGCAAGGGATGCAACTCACTTTGGTTTGGTGTAAGCTTGACATCAACCTCTGACCAAACCGATCTCATTGACACGGGCGTTTCATGTTGGTTCCATTGAGTGGTACTAGACGAAACGCTTTCGAATGGAATCAGAGAATATATAATGAATATAAAATGATAGATTTTCAAGAATAAAAAGGGATGAAATATAATCACATTAAACAAAGAAAACACAATCACATTGAACAACATAATAACATTGAGAAACAAAATAAAATGATTTTTTTTTCTTTTCTTTTGTAAGCGAAAACCTAGTTGGTGTAAGCTTTCAACTTCATTGATTAGGGATTTGAATTTCTCAGAATTTGGTATGGAAATGTCATCTCTCTCAATTGCAAAGATGAGGTAGCGTCCAAATTCCAAAAGTTCCCGCATTAGAAAGAATAAGAGCGGCGAATATCTAACATTATTTAGGGCACGTTGGCTTATGACAAATACTGCTGCAAATTGAAGGTGACGTAATGGCATAGGTAACTGATAGCAGTGTGCGTATATAGTCTACTTTTCTCCTAAAAAGGATAATATTATATATAGCTATAACGTTCGTCACTGGTGACGGTGTCGTCAGCTATGTAAGCCGCTTCGGCAGGGCATAGTTTATGTGTGGATCCCACAATAAAGAATTGCACAAATTTCAAGAAAGGATAGGTATTGGGTCCGGGGCCGTGGTTTCAAAGTTTAATAAGGGTTCTGTTTCATTCTCATTTAAGAAGTTTTGGCTTGCAAACATAAATAAATACAGATGTGAGACCCGTTGCAATTTGGAATTGTCACGAGTTACGTCTGCAAAACATACGAAAAGGTGACGAGGCCTGGATCATAGTTAACAAAACCCTTCCATTTGTAGGAAGTCATGCAACACTATTTGTAACAATCCAACCCAATAAAGTATTGTCTATTTTGGTATTAAACCCGCACGGTTTTATCATCAAAAAGTGTTTCACTAGGTTAAATGTTCTTTTGGATTTTTATACCTTATCGGGCATTCATCCGTTTTGACAATCGGGACGTCACACCTTTTTAGTTTTGTTCTGTTTGTTTGTTTTTTTTTTTTTTTCACATTTTGGATTTATTTCAACTTTAAGATTCTAATTTGAGTTCAATCACGTTGATACATATTCAGAGAAATCTTTAGATTTCAAAATTGGATGAATTTTGAAAATATACATCAGCATCCGTCGAATATAAAGTTGGTAATATGTAATTTAAGATGGTAACATGTCTTCATTTATAGACTAGTCAATATTTATAACTTTTAGATGAATGGACTACGTTTCATTGACTCGTACAAGCTATTTGGCTTGTTTGTTTGTGTACTATTACATGTTATGCGCTTAGCAAATTTAAAACAAAAAGAACTTTGCTTTTTAAGTGGGATGCTTCCATATAACACATCCCAATGTTAGTGTTTTTTTTATGGGCCCACTTAAAAGAACACAAACCGTGGGATGCTCCACATGCATATCAAAGCATCTCATTTCAAAAGCAAGGGCCAATTTAGGCCCAAATCGTATATGATTTCATCCAATTGGTTATGACGGTGACATGGGATAACAGAACTAAAATATCGGGATTACTTAGAGGGTATTTTTGGTACAAAATGTCAGCCAGAAAACTCCCTGTTCGCTTTATAATAGTAATAGATGCATATGTATATATACGCCATAATTTATGCTCATCTATATATATATATATAACACCATTATTTAAGCTTATATATGGAAATTTGTGCCTGACATTACATGCCTGATGAAATACCCCCTACATTCAGTTTAATTATCTCTCAGTTTGTTACTTGCAACATGCGTCATGTGTGCCTTCCCCTAGAATATTCCCAATTTGAACGCCTTTTTCATGGCTATATGTGATCCCTTAAAATCCCTAACAAGACTTGACTATGTTATCGATAACTACCCATTGAAACAGTTTTTATCATGTTACTAAACTATTGCATATCCTAGAAAACCACTACCTAAAGTAACTAACCATATCCTAAAGAAAACTAACACAAATAGGTGCCACCTGTGTCGACACGCAGTAGTGCATGTGCATCATCTAATATATCAAATAGTTACATGGGTGGGTAATTATCAAGGGGATATAGGAGGAGATTGTTTCTTCTGGTACCACTAAATGGTAGCATTGTAAAATGGATGGACCCGTAACTATGGCACCCTTTGATTAGTTAGTATATAATTGTCAAATTAGATAAGTACGTTAGACAACTACTTGCAAGATAAAAGTGAATAGAAGTAAAAATGAAAAGCATATGTTAGGCCAAAATAATTAATAGTTATCAAAATATAAATGTACAAGTAACTAATTGGGAGATAACAGTAAATAGAAGTGAAAGTCAAATGGCATTTTAGACCGCATATGGGGATCCTCTTTATAAATTAGTATATATTTACTTACATAGTAATATATTAAGAATATATTATCCATTAATGTGTCCATTACATTAAAAGATGTTAAATATGCAAGTTTAGGTTGAGTAAAACAATTCATTATCACATTGACACGTTAAAAATCTAGATACGCCAAAAAATGAACCATTGCCATCACTAGTTGACCATGGAAAACCAAGGAAAGACATGGCTTTTAAGTAATAAGATTTTGGATTAAAACTACACCCCAAAAAGGTGGGAACCGTGGGATCCCTCCCCATTTATATAAATATAATCCTTTATTTTATGAAATGCCATTTATGACCCTATGATTTGTTTACTCCTTATATTTTATTCATTTAAGTTCTATTTATATGGAGATATGAGTCATGTAATATGAAGATAGATTATCTAATAAGAGTCCTTTTTTGGTACCAAAATTAATGTGAGGATAGTAATATTCATCATTTGAGACTTTGAGTATCTATAAAATATAGAGACACTGACATCTAATGTTAGGGTTGATATGTCTAAAATTGCTATAAAAAAAGCGCACGCACACACACATATATGGTCATGATTGTTAATTTTTTTTTTAAAAATACATAAAAATTATAATGAAGAAAGTGAGTAAGGATAAATTTGAAACCATGGCTATAATAACAACAACTTAATTAGCAAAAAAGGAAAAAGAAAATTAAGTAATAGGAATAGGAAAGAAAATAGAAAATACAGTATATATACATATATACAGGCAGAGATAAACCTTAGAGAATAGACTGTTAAGAATTTGGTGTCATTCAATGGTGCCAGAGTGAAACGCACGGATGTATGCCCATTCAGGAGGGGGCCCCACACATCCAAACTTGATCCCAGCCGGTGGTTTCATAGAACCACTGGATTTTGGCTTTAGAGGAAATGCTTTCGTTAAAAAATGAATAGATGGTAGCTAGCTAGCACCACGAGATGTGAAGCAACTGATACAAGCAACTGATACACGCAAGCATGTTTCATTTTGGAAACATCAATCACAATCATTTGGACTAATGAATTCCTTACGTGTCTGTAATGTAGCTGTTTAATATCATGTAAGCCTACCTAACGCACCCCACATTTGATTTCACTATTTAAAAAGTGAATGCTGTACAAAGAGCATAAGACAAAATTAGAACGGAAGTCAGGCAATCTGTGCTTGTCGTGTATATGTATATAAACTAAAGGGTAAATTACACTTACCTCCCTTGAGGTATGCTATAATTACACTTACCTCTCTTGAGGTTTCTGAAATAACACTTTCCCCCTTGAGATTTGTGTATGGGTCAAAATAACACTCTTTCATTGAAGTTTCCATCAAAACAGTAGTGATAGTTAGTAAAATAACTTGAATTGGACAAGATTACCCCTTCATAAAGATGAGAACAAAAATTTTAATGGCCTAAGGTATAACTATCATTTAACTTAAATGGGGGTAATCTTGTCCAGTTCAAATTATTTTACTAATTATCGCTACTGTTTTGACGGAAACTTCAATGAAAGAGTGTTATTTTGACCCATACACAAATCTTAAGGGGGAAAGTGTTATTTCAGAAACCTCAAGGGAGGTAAGTGTAATTATAGCATACCTCAAGGGAGGTAAGTGTAATTTACCCTAAATAAAAACATTAGCTTCTATTGGTAATGAAGTTGGTAATGAAGGCTGTCAATTCATGGGGAAATTGGTTTTTAGTGATGCTTTTTGAAAATAACCTAGATTTAATTGCCTAATTCTTGGTAATTGGAAATTAATTATTCTTTTTAATGATAATTGAGAATGAGTGTCGTTTTACTATTCACAAAAAAATTTCTTTCAAAAATGCCCTTAATCGACTTTTAAACAATCTTTTTGTTATTATCCTTTAATGAGGTTTAGAAGTCTTTTGAGGACATTTTTGGAAGAAGTCTTAATGACATTTGTTCTCAATTATTTTAAAAAAGTATTGCTATTTTGTAATTATCAAAAATTAAGTGACTAAATCTAGATTCTATTTAAAAACTGTCTCTAAAAACCAATTTTCCCTTAATTCATTTCATTATTATTTTTATTACTAATTTATAACATCGGAAAGTGTTGAAAATCTCATAATCCACACAAACACATGCAGATTAAACCTCAACTTACACACCTTAATTTGTTCGTAACTCATAAACGCCGTTTTGCAAGCCGCGACAACTAGGTCACCTCAATGTCTATATTCCAGCGTGTTTCCTCGGGTATATAGGTCGATCACGATTTAAAATCACCTACAATTTTATCCTCCAATGGTTGCTATTGCTTTAGAGAGATGCTGTCACGTGTAGTATTTAATGGTTAGTGTTTTTCTAACATTCCTTATTTTTTATATAAAAACAAAATCTCAAAAGTAGCATCTCTCTCAAAGAGCAGCAACCAATGCATGATAAAAGTACATGAGATGTCATCTTGCCGACCACAATTTTGTCGGTGATGAAATTGCTCGCTAGTTTTTCCTAAAGTTGTTTCTGCTGCTGCCGTGAGATGTTACCATATGTAGAATCCCATTGTTGGTATTTTTTTTAAATGGGTGCCACGTGTAAAAAATAACACTAATCGTGAGGTGTTCCACATGATAACATCTTGCAACAGCAAGAGAAATTACTCTAAGAAAAAATTGTAGGTAATTTCAACCCGTTTGATTTTGTTTGGGGGAATTGGTTTTTAGTGTTATTTTAAAAAAAAAATATTGATTCAATCACCAAATTCTTAGTAATTAGGAATTAATAATACTTTTTAAAAATGATTGAGAATGAGTGTCATTTTACTCTTTGCATAAGATTTTTTCCAAATTTCCCTCAAAACATTTCTTAACCTCATTAAAACATGATAGAAGACAAATATTTTTACATTTATGTTGAGGGTATTTTTGGAAAAAGGTTTTCATGAACAGTAAAGCGACACTAATTCACAATTATTTCCAAAAAAATCATTAATTTTCAATTACCAAGAATTCATTAGTGGCTGAACGAGGATTATTTCTAAAAAAGCACCCCTCAATCCAATGTTCCCATTTAGTTTCGGGCTGTGAGCTTGTATATCGTCATGGCATCATGTCTCCACATTTCATGGGAAGCAATTCCATTTAATTTTCAGTGGAGGACACAAGATCTGAGAAGAATCTCTCGTCTTTCATGGATGCTACAACACACCATAGGAAGTGGTCCCTGTCCTCTCTTCATTCATACAAGACAAGAAAATTTTGCCTTACCAAAGCATGGCAAATATTTCTAGCACTAGCTTTGCAAGTTGGTTCGTATTTACAAAACTGAACTAAAGTGAGGTGAATTAATGAAGATTGCCTTTTGGTTTGTTAAAGACAATGGAATCTAAGTACATTACCAAAAAAAAGACAATGGAACCTAAGTATTGGTTTTATACGTGGAGTTCTACATTCTTTTAGCCCCTTTTTTTTAAGGTATTTGTTGATATATTATATTTGGGTCCTGTTAAATATGTAGTTGTGCTTTTATTTATTAGCTTAAGCTTTTAGGTGCAATAGTTGTTTAGCATGGTATCAAAACAAGAGGTTGTGTGCGAATGTACCTTGGAATTTACCGGATTAGGGGACTGCATGAGCTACGCGCATAAAAAATTTGTAGGGCCCGCTTAGATAAACGGCCCACTCTAATACCATTCTAAATAAGTAGACACAACATGTTTAAATTTAAAGTGGAAAGAATGGTATAGCGGGGGATTGTTTTGTTTGGGAAGAGCAATGTTTGAAAAAAAAAGGGACCAAAATCTTGGAGGAATATTCCCCCTCTCTCTTTATTTATAGTATAGACTAGAGGACTACGTGTGCAGAAAATTTGTGGGGCCCATTTAGAATAAGGAACCGTAGAGAAAATGGGGAGAAGAACTTGAAAGAAAAATAAAAATTAAGATGTTGCATTTTTAGTCTGAACAATGAAGTAATTTGAAAGTAGAAAAAATCAAAAGGTAGTTTGTGCATGGAGATAAACGTGGAGATAATATAAGAATTAGGTTTGAACGTGGAAAACCTTCCACCTTTGGGATGTGGCATAGTGGTTTTATTGTGTTGTAGAGGGTATTTGTGGAAAGGAAAAAGGGGGCCAGAATCTAAAGAGAATCTAAGAATATTCTCTCCTCTTCTCTTTAATAATAACTAGGGGGCTGCACGCGCTACGCGCGTAGAAAACGTGGGCCCACTTTAATAAACAGCTAAGGTAGTTACAATAGTGGGGGATTGTTTTGTTTTGGGAGGGTATTACTTGGAAAAAGAAAAGGGGGGCCAGAATCTAGAGGGAATATTCCCCCCTCTTCTCTTTATATATAGTATAGATAATATAGATATGGATATAGATATAGATATAGATAGTATAGATAGATGCTTGCAAGGGTTGTTTAACAGTATCTAGGGATCAGTGCTCAAGCTGTCGCTATAACAAGTAGTTCGTTTTTGAAAAATTAGAACGAAGGATCAAAACTCATGTTGTCTATCCCAACTTTTTTTTTTTTTTGTAACAATTTGTTTAGGCCCAACTGCTCAGAAAGAACAAAGCACTTCGTTATTATTGAGGTATGGAATTCCTTCCACCTTTGGAGTTTGACGTTACATGGAGTTCGAATATTTCCAAATTGTTAATTACTAACACAATCTAGTACTCTATCGCGATCAATGATGCTTTGAGAGAACCCATCGATCTCAACTGCCAACTGCGTGGAGACAGTGAGTGGAAGAGCCACACATTAATGTTGCTGGTGGCCGGTGGTGGTCTTGTACGTGCTATCAGACAAACGGGTGGGGAAATGAAGGTCACAAGAGAAGAATATGTATGATCGACAAGTGTTGTTTCATCTTTAGCAACTTGTCATAAAAGATGGTGTTTAGGGCTTTTGCGTATCTTTTCATCCTCCCCTATCAAATCCACTCTGCTTTATTTCTCTAAACGGGTGACAAGATGAGACCTGATGAAAAATCCACTTTAGCCTGACTAGCGCCGAGCATCTTCAGACAAGCAGACAACCTTCACTGGTCCAAACGCCTCCTTCATGGGTTCGAATCTTCACTGCCCTTGGTGGGATTTCTTAGTGCGGATTGGGCTGCACCCCACCCACCACATATGTTCTCTGACAACGAAATCTTTTATGCTTGTTTCTTAGATGCTGGGAATCATATTTTAGAGTTTTTTTTTAGAAAAAAAAAATTATGGCTGTAATCGCAAACGAGATATTTGTCATGCAAACGAGATAATTGTCATGTAGACTGATAATACTATGATTTCATTAGTAATGCATTTCGGCCTTTAGACTGAAAATCCGGTAGTGCCATGAAACCACAAGATGGGATGTGTCTTGGGATGTGGGCCCCCTATATTGAAATAGGGCATCCATCTACACGTTTCACGCTGGTAGCACCAAGGGTCTCTTTCATTAGTATTCGGTTCACAGATCATTATTATGCTAGCTGGATGCATGTGCAGAGGTAAATGAGAGAGGGAACGGTTTTGCAACTGATTATTGAGTTATTTAAAAATTGAGAGAGTTTTGAATTTGTTTAATGTGTAAGGATTGATTCGGAAAGTCTCAAATTTTGCTTGGCGCGATTCCCAAGGAGCGCATAGATATAGATCATGAGGAAAAGATATTGATATATGGAAGCTTAAAAAAATAAAAAATAATGTGGACAACACATACATGCTTGATTGTTTGATATATTATATATTAATTTCATAGATACCAACGTGTTATTTGTGGGATAGTACTAATTATTTGAAAATCATTAAATTCGTTGGGTACTGGTTGGAAATATGTGCACAAAGGATCTCAACCTGATTTTAGTCCTGTGGAAACGTTTTTTTATTTGTAAGGTTGAAAAATGTGGGTCAAATTGGTCTTTTTTTAACCAAAAAAAGGAAAAAAAAATCTGAATGCATTGCTTTTTACCATTTTTCGTCATCAAGGGCCTTGACACATAGATGCCTATTGTCAAGTGTTGTTGTAAAAACTGGAAAAAGGCTAGCTAGCAGGTCCGCCTATAAGAAGACTCAACTTGGCCCAAGTTAAGAATGATTAGTATACCATCTTTAGCGTTCATTCAGTTCCAAGGCTCAGAATGAATTCCCTTTAACAAAACTAGCGGTGGCACGTGCATTTTGCACGTACTCACCCTTAATTGTAGTATATAAGTAGGGGTCTAAATTTGAATGTGAAAGAGTAGTGGGTGGTTATATTTTTTGATTACTTTAGTTGGGAAGGGCAATAGTTGGAAAAAAAAAGTGAGATCAGAATCTAAAGGGAATATTCCTCCCTCTTCCCTTTATTAATAGTATAGATGGTTATTTGATTTCAATTTTTGATTGAGTTTTCCAAAAATGAGTTCCAAAAAGATGCAGTAAGGAGAGTCACTCCAGACCCGTTTTTGTTTTTTGAAAACTCATTTTACAAAAGTGTGGTGATATATTTGTAATATTTAGAAAATTTAGAGATATATAATTGAAACTTATTTTAAATACTTATTTAGAAAACAAAATAATACTTGTCATTTATCAAAAGTTATTTTAGGTTAAAATAATGGCAAACTTCTGTAATAGTTAGAACCTGTCTAAAAAAATGAAACGTTATTCACCAAGCGTCAAACTCATTTTCTCTTTAACATAGGAAAACTCATTTGGGGATGAACCTCGTTCTGCACATCCAGAATAAGTGCCAAACGAGGACTAAATATTGTCTCCAGCAAAAAAAAAAAAAAAAGGCTTACAACATTCGTAGTAGGCTTTTGATCAAAAGCTCATAAATATTGAAAAAATTCTATAAGGCGCGTAAAATCACCAGTTATTGAATTTTTTAATATTCATGAGCCAATAAAAATCATATTGTAATTTACCGCAATCATTTTTTCGCAATATAAACTTTTGTAAAAGCTCAAGTAGGATCAGAAGCTATGACAGGATATATTACCCAAACCCAATATAATTAGTGAAAAGCTAGGTCGAGGTTTAGGATTACCTGGCAGAGTTATTAATAGGTTATCTCCCCTTGATTTTTAGGGCGAATTAAACTGCAACTTCCATGTTATTTGGGAGTTTTTAACCCTTTTTTTGCCCTTTCGATCTGTAAAACGAATTGATGTATGTGCTCAAGCCCAAGCCCGGCATAAATAAAGAATAAAAGTAACGATCCAAGTCATACGGTGTTGGACCGCAATTCGCCGGATCCAACCAAGAAGAGATCGTATGTTTGGAGATTGAACCGCCCGCAGCACCCCGACCATCTAAGAAAACAAGCCATCCCCGAACGGATTCAAAGCCCCTGTATCCGAACCAATCAAAAGTGAGATAGCTTCACTATATTTAGCCACGTGGCTTTTTGGTAGTGGTTCATGAGCCACCCTTTAGAATAACGGACCCTTCAGCTTCCCCAAACCTATATAAAGCACACTAGTTTTGGGGCTTGCGCGTAGCGGGAAAAGCAAGCTCAAAGTTCCAACAATGGCGGGAGGTGATTCAGAAAAGCAACTACTTACCCTACTTCGAGGTTTCGCGACTGAGAAGTCGCAAGGAGGTGACGTTCGTTGATTACTACTTTCATACATTTCGCTGTTTCTTTTTCTTACCTTCTATCTTCTTAATGTTGGTGAATGTTTCGAGCGTTCCAGATCGTAGAATAGCTGGTTTCACGAAGCAAATGCAAGATCTTCGTTCGGAACTCGATGCAGCGATTGCAGATCTCGAAGACGTCAAGTGCTTAAGAGAAACTACTGAGAAGGATCTCAGAGGCCACGAGGTCGAATTAGCTAGGAACGAAGCTTCAATTCAAGCCCTAGAGGTTTGAATCACTTCTTGATCCAATATGTATTGATTATATAACTCAGTTGCTTCACTTCTTGCGTTTCTAGAGTTCACTAGATGATTATTGGACTGTCCTTGCTTCTTCTCACCATTTTCTGTTTGATGTACTGGCAGGCTAGGAATTCTCTGATTCAAGAAGAGATATCCAAGGTTGGATCTGAGGTGAAAGCTATAAAGGTAGCGGTTATGCGCGTGTCTTTATTTGTTATGTTTCTTTGCCTATACTATACATACTTCTGTTACTGCGTTATTATGTTATATGTAACTCTCAAAATTGTGCTAATTCCTTCTTCCTAATCTTGAAACGTGAACCATTATGCATACATCACGCAAAGAGTGAAGAAAATGCTTTGAGGTCAATAATCTTCAGTGCTATTGCTTCACATTTTCAATTACTAATTCAGTCTGTCAAGTGATTATTTAAATACGGTTTGGAAATTCAAACACAGGAGCCACTGTTGCATCTGCAACTCTTTTATTGTTTCTTCTGTTGATGCAGGGATGAGTTTATTGGCCATATGTTTGAATTGAACAAGAATATAAGGTTGATCTTCAACCTTTCACACCTTTGTCTCTGATTTCCTTTTATATTTTTTATGTGAAAATAAATATGCAGCAGTATAAATTCAGGATAACTATCAAAAATTCGTAACATGTTCGAATATTTAGTTATGACTGAGAAACAATTTCTTCTTGGAATATGAGGAGTTCATGTGTTCTAAACGTTCTCAAGTAGGTGGTTGACCTTGTAGCTCAATTGGATTACACTGTTTGTTGCAAACTGTAGGCATATGGTTGATGTCAGTTCACAAATGTGAACAGTACAAAAAGGAAGGAGCTCTTGTTTATCTAATTTCTGTTCAGCTTTTTCACAATCAAGATGCCAGTGCTAGGTGGTCCTTGCTGGCATATAAGTTTTCCAAGATTTTTGGTAGGTATTTCACTTTCTCTCTCAAGTGGAGGGACATTTTTCATTTTCTCTTCAGTGTCTTCACCTATTTCCTTTATTTTGAATTTTAGAGAACTCAAGGATATAGAGACATGCTCACAAAGAGATATTGAGAAGAAAAGAGGTGAAATTGAACAACTTTAGAGAAACTGATACATCCAAAAATTTAAAATTTAATGATCAATATTATCCTTGCAGTAGAATTTTTTCTAATAGGATGTCCTAGGGGTCAGGGGTAACAGCAGGGGTTTTGGAAGAGTATTGTTTTTGTTGGCTGATGTTGGTCTATGTGTCCATCTTAATGATTTCTTCATGTTATTTCCTTGATGTGCTTATGATTCACAGGGATATAACATTGTCCTATGCACTCAATTGGAACTCCTAGAATAAGACTATTTTCCTTTAGTTTTCTTGATTGCATACGAAACCTTAGCCACCATCGTGAGCTGTTATACTTAGTGCTTATTTTAAAGCTCTGCTGCTCCATCTGTAGATGGGCTTCACAATAGTTTTCTGAAAAAAATAGACACTTCTACTTCAGTGATTTATAAGATTTATATATTGTTATCATTATTTGCCCTTCATCAGCATTCGTGATCCATGGCCTTTAAAACGCTAGTGTATACCCATTATCCTGTTGGCTGATGCTCAGGCACACTACTTTGGTTTTAAATTCTTCACTTTTTCTTTAAATACAGAACTGTCAGAACCTATACTCGATAGTTGCTGACATTTATACAGCTTTCGAAGCTGAATATCAGTTTGATGTGTATAAATTTAAACTTTTGTCCATAGATATCAGTTCATCTTAGCATCCTCATCTTGGTAATACTCATCTTCTGAACGTATTGTTTATTTGCCGCCCAACATTCTGTACCATGCAACATAGTTGATCTAATAGCTGTTTTCCAAACTTTCCCTTTAATTTAACTGGAATATGCCTTCACACATACCTTAGAAGCACTCCTCCTCTTAAGCCAACCAGCACTAATCCGATGTGTCACAAATTCATCAATTTCTCCATCTTTTTGTACTGCTGACACAAGATATCTGAATTTATTGCTTAAAAGGATACCCTGATGGTAAATTCTAATAGTTTCATTAGTTATATTGTTATTTGTACTAAAAGGATATTTCATATTCTCAATCTTCGCACGACTTATTTTGAAACCATTTGATTCTAAAGTAGCTCTCCATAATTCTAACTTAACATTTACTTCTTTGTTAGTGTGACCTTCCAAGACTATATCATCTGCAAATAAAATACACCAAGGCATCTCATCTTAAATATGATACGTAAACTCTTCCATAACTAAATCAAATAGATAAGGGTTAATAGCTGACCTTGTTGCAAACCCTTTATTAACCGAAAGCTCAGTTATCTTATCGCCAATTATGTGTTACTTTAGTTAAGGCTTCCTCATATTTTATTGGTACACCTTTTTTCTTTATACAAAGTTAATGAAATTAGCTCTCCTAGAATCCTATCAAATGCTTTTTCCAAATCAATAAAAAACTATATGCAGATCTTTCTTATTTTGTCTAAACTTTTTTATTAATTGTCTAAGTAAAAATATAGCTTCTATAGTGAGGTGAGAAATATTTGCCTCTTTACTCTTCTACATTATTGGCAATTTTAAATGATTCTAACGAATTTACTGTTTTACTTTGAATTCCATTCCAAGTTAATATGCTTCTGAGATAACTGGAGTGCAGTTAACTATAAAATATTATCTCACTGATGCAGGAAATTTCATGACACTGTAGCTGATAATTTCCAGGAAGGATCATGTGTTAGGCCTTCACCAAATGATGGTATGTGAACTTAATGTTTCTAGATTACTTATCTTAAGGATGTTTTGCTTTTTTTTTTTCTGACATTAATCTATTTTATTTTGTAATATATTTAGTAGTGTTGTAGTTAGCATTTCCTATTTTATGGTAAATTCAATATTCCTTATTCGGAACTTCGAAGCCTTTTTTTTTAAATTATTTTTTGGGGTTGTCAGTTGATTTATCTTGAAGTAAAATAAGAAATTTATTTTTTTGAACTATGTTATTCTTAAAAAAATATAGATTGTAAACCAGCCATATTATTGACATTGTTAGGGAAGAACAGCCGACTTCTCCCACGATCAATTTCTTTATTCTTGTAAGCTCAATATAGGCAGAGAGGACCATTAATTTGTTAAACTCTTCCAAATTATTGCATAAATGTTCATTAATGAATGCATACATTCGTGGAGTGTCTACAAAATATTTCTGTAACCCTTGGTGTATGATTGAGATTTTACTGATGATTTTTCCACCTGCTTTGTATCTTCATATCATTCACACTCTTTGATCCCTATAATTCTACCCTTCCAAACCACTTCATCACGGGAAAAAGGGTTATATGTTCTGATAAGCGTGTTTGAGTACTTTTTTCTTTTGTATCTTCTCACTTTGGCTTGACTTGTGGAACATTCATCATCAGCCATTATTTCAGAATCTGTCATCTATTGTTTACTGCTTTCATATGAAAATCTCCTAACTGAAAGTCATAATAAAAGTGCTTTAATTTAATGATTAAGTTAATGCAATGGATGAATTAAATCTAGGGGGCATGTTGTTCTCTTTGTGTATGAGGTTCCATCTAATCAAGTGATCATTTTTGTACCATCCTTAGAACAAAATGGTATTCTTATTTTCTCTGTCCTTTTAATAATTTCGTTAATAAGTTAGACAACAATGTCTAATAAAAGTGGCCTATGGAGGTGCATATAAGAAGGTGCAAGATGATACAGTTAAAGAGTTAGAAAATAACTGAAAGTGACCTTGATTGTGTTCATTTGAAATGAATTTTAGCCACATAGCCTAACTGAAGGTATGGTTTTTGACTGCTTTGAATGGTGAGTCAATGATTGTGTTTTCACTGCAGTTAAATGTGTGAGGCGTTATCATTGTTTGCATGTGTTTATATCCTGTATCCTGCGAACAGATCTAAGTAATATGTGGTATGAGAGACTTTTGTGGGTGTTCTAAATCCTTATTTGGAAAAATATCAGTTTTGTAGTAGTTTTTCCAAGACATTTAGTGCATAAAATTGAATTTGTAATCGTACATGTGGTTTCACTTTGTATGTCAAAGATAGTACTGTGATTTCCTTTTAAAATCAGGCCACATGTTTGGGACTAACCAAGATATTGTAGTTGAAATAGGAGATATTGAGAATGAACTTGAATGTCTTCTTTCTGAAACAAACATAGAAGAGGAAAAGAACCAAGAAGAAAAAAACATTCACAACCAGGTGAGAAGTTCATACACTTTTTTTTTGCCTAGTCATAGTGTTTTCTTTGAACTCTTGCAGATCAGATGCCTCTTATGTTCTGTTATTGCATTCTCTATGAAATGATAGTTCATTGAATTGCTGTAGGAAGCCAACAATAACATCTCTTGATTACAAGTATTGCCAACCACCCTGCCCATCCCACACACACACACACACAAAAGCATTCCCTATCCTTTGTTTTTAATTTCCTGTTTTTGTATCAATAATAATGTTGTTTATAGAAGAAAATCACTACTTATAATGTATCATTCATGCCTGCCTTTTTGTGCCATTTACTGCGCCCAAACCTGGAGATACTAGCGGGCATGCTTAATGTTTTTTATATGCTAATTTCATTCTTTCTCATGCATTGGATTTGATTAAGATTATGCCAGATTTCAATATTTTAATCAATTTATTCAGTAAAGCTAATATTTGAAATTATTGAAAATTTCTGTAATTTGCATAGACATTATAATTTCTGTTTCTGTTTGCTAAAACCAAACAAATCTTCTAGGAAAAGTTTCAAATTTCATGAAAGGAAATATTGTCATTGTGAGAATTTGCTATTTTTCAGATCTTTTTTTTAGCTTTGTTTATTCAATTACAAAATTGCAATACAATCTTGTTGAGATTTCGTTGTTCTATAGTTTAACTCAATAGAACTGAAGTAAAATATTCAAAATTGAATAGTTTTATTGGGTAGCTAAGTATGATAGGATAGGCAAGCTTGGTTGTGGTACAAACAATGCTTTTGTATTGTACCTGTCTGTAAACCATAGTTAATTTCCCTACTTAGCCTGTTTCTTTGACTGGGAACAGACAGATTACTGAAATGGAGGAGGTGTGCGCTTCCTTGGGAGAGGAGTTGCAGAAGAGATGTGTGTGTCCTAGGTGTCATCTAGACAATTTAGGATCCTTGGGAGAAATTCTTGAGGAAAATCAGTTGAACTGATCATTGTTTCTCTGCAATCAGTGGTATATTGATACTTTACTGTGTCACAACTACTTTGTCTTGTGGAATGAGAACATCACAGTCATGTGTGCTTTTATCAATCACCATGTTTTTTTGCAATTGGTTTCAATGCATGTAATTCTATTGAATTAGGTAAAGCCAAGTGTTGGAGAGAACTAGAATGCTTATCTTGCCATAGAAGGCTATACTCGTATCATGTTGAGGAATTCATAGGTTTTTCCCCTTAACCGTTCAATGAGAAAAATCCTAAGCATCTGTTGGCTTCATCAGTGCATATTGGGCGACATCTTTTTTCTCTCAAACGACTACAATCTTTGTCATATAGGCAGTTTTAGTTGATGGTATTCATATGATGTCAGATTTGGGAACACTGATTTCTGCAGGTTTTTGACTGATGATAAATAATTCAGAAAGAGATCCAGATCTAGATTATGGTACCATTGAAGTATTCAAAGTCCTAAATCTGGTTCTTGAATTAAGAGGATATGTGGTTCTTGCCCAATGAACTGGAAAGGAAATGTAAAGATGCTCCAGCATTAGTGGTTTCTTGATTTGAAAACATCAGAAAATGAAGTGATTACTCGATGCCTTTACTTGAGCAAGCAAGCAATGTTTTGACATGAAATTTTAAAGCAGGTTACTTCTATGAGATGGAATTTCTTGAGGATCCTTCTTGTATACGTCCTGATATCTGGATATGATTTTTGTTTGAACTGATGTGTTGGTAAGTTTACACAGAGGTATTACATCTGCAAACCTTAAAGGATATCTTTGCAGTGGCTTTCAGATGAGAGGTACAAGGTTTGCCTCCCTTGCCATATAGTAAAAGGGAACTTTATCAATGATCCAATGAACCCATCTGTAGATGGAATCAATGGACGCAACCAAAACATACAAAGTTTATTCGCCAGACCATGCAAGTAAATTCATCAGCAGGCTAGAATTTTAAGTACCAACTAGAATAGTTGACACAAGATGTAGGAGTTAAGACCAGAAATTCAGTCTTTGTATGTCATTAGTCATCAATGAGCCAGCCTATCTATTACATTGGTGTGAGGCTGGCAACACTAAACTTTTTTATCTTAAATATCTTCTTCTAGTCATAGCTCTTCTTATTGGTATGCAAGTTGGGGATCGCCAGTGGGTCATTATTTGGTGTTGTGCCGTTGCTCAGGTAAATCAATGAATGGCTTTAAGTTAAACCTTGGGGTAGCGGGTGCAATGATCATAGCTTATATACTGGAAAAGGAAGATGTATATTAGCTATCTATTGTTGTGTCAAATGTGTTATTGTATTCTACAATGTATAGGAAAATATAGAAGAGAGGAGGGGGATGGCTATGTTGTAAATGGAAGCTATGCTTTGCAACGGTAAAGGGAAAAAAAAAAAAAAATCAGTCCACGGCATACCACTCCCTCTGGGAAATTTACGAGGATAGAACCTTGAAAGCACGCACGGTGCCTTTCTCAAAATGCTTTCATCTCAGTTATTGCATTTGAAAAATCTTTTGTTCCTTTTTGCAAAATGCTTTCATCTCAGTTATTGCATTTGAAAATTTTTTGAAAATCTTTTGTTCCTTTCTGCAAAATGCAACTGGCAAATAGTCCTTTTTTCCATTGATTAAGACTTTTTCTTAATTATAATCATGGGCATGTATCCTTTTTCCCCATGCATTTTAGGATATCGTATTAGCTGGTCCCTCATGCTAGAATTATCTGCTGGTCGAACAGTGGCTGGTGTATACACGTAGACTTTATGCATCTATGTAGACACACATTTAACCGTTGGACCAGCAGATCTTCCAACCAAGGGCTCCGGCAAATTTCAAGTCGTATTTCAGAGGGCATACAAATGGAAAAGTGATCTTGTCTAGAGACCTGAAGTTTGCAAAAATGTGGGGTTTCTATAATATCTTAATATTTGTTCATAAGTCTTAGTATAAGTCCTGCCTTCTCCATGTTTCAAATCTCTTTACACTTTACGGTTTTGTGCTTGATTAAGTGGAACATTCTTTGACAAAATGCTTCGTCTAGTGGATGGAGTTGATGGACTCTCAGAAAGATTTTTGCAAACTAAAGACAAGAGGCGTTGTCCCAGCCCATTTCACAGCTATGTCTTGCCTGAGCTCCCAAACCTGATATAATCATGACCCCCCGGCCCAAGCACATCATTAGTTGTGCTACTTTGAACCTGGTGTTAGTGTTTATACACTTTATATCTACTTATATCTACAGAAGGTCGTGTGACATGACCTTGTTGTGCCTATCGTTCAAGGCCTGCGTGAGCCTTGCCAGGCTGGGTCGCATATCCGCCCAACTGTGTTAAGTACTTAAAAATAGAGTTTGTTTGTTCTTACTAATGCGCAATGCTTTATTATTTTTCTTCATAAGTAATATATAATTAAAAGGTAAAAAGCTATTTTACAAATTACTAATTAGATGCCGCTTTTGCTTTTGAAAGTTACTTTTTGGTTATCAAAAGCAAAAATAACTTTTGAAAAACAATACCTAGTAATGATTCCTCCTGTCATGAAAAAATGGTCACCCATCACATAGCTCAGCTCTCCATGTCAAGCCCCAACCTCAGATCACATCTCTCAACCGATAGTAGGCCCTAGTTCCGGAATGTATACGTGGGGCAGGAATTGAACGACTTGAAATGTCGAATATCTCAACAACCCTCATCAATCCTTTCCAACTTGATTTTGTTTCAATAAGCAAATATCATATATGAGTTGAGTTCACGATGAGTGAATGTAAAGTTACCTTTGACTAAGATAGCAGTATTTTCCGAGCATTGTATTCTGTGTTTTGGAACCTTCCTGCACCTCCCTATTGGGCGGATTCCACATGGGACATTCTCTAGCTCACAGTCAACTCAATCTTTATGAAATCCAATAGATGAGAACTGAATCTCCAAGGCCTTTGGCCTGGTAATTACCCGGTTTGTGTGGGACGAGAAGACTGCACAAGCCTTTGGGGATTAGTCGTGATGCACGCAAACTGGCCTGATACCCCAAGTTTAAAAAAAAAAAAAAAAATTTTCTAAACAGCCACCTAATATCATCAAAGGGCAAGCAAGCATATGTTTGCTTGTTTTTCCTCTTTGTACATTATTTTTCCCTCCAGCAACCAGATATCTCTATATTAAAGATCTCATTAGTAGGTTCGGTTGCTTGCCTGTTTACCAGCTGTTTTAATGAAAATGTACTTTAATACCTATACAGGCTTTCTTATATTTTAAGCTGTCTCAGTGATGGCTAAGCTTACCTATTATTTTCAATCTAGCTAGCTAAGATAAATTAGATAAGAAAAAGATTCTTGATTTATTACAACTGTCGATAACTGGTTTAATAATACATCGAAAATGGACAGAAATGAAAACCGGCTCTGTTTTGTCATCTATATAAACCACCTTCATACATTAGAGTCTGAGTCAAAGACCAGTTTATGATTGCTATCCTATTTCCATGTGGAATTATGAGGGACGATGATAAATATAATGCTACTTGCCATCATGTGTAACATGCTACATAACAGAGACTCCACAGAACCGCCCAAAAAAGGGTGGGCCCACCACCACCACCTAGAGTCTCATAGTACGAGTTCACCACATGGCCCCCAATCATACATCGCCCCTCTCCTTTTCCTTTTGTTCCAAGTCACCCATTTCAAACCCCCCTCTCTCTCTCTCTCTCTTAATCATTATTTAATGCACATGTGAATTGATTCTCTTATTTTTGTGTGAATTGATCGGTTCCTGTACCCATGGTTGAAATTAATTTGGGATGTGAACTAATAGGAGGCGAAACCTCGGAGGGGCCTTACTCCCATTCCACGTTTACCAATAACCTGCATACAACCAAACACTTGGGATGGTGAAACCGCGTAGGGGCCTTAGTCCCATTCCAGAGACGCAACAGAGAAGAGAGATGGCAAGGAAGTACTGCCAAGACATGTGATAGGATTCCATTCAAGGGTACAAGTGTCGCATGACAACAGGCACGGTCACAGAGAATGTCTTGTGATCCTGCCTCTTTCTTTCATACATCCCTCACTAACAATAATCCGTCTTCTTTCTAGTAGCCTCCTTCGCTTCCAAACTTACACCTACATGTGATGGTGTCGCGGCAGAAGGAAATGCACATGTCGCTTGTAAGCGTTTACTGATAAGGAATGGACCAGAAGGAAGGTCGGTCGCGTTTTTCCCTCTTTCCCCACGTGATACCGTAGCCTCCCATGGACCCCACTTAGCGGACGGAGTCTGCCTCCCAGTCGGCCAACACTCAGTGGACCATGCCCCGTTTCCCTTTTATCTTCGCATCCATCTCTCCATCTACATCGGATAGTACCCTACTTTGGGTAGCGTTAAATATGGCATATCAGAAAGGTTAGCAAGAACCGCCAAACGGTATCTAAGTAGCCCCCCAGAAATTACCAAACCTCTCTCTATTCACTTTTTTACTTCATGCAATGCAGGGAGGATGGATTCTTCGTAGTCAGATCGCTTAGTTTATCTTTCTGCCCACACCCAGTGGCCCTCACGTGGTTTGGCTGTTTATCAAAGTGGGCCCACGTTTTTTACGCGCGTAGCGCGTGCAACCCCCTAGTTTCATGAAAGCTAAGGCAAATCCTTTTTTAAATTCTTAGATCTTAAAAGGTCTTCTATAAGCCATTCAAGGGAGTTTGCTTGTGGCCTAATTTCTCTCGTCTTGAATCTTAATACCATTCAAGGGATCTGGCAATTGGGAAATATGTGGGGCTTCGTTTGTAATGAGTACATGTTGTTTGTGTTGATTTTCAGATGTCATAATCTATTGTCATTTGTTCTGTTTTTAGAATAATAATTTGGTTTTAATTGTAAGATAAGCGAAGCAACAGAAGTTAGAACAAAGAGTGCAAGAAAATTCAATTGCCTGATCCTGTGAAGGAGATGATAACGATTTCACAATATTTTGAAATCATGTGCTCAAAAACTTTGTCCTCCTCACCTACCAAAAGTTCTTCAACCATATAGTTGTCCAACCTCTTGTCTTCTCAAAGCTTTATTGCATTTCAATGGTTCTTTGCGCATAAAAGAAATAATATGGTCCAATCTTTTGAGTAAATCATACTCATAAATAAACTTTTTTTATTTTTGGGTACATTTTTTATATGCCCCGCATACATCACGCTTGCTTCCTCAGGGAGCATAGCTTTAGAGGCGACTGTATGCCTACATAGAGCGACAGCTCAAAATGCCTCAGATGGAGCTGAGTTGCCTAACATACTCTCTTTAATTTAATGAAAGCAGATCTCGAAGCTATGCCTTGAATATGAACATAACAAGGCTTTGCCACCATACCAAGTGGTACCCTTTACTCATAGAGCAACCTTGTCACATGAATTCAAATCCTATACAGCTGAAGTATGTAAAGGTTCTTGTTTTTAACCAATTATAACTTAGCGACATTGGACTAATTTTCTTTCTCTATATCTCTCTTCCAGAATTAGTTGTTAGGGTTTGGTTCATCTGCTATGGGTGCGAATCAATTACCGAGTTGTTGAGCTAATCTTTATAAATTCTTATCTATGATTCGTTAGCTTTTCTACAGCTATAAATAGAATATTCTATTTTTGTATCTTCTATGCGTATAATATAAAATATTATGTGGCATTGATGATTGGATTAGCAAGGGTCTATGCTCTGATGTAAGTTATGTCAGCGGTTCGTTGAGCTTCTCCGTCACCCTTATATTTTCTTTCTTCCTTCTTTTTAATTTAACTAACTGCTTTTTCATTTCAATTAGCATTGTCAATACTTAATTCTATACCCATAATTAAACACACACTTTAAATCCTTCTTAACCTTCTACTGGCTTTTTATTAATAGACTGGACATGAAATTTGTCATTCTCTTTGCCCTAAAAATTGTAGAACACCGTTTCTACTAAAAATTCAAGCTTATAATAAGGGTGAATATTATATATTTAGTTATACTCTTAACAAAAATTACTGAACATTAAGATAACTGTAGTCAAAAGAGGAAAAAATGGATAGAAATCGACTGCAGTAAAAGATCTACTATCTTATTATTGATGGGTTGCGACCTATTTAAATTAAAAAATTCATCTGACAATCCTATATTAAATTTATTTTCAAATTTTTAATTTTTCATGTACCAATTATAAGTTTTTTTGTAACAAAAGATACAAGAAAAAAAAAATTTTTTTTTAAGTAACGCAAGCTTGTAAAAAAACTATACTAGTTTTAAAAGAGCTCGACCATGGATAGGACGAGGACCATCCTATTGGAAAAACGGCACACATTTCAAGGTAGCGAGCTCCACTCCACATTATTGGCCAGTCACAAATCGACACAAGATGAGTCTTGCTAATATATTTCTTCCAGAATTTGGAAAGTACTCTTATCAACAATATTAAGTAGGCCTGTGCAATTACGATCCTCCCCATAAAGTGGATTCCCCCGTTAGTTGTTGTTTACACCCTATATAACCGACGAATAAGAGAAGGACACGTGGTGCCTAGGTGGCTTGGTTAGGCCATGACCCGTAGACTTTGAAGGGTTGAGCCGACCACGTCAGCACGCATACAGAAGAATGCGGTTCGAGCCACGCAAGCCAATACGACAAAAACATAAATATCAGAAGATCGTGCCGTCGGCCGTTCAAGAATAGAATTATTTTTAGATCATGGCCGGGCGGTTATCACTTTGAAACAGAGAACTGAAGATAACCAACCGCCATAAAGATCGTGCGAGAGTAGGAAGTTGAGCAACCGTCAAGGAACGGCTATAAAAGGCACCAATTCGAAGAACTCAGGGACACAATCCACACAACCGCAACCGGTTATTATATTATTTTGATCATCCGTGATCCTTTATCCCCTCCAATACAGACGGATAAACTAGGACTTCTCTCACTGCTTCCAGTCGCAGTGACATCTTCGACCCCTCTTTACTCCGATTAACACCAGAATCCTGCCACCGGAGAGTAAGTTGAGGCCGCCCCTGACTCGCAGTTCTGTCTTTACAGAATCCCGAGCAGCCGGTCCCGAGACTCGCTCTGTTCACGCCAGGTGACTCGTGTATTTTCGGGTAAGCAGCAATCCAAGGTGAACCCCCTGAATCGACTTTGCAAGCAGCCGCCCCCTTCCTCCTGCGCTTATACCCGATTACGGCTATAAGACCAGGACAGGCCGGTCCTGCTAGCCCTGTCGGTTTTCTTTTGTACTTTTTGTTTCCATTTTGAGGATTATCTGTTGTCGCTTTCGGCTATTTGGCCGATTTTATAATAAAAGGATTTGTGTGCCGTTAGTTGCTTTTGCTTTCAAACACTTACAAGAACCCGAAACGAAGACCGAACCCCTAGTCTTCATACCATCGCCTGACCCGTTTATATTACAGGTGACTTGCAGTACGACTGGACCGATTCTGGTTCAGATTCGGAACAGGTGCCCGGGGTCAGGGTTCAACCCAAAATCAATTGTATCAAACGATACTGGCACGCCCGCGTAGAGACACATCACCACCTTTGACACGTGTCCACACCGGCCCATTTTTGGAGCAACAGTTGTTTAACGGTTAAAGTATAAAAATTTACTTCTACCGCAAGAGATACACATTTCATATTGAAATTTTATCAAAACCCTTTCTTCGTTGTATCTTGTATTAAAGCTGAAAAAAACTACTACTGGGACGTTTAAACTGAGGCACTGCTGCTACCAGAGTTCTTCAATCTTCCTCCCTGTAAATCAGGGGCTTTGCAATCATACGACCTCATATCTCTCGTCCTTTTTCTCTCTCGAATTATAACATTTTACCTCAGGTCACATGATTCTACAGACCCCCAAAATTTCCACTTCTTCCTCATAATTACAAATCCAAAAGGCTCGAGAGATTCCAGGTGGTTAGGTAGTTGGATAGGCATTTGATGCCTATATTTAATGGCTCACTCTACATAAAACGCTCATCTGTGCGCAATTCACTCGTCCCTGTCCTGTATTCTGACTTGAAAGCTCTTAAACTCAGAGGAACCTCAAAGGGAAACCTTAGCATCCAAGGCTAAAGAAACCGTCTTTAAGCACTATGATTTGAAATGAAATGGAATACTAATCGAATTTAAGCTGTTAGTTGATCAGTCCTGATCCATTCAATTCAAATTGCATCAGATTTAAAACGATGTGAAAAAAACCTCCATACAATACAACACAAGCTTTGGTAAAACCCGTCCACTGCCACTGTCACGTGATTACTTAATTTTTCTGGAGTACAGTTCTGCCCATACCTCACATGCTCAACATTTACTCCTTACTCTCAGATTCACGCCTTGGTTCCATTTTCTTTTATTATTTCTTATTTATAGAGTACCAAAAAAATAGAAATGGAAGGGAATATTCAGCACCGCTGATTCTTCGCTCGCCAGTCTTTAAGAAAACCATCTTGAGTGAAGTGCACAAACAAACACTGCCCCCAAACCGTTCTTCTAAAAGACACGTCTGCCTACGAGTAAGTTTAAAAGGCCAGCAAGACATACCAGAGAGAGCGAACAAAAACCGACGCAACCGTCAGGAACCGACGACAAACTGGTGGCGCCACCTCCTCCTTTTCTAATTCCGCCAATGCCGCAACCTGACACACACTAGTCATTTCCTTTCTCCACCATTCCGGCAAATAGCAATGGCTATCCCGAAACGGTCCTCTCCTAGTCCTCCTCAGAACGCGTCGACTCGGGATCTGAAACAACGAGTCATCGTCTGTCTCAACAAGCTCTCCGACAGAGACACTCACGCCATTGCCACAACCGAACTCGAATCCATTGCTCGGAATCTCACTCACGACTCCTTCTCTCCTTTCCTCGCTTGCATATACGATACCGATTCCTCCGAGAAATCTCCAGTTCGTAAGCAATGCGTCCGTCTCTTAGGGTTCCTTTCTGAGGCTCATGGAGACGCTCTGTCTCCTTTTCTTTCTAAAATGCTCGCCAACATCGTTCGCCGGCTCAGAGATCCCGATTCCGTGGTTCGATCGGCGTGCATCGATGCGGTGACGGTGATGGCTTCGCAGATCACTAAGCCTTCTTTCACGGTTTTCTTGAAGCCGTTAATGGAGGCGATTGTACTGGAACAGGATTATAATTCACAGATCGGTTCGTCGCTTTGTCTCGCTTCAGCCATCGTGTCTTCCCCCGATCCGGAACCGGAGCAGTTGCAGAGGCTTTTGCCCAAGCTTATGAAGTTACTGCGGAGTGAGAGCTTCAAGGCCAAGCCGGCACTCTTATCGCTCATTGGCAATATTATTGGTGTTGGTGGTGCATCCAATCACAATTTGCTGGTGAATTTGATACCTTGCATGGTTGAATTTTTGAGTAGCGAGGATTGGGGAGCTCGTAAGGCGGCTGCGGAGGCCTTTGTGAAATTGGCCATTGTGGAGAGAGAATTTTTGTCTCAGTTTAAGTCGTCGTGTTTAAAAGCTTTTGAGAGTCGGAGATTTGACAAGGTTAGATAAGATTTAACTGGAATGGTCAGCTTAGATGGTCATTGGATTTTAATTTCACTACTTGTGATCTGATTGGTTTCACTGTTGTTAGGTGAAGGCCGTTCGGGACACTATGAATCAGATGTTAGAAGCCTGGAAGGAGGTCCCCGGAGTTTCTGATGCGGTCTCACCGCCATGCCAATTAAAATCCTCTTCAAGAGGTATTGATGTTCTTGCCATTGTTTTCATTTTGAATATCTATTTCTAATCACTAAATATTAGCTGTTTAGAGGACCAGCGAATTCGTTTTTCCTTCACTCTTCTATTTCCTAGTGTTTTTGAATTAGCTTATGAACTTGTCATCGTTTTTATAAGTTCATAGAATTTTTCATCTCCGTTAGTACAAGTTTATCTTCAACAGATTTTTGATTCGACAAATTTGATCTTTAGATTCGATGCCTTGTTCATCTAGTTTCTGCGCTCTTGTATTGGTTTTTGCTTTGATGAATTTGATCTATGCATCTGTAATTTCTTTACTCTCATCTGGATCTCTCCAAGTATTGGCTTCCCATGCAAAGCCTCTGTGATTGAGTTTTTTGTTGGTTTGGTAACCCAACAGGGACAGAGAATACAAATGGTGAACGTGGGTTTAGAAGTACCAATAATGTGCATCTTGGAACTCCTCAAACAAGAAGGGAATCTATACCCACTGGCAGCTCACCTCCACCTATTGATAGTTCATCGGAGACAACTGCCAGAAAAAGGAGTCCTCTGAAGAGTAACGAGTCAAAATCTAGTCCAGCCATGTTCCGAAAGCTGGATCACAGGAAGCCCTCTAATTGGAAAATTGAAATTGCTGCCCCTCATGCTCCCTCTGTTATGATGTCATGCGAGGATGATCTTAAGGGCAATGAGGGGAGGGAGATGGAATCAAAGCAATATGGCAGCAGTAGACGTTCTAGGCCAGAAACAAAGCGTGTCCTCTTCAATAAGAATTGCGATGACAAGACATATAAATTTGGTGGGCTGAGGTCTGGGTCTCGTGTGGTTCCATATCACGAGAGGGAGAGCTCTGAGTCTACTGTTGTAGGCAGCAATGCCACTGAGGAAATTCGTGGGAACCATAGAGACACTGAGGATCTATCTTTGATCCGTAAGCAGCTTGTTCAGATTGAGAACCAGCAGTCAAGTCTACTAGACCTCCTCCAGGTATAGCCCTAAAGCCTGAAAATTTGATTATGCTATCTGCAGTGCCTTTTTTTTTTGTGAAATTATTATATATATAGTTTCTTCATTTATTCAAACATTCTGTGATTAGTGAAATTGCCATCTGAATTGCATATATATTTGATGTGATTTAACTTTTTCAATTATGTTATTTGCCATCACTTCCTGCTAAAGCTGTATTAGTAAATTACTGGAATGCAGCTTAAGCTTTAGTCAGCATGATAATGATAAAGAACTTCAATTGAATGAAACATAGAAAACTTATCTTTTACTGTCAGTATTGTTGATGCCGTTCAAATGAGATGGAACAGCACAGTTCCAGATTTTAACTATTATAGGACGTCCAAATACTAAAGAAACACAACTAATAATTTATGCTTCTAGTTTTGTGGAAATGGTTATTTTCAATCCCTTTCACCTGTCAAGTTCTGTTGGCAACAAACTAATGAAGGACAAATTCAATGCACCTGCATATCTGTGAACTAGGGCTTTGATTAGAAGGTTTGAATATCAAAAATATTACACAAATTAGTTGCAAAAACAGGAAATGTTTCTATTCTATTTGTCTATTTAAAATCAGCATCATGGTATACTTAAAGGCTAAATGTAGAAGATAAAAGAAAGAAAAAAAATTAATTAAAATTCTTTTCATGCTTTTCTGATTATACATGATGTAGATCAATTTTTTTCAGATGCTGAAAGCATGATGCAAGGCATTTTATTTGACATAACATGAGTTATATGCATCATGAGCATGTATTAAATTGATATGTACCAACATGAAGAAGAAAAGCATAAAAATGGGTGCAATGAATAAGAAAGATAAGTTCTACTAAAGTTTAAAATTCCATATCCAGCAATCCCTATCGGACTTCAAGCTGGCTGTCACATGAAATTTTCAAACTTACAGGTTATGTATGGTTGTTTCTATATGAAGAAATAAGATGAAAATCAAGTAGGATATTGTTGAAATCAGGTTCTATGTTTTTTTAACATAAATATTGATAGACATAACTCATCAATCATTTCTTCTTGTGAATTTTTAGTGTGACAGTTGAAAACGAGTCATACGATGAGCATAGAATAAACCAGTGGCTTCTGATCTCTGCAACATCTTTGAGGGAGTCTTTTACTTAACCAATGTCTTCACTTTGTGGCTACAGTCCCTAGCTTTATTTGTTTTAAAGGTGCAAGCCCCAATCAGAAGGCAACTCTGAAGGCATACCAAAGAAAAATTTTATTCCTACATTTGCATTTGGTTATGATAATATTGGAAAATACAGTTTTTTAAAGTTGCCTACTCATTTTAGTGCACTTCTGACTACAGAGACATGTCTTCTCACTTTGTACTCATGTTCTCTTCTTGAATATAGAGGTTCATGGGGAGCTCTCAGAATGGGATGCGTTCTTTGGAGACACGTGTCCATGGGCTAGAGATGGCACTAGATGAGATCTCATATGACCTGGCTGTATCAACAGGAAGGATGTCAAGCGCTGCCTCTGCTGGAAATGCATGTTGCAGGTTACCTGGTGCTGAATTTCTTAGCTCCAAATTTTGGAAGAGAACAGAAGGCAGATATTCAACCTCAAGGTTCTCTTCTTCTGGTGGTACTCCATCAGTGGCTGCAATGCGCAACATATCTGATAAAGATGGCAATGCAGAAATACTTAACATGGATAACCGGAGGTTCCGGCTCCAGGGTGGCAGTGGATTTGTTGTGAACCCATTGGCAGAGATTCACACTGATTCTAGAGGGAGTTCAGAGGTTTACTCTGATAGATTACCAAAGAATGCTATCCGTGGTGATGAAGGTAGACAATTTCATAGAGGCAGCAGACTTGATGTGGCTGTCAGTGGTAGCAACTGACTTAAGCAGCAGGTTATTGTTGAATATCAACTTACGCCTTTTTATTTTCTTCTTTTTTGAAATCAGGACATTTCAAATTTATTGAGTGTTTCTAACTGTTGCATCCATTTCCTAACATGGCCGGCAAGAACTGCGGATAGTTGGTGTTGCATTTGCATACCTCCCCAAGTTCAGGGCATATAAAAACGACTACAAATTTAATAGACATTATATTTTGTACTTTTAAAATTCATATTATTCAAATAATCTGGTATAACAGCCAACATAGATAATTCATCCTCTCCCATATCCTGTCTTCATCTTGAATAACCTGATATCTTAGAAGGATAATGTTACAATATATTTCATTCTTTTATAATGACCTTGGTGAAATCAATGTGTTTGTTGCTTTCCTTATGTTCCTCTGATTTTGAAACCTTTACATAGAAGTTTTTGAACAATTTTTTCCGCTCGCTTCTTTCGTTGCATCTTGAATTTCCTGACATTGTCTGTCTTACATTTTTTCAGATAATCTGCATAGTTGGGATGAAGTTGAGTTTGTTCTAGTGCTACATTTAGATGAGAGATGAAGAACACTCGGTGGTGAATGGATGCTAAAATCGATCTTTCTAAGACTGGAGAACTACAGCCCGAGTGCAGAATCTCCCTATTATACTAAAGGAGTATAATTGTTTTGGGGAGCGGGTTAGATTCATTCAATTATCATTCATATTTCCTTATATACATTCTAAAATGGAGATGGGAGGGAGGAAGCTTGTGTTTGATGCTTGATCTTCCATGTGAGTTCCAGTGATCATACCGGGAGAAAGGTTGAGTCTATATAGAGGAAGTTTTCTGAGAATGATTTCCTTGCGAAGTGTTACTTTGCTTCTAAATTGCAAAAGGCTTCCTGTGTAGTGATGATGGTGAAGCACATGGCCCATAATCAAGTGTTGAAGCTCGATCTGAACTGCACGTCACTGACCGGAAACAATATCGTCGCCGGTTAGGTGGGGTGGAGCCCAGGAGCAATTTATTAGGGTCCTCAGTCTATTTGCATCTATGTTCAGTAGCTAGGAAGATTGGTTTATGGACCCCTGCTTAATTAGATGTGGCGCGCTATCTTTTAATCATTCTTTTTTGTTTTTCTTTACCTGCTCTTGGTGCCACATCTGTTGTGATTTTAATCAAATTAATAATTGAAGGTCGCTATAATAACAATAAGCTTCAAACAAATGACTAAAATCTATACATAAAAACTGTCTAAATTGAGAGGGTTATGAATGACTTAATCTATAGTTCTATATATTTGTATGTAAGTATGTGCACTTGCTATCCCAAGCTTACTTAAAATAGATGTTTCGCCATTTAATACTTTTTCTTTATCATACCAAAGGTATTACATAAGTTCTTAGATAAATGTACTTCACCTATCAGGAATCCATTCCTCAAATATATTTAAAAATCATGTTATTGTGGTGTGTTTATTTAAAAAGCTTATGCTAAAAATGGTCGAGGTATTTTAAACAAGGTCATTGAGTCAACATCCATAAGCATCGGTTCTCTTCCTCTTATTTATTTTTCTCCAAATTTATTATTTTTTTGAAAGTAATAGATAGTGCATCACTTTACAAAGGATTCCATGGCAATGTAAGAATGAGGTCATTGAGGCGTGAGGTGAGGCAATTGATGCTATGTGACCGTGGGAGCATTATCAAGAGCTAATAAATTATGTGAAATCGATCGGATGAGATGCACGCGTGATTGCAGTTTATTTAAACTTCACTCCACACAGATTCCATTTCGGTAAAATGTCGGGCCTTGGGCCTCGTTAGTTCCGGTTCCCTCCGTCCCCTCTGACGCGTATTGTGCCCCCATTCTCGGCCATGATCATGGCATCTAAAATTTGGGTTACAAATCACACAACACATTGCAAGAAACATGAAAGCTCACATCATTCATGGAGGATTGGATTTCTCTGCCAATTAGGGAATCGTTCTCTTACCGGAGAGTGCACGCTAGCTTTTTAGGTTGACAATATCACTATCACGGACCCTATTTTGGTGGGAAATGACTTATGATGATGATGATGATATTGAAAGGCAGCAACGTCAGCAATCTTTCATAATGAACCCAAATCCATTATCAAATGACCTGCGACCATAAAGATAGAAGTACATTGCACTCTAAGCAACACCTTCAAATAGAAAACCCAAACGACGTTGGGCATCGGCATTAGCAGTTCCATGGACAGCATCAAGGTAAAGTTCAGCGTCGTTTGAATGCAATCTATGATTAAATAGGAAACTTCTAATATGTTAAAAAGTGAATTAATTTTTGCTACAAGGCTTAGAACTCTACATTTTAAATGTAATATCTGACCCCAAAAAAAATAAAAAATTTCTTTTAAATGTAATCTGTGAACTGTCTTTCCAAGGCCTGTTAGTTTTATTGATATCCCATCTCAATATTTTCTAATAATTTATATAACATGGTCATGGAATCGACGGCTGGGATTCTCCCAGAAGATTGATGATTTCTCCTTTCTTTTTAAATTTTGCAGTTTTCAATTTAGGAGTTTCGGCCCAAATTCCTGAACGTGCTGGGCCGTGTTTCGCAGGTGCGGTGGACGCGCAGTACGAAACACGCGACGCGGTGCGTGAACGAAACTCGCGGAATCCCAGAGTGACGCACCGCTTCTATAAATAATAAATTATTTAGAAAAAGAAATGATTTTCCAGGCTGTCCCACCAGGTTTATTACCTGGTGCGATATGATTTTTCCGCCAGCCGGAGAGTCGGCCATCGTATGACCGTCCATTTGGTTGGCTTTTCTGTTCTAGAAATGAATACTCTCGGGATGAAATCGTTTGCAATTTTGTGCAATTTTGAGTTGCAATGGTTCTCAATGAAGAATGTTTCAACGTAAAGCATCCGGTTTGTGTTTTCCTTTTAGTGGGTACACATAAAACATTTAGGAAAAATTGGTTTTTAGTGATGATTTTTCAAAATAATTCAGATTCAGTCCGCAAATTCTTGGTAATTGATAATTAATAATATTATGTTAAAATAATTGGAAATCAGTGTCATTTTACTATTTGCAAACATTTCTTCCGAAAATGACCTCAAAAGACTTTGAAAACCATTTCATTCATTTAGGTATAAAGTGAGGATTGAAAGTCTTTTTGAGGGTATTTTTGAAAAAAATTCTTCGACAATAAAATGACACTGTTTCTCATTTATTTTAAAAGTATCACTAATTCCAAATTATTAAGAATTGACCGACTAAAACTGAATTATGTTGAAAAATATCACTAGAAACCCATTTTTCCAAACATTTAAAAACAGGATTCACATCATCTGCTGGGCATCCAGCATCTAATGGGACTCCCCCACGTCAGGGCCACATTAAAAATAATGTGGCTTGTGTCGAGGCTGCCGCTAATGTGGCCTTGACATGGGGGATTCCCGTTGGATGCTAGATGCCCAGCAAAAGATGTGAATCCTAAAAAAAAAGATGTTCCACGTCACTAATAGCATGAACCGACACAATTCAAAATTGCAGATTTAGACTTTAGGAAAAAATTAGACTATGGTTCTCATTTGGAATATAGGCACTTTTTAATAATTATAGTTGTAATGCCTTTTTGGGTAAATATCTACAAGTTTTTTTTTGGATGAGAGTAAATATCTACAAGTTACTCACCATTCACAGAATGTGAGAAGCAGATGGACAAGGATCAGAGCTGGAAAAAACGAACCGACCCAACGGGTCAACTCGATTATAAACGGGTTGGGTTGACCCATTTATTAATTGGATTGGGTGTGGGTTGAGGTTTTCCCAACCCGCCTATAATCGGGTCAACTCGATTATGACCTGATTAAAAAAAGTGGCATGAACTGGCCCGATCAACCCCCAACCTGACTTGAACCCAACCCAATTACCCCCCCACAAATCCTATTCTAATAATACTTTTTGAAAAAATAAAAATATATATAATCGGGTTAGCGGGTTGGGTTTTCCCAACCTGCCATTAATCAAGCCAACCCGACCCATTTTCAGCTCTAACAAGGATGGAAAGAAGATCACTGCATGAAAGAGAAAGAGAGGTCATCAACCTCTTATGGGACGGTAAATTTTGAAGCTATTTCACATTCAGTAATCATTTTGTGCAAAAATGCTATGCACGTGTAGCATTTATCCAACATGTGTGCTTTGCCAATATAAAGGGATATGGGTCAAAAAAAACATACCCTTTTTTTCCGATTATAACCTTCTTATACCAGTTTGTTTCCTATATTTAGGCAGCTAACTTTGTCGTTTTCATTGTTCACTTTCTAAAAGACATCCTTCAACAATTCTTGTCCCTTATGTGTCTTAACTTTTTTATCAAAATCCCTTTTAACTTTTAAAAAGATACCGTTTAATAATTTCTTATCCCATACATGTTTTAAATCCTTACTTTTATTTTTCACTTTCCAAAAATACCCTTCAATAATTTCTTATCTCCTACATGTCCTAAACTTTTTATTTACTACCTGTAATATTATACGTGCACCTGCTAGTATAATTTAACAGACAACTCTTTCAAGTAACGTAACACCTCAGTCTTTACTTGTAGCCATGCACAAGTTAAATGACATCAAAAGTGCACAGAGGATTTCGATTAAAGTAAGTTATATATCTTAAGATTTCTTTTATTTGTAAGTTGCATATCTATACTATTAATAAACAGAAGAAGGGAGAATATTCTTAGAATCTGGCCCCCTTTTTTTTTCCAAACTTTACCTTCCACAAACAAAAAAATCCCCGCTCCACCCCATTTGTCATGCCACATCAGCATAACCACTTAGAAGTTATTTCTAAGTGGGCTCATGTAGTTTGCTACGGGCGTAGCGCATGTAGTCCCCTAGTATATCTTAAGGATTCTTTATTTGGAATCTTCTATTGGACAACTCACACTCCTTTCCTCATTCTTTTAAGCATATTCTCAATTGCATGATAGCTCTATTAGAATACATAGGAAGGGAGGGTCTACTAGAATAATAAGTGTAATGATTCATATTTGTTAAAGATTCAATTTCCAATAGACTCCAACCAATAATCTTGTACACTTATTTCTAAGGAATCAAACCTTAATGGGTCCCACAAAAAGAAATTAAATGCACCCAAAAAAAATAAGATTTTATGTCATGTGATCAGAAGCAATATAGAAATTGGGTGATTCATAAGATTATTTTTCATTTTTGTGTGTGTGTTTTTTTTATACCAAATCTAATATCCATTTTGCACCTCTTATAGGGAACTTTTAAGATTAAAAATTTTGATGAGGAATTGTTAAACCAACCATGACAGTTTCTAGGTGGGTGAAGTTGTGTTACACATGACATACATCTACTTAGAGCGACCCTTACAAAATGGACAGCTTGACAACAACATCGAAGCAAACAAGACGGTGTTTCACTAGGTAACTAAACGTGATCGGGCACACAGCAGGCCAGCCTGGTGTGCGGATTGGATATGTATTTGTTTCCGTCCAACTTTACAGTACACTCAATACAAAAAAAATAAGCCAGGTGGAGGGTTTGGATTGGAAGTCTGTATTTCGTTTGAAACTTTGCGCACTACATGACGCCATGTGTCCTTTCCCCCTACTCGCAGATTCATATGTACCATAGCAATACCCTAAAAGGAGGCTAGTTAAGGCTATATATATTTAATATTTAATAAATTGCTAAAAAAAAGGGAAAATTATATAATAAAAAAAAGGAAAAATTATCACTTTTGGCCTCTATTTGTATTTATTGGAGGGAAAATTATGAAAAAGGGTCACTTTTTGCCGATATTTATAAAAACATGTCACTAACATGTCGAATTGTAGAAAAATGCTATTTTTTAAACATAATTGACTTGAAGGGTCACTTCTCAAAAATAATTAAAAAATAGTGTCATTTTATTATGCACACACTGCACTTGAATCCACGTATGATGCGCTCGCATCCCATGTAGAATACGCTCGTATCCCATATAAGATAAGTTCATGTCCCGTGTAATAAGCTTGAGTCATATGTATAATGAGTTTGTGTCACAAGAAAATGATTCTCAAATTTAATTATTTTTTAAAATTAATCCTATAATTTAATTTCGGCGAACATTTTTATAAATATCGATAAAAAGTGGCCGTTTTTTGTAATTTAGGATCTTAGTGGCATGTTTTCATAAATATCGATGAAAAGTGACCATTTTCCATAATTTTCCCTTTATTAAAACAATTAATCAAAAAACTCATTTTGCAAAAAATGAACATTTTTTAGACGTAATTGACCTCGAGATCACTTTTCAAAAAAAATTAAAAAGTATTGTTACTTTATTATAGGTTAAAAACGGTTGTATTCGAGTATGATGCACTCCTATCCCACCTATGGAAGCTTGTGTCTCACTTATTATAGTACCAAGCAAAGTGATCATTTAATTTAATTATTCTAAAAGTGATCTTGTAACTTAATTATTTCTAAAAGGTGACGCTTTTTGAAAATAAGTTTTTTCATGGACCGTAAAACTAACCTTTTTCACAATTTTCCAGAAAGAAAAAGAGAGAGAACTTAGAACCTAAGGCTCTCTTTGGATAGCAAGAGAATGAATGAAAGTGAAATAAATAGGGTTTTCTCGCATCATGGTAGCGTTTGGATAACTGGAAAACTATGGGGCCCACTATTTCTTGAGAGAAAAAAGGATAATAAACGCCCAAATTTGTTTCATGCACTTAGAGGTGGGATTTTGCGTCATGAGAAAAACAAGCACGCATCTTTCCAATGATACCCTTCTTAAATATCTATATCTTATTTAAGGAGTATTTCTCATGATTTTAAAAACTGTATCAAGAGATTCGAGGAGAACATCTCACGATTTCAAAAAATCTATTAAGAGAGAAGTGTTGTAGTGGGATTATATATAGGGGAAATTGGTTTTTAGTATTAATTTTTAAAAATAATCCTGTTTTAGTCATTAAATGCTTGGTAATTAAAAATTAGTGATACTCTTTAAAAATAATTAAGAATAAGAATTATTTTACCCTTCACATAAGAAAAAAGAAAAAAAGATCTTTAAGAGGCTAGGTATCAATTGCATGATTAAATAATCGACACTTACACCAACTAATGTAAGAAAAAAACAAAATCAAAACCATGAATACATGTGAGGTTAGGATTGGAATCGCATTTAACATTCCAAGAACAATCTTACTATCCAAACACAAAATTCTAGATTTTTAGTTAAAACTATAAAACTGTCTTGTAACATCCAAACAGTATTGAGAAAATTACTTTTCAATTTCTTTTACTTCACTTTATTTTCTCACATGTCTTTCTCGCATTCTCTCGGTATTCAAACAGAGCCTTGTCATGTTCTCAAATTTTACTGGAAAATTATGAAAAAGGATCACTTTTTTGCTTGTATTTATAAAAATAGTCCATAAAGATTACATCTTACAAAAAAGGTCAGTTTTTAAAATTAATTGACTAAAAGGTCATTTTTCAAAAAAATTAAAAAATAATGTCATTTTATTGTAAGCAAAATGTCAAGTATGACATACTCATATTCCACATGAAATGCGCTTGTGTCCCATATAAGATACGATCATATCCTACATAAAGAAGGTGTGTTCCACATACAATGATCTTTTGTTCCAAGAAAAGTGATCTTCAAATTTAATTATGTTTAAAAAAAGATCTTGTAATTTAATTATGACTGATTGTTTTTATAATTATAGATGAAAAGTGACCTTTCTCTACAATTTGGCACTTAGTGGACTGTTTCATAAATAATTATAGAAAGTGACCATTTCATAATTTTTCCAAATTTTCTGTGGGAAAATTATGAAAAAGGTCACTTTTTAAAAATATTTATAAAATAGTCCCACTAAAGATGCTTAGAAAATCACTTCTCAAAAATAATTAAAAAATAGTGTCATTTTAATATAATCTCTTCGGTATAAAATGTCAAGATGCACTCATGTAAGCAGAGTTTCCGTATAAAATGTCAAGATGCACTCATGTAAGCAGGGTTTGTGTACCAAGTAAAATGATCCACAAATTTATTTATTTTGGAAAATATCAAAAAAAAAGTGTCCTTTTTCATCTTAATTGACTGTTTTCATAAATATTTTTAAGAAGTTACCGTTTTTCATAATTTGTCCTTTTATTTACGAATTAATAGCAGGCTTTCGGTGAATTATGATGAGTTCCACCACATCTACGGCAGCAGGGCTGTGAATAGAAACGGAGCACAGAGGCCTCAATTACGAAACACGGCATCAGTCTTCTTCTCTTTTGACTTCTCTCTCGCTCTCGCGGAAAACAAGCAGACGCTGTAAATCTGTAAAACGTGTTGGTTTGGTCCGATAAGATCTCTTATAACAGTCCCCCGCAACCACGCAGCAGTAGCAGATCTGTTAATCTCGAGCATGGAATCTGAGCAGCGCCGCAAGAGAAAGCAACGCGTCACTCATCGAGTTTCCCTCTTCTATGGACGCTCGTTAATCTTGTGCTGCTGCTTCTTCTTTGCCTGTGTATTCTTCTTGAGGGATGGAGTCTCTATTGGGTCCGCCTCTTTTCGGCCGGTTCTAATCGTTTCGAGCTTATCCCGCTTGTCTTCGTCCGCAATTGTCTCGAATTCAGTTCTAGATTTTTCGACTCGTGGATTGTTACCGTTAAGGGTGGAGGATCGGATCTTGTTTCCGGACCATACCTTGTTACTGGTGTCGAATAAGAACCCATCTTCGTTGCTGCATCTGTATCGAAATCGAGGACTAGATTGTGTTTACCATCAGTTCTTCAACGATTCGATTAACGCTGAAGAGACGAGTAGCCGGGTAATCCTCCGGCCTGTGTTGTCCTTGGATGAGTTTGACGAGTTACGGTCACTCGTTCGGTGCCCCGTTCCGCCGGTGAATTGCTCGGCGGTAGTTAATTTACAGGAGAGTGGGAGAAAAACACAGGAAATCGATAATGGGATGTTACAAATGGATCGAGCGGAGGTTCATTCATGGGAAATGTTGGTATATGGAGCAGCTTATGATGGAGATTCCGTGGTGGTGTTCGTTAAAGGATTGAATCTCCGGGCGGACAGGGAATCGGATCCCACCCAATTCAGGTGCCATTTTGGTTTTGGGAATTCAGATAAGGCCAGAAGATTTGCTCTCACCTCGACAGCCATTACAGCTGCACAGGAAGTTGTCCGTTGCTCGATTCCTCCCACTATTAAGAAGAATCAAGCTAAGTCTCAGGGAATTCGAGTCACTGTAGATGCAGCCTCCCATGTTAATAGCAACGCCAATCAATTGGGAGGAAGCAGCAGAGCTACAGATGCTTCTCCTCTTCATCTGGCTCTACCTTCGGTGGCAAAGATCTCTTCTTGGAAGTCAGAAGGCAAGAACAGGAACAAGTACGAGCTTTGCGCGTGCACCATGGTTTGGAATCAAGCTGCTTCCCTGCGAGAATGGATTGTCTACCATGCCTGGCTTGGTGTAGAACGCTGGTTCATCTACGATAACAATAGCGATGATGGCACCAAAGAAGTGACTACTGAGCTTGAACAGGAAGGATACAACGTCAGCAGGCATGTCTGGCCATGGATCAAGACCCAGGAAGCAGGGTTCTCTCACTGTGCTCTCAAGGCAAAGGATAAATGCAAGTGGGTTGGTTTCATGGATGTTGATGAATTCTTCTACTTCCCCTTCCCCAGCTCTCAATACAGAGTGAGCAGCGAATTGGGATACCCTGGTCGACACTCCCTCCGGTCTCTCGTCACAAAATTTTCCACTTCCACAACCATTGCAGAGATCAGAACTGCTTGCCATAGCTTCGGGCCATCTGGGTTGAGCTTGCCTCCTTCACAAGGAGTGACTGTGGGATACACTTGCAGGCTCCAAAGCCCTGAGAGGCACAAGTCGATCGTGCGCCCAGACGCCTTGGATGATACTCTCCTCAACGTGGTGCATCACTTCAGGCTGAAGAAGGGATTTAGGTACCTGAACCTGCCACAGAGCACAGCAGTAATAAACCACTACAAGTACCAGGTGTGGGAAGCTTTCAGGGCCAAGTTCTTCAGGAGAGTCGCCACCTATGTTGCGGACTGGCAGAATAACCAGAATGAGGGGTCCAAGGACAGAGCACCTGGGTTGGGGACAGAAGCCATTGAGCCACCTAATTGGCGACTGCAGTTTTGTGAGGTCTGGGATACAGGCCTAAGAGATTTTGTGGTGGCTAACTTGGCGGATCCAGTATCTGGGGTGCTGCCATGGGAGAGGTCTCTGCAGTGAACGAGTGCTTGTGGTGCTGCAACTTCTGTATCCCTGTAATACAAAATTACAAATCACTTGTACAAACAGCCATTCTTTCTTTTCAATGTTTCAAAATTTTGTCTCTGTTCTTGGTGTGACAGAAATGGAATCCCAAAGAAGCAACAGATATAGAATTTACAGAACTCTTAACATGAATGTAATTCTGATGATATGACATGTTTTTCTCATCATTATTGAATGATTGATTTTTTTTTTCTTTTTCTTCTTATGTTGCAAGATCTTGTAAAGCAGCAAATTCTTATCTTCACATTAATTGCTAGAAATAATAGCATCCAAGCATAGGCAACACTTCTTGAGCTTCTGTGGTAAAATTAATATGAGTTGACATGGAACAGTTGAAGCCCCTTGTTTGAGGGTTGTCATCTGGACTCTTACATTCCCCATTGAAGCCAAAAGCCAATGTCACTCTGCTTTTCTTTATGTTTCTTCTTCTTTTCAGCTTGTTTCTTCTTTTATCAATGGAAACCCTAATGTTCCCTTGAATACTCGGCTTATTGATTGTTGAATTTGGTTTAAAACGGCTTAGTTATGATGTGTTTATTCGTTTGATAAATAGTCCAACCTGATTTGTAAAGGAAACTAACATCCATGTGATCTGTCCCAACAAGTGCCATTCTAATTGATCAAATTCTCCAGTCCCAGCTGAATTTGCAGTCTATATACTAGGAAAGGTCTCTGTACAACATTGAACCATTAATTCCTCAAATGAGAAAGAAATGCAAAGGCTTCACTGTTCTAAGGACTAAAATTAATACACATTTTAAAGAGAGAGCACATCTAACTAATGAATGACCAGGAAATAATGAAATGAGAGATTTCCATCTTCCACTTGAACTCCATAGTCAGCTATCCTCAAACTGTATTATTTCCCATTTTCTGCTGAACCATAACTCTACTATGAACTGCCACCGGTAGTTTCTGTTTGGTCTGTTCTCTTCTTCGGATAAAAACTGGGAATCAGCTTGACCAAAATTAAAGGCAGTCACCGAAAGACAAGGCCTCTGCAGTTTTGGGTAGAACAGAAAAGTAAGAAAAGTAAGTATCTTCAATGTGTACATTCAAAATAAAAAAGTTAAATCTAAAATAAGTACCTCAAGTAAACAGTTGGAATGAATGTTAACCAGATAAATACTGGAGGGTCTCAGATATATTATTTTCAAGCTTTATCCTGTACAGTCAGAGTCAGGTTATTTGCAAACTTTGATAGGGTGACGTCCAACTTCTCTGCAATTAATGTAATCCATGCCTGAAACACAGAAACTTAAATTTTTTGATAAATCTGCACTAGTAATTTTACCAAAATATTCTAACTCATTTATCATCAAGAGACTTGTTAACTTCAATTATTAAGAGCTTAAGATAAAAATTATCAGTAACAAGAAACTTAACGTCTTTACTCCTTTCAGATTTAAGGGAATAATCACTAGTTTTGACCATATATATAACTCAGAAGCATGTGAGCCTTGAAGGAGTTGATGCCTTTTATGTGAACTTTGTATTATAGCAATTAATTGTATGAGTTGCAAGGAACACATGCAAACAGTTCCAACCTTTGAACGAGGCAATAAAATAGATAATTATGAAATGAATCCAATACACTTAAGCAGAAAAACCAGAAGATGCCAACAAAAAAAAAAGGAAACACAAGGTTCATAGCCGATATAAAATTACAATATCAATATATTGATTAAAAAGGATCCAATTCAGGGTCAAAATATATCAGGCTAGGAATACTTACATTATGTACAAATCTTATCTATCAGAACAGAAAGATTAGTTATATTTTGAACAGTCTAGTGCTTGATTGATGGAGCATTGAGCAATTAAATTAATCAAAACTGCGTACATCACCAGTCCAAAATATTGAGAAAGGAGAACTTAACATTTGGATTCCAAACACACCTGGTCAGCAGTAGTGAATCCCCTGATGATGTCACCACCAACTATTGCAATTCCTCTATCCCCAAGTGGCTGCAAGATGACTGCCTACTAAAGAGAAATGTTCATTAGGCAACATTCAAAGGACAGATAGCATACACTATGGTCTTGGTTTATGGATACACATTGCTATTTCTATATATTTTTTAACCATGGTGTTTCTACATTCAAAGAGAGTAGGCAGCATTTTATCATGAAAGTGTGCTGCGGTACTGGCAAATTAATTAATCTATAACATACCTGTGTATTTGAAGGCAAAAATGGAAGCTGAGATCTTCCAGGATAAAGAGAAAGATTGGCCAGGTAGCTTTCTGCAAAGAATAGCCCATTATCTTGTTAGGGTTATTCCTTTGGTTAATAACTTGTAGCACAATGACAGGATGAAATGGTTGAAAAATCTGTCTTTTAGAAGATCAAAGCAACTACTTACGTGCTCCAGATTTTAGAACACCTTGACAAAGCGATCCTTGCATCAGTTTAGTGGCATCCACAACAACAGCTTCAACACCTTTGGAAGATTTAGCTGCAACCCCAATTTGGAGAAGACAGATGCTTTTATAGACAATTACCAATGACCTGCAGCACGTCACAACTGACAGAGACTCCCAAACCCTGAAAGTTATCAAAGGAATAATCACTAGAGAAATACAGAAAAGCAGAACTTGCATGTTCAATTTTTACTTCATGGATAGTGTATCTAACCATTTCAAGCTCACATCTAATTTTATCTAACCTCATTGTAAAGTAAAATGAACCCATATTATCTAATACATAAAGGTTTTGGATACTGGAAGACATCTGACTCCAACACTTAAATCCTACATTTTCATAAAAATTGGAAGTACATCCAACAGTACCAAAATTGTATCGATGCAACCAACCATTTATACCATTGGGAAACATTTTTCATGTCATATTAAGGGGCTGAAGCAAAAAAAGAAAAAAAAAACGAATGAAATAAGAAATGCTCAATGCAATATTTGACAGGAAGAAAAGAAATAAACATAAAAAATCATGATGTTTTAAACTTCCTGCATTTCACATATAATTTTAGCATTGTGTTAAAAGCTTCAGAAAATAAAGTACCAAAGTAACTCAGAAATGACATGATCAGGAAGGTCAGAACATATTCTCTGACATGCTAAACCTTGAGGACTTACCTGAAATCAAAATGAAAATAAGTTTTATTCCCAGGACAGAAAGATGGAGAAAGGAAATGTGCTCGTTTTAAAATAGAGACTGGATCTAGACAAAGTTGTGAAAACTCACCACAGATACAGACTTTGGTCGAATTGACAGCCATACTAGCCCAGTAAGAATATTGGTAACAGCCAAACCAAGTGCTAATAGATCTGCCCTCGACTGAGAACTGCCAGATGAAAGTAGAATCTAATATTAATAAAACCATGTGATAGCAAAGGCGCAGATCAAGTATAATTATTTTGAACCAATAGAAAAAGGGATGTCTTTCAGCTATGATAATAATAATACAGACAGAACGGGATTATGTTTTCTATGAATGGTTATCCAGTGTAACGTTGTCCATAAAAAAATTCTCCAGCAACATGCAAACCTTAAAACATCAAATTCCAGGTTCAATCATTGAAGGAGAAAAATAAGTCAGTTTTCTTCTTTAAGATCTAAACTGTAAATTAGCAGGGTCATAAAAGCAAAATTGAACCGAGTCTAACAAAATCCTACGTAATAAAATAAAAGATCCTATACATTCTGCAGATAAACTGTACCAATATTCTCTTACGTTGAATTTCAAGCCCAAGGGTACTGATTATTTTGGGTTGAAAACCATGGTTCAATGTATATTCCTAAGCTCACATTGTAGCTGTAGGATACAGCACTTTCACTTTGCATTTTTTATTTTTTTTCCCTGTAAATTCCTGCTCTGGTTTCCTCTTCTTTTACATAATTCTAATCAATCTTTACTCTTTACTCTTTATAGAACTCAACAATTAACTAAAGAGTGTAAATTCAAACTATCCCTTCGGACCTTAGATTAGTTCTCCAATCCCACTGTTAACTTCCATTCGAAAATTATGTAATTCAGTTATGAACGACAGAAACCATCATATGGACTGAAGGTGGCTTCTACTCCATTCCTACTCACAACAATATCCACAACCAAAATCAAATTTTTAAATGAAATAATAAAATTTGGATCCTCGTTTATTAGAACATTGTCTACGAAATGAACGACAATAACAATTTCATTCCATACAACCACAATTACACTAAAGCCTCTCACCCCCAACAAGAAAAATCAGGCCCAAATAAAAGAAACTGACTATTTGTAACAGAAAAAAAAAAGGTAAAGGATGATGAACTAACTCACCTGCTAGCATCAGCAACAGGGGCAATTCCTGAAACTGTGCGGTTCAAGAGAACGGCCATGAGGGAAATCCCTCCGACATAAATGGGTGAACTTCGAACGGCTTCGTCGTTTCTGGAGACCCATTCGGCGACCCAGTCCCTCTTAGGCTTTGGTCCTCGGTAACCTCCCTTCACAACAAAGTAAGCAGCTCACACGTTGAAGCTACAAACAATCCAAAAACCAAGAGAGAGAAATTCTCACCTGTAAATCCGAGGAAGCCCTAATGAAGCTCGGGAAGCTGGGGAGTAGACAACGAGGAGAGCGTTTCGGTGTCCATGAAATGGGGCGGAGAACCCTTCCCGCTTCTATCGAAACGTTCATTCCTGCTAATCGTGCGATTACCTCCAATCTCCATCCTTAGATTTATCATTTATATTAGAGTTGTCGAATTGGAAACCGCCGGTTATATTATAAGCTAAATACGACAGATTGTTATTTTATGACGTGGATCGCTTCTTATGGATTCGTATCGGAAATTTAAAGGTTTGTTCCGTATCGGAAGATTATTCGAAAAAATAAAATCGTAAAAATACGCATTTTTCATTAATGCTTTTCATAGAATTAATTGACACTTCCAACAACATCCTACGAAGATTAATCGCTGCTATTGTTTAAATTTACAAAAAATAAACAAAATTTCATCTAATTGAATTCAGGAGATTTGAAAGTCTTCTCATTAGATCTACCAAGCAACGAGCATCGACTTCTCAGTTTGGTTCTATCCGACGCTAATTGTTGCCTAAACATCACAATAAAAGCTTCAGCTCTTGCATTCAGCTCCTCCTTAGACATCCAATCTTCTTCTTCTTCTTCTTCTTCTTCTTCGGCAGGGTTGACACGTCTTGTTAACATAGCATCTTTACCGTTGTAATGGTATCGGGTCTCATGATCAGTATCAATCTGGATTTTGCGGGCTTCGTTGCTTTCTTCTGGGGTCTCAGTATCAATCTGGATTTTCTGGGCTTCGTTGCTTTCTTCTGGTCTTTTGGAACCGAAGCGAACGGAAGTAGCAAGAATGGTTAGGACCACGAGGTTGAGCAGAAGGAATACAAATGCGTGCCATTGCTGAAGCAAAGAAGCACAGGCATGTTTAAGACCCGCCATCAGAAGAACCACGCCCAGTGCAAATAAAGCTGTCTCTACTTCGGCTTTGCTTTCTTCCGCTGTAGCTTTCTTCAGCATCTTCTCTTCCATTTTGCTCTCTCTTCTGAACAAAACAAGCGAATGCGCTCAACTCTCTATGTGCTTAAGCAGAGCGAGTATCCAAAAGAGTCCCGGGCAAGTTATTTAATCAATTAACAACGGAGACGGAATGATTCGGATAAGTCAGGTGTTGTCTGTAAAACCAAGCTCAGTAGATGCTCGCCATGGAGTAGAGGGGACAAACCGACAGACTCTGTGTCGTCCATCATTGACTGAAGCAGGCCAACTTGATTTTTGGGATGGCGTGCAATCGGGTATCATCGTCTCCACTAAGTTCGTTTTACACTTTTATAAGATCCGTTTGATTTAATTTTGAATCAATTCAACTAAGTTCGGTTTAAAAATCCGTTTGCTTTAATTTGCATCGATTCAACCGCGACTAACTCCGATGTGATTGCAGGTTTCTGCTAAATCTTCTACAGTGGACCAGAGCTCAGCTGACTGGAAGGTTGAAGAATTGGCTTTCCTGTCCACCATCAAGCTCACAAATCCAATGAAGTCACCACACGGCAATTCATAAGATGGAATTAACCGCCTCATCCAATTGCTTAACTTAATCTTAACGGTCCAGCAAGAGTTTGTCCGAATCATGTTGCAGCTGGAGGGGTTTGTCGAGATAGTTTGGGTGCTTTTGCTCACTCTATTGGAACAGCGGCGATATTGGAAGCGGAAGATACAATGGCGTATCAGGTTCTTAAGATGGCTAACGCTGTAGGAATTATTCATATTCATTTAAAGGGTGACAATCAATCTCTTATACGTCTTCTTTCATCGTCTGATTCAACAGTTCTTTCTGGTCGATGAAAGCCTCTCATGTTTACAGAGAAGCCAACCAAGTGGCTGATTCACTGGCCAATTTTGCTTTAAGGGTGTCGCAAACTGCAAGAAATCGTGGCAGGCTTTGATGGAGGGAACAGATGATGAGATGGGTACAACACCATATGCGAGTGAGCCACGCCTGCTTAGGACACGGCACGCCAACCTATCTCACGTTTGGTTCTTATCGTCATTGTCATTATCTAACAGATTTCATTTTGTCGCTTTCTCTTTTGCATTTCGAATAAACATGAACTGGTGGTGGCCCCAATCATCCTACCGTCCTGTCCCTGATATGTCAAGCTTCTTTCCTGTTGTAAATTCTTTTGCGTGGGGTAAAAGTAGAAACCCTTTTTTTTTCATGAGAGGTAAAAAGTAGAAACCTGATCGAGTGAAGGGGATAGATGGGGACTTTAAATCTGTCCCAGTTTACAACATATTTATTAAGATAGGCAGTCGATGTCTATCCGTTACTGAACATCATATCAAGTGAACAATCTATCTGGGTCTAATACTACCCAAAAAAAAAAATCTATCTGGGTCTAAGCATTCAGGCACTAACCTCCAGTATGCACCAGCCAGGAGATTCCCGAGTCCGGAAGTCGCAGGATTCAAACCCATGGCCCCAATAGAATATTTCAACCAAAAATGACCAACAACCAGCTGCAGATGAAAAGACAAAAACAATGACATGAGATGCTTATCATTTCATTCTTCTTTCATGTGTCTATGATACCGTTCAAGATTTAATATCCCTTTCGCATGCTACCTGAAAATGATGAAGTTTAAATGCAACTGATGACTTCGATACCAAAAACATATCAGCCCATACAAGAAAGAGATAGCTTATTAAGATCGATACCATCCCCCAACCATGATAAGATAGACAATTCACCATTTTTCATCCAAGATGCTAAGAGCCTCATTACCACTCAGGGGGAAAATATTACAAATGGCTACACAGATATTGCAAAATCCATCAATTTTGACAAAAGATAGAAAGGAGAAAAATAAACAATAGTAAAATTGGAGCAATAAATATATCTTATTCGATACAATGCCGATATACTGCCATGCAGGTGTCCATTATAGCTCTCACTTTGTAGCAGGCAATTCTTTGGGGTTCTCTGATGAAGCACTTTCTCAACCACTACATTGCAGAGGGTACTCTTGGTTTCCCCCTCATGTTTAATACTCCAGTTCTTGGATGTAAGGAACAGCGGATCTATGCTACCACCACTTCTTCGCAGAGAGAGAAATAAGCTGTGCAAGAAAAGGCGTAGAAAGCCAAAAGACAAAGTTTAACCATCTAGTGGCATAAAAATCAACAAGCATCCAAAAAAAGATAGAGGGCACAACAAAAAATTAACGGGAAATCTAGATCAAGTAAACATAAATTAATCAATAGTAATGACTTAACGAAATTATTTGGGGTTGGAAACACAAATCTTGTTCCGCTTTCTAATATTTTAAAAAATCACATCTTCAATAAGATCATGCAACATCAAATCATTTTTGAACAATTCCATATAGGTCCATATCAGCTGTCCAGACCTTCTGAGCTCTTCAATTTGCACCACCCATGATTTCCCACGGGAACCACCATAGGTATCTGTTTTACAGTTTACTTTATATCCATTTATCTATATATTTCTTCCCTGAAAATCAGCCCAACTCACCTACAAGACCGATCTCCACAGACAGAGTCCCCACATACAGTGATAAGTGAAAGTCGATCAACATTTGCTCAAGAAAATCAAAGCTCCCATTTGGGTACAACCCCAAATGCGGCAGAATCAATTCTTTTTTTAACATGTATGACCAAGCTGTTCCAATGGATTTCCAACTAAAATAATAAATAAACATTCTATGTCAGTTGTAATTGAATTTCAGGTAGAAATGTTAGATAGGCAGAATATTTACCAACCTGACGAGCAACCTGAACAAGTCGCCGACTATCTCGAGATGATTCAATAACCAAAGTAGACTTCTGACGCTCTGAATCATCACTGTGCTTCTCCCCAGCCCTTTTCTTTGAACTGTTCTTCTTTTCCACAGAGATGTTCTCATCAGGAATGCTTAAGGATTCCTTCTTCCGCTTCCTCCGGAATGTATACTTGAGAATTCTATCATTTGCAGATTGTGTAGAAGCTCCATTAGTTGCTTCTGATGATTTTTCAATCTTTAAATCAGAACCTATCAATGGCACATCAACTTTTCCCAGGTTCAATTCACAAACTGGAATCCATGAACTCTCCGCAGCATCCATTTCCTGTCTCATCAAAACTGAATCTGAATTATCTACTAATGTCACGTCTTTATTTGTAACATTCTGAATGATTTCAGTCCCAGTAACCAATGTACTCTCAGAACCACCAGCAAATCTCAACTGAGAATGTGTTTCAGTTGTATTTGATGTTAATCCATCACCAAAATCGAACTCTGTATCCTTCTGAGACTCATTTTCCATCATCTCTGATGGATCTTCACCATATTCAATACTTTCATTGACAGGACATGGATAAGTTTTGCAAAGGCTAGCTTTTGTGCGCCAGGTTGGTTTTCTTCTGCGTCGTCTTCCTCTCTTGTATGGTTGGCATTTCTCACAACTGTTATCATGATGCATAACTTTTTCCAACTCAATTGGGTTTTTCTCGATCATGCCCATACATTCAGCTTCAGCTTCAGAAGAGGCTATTATACAGCCTTCCCCACCTTGATTGTCCTCCAATGTCCCAATCTTGTTAGATCTGCATGAAATAGCTCTCATGTTCCTGTATTGAGTTTTTTTCCTGCTGGGTGTCAACTTAACAGCTTCAACTTTGTTCTGCTTGCTATCATGCTGCACAAAATCTTCAAATTCATTTGGGGTCTTCTCTATGCCCCTATTATCAGCCTGGGCAGAAGGTACAGGACCAGTTTCTTCAACATTTTCATTTTGTTTGATGATTGATTCATTCTTTATATGCAAGTTCAGATCATCTTTTTGTCCACACAGAGGCAGGCTTCCATCCATCAGGTTCTGTTCAAATGCACGGATTCTTTGAGTACACCCATTTCTGTAAAGCTCGGGCTCCTTATTTCTCATTATGATGGAGGCCAAATCAGTGTTACCAGCATAATAATCCCGCTTAGAAGAACCACCTAATGGCTCAATCTCTGTCACTCCATTGCAGCATTTGTTATCTGTATTACTTTCACATAAATGCATACCCATCAAGTCAGAATTTGCAACAAGTAGAGGTCCAGAATTAGGAGGGTACATAGTCCCTGATGTACTATTTTCATTTGAAGTATCTTCTTGAGAAATAGGATCCTGCTTTATGGTTTGTGCATCCAAAGTTTCCATTCGATTGTGCTTCACCTTCTCCAATTCATCCTCCACTCTTTTCAGCTCTGCTCTAAGTTCCGTCACTTTGTCCTCTGCTTCCTGGAGCTGTGCTTCAAGCTCCTCAATCCTTCTTTGTTGACTCAATGATGTTATTTCCGCTTCACTAATCTGTCAAGATGACAGAACCAGTAAACACAGTACTGATTAATGATTATTTACAATTTTTCAACCCCCGACAAAAAAATACAATCAAGCATATTTCAAAGGGTAGATTTGGACATGATTTTAGTTGCTCGGAATTCAAAATAATTCCACTTCCTTAGGCTGAAGTTCAATTAAACTAAAAAACCTACTTATAACAGAAACATGACATCCTTACAAATGCAAGATTTCAGACTGAGTTATAGCCACACTAATCATGAAACTTCGTCCCTAATAGAAATTGATTCCAATTAATCATTTAGTTGGTTTTGGTTCAAAATTTCCCTTAGAGGAAAACAATATCAGTTGAACACTGAATCCAGAACAAATATTTAGGGTCTAGGCTGCTATCCCATAACCCTATTTTGGTTCCATGTTCCAATAGATTATAGCTTTTAGTGATAAAATTTATTAATGCAGAAATTGATTAATTTCGGGGGGGGGGGGGGGGGGGGGGGGGGGGGGGGGGGGGGATATGTGTGTGTGTGCGCGCACAGCGGCGGGGCGCGGGAGTCCAGATAACCAGATAAAAACCTGATTTTTTTGAAATTTCACCATGTACTTTTACCTCTAAATTAGGTAAACTATGCATCAAATAGGCGTAACAGGCAATTAAGCACACGTGATTTTTTCGATCAATGTAGATAAAAATTAGAGGATATTTTCTTTTTCTATTTTGATAATTACAGTTATAGCGTGTTATATCATTACGTTTTAACTTTTGTTTGTCATAATTTGACATGCACGACAGCATTTTATGATTTTTTTGTTATGTAACAAGTTATTCATATCCAAATTCTATTATTTCCTAAGTTTCATCCCATAGTTCCCTCATTTCCTTACACTTCTTTATGCAAATTTCATTGCAGAATTCCCCCATTCACCTAGTTCTAATCCTATAATTGTAGAAGAGCCAAAATGAGCCAACAATCCTGAACATTCCACAAATGTCTTTGGTGCAATGGCTGGTAAGGTCTAGGTGAAGAAGGAATCTTGCATCATGTTAGGAGCTGCCATAAAACCTTTCAAACGCTCATGAATTTTAAATAGCAGAATGAGTGAAGAAACAGATTTCATTAGTTACTCAAGATCTCAGGATAAATACAGTAACTGATGATAATGCAATTTTTTTTTTCCTCTTTTCATGGAAGGCTTGCTGACGTCTAGAGGCATAATTTCGTTACAAATTATATAAACAATGAGAACAGAAATGATATTTCATCCCCATCCAGGAAGTTATATTAGAAAGTATTGCACAAATAAATCAGTAAACTTCACTTCATTCTTAATATTCATACATTTCAAGTGTTCAATAAGAAACCCCCTGTCTGAGGTTTAAATGATAATTGTAAAAGAAACTACACCCTTTGTTAGAGCCAATATCTTGGCACTGAAAAAAAAAATTTTATTTCAGAGTTTATAATGATATCTATTAACCCAACTCGTAGAATGGAAATAGCAGAAGACAAAGTAGATTACGTTAGTAACTCAAGGTATACAGATGAGGGAAGAGAGTGCAATTTTCCCCCTTTTGTGCTGCAGGATTACTCCTTTTTAGTTTGAGGTATACAACAGTTTTCATTACAAATTATACAAACAATACAACATAGATTTCAACATAGAGAAAGATACTTCAGTTGTATTGGAAAGTAATGCACACAGGATTCTTAAGCTTCATTTCATCCTTAATATTCAGAAACTTCATGTATTTAGAAAGATTCCCCCTGTTCCGAAGCTAAATAGCACTTCTTAAAGCAACTAAAGTCATTGTCTGTGGCCTATCATTTCCAGTCCCAAGGTTGGTGAGAGGAGTCTTGTGGCAAACTTGCAGCCGTGATAGAACACTAGACAAATCTGTTCGGTAATACTCAGAATGTGTTACCATCTAAGAAGCAAACGAATTCATGAAAGAAAAAGAAAAAACACAAATTAGTCAGGACAAGGCTAAAACTTTCATAATGATGCTACAAAAACTACCATACAGGTGCATCACTTGGTCTTTCCTCACACTAATAAAAGCTAGACAAGTCCCCCACTATGTTCACTTTTGAATTATGAACTATATCTTCTTCCCTTGCTTGCTCAATTGACTTTGATTCCATGAAAGAAATAAATGAAATAGGGGCCTCCAAATTCAGCTTAAACAGGGTAGGGATCACACAAGGCATGATTTTCTTGATATAAGGACTAAATCTCCTATCTTGATACACTTTAAACAGTTACTGAAACTTGAAACTATCTTCTTGTTCCAACTGCCGTGTCTATGAGAAATAACCTAGCACTTTTTTTCCTCTCTCTCTCCTTCTGACACGAGAGAAAGGCTAAACCAAATAGTAGTTTTACAAAATATCAGCTTACTTTATTTGTGAGCTTTATTTCTACAAACAACTAGTGTTTCTAAAGATTGGTTGGCCTAAAACCACCAAGTCTAAACCCATGTTTTCTAGAAGACACATGGACATCAGCCAATTTAAACAAAAGAAAGGTTCCTTTTCTTCAATCATTGCACACATGTAAATATATGAGTGTCTAAGAAATCCTGTATAAGCTTACATTCGCTGGAAGAAACATAGACGTAGAGGCATGCACATATGCATAAAAGAGTTCCTATACATAGGACAGATATCAATGTACATATGCATGTATCTGCATATCTATAATTAGGTATCTACACTGATATAGTACTATTACACAAGCAAGGTTCAAAGAGCCTGAAACTTGGCCTGGGTACTGTGAAGTCATTTCTTCCAGTCAAAACCCATTCATGGATACTGTGAAGCCATTGCTTAGTCAAAACCCATCCAATTACCACACAATCACTTTAATTCATGAGTTCTCAGGTAAAACAAACTTAGAGTGGAAACAAAGCTTAATATGTCTTTTAACATCCATTAAATAAATGGGTATTAAAACTACAGAAACCAATCTCAACTACAAAAAGAAAGCAATCCAACTAATTCATAAAGCAAACTAGTGTCATCTGACATATGACATAACGATAAGAAGCTCCAGTGTTGAAGAAAATATATGCCAATCAGTAGGCTCCAGTCAATTTTCTTCAATATTTATGCAAACAAAGCACCATAATATGTACAATTGGAACAAAATACAACAGTCAGATACAACTTTGGATTTCTAACTCTCTCTTTACTTCTTCATCAAATAATAAGCATATGAATCACAAGTATCTCAATTCTCTCACAGAGCCACTCTCAAAAAGAATTGTTGTTGACAATCCCCTGGATCTAGCTATCTACTCATCCAAAAATAGACAAATGTACATGAGAAATTATGAACAAGGTTTCAAGAAGATAGAGATAAAACTCAAGATATAATTCAAATAGATTAATGTACATGACAATTCATAGGAAAACTCAGTCAGACACTCAAACATAAAACTAAAGATTTAATTCTCAATATATTCGTTTTACATTGTATAAATTTTTTGCTTTTCAGTCCTAAAAAAATTCATGATCGCTATAAAGCCCCAAAAGGATTCCCATTTACAGAATTATAAGAAACCAGGTAAGTACGTTTATATATTTCCTGTGCTCAGTTCATAAATGAAAATTTTCTCTTCCAAGATAACAGGAGGAGACCAGAGAAGCGTATTTACAAGTTGAACAACTAATCCCTCAGCTCATTCTTGTAAAGAGCACAATTTATCACCTTAGAATCCGTCGTCTGTTTCAGCCGAATCAGCATATTAAGAGCCTCTTCCTTAGCGGCAAGCATGTCCTGCTGAAAGCGAAGAGCTTTCCGCTCCGACGCCATAATCCGAGACGCCGCCTCTTTGGCAGTATTGAGGATTATCTCGGCATAAGCCTTCTTCAAGGCTGCCATTTTCTACAAACCCATCAAAAAAGAAAACCAGAGATCAAATACAGCTAAAAAACCAACAATACAAAAAGATAAATAGACCTAACGCGAAACCAGACGAAGAGAAAACCCCAGTTGCTGAAAATCAAAACACAGTTAAAAACGGTTGTGAAAATTAAAAAACTAAAAAAAAATCAATTTTTCAGGTGGCGGCGGTGGCGGTGGCAATAGCGATGGCTGTGGTGGTTAAAATTACACTGTTTGGCGGTTAGGTTTTCGTTTACCTCAGCCTCCTCCATCCTCTTCGTTGATGGAATGGGCGTTTTCGGTTCGGACCAGTTTGTGAAAAAGGGAGGTTGTTTTCCTTCCTTCGCATCAGTCTGTTATGAACTGAAAGTTCTGTTGTTCTTACCCGATTGCCCCTGCCAATCACCATAAATTACCAAATCAGTCACACCGAAAGCCAAACGGTTTCACCGATTGCGTTTTCCTTTGTTTTTCGATTTCCTCCGAGCGCGCTGTGACTGATTGCGGCCCCACAAACTGACAGAGTCGGATGACGTGGCATTATAAGACGCGTACATCTTCATCAAAACTCGAGGATCGATGCGTGTATTGGGTTTTTAAATTTTGAAAACGAATCGTCGAGCGTCGTGTCTTAACGAATCGACGGGAGGGATGTGGCGCTGTTACCGCTGTATGCTATGAGCGAAACAACGTAACGTTCCTTCGCTACTAAATATGTTTTAATAATAATTGACCTTTCTTTTCCGCTCACATTTAAATGAAAGATAGACTTCACTTGACCTTCCTCCATGGCTACGTTTGGTAAGCTAAGGCGTTGCGTTATCATTACACCATTCTTCAAGGGGACTCTTCTCTTTTCGTCCAATTATTAGTCAATCCTTCTAAGGAAGTTCAATGGAGGATAAGTGAGACTATGGGGCATATACCACTGATATGTGATTCCTCTTCTATTGTTAAATTTAAACATGCACATAGGGAGGGAAATAAGGTAGCAGACACGTTGGCAAATTTTGCTATAGATAGGTTTCAATGTACATGGTTGTTTCCTCCTTCACCTGTGTTATCCATGCTTCTACTGGATGACGCTCGTGGTTTTGTAAATATCAGAACATAATTTATGATATAGTTTGAATATTCTCCATCAAAAAATATGTATATATGGCTACGTTTAGTACCAAGAAATTACATGGAAATCTAGGAATCCAAAATACATACTGCATTCGAATACTGGGAAAAAGGTAAAAAATATGATGTGGAACCCAACATCTAAGAAAATGCTAAATGAATGATAAGTCTATTTTTAATCCAATTTTCAAAGGTTTGAAGCTAAAACTCTGCCTCATCAAAAATCCCTTGTTTCTTACCACGTAGTTTTTTCGATATCTAAATGCAACTTAAAGTCTAGTAGGATGCCTAAGCATCTCACTTAACTTTTTCGAATATATAGTTATCTAACTTCACAGGTATCTATATGTATGACCCCTTCATTTGCATTTAAATTTATACTATTATAAAGCCAACCCTGAGGAATATTTCTAGGATTCATCCAATAATAACTACTCATTCAAATGAATATCCCCTAAAAAAAATACCTACTAAAGAAACTACCTAGGTTCCCATGTTAACTATTGTGCAATAATGCAGATACCTCCTTTGGTATTATAAAAAGTGCCACAAGATTCCAATGTTTTTGAAAAAAATTATTTCTAACAAAATGTGTTTTGGCCTTGGGATTTTTTTCTCTCCCAATCTAATAAAGATGAGTCCAACAAACTTCCCATTGTATAAGGATGCCAAAAAACATGTGATCTCCACATTGTCATGCTAACCAAATGCAATTCCTTAGAATAAGTTATGAAATGCATATAGTTTAGAGACTATTTTACCCTCAAAGGAAAATAACTACTTTAATTATTTGTTATACACTTCTTAAACGTGGTTTAATAATTATAATTATGTTAGATGAAGAAGATACTGTAGCAATTTGAATCTATCTTCTAAAATTAAAATTATTCAAAAACTTGAAAATCTGGATACACCTTGATTAGAAGTAGTATTTCCTTCTAATTTCAAGTTATAAACAAATATTGTGGCTTCTCCAACTTGAGTAGCCAAATATATATATTGGATGTCAATGTTTAGTTGGATTTATAAATATTTCTCTTTATTTTTCGTTTGTGTTGGAGATATGTTTGTTAATTACAAATTGATAATGTACTTGCAAGGGCAATGCAATAGGAAGTTTTTACTTTTTACAAGTTAAAGGAGATGCTATTGAGTTATTTATTCTTATGCTCTAGTTGGGACTTTGGGTTTGTTTATTTTTATTTTTTTTAATATCTCTATTTATTTTTTTTACAAACTTTGTTTTATTGGATGCAAATAAATGTGGGGCACTTTTTACATTTGAAATGTTTTACATGGGATCATTGTATGCAAATGCCACGTGGTATCCTTCTATCTCTTTCAAGAGCGTTTCACCTGGTGCCACTCAGTGATACATCAGATGAAACGTGCGAATGATGCCCCATTTCAATATGGGCCACATCGGAAAACAAATCACATCCGGTGGTTTCATGAAACTAGCGGATTCCCGTTTTAAGGGAAAAAATGCAATCATCTCTTTTCCGTTAGGTTCTTCCTGTCAATGGATAAGACACCTCAAGAGCAACTTTCGTCACGTCAATCTCCCAAATGACATTCTGGCCTTGTTCTTGAGCCTGAGAAAGATCTCGGGCATCGATCTCATGCGCGCGAAGAACCAGTAACAAGAACCGAGATGACCCTCGCATACTCTCTGTCAATATCTAACCCATCCGTGCCTGCTTCTTCGTTGTTCAGAACCTCGCACGGGGAACGAAGGGGAAGAAAATCGAACAAAGGCTTTTTTCCGGCCAAAAAACTCGACAGTTCCGGCGACTGGAGATTCTCATCAAGCGTCGGAAAAACCAGGGCGAAACCCAAGGAGCTGGTGCTCGGAAACCCCTCCGTAACCGTTGAGAAAGGTAAGTACAGTTACGATGTTGAAACCCTAATTAACAAACTCAGTAGCTTACCTCCTCGAGGCAGCATCGCTCGATGTCTTGATGTATTCAAGAACAAGCTCTCACTCAACGATTTTGCGCTGGTGTTCAAGGAATTTGCACAGCGTGGGGATTGGCAGCGATCGCTTCGTCTGTTCAAGTACATGCAGAGGCAACTCTGGTGCAAACCAAACGAGCACATCTACACGATCATGATCGGTGTGTTGGGCCGAGAAGGATTGCTTGATAAGTGCGCTGAGATCTTCGATGAGATGCCCACTCATGGCGTTGCTCGCAGCGTGTTCTCCTTCACTGCTCTGATCAATGCGTATGGTCGGAATGGTCAGTATGAAACCTCACTTGAGCTTCTTGATCGAATGAAAAGAGAAAGGATTTCTCCAAGTGTCTTAACATATAATACTGTGATTCATTCCTGTGCTAGGGGTGGATTGGATTGGGAAGGACTTTTAGGTTTGTTTGCTCAAATGAGGCATGATGGAATTCTTCCAGACATAGTTACCTATAACACGTTGCTCGCTGCTTGTGCCAATAGAGGTCTCGGTGACGAGGCAGAGATGGTGTTTAGAACTATGAACGAAGCTGGAGTTGTTCCTGACATTGGTACATATACATATCTTGTTGATGCATTTGGCAAATTGGGGAAGCTTGAGAAGGTATCGGAACTCCTGAAGCAGATGGAATCGGAGGGGAATTTGCCGGATATCTCTTCATATAACATTTTATTAGAGGCTTATGCACAGTTAGGGTCAATTAAAGAGGCCATGGGTGTGTTTAGGCAGATGCAGGCGGCTGGGTGTATTCCAAATGCAGCCACTTATAGTATTTTATTGAATTTGTACGGAAGACATGGGAAGTATGAAAATGTTCGTGAGCTATTTCTGGAGATGAAGGTGAGCAATACAGAGCCTAATGCAGCTACTTACAACATTCTCATTAAGGTTTTTGGCGAAGGTGGTTATTTCAAGGAGGTAGTTACATTGTTCCATGATATGATAGAGGAGAATGTCGAACCAAATATGGAGACATATGAGGGGTTAATATTTGCTTGTGGAAAGGGAGGGCTCCATGATGATGCATCACAAATTTTGTTGCACATGAATAAGAAAGGGATTGTACCTAGTTCCAGGGCTTACACAGGTGTTATTGAAGCATATGGACAGGCTGCACTGTACGAGGAAGCTCTTGTTGCATTTAACACAATGCATGAGGTGGGGAGCAAACCTACAGTTGAGGCCTACAACTCTTTGATACACACATTTGCAAGAGGTGGACTTTACAAGGAATCCGAAGCAATTATGTGGCAAATGGGTGAGTCAGGTATTGCAAAGAATAGGGATTCATTCAATGGCATGATTGAAGCTTTTGGGCAAGGAGGGCAGTTTGAAGAAGCTGTGAAGGCTTATGTTGGGATGGAAAACGCAAGATGTGATCCCGATGAGCGGACCCTGGAGGCAGTTTTAGGTGTTTACTGCTCAGCTGGCCTCGTTGAGGAGAGTAAGGAGCAGTTCCAGGAAATCAAAGATTTAGGAGTTTTGCCTAGTGTCATGTGCTACTGTATGTTGCTGGCAGTATATGCAAAAAGTGACAGGTAAAAACTCTCTGTTTGGTAACTTCTTTTCTTCTTTAAATGGTAGGAACTTAGTTTTCTATAGTTATGTATTGTTAGATCTGTCTGTTGTCTCCATGATTTTGATTTTGAAATTAACAGAAACTTAAGAGATATAACGTGGCTTAAAAAATTATGAAAATATAGTTAATCTTAAATGTATAGATTATTATGCCGTAGATTAGTAACTGAATGCGAAACAAACTTCAAACAGAGATTACATATGCAAGTGATTAATGTGCTGACCAAATAGTTATATGATATGGTATTACTTTGTGAATAGTGTAGTTCTGCACGTGTATGGAAATAGGGAGCCTGAATTTTATACATTTGGCTTCCCTCATGGAAGCATTGTTGAGCAAATGGCTATTTAGGTATGGCAATGTAAGGGAAAAAATCCTGGAAATATATGATTCAAGCAAAGTATGGTAGTGATCTATGCGTTTGTGGAAGCCAAAGAGTGGATGGTCCTTATGGATGTTGTCTCTGGAAGTCTATTTCATACATATATAACTTTTTCTAGAGAAATTAATTGAATAATCGGTGCTGAAGATTAAACCATGCAGAACTGCGTGTAAAACTGAAACAAAGATTAGATCTGTGCAAATAGATTTTACGTGGTTTGGCATTATGCCCATGTCCTCAGGAGACAGAAGATTCCACCATTATGAAATTACAGCATTGTTAAAACCTATCTCTAAGCCTCAGTTACAATCCTACCTTTGTTACATCAGGGAAAATTACCAAAATCCTCTTATGTACTGTAGATAGTCAGATAAAATATGAGCCACAATCCAAAAGTCTCCACCTTGGGGCATGTTCAACCGTTTTGAAGATGTCATTGCTCCGTGCCTTCACCACTAATCAAAAAGGCTAGGTATACTCTTCTTCTCAATATTTTGAAACATTAATCAAGTCCAAGCTATGCTTCAACTTGTTTGTAGGGACAGGCTTTGCTAATATATCAACTGCATTCTCAGAAGTGTGACCCTTCTCAAGCACCAAATCAGTTGTAGCAATTAATTCCCATATCTTGTGAAACCTCACATCTGTGTGTTTGGTTCTTCCATGATAAACTTTGTTCTTTGCCACATAAATGGTACTCTGACTGCCACAGTGACTGTCACGGTACAGCTGCCCTCCATGTTACATTAGGGAAAATTACTAAAATCCTCTTACATACTTTAGATAGTTAGATAAAATATGAGGCACACTCCAAAAGTCTCCACCTTGGTGCATGTTCAACTGCTTTGATGATGTCATTGCTCCATGCCTTCATCATAAATCAACAAGGCTAGAGATACTCTTCTTCTCAATATTTTGAAACATTGATCAAGTCCAAGCAATGCTTCAACTTGTTTGTAGGGACAGGCTTTGTTAATATATTAACTACATTCTCAGAAGTGTGATCCTTCTCAAGCACCAAATCACTTGTATCAATTAATTCCCATATCTTGTGAAACTTCACATCTATGTGTTTGGTTCTTCCATGATAAACTTGGTTCTTTGCCACATAAATGGTACTCAGACTGTCACAGTACAACTGCACTCCATGTTGCATGAAACCAAATTTCTTGATGAGTCCCTTCACGCATAATGCTTCTTTAGCAGCCTCAGTCATGTCATGTACTCAGCTTCTGTCGTAGATAAGGGTAAAATGGACTGAACCATGGATCTCCAACATATAGGCCCGCCTGCAAGTGTAAACATATATTATGTAATAAACATCCTGTTGTCCATATAGGCCTACTTTCAAAACTGAAATTCATTAAGCAGTCAATAACATGATTCTATCTACCATGTCAAACACCTCCATTTTCTTAAGTAAACCTTCTCTGACTGCATTACTCGTGAAACTCGCAGAGAAATTGGAGTAAAACCTCTTCAACACCCATCACCACACCGCTCCCCACTCCTCCACTTCTCCTCCTCCCCCTCCCCCCCTCCCCCCTTTCCCTCCCTCCCTCTCTCTCTCTCTCTCTCTCTCTCTCTCTCACACACACACACACACACACACACACAAAGGCAGAAAACTCCACTGTTTCACTAAGAGACACACTCCATCTAACTTGCATGATCTTCATACCATAGAACCAGACCTCCCTTGCAACTTTACCATTGATAAAAAAATATGGTTAATAGATTCAGCCTCCTGCCAATACATAACACAAGCTTGGGATGCCAAAGCTATGTGTATCCTCTTTTTTTTGGTAGAATGTCATTGGTATGAATTTTTTTCCTGGCACAAACTAAAGAAAGGACTTTGACTCTTGGAGTATTATGAGCCTTCGAAACCATCCAAAAGGGAAATGAAGGAAGGATATCAAATGGAGAATGCCTGCTCGATTTCAAGATGCTCTCAAGGAGAAAGAGCTCATGAGAAAGCTTGCAGAAGAAAATATATTTGGAAGAGGGTACATCTAGGATCAAGAGACCAGAAGTTCCTATTAGAGCATTTTGGACAAAGTCTTACAAGTTTAGCAAATCAACCGATATTGATGTGGTAGTAGATGTCCATGGAGCAGGGTTCTCTTCTGGAAGGGAGATTCAAAGATAACCCTTGAGAAGAGGACAGCTGCTTAGCTGCGAAAGCATCCTATAGTAGAACAGCTTTATAAAGATGAGGAAATATAAAATAAAGGGGATTCACCCACCACAAATCCTTCCAAAATTTTTTGATTTTAATATCATCATCATCAGTTCAAGCCCGGATGTGAAGGGTAATATGGGATAAAGGGCAAGAAGTGGACTCTAATGGCTGGTTGATGGACGCCACTTCCCACCCATTTATAGCAGTATCAAATTTACCATATAGAACCATATGCCACAAGCTGTACTCTTCTCATGTGAATTGTCAAAGCCAGCTGCTTAACAGAGAGGTATTTCTATTGATGATACTCTTAATATCAAAGCCTCCTGCATCCTTCATGTTGCACGCTAGACTTTTATTGGCTAAGTGGTCTTTGTTTTTCCCATCCTTTTCCTGTAAATTAATCCTTTCGAATTTTCTGCAATTTCGTTGCAATCTTTGCAAGCATTTTAAAAAGAGACTTGCAATACACTGGAATATTAGCAATAACAAGCTCCAGTTAATGTAATCCTACCTCTCAAAAAAGTTGGCTCGTTTTCTGCCTAGCTAGTTTTTTTGTCAAGTTTTTCAATGATTGGATCCTAAAACTGCTCTCTTTTAGGACTATCTTCTTAGGGCTAACCAAGATATTTAACTGGCCAATCTGCTATTTCAGTACCTAATACTTTCTCAAGTCTTTAAGCTTGAACTCATTTAAATTCACTTCCGTAACACTGCTCTTTGTCAAATCACCTTTAACCTGGAGTTGATTTCAAAACAGTCAACAGTAAGTCTTATCACACTGCAATTCCTCCTTTGAAGCTGTCAAAATTAACAATGTCATTTTCAAATCTAAAATGAGATAAAACTGCTTCATCTTTCCCCACCTTCCAACCTTCTAAAGGTCTAACTCTGAGGCTTTAGACATCAAGTGACTAAGGGCATCTCCAAATAATGTGAATAAAAGAAGGAATAAAGGATCTCCCTGATGAAGAAACCTTGAAGCTTTGAGGAAGCCTTTAGGAACTCTATTGCTCGAGACAAAATAACAAACACTACTGATATACCACTTTCTCCTCAATCCAGACACCTTAACTCGAAATCATGATCCAAAAACACTATGATAAACTCCACCGTAAGTCTTCTCATAATCAGCTCCTCCCCTCCCGATCTTATCTTTTCCTTGACCATATCATCTGCACATCAAAAAGAATCTGTCTCCCCTTCACAAAGGCACTACATCCAAACCTTATTGATAGAAAATCACATCCAGGCGTGGAGCTCTATTATCATTGGCCTACACTGTCTTCTGATCTTCTTTTCTTCAGAATTACTTTCCAACCAAACCCTATGCTCTTCCAGTAACGAATGTAAATCCAAATTATGAATGTCAAAGACATCTCCAAAGAATGCAAACGTTTAAAAAGATTGACCTATGAGTGTGTGGAGATACATTGAAACAAATTTGAGAGGCAAATATGAGATTGAACTGTTCCCATATGTTGCCCTTGTCTCTGCTACAAACATAGCTGTTCTTTACATAAAGGCATTATAATATCTATCACTTCATATCTGAAGTTGAGGTCCCGTAGAGCAACAAGCTTATTTTCTAATTTCATTTTCTGAGCCTCAATTCAATAATAAACATATTCTGTTATTGTTGGCTTCATTTAATTTACCTTCTTTTTGGAAAATTTAATGCTTGAGTTCCTGATTTCTCAGGTGGGATGATGCTTATGAACTTCTGGATGAGATGATCACAAATAGGGTATCAAATGTTCATCAAGTGATAGGAACAATGATCAAGGGAGATTATGATGATGACTCCAACTGGCAGATGGTGGAGTATGTATTTGACAAACTTAAGTCTGAAGGCTGTGGTTTGGGTTTGAGATTCTATAATGCACTTCTAGAAGCACTTTGGTGGCTAGGCCAAAAGGAACGATCGTCAAGAGTACTGGGTGAAGCAACAAAGCGGGGGCTTTTTCCGGAGTTGTTCTGCACAAGCAAGCTTGTGTGGTCTGTGGATGTGCACAGGTACCCTCTGTCGTGTCTGATGTTCCAGTCCGTGCCATTTTAAATAATCCTCTAATAATCATAAATTTTCATTTCCTGTCAGGATGTCACTAGGGGGTGCTCTTACTGCAATATCAGTTTGGATCAACAACATCTATGACGCGTTCGTGAATGGACAGGATCTTCCTCATTTATCAGCCGTTGTAGTCGTGTAAGCCCATTCTTTCTTTTCTATTTGACAAAAAGGAAAGTTCATGTACGAGTATGGTGCAATAACAAAATTTCATGTATGGCATGTATTCAGGGGATCTTCTACATATCTATTTGGAAAATTAGCCTGGTGTTGTTTTATGATTAGAGATATTTGGTCTGGTGTTGTTTTATGACTGAACCAGTGATGCTTTACATAATCTGATTTGAGTTGGTCATTTTCCCAAAGATAATGTAGCTAGACCTGTTGAGCTTATGCATGGAGCTTCTTTCTTCTGTTTAGTCAAGTTCTATATTTTGAATCCCAACTGATGGTGCTCTTTCTTTGTTACTCAGACGAGGAGAGATGGAGAAAAGTTCAATAGCACGAGATTTTCCAGTTGCAAAAGCGGCATATTCATTTCTGAAGGATAATGTGTCTTCGGCCTTCTGTTTCCCGGGATGGAACAAGGGTCGGATTGTCTGCCAGCGGCCTCAGCTTAAACGGATTCTATCAGGTGCCAGATCATCATCACAGGGATCAGCAAGAGAGAGATTGATTACTATGAATAATTCCCCTTTCCCTCTTTCTCGAACAAGAACGCACTCGAGAAATGTCAATGGTAGGGAACAAATAAATTCAGATTCTGAAACACGCACTAGGACAAGAAATGAGCTTACGACAACCACAGTCTAAGCTGGTGTATGTATAATCTACCCATTAGTTTCTTCAAGCCTTGCCCTTCATGATGGTCTTCTTCAGATTGGCGCATTGAGACGCAGAGATGGGCCATTGGTTTTTGAATCCGTAAGTCAATGCGGATTGCGTTTTTTGTGTGTAATTGGTGGAGAGTAGCATTCTTCTGACGGTTTGTTGGGCTCAAAGCTAGATTTGTTGCCTTGTTTAACCTCCTTCAACACCAGTTTTGTATGTTTTTTTGTACAGTATGTTAATAATGTTACCAAGATTTCCATGGGTTCTGTATTATTGGGTGGAAGAGTACTGGACCGAAGACTGGGTTCGAATTTGGCAGAAAGAAGGAAGATGCTTTCTCCAGAATGATACTAAAGCATTTGTTTTAGGGTCATGTAACTTTTCAACTCTTGTGGATGCTTAAATTAAAAGCTTGACATAATATGATTGCAACTTTCACATAAGCTTTAAAAATTAAGTCTAAAAGGGCGAAATGATCTCAAAAAGCATGCAATCTTCTAATGAAAAATTGGGTAATGTTATGCAGAATATTTTGCGGTATTAAATATGGTGTTAGTGTAATCGTTTCTAGAAGGCCTAAGGTTTTACTATTATTATTAGGCCAAAAGGAATAAAGTTGGTTCAGCGAACTTGTAATGTAGACTTTTCCCTTTCTTTAGCTAGGCCTCCTTTGTGTAGCTGCACTTTACTTTTGCTAAAATTGGCATACCACACCCAAGTATAGTGGAAATTTTACTTTTTGCAACTTAAATCAAAGTTCCTCGTAATAAAGTACATCTATTATTACTACATAGTGGAACCAAAAGATTCTGCCCAACAATAGTTCGTTAAACAATCTATTACAAATATTGAAATATATATTATGTCTCCAAATTTTTCTTATAACTTCTCTTTATCTCTTAATAATTATCATAATATTTATAACTTATGTGCCCAATTATCCTTTCTCAAAGGATATCTATTTTACAAATATTGAAAGACGTATTTAAGTACCTAATTTTTTTTTTAAAAACTATTTTGATTATAATCAATTTTTCTCTATCTTTTTGATAATTAGCAAAACTTAATGTGATTTTTGGCTGAGCAGAGTGGATGAAGAGACAAGATTCGTGTCCGACCCCACTTTGGTGGAAAGCGGCTTTTAATGATGATGAATTTAACAAAACTTATATGTTTGGTATTGCAAGAACTGTTGTCTGGCAAGACAATTGAAGTGAAATGAACGGCCAGAGACATCTCTGGTCGCTTTTCGGGTCATTGACTTGCCCATCCTTAACATAGACACCATTGTCAATCCTTTTTCTTGTACAACTCTTGTTGCACTGGAAATTCTTTCCTGTTTCCATTGCGTGCTTCTCAAGATTCCGAATCCTAGATTCAAGCAATCCAAGCTCTTTCCATTCCCTTAACCCACCTTCTCTCCCGATGGTTTCATCTAGTGCCATTCAATGGTACTAGTGTGAAACACATGAATGGATACCCATGTCAGGAGAGGGCCCACACATCCATCCTCCAACCAAGTCAGTGGTATCATGTTACCACCGGATTCTGGTACTAGAGGAAATGCATTCCCTTTTTTCTTTTGTACACTGTTTCTTGTGGGGTGCTCATATGATTGTAAAAATGAGAAAGTATCATCCACATATTGCATCCCATGGCTGGTGTTTTTTTTTTATTTCACTTTTTTAAATGTGAAATGACGTGCTAGCATCCCAAAGATGATGTAGGGTCTCCCGCAGATGATTTCATTCCTTGAAATGATTAGACCAAAGAGGAAAATGTTAGAAGATAAATGAAAAGGAAAGGGATCATAAAGGAAAATTTTCTTTGCTCAGTCCAAGCATGGTTATTGTTTGCCAGTGTTTGGTTAATAGGAAATCCAGAGTTTCTCTTCATTGTAACAATGATATATGCAAAAAAGAAAAAGAGAAATAAAAAAGGAAAAAAAGGAGCTTTATGAAATGAGTGGTAGCAACCGACCCTTACGCTAATGCTTTACGCAGGCTACAACCATTGGCTGTTTTCAATCTGCAGCTGATAAAAGAGATAAGACTCGATCACTTGGCAATTAAAAACTTCAAACCAACATCCTACACCATCAAATTCCAGTGGGTGGAGGAACAAACTGATGCCGGTCTTTGGTATTTATTTTAACGAAGAAATAAGATTAATATCTCTTCATGAAATGTCCCATATAGGCACTCAAACCAGTTTTATTATAGAGATTAAAATAAGGTAGTCATCTGGACATGTAAAACGGAGACCTTAAGATGTATACTTGTCTGTGAAGGATTCATATTGAATAGCCTAAGAAACAAAAAGAAAGACTTGAAAAGTACTGATGGATGGATGGAGTTAATCAAACAATGCTTATATCAACATAAATTAATTATTAATTAAAAATATATATTTTTAATCCAATGGAATGGAGAGTCAAGGTTCATGCCACCAATCCCACTTTACTGTGAATGCTGAATATGTATATGATGGTGGTGATGGTGATGATGCCCATCTAAGTAGTCCTGTTTCGACTTTCAACATAGATTCTACTATTGCCCTCTCAGCCTTAAAGCGAATTGTAATAGATAATTTTTCAGTAAACTTATATGAAAGAATTTGAAAGAAATCTATACTATCATATAAAGCCAAGACCCTCTTTTGTCGCTGACATTTCACATCCAAAACGCCCTTTTCTTTTCTTTTCTTTTTTTTCCAAATTAACTCTTATATTCGTCTATTACCACCATAACACTCTCTTACTATACATAAAGCCACTCAATGTATAGATTTGAAAATGTTGCTTTTTTAATTAGTTATTTAAATTCAGAAAACATTGGCTCTTTGCTTTGTTTTAATTAGTTGAAATTATACATCATTTTAATTTTGTGAGGCTATTCGGGCAACATTGACACATTAATCTAGTTAAAATCATCTCCGCATGGTTCCTTTATAAAATCTCTTGTGAAATGAATGATTTTTGAACAGGCCAGATTAATTAGTATTCAAATGGCATATTTTGATTTCTCACAACTACCATATAAAGCGGCCTTTTAACATTCCAAGAATACCATTAGCAACACTGAATATAAAATCTAAAGTGAAACAAAGGCACATCCACTAACACCCATTTCCAAATGCACATAAAAGGATTGGGAACGTAAGGTCGAAGGAAATGCGGATGGCGTTGGTGGGGTCATCTTTCCTTCTCCTTCCAATCATGCTTACACAACGATAAGCCAACGGTCGAGAATGCTCTATCCTTTCCCGCCACCACTCCCTTTTTGCCACCTGGCTGAACTCTAATCCTTAAACTTGGCCACGAGTACAACGTTTTCAATTATCTATGATAGTGCCACCGCTAAGTCTTAAGGACTGATTCTCCTTTGCTCTATTTAACAGATGAAAAGGATCAAAAAAACAGATGAAAAGGACAAGTTACAGTCAACTTATAGTGCCGGCTTGTTTGAAAAAAATAATATTTTTACTAATGTATTTTTCAGTTTTTACCGTCATTTTTGCAATAATTACATATTATATCCCTCTTTTTCATGAATTTTTTAATTACTCGGTACATGCATTTCTACACGTGGTAAAAATTGATACTTTACTTGTATTTTTTGACAAAATTTTCACACATGAAATGTCGCTTTCTATCACGTGCCATAAAAGTTGACCGTTTGATCGATGATGATGGATACTTGTGGGTTTAGGATCCTCCGTGAAGCAGAGGATCGTATGTGAAGCGCAATCCAACGGTCTAAACGTTGGATCAAATTAAAGGAAGGATATCAAATATGGGGTACCTCAGGCAAACAATAGGGTACCTCTGTCAAATATCGTGATACCTCAGGCAAATATGGAGGTATCTAATCATGTTCATGGAAGTACCTTCGGCCTAACAATGGAGTATCTCTGTCAAATACGGGTATCTCAAATACCCCACTATAACCTGAAGCTACCTCCCTAAATCGTGGTTGGTACCTTCCAAAATAAGTTTAAAATACCCAACTGTAAGCTCAAGGTGCCCTCATGTAAGTTTAAGGTACTCCCATATAAGCCTAAGGTACTCCCGTGATAAGTCATATGCAATCACAAAAAATAGTCTAAGGTACCTCCTTTTAAGCCTAAGGTACCCCAATATAAACCAAAGGTACCTCCCTACAAGCTGAAAGTACCTCCCTACAGAGGATTGGACCGTTGGATTACGCTTCACAGAGGATCACTCCGCAGGCGATCCGTTTCCATACTTGTGTTCTCAAATGATGATAAATATGTCATCATCAACCATTAATTAGTTTGACTTGTCCTCTTCATACTCATTTGAAGTTGAGTGGAGAAACATCTTAGCATTTCCTTATTAATTTCTCCAACGGGACAGCCACGGCTCACCCACAAAGGCTCAAACCCTTTATCAACCAATCGGCCGTCCCCACTGTGTTTTCTCGACATTACTTCCTTTTGTTCTTCTCTCTATTTCTGTTGAATGGGCTGAGGAGACTTCGTGGTGTTCTGGGTTCTCAACATCTCACCTTCATCGTCTCCTGTACTGTTGCTTTCGTACAATCGCTTCGGTTTCGTTCTTATTGGAAGCTACAAAGATGACTCGCAGCTGCTCACACTGCGGCAACAACGGCCACAACTCCCGCACCTGCGCCGACACCGGTGATGGTGGAATCATGCTCTTTGGCGTCAGGTTGACGGAGGCCCCGATTCGGAAGAGCTTCAGCTTGAATAACCTCTCGCAGTATGAGCAACCGCAGGATCCAAACGCCGATATGGCCGCCGGCTATGCCTCCGACGACGTAGTCCACTTATCCTCCGGAAATCGCGAGCGGAAGAGAGGTACGTATCGGATCTCCGATTCAATCTTCATCTAAACATTTTTGGAAGGAGCTCCAGATTTAGTTTCATTTGCTTTTTGAATTTTATCAGGAGTTCCGTGGACAGAGGAAGAGCACAAGCTATTTCTGCTAGGGTTGCAGAAGGTAGGGAAAGGAGATTGGAGAGGTATTTCTCGAAAATTTGTGAAGACTCGCACGCCTACGCAGGTAGCTAGTCATGCTCAGAAGTACTTTCTCCGGCGAAACAACATGAACCGAAGACGCCGTAGATCTAGTCTTTTCGACATCACCACAGATACGGCAAGTATCAAATACAATAAACAAATCTTAATCTGTTATTTCGCTTCGTATGATTCTTAGTTTATGTTCTCTTCCTTAAATTTCCTCCACAGTTCATGGGATTGCCAATCGAAGAAGAACATGTTACTCAGGAAATCGCATCTCCGCCACCGCAACCACCACAGATGAACTGCAATCTAGGAGGATACCCTGTGCCAGCTTATCCGATGACGATGAGTCCTGCAGTACGACCTATCTCCTTGAAGAATAATCTAACACTAGGACGTGGCGATAAAACGAATATTTCATCGATGAATCTCGTCCGTCCAACCCCAGTTTTTCCTCTCTCACCTGCTTCCCGGATTCCAGACCTTGATTTGAACCAGAAATCTATCATGGATCCATCGCCAATGTCTCTTAAGCTCTCTACCTCGTCATCGTCCGATCAACAGTCGTCGCCTAGACACTCCGCTTTTCAGGTGATGCCCCGCTTTAGTGGCAGCGACAGCATTATCATCGTTGCTTAATGTTAAGAATGGTAAAATTTCCTTTTGTGCTGTAAAAAGATTGGACAGAAGATGAAAGAATGGAATTGGATAGATTGGATTAGACTAGAAAGATGGGATAATTAGATAAATTCCTTGCTTGATTTGTACAGAGTACAGGGATAAAGGGCGTGACTGGTGGTTCCTGTGGTCAGTATTGATCCTGTAATCCCGAGGATTCTTGTTTTTATTTGATTGTCTCTGGTGGATGGGAACAACCCAACTTTGGTACTGCTTATCATTAAATGTCTGGTGGTTTTCAACTGTTTTACAAGGTAAATTATCAAATTTGGTGGGGCTTACAAGAGGTATATTCCTCTAATGTTAAAACATTTTTCTTGCTTTTGCTCATTCATCTGACCAAGTTTATCAGAAGTATTGATGTCTCTATCACGGGTGCTTTGTGGGGTTTCCGTAGCAATTAATAGTCCCTTCAAACAATTAAGCATGATGTCAACTGATTTTGCTTATGATTGTCTCAAACTGTGTTTGTCTATTTTGTAATACGCCAACCCCAGAGATAGGTTTTTTTCGTTTGTTCTTTGCTGCATCATATATGGTACCAGAGCTCTGATATCAACTTTCCCTAGCACAAATTGAAGCTGTTGCATATTTTTTTTTTTTGGTGGCTTCGAAAAATGGGATCATTATCAGGTATAGATTTGATTTATCAAATATGTATTTCCAAAGAGTGGGAAAAGTAAAAAGGATAAGTTCTTCATGAGAATCATTTCCTGCAAGTCCTTGGTAATGTTTTGATTTGTAACATGCCCAATGAAGCAATTGCAGTAGATGAGTTAAAGAGATTTGGACTTGAATCTTCACTGAGTCTTGATTAGATAGCTTCAATTCTCAAAGACGGCAATCGTGAACTTGAGTAAAAGCAGTTTGTTAATTAGGGAATTTCTTAGTTGGGTTCACTTTCATCTCTTTTAGTGTTTTCGTTTTTGGATTCTGATAACAGATGAGGGGAATCAGTACAACTCTACACAAACATATTCTTATCACAGATAGAGAGAGAGGCCATTACAATTCATGATAATCACACATAAACATATGTTGTAGACCTTATGATATATAATAGTGTGGAATAAAAGCTTAACAAGGCCGCCTGGCTGTTCCCTGATTGCTAAGATAGAAAGGAATATGCAGTTCCCCAGGAGCCACAGTTCTTAGATAAGGTCAACAACAGGCTAAAGACCTTTAACCTTCTCACTCCACAGTCACTCCACAGGGAACAAAGGAAGCAAGAAAAGCAGAAGAAATCAGACTGTAACACTAGTTAATTTCTTACTTGTTCAAGATATATGATCACGGTTTAATTTGAAGAGAACGAAGAAGGTTAGCTACTTGACTGTCTTGGCCAAAGGAAGGGGAGATGGCAGCATATATGGGGAGCGCTTTGATGTATTGGTCAAGTCATTTCGATGCTTCTCATGAACCCTTTTGATGTAATCTGATGCTAACTCATCAATATTTTCCCTTTCGCGGTTCTCCCGAAAAAATCCGTTGTAATTGGATGCAGCCTCATTTATGTCTTCATGGATCGTGTAGGAAGATGATCGATCTTCACATGGCGGAATCAAGTATGAACGAGCCTTGGATCCACTCTGTGGCTCCTGAGACCTGCTTCCATGAACTTGAGGGACTGACGGTGCCTCCATGGCTGTGACTGAACCTTTAGAAGGTCCACGATGTCCATTACTAATCGAAGGTCGCGCTACTGCTCCAAGGCTCGCCTGAGCAATCGACAAAGATGACAGCTTTACCAGGTTTATGACCATCTCCATGGAATTCTCACGAAGAGACTTGTTGCCCCTTCCTGTGTTTCCAGTCATGGCTACCAGGAGTTACTAAAACTCTATATACTTCTTATCAGTACTCTCTAAAGATAGATGAGATGAGCTGATTGCAGCTTGACAGATGAAGAAGGGGGTCATTATATAGGTTCTGAGCCTAGCTTTTGAAGCCATGGAGGAGACAGAAGGAGCTGGTTTTCTCCCTGGATTCATATGCTTTCGTTAGTACTCTCTTGATTTATTAATTGCCAAAGCAAAACTAAATCTTCTTTGTGGGGTTCCATGACATAACCCAATGACGTTTTCCCATCTTTTGTCGGTGCTTAAGTCCCAATTAGGGGACTGAAATATCTGTCCTCTCTGCCTATACCTGCAATTGACACTTGTTCCTTGGACGAGATTTAATTGATACCAATAGCAAACAATCTCATTGGCAGAATTTGACCCTTCTTAAGAAAATTCTATGAGCAAATCAGTCCTGTTGATTTGCGAATCAAAGAATGCTCTGTGTTTTCTTCCCCAAAGTCCAGCATGTCACTCTAGTAATGAGACATGTAGCTTTCATAAAGGAGAGAGGGTGGGGGCCGTGGGGCTTAAGTTTCGACTTTATGCTATTCCTGTTTGAAAATCTGGATTAAAGACAAGAGAACTGATTCTCAGCTTCTTCATCTGGGTTTGTATTTACTGTAATTTTTGTTAAGAAATAACAAGATTCTTCTCTAGTTTTTTTCCTTTTCTGCTACCATAAATGCTTCTTTACGCACAACCAAGTTTTTTTTTTTTTTTTTGGTAAACACACAATCAAGTTCATCATTACAGAATCATCCCCCCCCCCCCCCCCCCCCCCCCCCCCCCCCCCCCCCGGCTCTCTCTCTCTCAGAGCAACCCCACTCGGCCCCTCTCTCTGTTTCTGCTATCCAAATAGTCTAAAGTTATGAGAATCACATCCCGCTGATTATTGAGTACTGGGTGCCATAACCATTCAACAAAAGTCAGATTCTTTCAGTTCAGTAGAGACTAGAAAGTACTCTTTCTGAAAGGATTAGATTCTGCTCAAGCTACCATGCCTGTCATCACAAACCAAAAAAAAATCAATGCGAGTGCAACACAAGATTCCCAAGAATGCAGCTTCAGTTTTATTTGGATCCAGTTGGTCTGTCGTTACCCAAATCAAACCCAACAGGCTCAAAAATTTTGGAGCCCAGTTAAGCACAACCCTATGTTAAGCCATACCAAATCCAATTGTAGCTTTGAATGATTCTACCAAGTTTACTTAAAAAAAAAGGGTAAATTACACTTACCTCCCTTGAGGTATGCTATAATTACACTTACCTCCCTTGAGGTTTTTGAAATAACACTTTTTCCCCTTCAAATTTGTGTATGGGTCAAAATAACACTCTTTAATTGAAATTTCCGTCAAAACAATAGTGATAGTTAGTAAAATAATTTGAACTGGACAAAATTACCCCTATTTAAGTTAAATGATAGTTATGTCTTAGGCTATTAAAATTTTTGTTCTCATCTTTATGAAGGGGTAATCTTGTCCAATTCAAATTATTTTACTAACTATCACTACTGTTTTGACGGAAACTTCAATGAAAGAGTATTATTTTGACCCATACACAAATCTCAAGGGAGAAAATGTTATTTCAGAAACCTCAAGGGAGGTAAGTGTAATTATAGCATACCTCAAGGGAGGTAAGTGTAATTTACCCAAAAAAAATTTACAATTAAATCACTTAAAGAGTTCACATCCTTGGTTTTCAATACACATGAAACGATCCTGTGGATGCGCCAAATAAAAGTGCAAAATAAAATCTCCACAGGATCTCAATCGTAGACTACTCAAGTGTTCTTGAAATCTGCACTACTTGAATTCTTCAATATAGGCACACATCGCCTCAAGGAGCTCTGCACCCAAAATTATGCACGGCACCACCGCTAGTGAATTCACTTCAAAAAATTATTTCAGAGAAGAGAAATTTTGACTTTTAAAGTAAAATGCATTAATCACAGTACTTGTGGAGCCACCTATGCGTGATTCTAGGTGCACTACCAAAAAAAAGTGATTCTAGGTGAAGGAAATTTGCGGTCCCTTACAAGAGGGGTCAAAAACCATACTGAGGGTTGTGACAATCCACCCAAAACGGAACCAAGCGAATTGAAAATCGATTACTTCAACCCGAAAATTAAACTGAACATATTTGCATATATAGGTCAGTTCGGTTCAGTTTAGTGAAGTTGTGTTTTCAAAGCGGGTTTGGTTTGGTGTGGTTTAACTGAGACATCAAAACTCAAAATCGAACAAAATTAGTTCCTGATACAGATTTTAGAACCGAAACAAAACCATATGCTTTAAAACCCAACTCAAACCAACCCAAAGTCAGTTTACATCAGTGGGTTCTCGGTTTTAATCGATCCATGGTGCACTCCTTATGCCCACTGCACATTGTCTGCAGCACAAATCCTGCAGCGATGTGCAGCTAGCTAGACACATCATGTGTGGGGCCCACCGAAGTAAATATTTTGTGTGCTCCATGTCATGTATCTGGCTTACATGATACTGGAGAGCGGAGACTATGTGCAAATGGGAATAGATGGAATCGTCTGTAACGTTGGCTTGAATTGGCCACTGCTGCTGAAGGGGGATGTTTTTCTACAAGGAGCATCCACAGTCAAATGTTTTTCACTATATATGCTGTATGTGGGATCCGCTTGAAAATTTATGGAGACGTGGAAGCATCTCACTTCAGTATCAATGGCCAATTTAGACCACGTGGAAGATATATTATGGTGGGCTCTATCATTTATTTTTGAAGGGCCCACAGACATTCATTTGTCTTGCTGTTTATACCGGACGCTGCGTTAGTGCAAAATTTCTGGTGACTGTGAGCGCGTAAAGAGGAAGGCCCTGCTCTGAACACAATTCGTATGGGGGAAGCCGCTGATGGGGAAGACAAGGATGATGCAACTGATGCGGCTGACGAAGGTGGTTGGCGTCTGGCGGGCGTCACCAATCGTTTGTTCGCCTCTTTGGTTTAGTCTGTCATCCGATCGATATCCTTTTTGGTGTGTTTTTGTTCAGGTGACCTTTGTGTATAGGAACAGGGTCATCTTGTGTTTGTTCACGTTCTTAAGTTGTGTCGTGGCTATCTTGTTGAAGTCCAGTGGTTTTCTTTTGCTGCCTTCGAAGGTGCTTAACATCAGATTTTATGGTGCTTTCCTCAACCCTTGTTCGCAGTTGCTCCTTAAGCGGGTTTCTGTCGGTTATCCAACGATACCCCTCCTTCCAGTCGCCTTACAGACGGTTCCCAATTTATTGGGTTTATCAATCCGCGTCTATGCGGACCCTTCAGGCATCACTGATGGAGTTTCATCGGTACCTATGGTTTCGGCCATAGTAAGTCTGGTTTTCCTTTGTTTCAGAGCAATCGCACAGTGCAGTGGACGGAATCATAGTGTCTTGTTGTTTAGCCTCTTCTCAGTTGTTGATGTATCAGATTGTATCTTTTTTGCTTTAATCTCAACATATGTAACCACCCTTTCTTTTTTTTTTTAATGAATTGGCCTAAGTTTGGCCTTTACCAGAAAAAAAAAGCGTTAGTGCAAAATTTACTGTCACATATCTGTTTACCAAAACAAAATAAAAATAAAAATACTGTCACTTATCTCCTGGTTTTTAATTGATTTGAATGTAGGTCCCTCTCTTTTCCCAAGCTAGCAAAGTCGTTAGTCAGTACTGGTTCTTCGAGACTTCGGGACTAAAAACCCTTTAAATCAAGTTTAAACATGCTCCTAGTTCAACAACTGCAATTATCATGGCTATGAAAACAAGAGTAGGAGTCCTCTTCACGGAATAAAGGAGGACCAAACAAGCAACGACAAACAGCTCTTTCTGTCTGTGGTTCAACGAGTCACGCAGTACCTCAATGTCATTCAATACCTTCATCGTCGCCATTGTAGCCTTTTACACACGGGCTTTTGCTCTGAAACCCTAATCCCTTCTCGTTTTCGCCATGTTCGTATCGGGAGTTCGTACGACAAGCTTCTGCCTTGTCGCTCTCTGTTCGTCGCTCGTCTTCTTCTTTGTTGTATCCTTCGCTTTAGAGGACGACTTGAGGTGCCTTGAAGGGTTGAAGAACTCGCTCAACGATCCTCAAGGTAAGTTGAGTTCATGGAGCTTCTCTAACACTTCTGTCGGTTTTATCTGCAAGTTCGACGGTGTTTCATGCTGGAACGAGAGGGAGAATCGCCTCATTAGTCTGCAGCTCCCTTCCATGAAGCTTTCCGGTGAGATTCCTGAGTCTTTGCAGTTTTGCAGGAGTCTTCAGTCGCTTGATCTCTCTGATAACGATCTCTACGGTGCGATTCCTTCTCAAATCTGCTCGTGGTTGCCTTACCTTGTAACACTAGATCTCTCCCGTAACCATCTCTCCGGTCCCTTCCCACCGGAGCTCGTTAAATGCAAGTTTCTCAATACTCTTTTCCTTGGAAACAATCGTCTCTCGGGTCCCATCCCTTACGAACTCTCCCAACTTACACGTCTGAAGAGGTTTTCTGTTGCTAATAACTATTTATCTGGTACAATCCCTGCGTTTCTCTCTGGATTTGTTGCCTCTGACTTCGATGGGAACAGAAAACTCTGTGGTTGGCCTCTTCGGTCTAATTGTGGTGGTTTAGGCAGGGAAAACCTCGCCGTTATAGTATCTGCTGGTATTTTCGGTGCTGCTGCATCATTGTTCTTAGCTTTCGCGATTTGGTGGTGGTACTTCGCCAGGTTGAATCTTCTTCGCAAGAAAAGAGGATATGGAGGTGGTAAGGATGATGATAGCAGTTGGGCAGAGCGATTGAGTGCTTACAAGCTTGTTCAGGTTTCCTTGTTTAAAAAACCTCTTGTGAAAATCAAGTTTGCAGATCTAATGGTCGCAACCAATAATTTCGGTCCGGAAAACATTATCATCTCTACCAGAACAGGGACTTCATACAGGGCAGTTCTGCCAGATGGGTCGGCCCTTGCAATCAAACGACTCAGCACTTGCAATCTCAGTGAGAAGCAATTCCGCTCGGAGATGAACAGTTTGAGGCGGCTCAGACATCCTAATTTGGTGCCACTTCTTGGATTCTGTCGTGTGGAAGATGAGACGCTTTTAGTGTACAAGCACATGCCCACTGGTACTCTGTATTCATTTTTGCATGGAAGTGTTACCAACACTCAATACATTTCATTGGATTGGCCCACAAGGTTTAAAATTGGTTTGGGTGCCGCAAGGGGGCTTGCTTGGCTTCACCACGGTTGTCGACAGCCGTTCATCCACCAGAACATAAGTACCAATGTGATTCTCCTTGATGAAGACCTTGATGCCCGTTTAACAGATTTTGGCTTGGCCAGGCTCATTAATTCTGCAGGCTCAAAAGAGAGCTCTTTCGTCAATGGAGATTTTGGAGAGCTTGGGTATGTGGCTCCAGAGATGGTTGCCTCTCTGAAAGGGGACGTTTATGGGTTTGGGGTGGTGCTTTTGGAGTTGGTTACAGGAAAAAGGCCTCTAGATGTAAGAAATCCTGAGGAAGGATTCAAGGGTAATCTTGTAGATTGGGTTATGCAGCTCTCAGCTTCTGGTCAAGTCTACGATGCTATTGATAAACCTCTCTGTGGAAAAGGTCATGATGATGAAATTCTGCAGTTCGTGAGGATTGCATGTGGTTGTGTGGCTTCTAGGCCCAAGGACAGATTTTCTATGTACCAGGTTTATCAATCTTTGAAGGGCATTGGGGAAAAACATGGTTTCTCGGAACAGTTTGAGGAATTTCCATTAATATTTGCCAAATAAGGCCCTTTAAATCAGAGTTAACTTCGGGGACAAGGATAAGTGAAGCATGGACAAACGTTCCGGCTTTGAAATTGGTTGTCACACAGCATCTCTCCATCTAATGCTTGTTTCTGAAAGTCTTTAAGTAACGTTGCTGTTTTTACTTCATAAGGCATTTTCTCTTACATCTCATTTATCACCTACTTATTTAGAATAAAAAATCGTCTAGAACTGTAGCTTATTACCTACCTGGAACTCTGTTTGTCTCATTCCTGCAAATGTTGACCTGGGTTTTTTTATGTAATATATTTCCTTCCTAGTAGCTTTAGAAAAATTCATTGAAGAATATGGTAGGAACTCTGTAAAACAATTCCACATTGACTGTCGCTGAAGGAAGCCAATTTACCTTGTTTGGTTTTCTAAATTTTGCTCGAGCTTTGATCCTTTCTATGTGCTACTTAACCCTGGGGACAACTATCTTTTTAGTTGCTTTCTGATTCATTTCACTATTTGCTCATTGCCCTAATATTTTAATATGTGTGTGTTTACCATGTAGTCCAGTGTGAGATTGATGATCTTGGTAATCATGGAAGCTATTCTAAAGCCAGGTTGGAGTGTAGAGAAAATACCATACTTATATGTCTTTGTCATTTTTATTTTCTTATCATTTCTTTGTCTTTAGTCGGCCAGGTATGATTTTATTCACTGGGTGCGTCTTTCTGAGAAATCTTGCTAGTGAAATCTTCTGCTATTGTTGTTGTTGGGAGCTGATTAACTTTGTCATCTATTTTCATGCTTTCATCTTCAAAATTCTAATGCTCAATCTTCAGCTCAAATTAGGAATCACATCATGACATAATCTCCAGAGTGTTGATTTTCGTTTGGAAACCATATTGGCCCATTATATTGTATCTCTAACAATAATACTGTTTTCATGATGAACTAACAGTGATTTGGAGATTAAGAACTTGATCAAATGAGGTTCACTAGGTTTGCAAACAATTAGGGGCACACCTCATTAAATTATCACACCCTTTTTGCGATTCTAGAGTTTTTACATTGAATTTGGTGTATATCTGCAATAAGCCAAATGATCACCGGTAAAAAGAAACTTGGGTATCAAATATTAGAAGGAAAGCCTTGGTTATCACACTGCTAATAATGTTGGTCTAGATAATTCCGGGAAGAACTCTTGAAGTAGCTTGTATCAAATTTAACGATATGGAAATCTCTTTTGATAACCTTAGACATTAAAACTGCCTTTCACGGAGCCATTGATGTTGTTTTGATGCTTTGCTAACTTCTCATGTGGCTCTATACCGCATTCATCTACATTTTAGCTCATCCACGCTGTTAATATTAGCTGTGCAGTGAAAAAATAATTCCTTTTCTATTGCATTGTTGCTTAATGCCAAATAATTCTTGAAGCTCATCAAAAGAGGGTCATGTTGCCTTGCTTCATGACATATTGTTCCTTTTCAAAAAAGAACATTTTGTTCTTTACTGAATCAATCTAACCTAACTAAGCTTAGGATGCTTCTGCAATTATTTGGCTGCAGATAGGAAGCATCAAAGGTCAAAATATCTGAATTTTACACAAGTATGTAGATTCTGACTCATGTTTGCTGCACTTGGTTGTTATGGATCCCTCTAAACTTAAATGGGGTGATATTCAATTAAGAAGTTTTTGTGTAGCAAAAAGTAATTGAGGAAGACATAATTTGAGCAATGAAAAGCCCATGTCAAAGCATAAAATAAACCAGTAGAAAATTTCTGCTTGGACCAAGTACCATATGAACAGGTATGGAGAAAATATTTACTGATATGTATCTAGCTTGTCCAGCTACAAGGCTATTATAACCACTGGTGCCTACATCCTTGTCGACAATCCAGCTGTTTTAAGATAAGTAATATATTTGCCACTTTCATCTAATTTTATAAGGACTAGATACCTTGATTGCTAGTAGCACCACTCCAATTGTATCATGCATATCGGTGATGTTGCTTCTTTAATATTATTTGATATATGAGCCATAACTTGTATATATCCTTACCATCTTGCAGAAAATACATTTATTTGTTTGAAACTTAGAACTCAAGCTCACTTTTTTATTTAACTGAAGTATCAGAGAGTAAGCTCAAACTGGGTGTGAAATTCTGATAAGAGATCCAGTGGCACCTCAATAAGAACTAATACTTGTTTGCATTGTATCTAGGATAATAGGTAGGTTTTCATATACTGGTGTTTTCATAATTAGCCTTTAATTATTGTGCTAATGTGGTTCTTGCACAGTTCGGTGTGTTATAAGTGTAATTCTGGTTTTTGCAAATATGTGGGACTCATACATCATTCAGGGTATTTATATTCTTGGTATCAATAGGGCTCCAAGTGGGAAAGAAAAGGATAAGTGTTGCCGATCAATGAAATGGGGACCTGCTTCCTCGGTGGGACCATATAAGGAGGAGATTCGAACCCTGCATGTGAGCAAACGAATTGAGGCAACCCCGCATCAAGTGCTGGTGTTCTTACATACAAGGTCACATGCTCTTTACCTATCTTCATGTGTCCTGTTTCTACATAAAGGGAGACTCTCCTCTCCAGGTCCAATCACCCATGCTTAACATTTATAGCTGTTTGTTTGGCTCAAATCTTTGGGTGGTCAAAACTGTATGACAGCAGACTAACCCAATTGGAATCTGTCTTGGCGAATTTAGGGTTAAATGCTGATACTGTTTGCCGCATCAGGCATTTTATGGACTAGTTCATAATCAAGCACTGGAGGTTTCTTCATTAGTCTGTCACCAGCAAAAGCTAACTAGTGTTCTTTGACAATTGCTCTTCTTGTGGATAACGAAACGGCCTAAAATCACAACATGGGACATAATATTCCAAAAACCTTCTATAGATAGGCTGCGAGTACGAAGCACACGTTGCCTGGAGGGGATGCCCGTTCAAACGCTTTAGCTTGAAATTGCGTCATCTAAAATTCCATTTTATTTTACCGGATATGGCATCCCCATACGTGCATTTTCTTCTACATGCCACAGTTAGAATCCATAACTTTGTTGGGTTCGCAGACTTTGCGGTATAACCTACGGTGTATGACACCAGGGACTAGTGATAGTGATCGTTTCTCCAAGTGGTCGCCTACCAATTTGGGAGGATACTAATGATTGGAGAAGCAGGTCATTGGAAAGTAGGAAAGACGACAACCCCGCTATAAGGATTTAGCTAATACCAATTCCCTCATAACTCTATTGGGTTGGTAACAATGAAGGTTGTAATGACGTGACTATGAGTTAAAATATTAAAACATTAATAATTTTGAATAATGTATATAAATGAATAATATATTTATTTATAAATGATGTATTTTTTTAATATATCTGTATTATTAGTAAAGGGAAGAGGGGAAAATATTTCTCAGATCCTGGCCTCTTCTTTTTTTTTTTTTTCTTTTTCGCAATTGTTTTCCCAACTAAAACAATCTGAAACTATAACCACTCTATTACTCTTTCTACATTTGAATTTAAACCCCTACTTATTTGCTACAGTTAAGGGCGAGGACGTGAGTATGCACGTGCCACCACTAGTAATAAAAAAAATCAGAAAGGAGATAAGTGTCATTTTATAAATGTTAGGAAGGAATCTACAATTGTCAAAAAGCCAGATGAGAGGTGACTGTAATTTTCTCAATACTTTTTTTGACAATGCAAAAGGGTTTGTGATCCTTAGTATAGCACCATTAACCATGTTATGCATTTTATTCTAAAATGTTCCTCGTTCTCTCTCTTGTACAATATTCATAAGGTACCACCAAGATTTTCGCAAGAAGTACTCCTAAGGTTTCATAAAAAGGATATGTTGAATTCACTAATCACTTATTTGTTATTTAATTAGAGGTACTTAATAAAGTATTAATGAGAATTTTATAAAATACTAATAGTATTTTTACATTTTTCAATATGAAATGTCACTTCAATTATATTTTATATTAAAAATTACAAATGTTGTATGTGATCACGTGGTAGCATTTTTATATTTTTTAATATGAAATGTCACTTCAATTACATTTTATATTAAAAATTATACCTGTTGTATGCTAACACGTGGCAGCATTGTTGTATACTAACACGCGGTAGCATCCCACAATTTTCCAGGGTCTCCGCCAGCCACTCTGCGTGGGGTGTTGTACCGAGTGATACAAAAGGAAACGGTCTCATTACTCATGAAGCAGTAAAATTGGTACGAAGGAGACAGTCACGCAGGCTGCGCCCGGAGGATATCAACCCTACGGTAAGAAGTTCAAGGAACGCACAAAAAAGGAAAAAGGATTTTGAAGATTGTATCAGCGCGGCAACGCCTAGGGCTATGGCGTGCGCAAATTCACCGTTCTTCATTTCCTTCTTGATTCTCCTTATTGCGCTCGCCACGATCTTCACGTCTTTGCCGTACACTTTAGGGCTTGAGAGGTAGTAGGACCTCGCTTCTTTCGTTTGGCAACAGACTGCAGATCTGTCAGACGATTCTGATCCATACTTTGTTTGCACTTTGCAGCGGTAGCGAAAGAAGAAGGGACGACATAGGAGGGCGTCGGATCCTGCTTAGTTTCAGAGAAACTCCGGTAGGAGGTAACGTTACCTACGAGTGTTCCCCTTCTGGACCTTGCGTTCCTTGCGCCTACTCCGAAAAGGTAAAGAATAAATAATCTCATATCTTGCGTTTTCGATTTCATATTGCAGAATTTGATGAGGTCTCTGTTGCAGCACTTAGATCGAATTAGATGAACCTAGCCGTATGAATTAATCGAATTAAATCAGTTTAATAGAACGAATGAACAATTTATATAACATGGAGATGTTGAATTTTGAAAGTAGGATTTATGTTGTTACTTTTGAATCCACCTGTGGCTTGAGAATCACTGAGAATCATCTGATTAGTATGGTGGATTTCATCTGGTGATGTTAGAGAGAAAAGACTGTTGTATTAGATTTGGAATATAGGTCATACATATTTATCAAGGGATGATTGACTTCATGACGGTGGTGACTGAATATTTTAATTATCATGATAGGCACCAATTATACAAATTGGTGTAAATGAGAATTAACGAATTAGGAATAAGACTGGAATATGCATATTGTATTCCGTTTGCTTATGCATAGTCCTTACCTGTGTAGGGCATCTAATTGGGTATCTATATTGCTGTAGTTATTTAAATTGCTACTTTTGTTTGGAGAGTCTCAGAGTGGTTACTAGCATGTGGATTGTTCTTAGATGGCTGTTATGAAATCATTATATGCAAGTTAAAGCTGTTAGTATTTAGAAAATATCTTTTGAGGAATGAAGAGATTATCGAGGAGTTTCTGGTCATGTTCTTCTTGTCGAGAGTTAGGAGATGGATCTATCTTGAATCAAATTGTACGAGGCTGACCAGCTTGAACGGGATCATGTTAAAGAAAAGCATTTGTAAAAGACAAATGAATCAATTCAAGTGGTTGAGACCCCCATAGATACTAACAAAATATTAAATCCAACCTTTCTATCTCTCACTGATCAGAAATGAGTATGCACAGCAATAGTTTCTGCAAACAATTACTTATAACTGATTTTTTATATCTGCTGCTAAATTTAGCAACTACCGAAATCTAATTAGCATTGAATAACTGCCCATAAGTAATAAATAATTAAGTAAAAACAGCAGTAAATAAATATCCTTAATCTACTCCCCTGCCCCTTAAATTCAACCTCACCTCAAGGTTGACAAAGAACAAAATTCTAGGAAGTTTTCTTGTAACAAGTAGAAATTATTCAAATTAGCATCCTCCATCAATATACTAGCCATTGTAGAGTAGGTTCAGTCACTCCCTTGTCTTATGCTGTGACTAATCAGCAATCTGGGATGGAAAAGGTCTGAATTTAAGGCTTCCTTCAACTGTAGTTTCTGATTGCTGACCTTGAAGTGCAACATGTTCACCCAACTTCTTTATAAGCTAGAAACATGTAACACAAGATAAATTTTTTTGACTATGGGAAGATATAATTGACAGACCTCCTTTCCATTGGGCTCCTCTTTGCCTTTCAACTATTTAGGTAATTCCAGAACGGTTGAATTTTGGGGTCCTCTGTCCGAGAATCTGGAGCGTGGGCTGGCTAATTGGAAGAAGAGATATTTGTCCTTTGGTATTACGATCACCCTTATTCAGTCAGCAATGTCTAATATCCTCACCTATTTTCTTTTTGTCTTCAGGGTTCCTAGAGGTGTTGCTAGCCATATCAAGAGACCCTAGCAGGACTTTGATTGGGAGGTTTCAAGCATAAAAAAGGATCATTTGATTTGGTGAGATGTTTTCTGAAAAGACAAAAGAATTGGGGACTTAACTTGGGTAATACTCTAACTTGAAATTCAGCACTTCTTTGCAAGTGGCTTTGGCGCTTTAGCTTTGAGAGGGAAGGCTTGCGGAAGAAAGTAATAGCTAGTAAATAAGGGGTGTATAAGAATTCTTGGGACATTAATCCTAAGGCTATTAGTCAAAATAGTCCTTGAAAATCCACCTCTTCCTTATTGTCATAATTCTTTCCTCTCACTAGATTCTGTATTTGCAATTGGCTTTTCGGTTGGATTTTGGTGGGGGGACCATCCCGTCCTCCTTTCCTTTCCACAGTTATTAAGATAGCTGCTTCAAAATCCGCTTCTGTGGCTGACATTCTACCTTGGTCTGCAAACAGTTTAAGCTGGAATCTAAAGTTTAGGAGAGAGCATATGCCTGCTGATTGCAATGAGCTTGTCTCACTTCTTGGTCATCTCCTTTGGACCCTGGAGTCCAAAGGTTCCTTTTCTTCCAAATCGTTCATGTCACAATTCTGCATAGAAAAAAGGGGACCATTGGGCTCATTTGTCACTCTAACATTTGGAGTTCATATGCCCTTCCTCATGTTAAAGCCTTTTCTTGGTCTGCCTTGCTCAACAAAATTAAAGTTTGCAACATGATTCAAAAGAGAAGGCCTGGTATGGTGTTATCTCCTCATGAATGCATGATGTGCAGAAGCCAGGAAAGTAAGTGGATCACCTATCCTTGCACTGTTAGTTCTCTCACATAGGCGTTGGATGGAATACGTAGTGGCTGATCCTTCTTGGTGTGTGTCCGCTACCTTGATTGAGATTTTTCATCAGTGGAGATTTTCACATCTTGGGATGACGGGAAAGCTTTTTCTTTCTTCTATTCCCTGCACTGTACCTTGGACAGTGTGGAAGGGAAGAAACATAAGGGTATTTGAAGGGATTTCAGCAAGTTGGGAGAAGATATTCGACTTTGTCAGGCTGTTCTGCACTTCTTGGCTGGTTATTACTCTGGATTTTGCAAGAATCACTCGAAGAGTTCTGATGTGTAAGTGGAAGGCAGTGGCTGACAGTTCAGATCATATACATATGCCTAGCATTTTGTGGAGTCCGCCATAGATGGGATTAAACTCAATTTTGATGGCAGTAGTCTTGGCAATTCAGTTCCATTAGGAGTGGGTGGAGTTTCCAAAGACAAGAGGTGAGACTTCATTCATAACTTTTTGGATCACATCGATTTTGGAGACTCGTCTACAGCAGAGTTATTGGCGGTTATTACGGGCTTAAGGAAGAATTGTCCAAAGACTGCAAAAACATTGTGTTGGAAGGAGACTCTTAAATGGTGATTTCTTGGTTAAGAGATGGTATTAAGCCTTCGTGGAAGTCAGAATGTCTTGTTAGGCCAGCTAGATCCTTGTTAGTGGTTTGAATATCTCGTTCAATCATGTACCTAGATTTGAGTCTTTCAAGTGAGGTTTGGTTGATTATTTTGTTATTGGGGCTTAAAATCCTAACAAAATGGGCAAATTATAAGGAAAATTTGAATTTTTGAAACTTCTAAGGGGTTTAAATGAGAATAAAATATACCTAAAAACCTAAAATATGTTAGAAAACCAGCATGCATATCTAGTCATTTGCACATTCGTAAAGAATTTTTATTGTATAATTCATGGGGAAATGTAAAGAAATTATGTATGAATGGTTAAATTATAGTTTGAAATTTTATATAGGTCTAAGTAAGACATTAAGTAAGACATGATAACATGGAAGTAACCAAAATATGACAAAATAGATATATATTGATTATATCTAGGATAATATGGTAAAATACGTCATGCTAGCCATCCCTAAGGTAGGGAATCTCCCTTACCCAAAACAAAAAATTGGTAAAATACTACCGATATGAACTAAGAAAAAGGATTCATGTTGCATATTCCTAAGCTGAAAGATGATTACATAGTTAGTTAATGGACAAAATACTTGAATGATTAATGGGCCATTAACACTTTATAGCATCTTCTATTTTTCATTAGTTTCATTAAACAAAAAACACTGTAGCATGGACATATATTGTGAAGTTTGACATGTAAATACATACATCGCAAGATATAGTGATTTACAAAGGATAATTTGTAAAATTAAAAGTTTCATTTTGACTTATATTGATCCTTTGGGAAGGATATAGATTGAACTATTTTTTGAACATGCTTTTGTTGTGTCAAATATTTTATTGTCTTTGTAAATCTTCAATTCCTGTAAATGCATCTCTGTTCCTTGTTCTCTTCTGTAATCCTTTATATTCTTTTGTAGAATGATGAAAGATATCGCTGCAGCGAGACTGGATATCGCATCCCTTTTAAATGTGTAGAAATTAAAGAAGGTTCAAGGGGAAAAAATGGCAAAAAATCTCAAAACAGTCGACTGACAATTGAAAATGTCGATGCATTGTTACATGATGCAGAGGTCACTACTCCAGTAAGGCATGGAAGATTGCTGGATGACTCATCCACATTTGAGGGTGGCACACAAGCTTATATTACTTACAGAAGTTGTATTCCAGCAGTTAACGAAGAGAAATTATCAATACTAGGTTTCGAGGTATGTATATCTATTATTGTGTATTTATCATGGTGTCTGACGGTCTTTTTATTGCATGATTCTCCTGGTCTTTCGTGTTTTCCTTATTGTTGAGATGCTTGCTTCTTTCTATGATTTATTCAGTCTGTATTGGAGTAAGATTAGAAAACACCATTGTTGCATATTGGTCATTGCTTTGTCATTTTTTTTTCTAATGAATAATGAAACATGGATATTAAATTAGAAAAGATGGAAGATTAAAAAAGTGTACAAATATCTGGGGAATACCACTGTATGCCCCCCAACCCCCAGACATGAAAGAACCCAAAAATAATCCCCCAAAACCAGAAGACTCTATAAACCTGTAAAAAGCAGATTTGTGTCATTAGTAATATTTATTTCCATGGGAGAAATCTCACACCTTTTTGAGGTTGTTGGGCATCCATGTTTTCTTATTATAAGAAAATGATATATTGATGCGGTCCTCTTTGATGTTGATGCTTCTAATCTGCTTTTTGACAGGGAATCATTATGTTTTTGTTGCTCATTAGTGGTTCAGTTATATACTTGAGACAAAAGCGGACTGTTGCCTTGCGCATTGGAGCAGTGAGAATACAGACCAACTCTAGTCTTTTTATTACATGATTCTCCTGGTCTTTCGCGTTTTCCTTATTGTTGAGATGCTTGCTTTTTTCTATGATTTATTCAGTCTGTATTGGAGTAAGATTAGAAAACACCATTGTTGCATATTGGTCATGGCTTTGTCATTGTTTTTTTTCTAATGAATAATGAAACATGGATATTAAATTAGAAAAGATGGAAGATAAAAAAGTGTACTAATATCTGGCGAATACCACTGTATGCCCCTTGTGACATACACCAGTTCAATTCTAGCATCTTATAGCTTAAATCACAAAATTACTAGAATTGGTATGTTGGGCGACAAGTAAATCCGGATCTTAGTTAAAAATTAAGATAATGAGTCTGAATTTACTCATCTGAACACTACCAATTATCTGATATCAACAGACAATCCATGCTTATTAAGTATATCAAAGTGCATCAAATTAATGAATGAAAAAGCAGAAGACTTAACAAATATTTAACTCAAATCGTAGTCTCAAAATATACGATCTATGAAATGAAACACAAACAAATATAATGAAAATGATAACAGTAATACCTTTAAATCTGGATGTACCCGACACCAACTGCGAAGACTCTGGAATATGCATAGTCTATATAATAAATAACTAAATGAGATCGGAGATCCCAGTAAGCCATCATATGATAAATTAAATACACAAGCAAATATATATCAAATCTTAACACATCACAAGTAATCAAGTGCAAGTGAGACAACCCCGTATCCCACTAAATAATATGAATTCACGACAAGGTTCAGAAGAATTACAATAATCATCAATTGGAATATATAAATCAATTAATAACTTAGAACCAAACCAATTCGATTAATCCGATAAACCATATCATATTATATCACAAGACTAATCAAAGTAATGTCTAGCTGAAACTAGAAACATCGGCCAGGACTACAACTATAGTAGTTAGACTGGGATGCACAACCTCTGGATCACAAGATCACCACACACAACACATTTCAGGTAAATCCCCTTCTATCGGGAAATACGAATCACATCGCTCACAATATCAGAAGGAATCACACATCTCGACTGGCTCATCACAAAATAAATGAAAACATGCCGGGAGGAATCTTCAACTCAACTAGCTTTGTCGCTACAATTAGTACGACTCCCTCTACTCCCATACTGAAGAGCCTTCACACACTCAAGTCTTAATTATCTTTTTAACATCCACATTATAATTCCATATTCAAAACATAATAAGGATTTCATTGAGATCAAATAGTAAAATTCATTTTTCTACCTTACATACCGGGTAAAGTGCTAACCCACTATTGATAAGTTAAACTTATTGCAGGGTAAAACCAATTTAATAAGGGTGCAATATACACAAATCAAAGCTAGGAATACTCAAGTGTGTGTTAACCTAATCAAATATGCTTATTTTTCAACTATAAGCATAATATAATATAAAATGCAATTTGAAACATGCTTGTGGAATTCACGTGAAATATTGAATACCAAAGATAAATATCATTGTTTGAAACTTATTATATCTATATAACCAATAAAACACAAGATATGATAATCAAATGCAACATGAAGCCATATGACGCATTTGTGTATAGATTCCATATTTGTGTTCAAATTTTCTAAAGTTCCTTTTTCATGCAATAATTCAAGCAATAATATGGCCAAGCAATAATTTTTGTACTAAAATTTTGATTAAAATCTAACTCATTTCTTAAGCTAATTTCTAAATTACTATGCCAAGTCCTAAAGCAAACTTTTACCTAAGCCATGTTACTAAACCATTCTAAGCCATTTAACCATTTAGTCATTAACCATTAATGATCAAGATTTAAGCAAGCCATTTGGTCGTCCCATGCAAAGTCATGGATATGGGCATGAGCTCATCATGCTCTCATAACATTACTGTCACACAAAATATTATAAGTTACTAACCTAAGACAATCTACAATTAATATTGTTTAGGGTACATATTATTATTGTTTACACTACTAAAATCATAGCATTTCAACTGTACAATGTATCATATACCCTGTTGTTAAGCTTAATATCAGAACCCAACTGCATTATACTTACAATATTAACCAACCAAGCAATACAAACAATACCTTTTAACAATTACCCAAAACTTTAACAGCACTTTTTACAAACACCATGCTTGCATGTATGCTAGTGCAACTCCCTTAAAAGCCTTAAATATCATCCCAACATAGTGTACGTGTTCACCCAAAATTTCCTGTATGCATGTTCCACAATATACTTGGAACCAAACACATCTGTATAAGATCCATTTTGCCATATATACTTAAACAAATGCATATGCACACCATCTAAACAACTACTGTTGTACTTTTACATGCTCCAGAATTATTCCCACCTATCTTTAATTACCACATAAAATATACAGCTATTCATTTGAAATTAAAGTAATGATGAGCTTACTGAGATTGCATCAACAGAAAACACCAAAGCAAAGGTTCACGTCAGCTCCACAAGGCTCCAATTAAAGGCTCAATTGGGTTTTCAAGACTCTCCATACAATGGTAAAATAATAACAGAAGACCTCCCCTCTTGCTAAGTTGAAGAGAGATGCAAGACAAGGAAGAAGAAGAAAGGGATTTTAGGTTCTCTCTGCAGAAATATGATAACCCAACCCTAAAGAGGTTCTAACGTAAATGCTTTGTTAGTTAGGATTAAAGAAAGCTAATACATCTAAACCTTCCTTGGCCCAAACAATGATACAACACCATTCTCACACCTAAAATAAATAAAGTAATCTGCCACCTTGGCATGAGGTGGCGGCAATGTTGCTAGGTGGCTTTTTATACCAAAAGCCATCCCAAAACGATTAGCATGTATCCCATACTATACTAATCCATCAAATACAATGCATACTCCACAAGAAATCCAATAGAGACAATACAACTAACCCCCAAGCATGGAACCTCATCAATGTTACCAACTCAAAACTAATCATTTGTTGACACCACTACTAAGATATACTAATATGCTTAATGGCAATACAATACAAGGGTAATGCATCCCTAAAATAAAAGATAATAATATTAAATGCTAAAAAGTTCATATAAATTTCAGTAAATTCCCAACAAATCACCAAAAATTAATAGAAAATATCATGCTCAATCTAGAACACCAAATTTGAAAATTTGGGATGTCACACCCCCCGACCCCCAGACATGAAAGAACCCAAAAATAATCCCCCAAAACCAGAAGACTCTATAAACCTGTTAAAAGCAGATTTGTGTCATTAGTAATATTTATTTCCGTGGGAGAAATCTCACACCTTTTTGAGGTTGTTGGGCATCCATGTTTTTTTATTATAAGAAAATGATATATTGATGCGGTCCTCTTTGATGTTGATGCTTCTAATCTGCTTTTTGACAGGGAATCATTATGTTAAGGTTGCTCATTAGTGGTTTAGTTATATTCTTGAGACGAATGCGGACTGTTGCCTTGCTAGCCATTGGAGCAGTGAGAATACAAACCAACTCTAGTCTTTTTATTACAGCCATTGGAGCAGTGAGAATACAAACCAACTCTAGTCTTTTTATTACATGATTCTCCTGGTCTTTCGTGTTTGCCTTATTGTTGAGATGCTTGCTTTTTTCTATGATTTATTCAGTCTGTATTGGAGTAAGATTAGAAAACACCATTTTTGCATATTGGTCATTGCTTTGTCATTGTTTTTTTCTAATGAATAGTGAAACATGGATATTAAATTAGAAAAGATGGAAGATAAAAAAAAGTGTACAAATATCTGGTGAATACCACTGTATGCCCCCCAACCCCCAGACATGAAAGAACCCAAAAATAATCCCCAAAAACCAGAAGACTATAAACCTGTAAAAAGCAGATTTGTGTCATTAGTAATATTTATTTCCATGGGAGAAATCTCACACCTTTTTGAGGTTGTTGGGCATCCATGTTTTCTTATTATAAGAAAATGATATATTGATGCGGTCCTCCGTGATGTTGATGCTTCTAATCTGCTTTTTGACAGGGAATCATTATGTTTTTGTTGCTCATTAGTGGTTATGTTATATACTTGAGACGAAAGCGGACTGTTGCCTTGGCAGGCAATGGAGCAGTGAGAATACAAACCAACTCTAGGTTCTAAATCAGGTCAAGTTTGCATCTCCTTCATTTTTGGCCTATTCATTACCTGAGGGATGAATTGCAATAGCTGTTGCTGTTAACGTGCTGTCATGTATCTTTAGCTTTCAGTTTCATTGATATAATTTTTTCCTGTGCATTTTTTCCTACTAATGCAAATTTTGAGTGAGATCTCAGTCCCTCTTTTCTTCATTTAAGAAAAATTCCATCGGTTATTATGGATGGATCTCCATAGCAAACGAAACCAGCAGTGTACAGGCATGTCAAGCTATCATATGCACAAAGACTAACCTGGTGTGGGTCCCACTAAAGCGGGATTCCATGAGGTTAGGCCAACAAAACTTTTGACATATTTTGGAAAAGGTGAATGTTCTGAAATCAGGCCCCCTGTTCAGGCAGTCCAAAGTTTGAAGCATAACAAGTTTGATTATGTCAACTAAAACAGTTTCAAATGCATATCTTGATGGTATACTGCCTATTGGACTGAAATACTGTGGACTGTAAAACATAACATTTGATGGATATTTTAGTGGGGTTCACCCGAACCTGTTGCCTAAAATTGACTTGGATCATACTTTTCTTCACTCTGAGAGGAAGAAGCCTGTAAACATTCTTCAGATACAGATCTTATTGATGAAATGAGGGAATTGAGAGAACCTAACAACACAATAAAAATTAGGGCCTTCTGCATTCATACCCCCTTTCATTATTATGAAATATTTGCATCTATATGCTCTTGTTTTTTTTTTTATTTATACCCTTCTATTTAACATAATTGTTGTCTTATACCCCTAACCCTGACGTTAAATCCATTAATTGTTGTAGCTTATTTTTATTAAATGACTAAAATAACCGTTTATTAGATAAAAAAATTTATTAAATATCCAACCGACTATGTGGTTAGGCTAAATTTCAATGAATAATTATCAATTGAGCAAATTAATATCACTGACTTAGATTATTTATATAATAAATATGATAATACATGGGGCATAAATGAAAATATAGGATAATAAAGAAGGATAAATGCAACATATTTTTATTTTAAAAAAAGTTGTCTTAATCAATTAATAAAAATAAATAACAAAAATTACGGACTTTTAACATTACAGTTAAAAGAACAATTGCAATGATTATACAAAATAGAAAGGTGTAAATATAACTATTAAAAACAAAAATATATAAATAAAAATATAATATAATGTAAGGATATGAAAGCAAAAAGCCATAAAAATTAAAGAAATTAAGAGAAATTACACGGAAAAACACAATAAAATTTAAAAAAAAAATTCTAAAATCACAAACGAAAATGGGTATGCACTCTTGAGGAGAGGATACCTTGCAAATCAACATTGGTCAAGGGGAGAAGAAATAATTACAACAATCCCCTGATTATATATAATCCAACGGGGAGCAAGAACTCAAAGAATGAAGAATGATACACAATAAATAATTTTAATTTATAATATACAACCAATAAATGGCCAGAAGCCCAAACAAAATCGCGACTGCAGTATCTCACACCCTATGATATGGGGGCAACATTCAATTCATGGGGCCTCAATGCCTCTTGAACAATCTCTTGAACCGTTCGATTGCGGCGGCAAACATCCGACAGCTCTTCAACAGGAACTGTTAAGGCGTTAATATCAGCACCTGTTGCAGCCTGTGATAATGCCTGAAGAAATCTTGACCTCTCTGCTTCAGTGAGAGCTGCAGATGGAATTAGGGCAAAACTGTCCTCAGCCCAAGCCAGTGCTTTGACCCCATATGCTCTAGTCAGTGCCAGCAGTACATATGTTACCTGGGGAATGATTGCTTCAGCATGAAATTTTTATAAGGGGAAGCTAATAATAATTAGCTTTAATAATTTATTAAAATAATTTTGTGTGGAGGGGGAGGGGGAGAGATAGATCTAATAATAATTTTGTTACCGTTTCCAATCGAGAACTTGGGAGTGCTCCTGCTAAAGAGGCTATCAAAATCCTGGTAAGGCTTGCACCGCGAGGAAGAATCACACTGTCCCTGATAGACAGGTATTGTTCTCCTTTAGAGGAGTTTGCAAGATCAAAGATATCGGATAAGAATGTCAAGATGGAATTGCAAGCCTCTCTGCATGCAAGGAAGACAACCATTAAATAATGTATCAGAAAAAGTGAACCACGTCCTCTATCCATTACTTGTCAGGATTAAATAAACTAAGAATTTAGCTTGGAATTTTCCTTTCAAGAAGCATAGTGACTGTCATGATTCTCTACGGGAATGGACAAGCATGGTTTTCCAGTAAAGCAAGAAGATAAAGAATTCAGTTTTGCCAAATCATTTGAAAGGAGAGGCTTGATACAGCTCATAAGAGAAAAAAAAAAAGACCATCAGGCTAATTTATTTATAAATTAATATAAATTTCAAGATTAAAATAGGCTAATACGGGTGGTTGTGCCTATAACAAAATTGGAAGCACTCTAGGGTCACAATGGATGCTCATTTTTATTTCTATTCATTGTGTTGTGCATATTTATTTGGAAGAGAAATGCAGAAAACCTCGAACCATAGTGAAATATGACAGCAAAAACACCCAAAATTTTCCTGACTGTTATTGTTGAATCATCTTTCTGAATCATTCTGTTAGAAATTCTTTTTATCACTTAAAAAAAAAGAAAAATGAGAGCTTATACCTGTGTTGTATAGTGATCCCAATCATTGAGCAGTCTACCAAGGATGGGAATATGGCAGAGGGAATAAATAAGTGAGGACAATAGCGGATGCACCTTGATGCCAACAAAAAACAGTCATCTGCAATGTCAGGTCTAGCCGTAAAATCCTACAAAATACAGACAATTCCTGCAGGATCAACATCCATTGTTAATCTTGAGGCTGAAGGTGACAAAAGTAACCTAATCACACCTGAATTTTTGTGAGAAGACGTGTCGTATGGCTGAAAAGCGCTTCAATTAAGCATTTGAGATAGTTAGCACAAGATGGATCAGACCCAAATATCTGCCACACAAGAAACATTTAGTTACTTAAAACTGCAAGAGTTTAGCTTATTACTGCCGAAAAAGATTAAAAGCAATTATAAAATATATTTAATGAGCATGTAAGGGTGACAAACCTTTATAACTTCACTAGAGAGATATAGAAAGCATGGTTGATGGTGTTCATTATACAGGCCCTGGATCTCCTCCAGCATTGCTCCGATTGTTATTCCCATAAACCTTCCAGAATTCCTTACCTAAAAACCAACAGCTTGCAATTAGAAAGGCCAAATGCAACACCGTTAGATCATTATAATATCACATTCTCTCTTGGAAATTTCTGTATTTGACATAAAATGTCAATAAGTTATGAGCTAACAAAAATGATAAAAAAAAAAATTACATCCCAAAACAGCGTACCAGCTAATTACAGATCAAACGTAAGTATCTTACTCTGAATTTACATTGTGGTAATAAATTCCACTTTCATTGTGCAAATTCATCAACTAACTAAATTGAAATTTATTAACAATGAGCAGAAAGTGAGAATGAGTAAGAACTTTTGCTTGGAAAAACACCTTGGATGTGCTTTCAAATTTTAAAAATCAATGCATAATCATTAACAAAGATTGCAGTTAAATAAACTTACAGCATATTTGCATGCCCGGCATAGAGCCTCCATTGTCCTCATGTCCCAAGGTCGACTGCACCAACACCATTTCAACCTCAGATTAGAAAATTCAAGAAATTACACATGATCAATTATATCCAATAAACAAAGTTCTGAAGTCCTTACTGATCAAATATGGCTTTAAAGATAGGCCATATTCTATGAATTGCATCTGCCACAGCTTCAGGGTGAGTTACATGCCTATAAATAATTTGAGGTGCACTATTTAGTACCCTAAACTAAAGAGCTCAGTATAAATAAATGAAGATCCATCTGTACCTAAAAATATTTGCAAGTCGATCAATATGAATAGTAAGCTCACGTGCAAGTATTTGCTGCAATGACACTGGGCCTTGATTTATAACCTCCTGGTTATTCACATAACAAAAAATGGTAATATCATCCCATTAAAATAAATAATCTAGCTCAATTGGAAATGGACACCAACCTGTAAAGGAGTAACAACAGGCAAGCACAATGCCTCCAGGGCTTTCTTAGCATGGTCTGGAGGAAGTTCTGTAATAACCATACTGCAATGACAGGTATCAGAGAGAAATACAAGTTATTTCTAACAAGTTTCAATCTATTTTGCATTCCCCCCATTTTAAAAGTTCACATTGATACCTCAAGGCTTCCACAAGATGCAGTGAGTCTTCAGCAGAGACTTTATAATCACTATCTCCACTTATTGCCCTGTGGTATATATGGAAGAGACCATCTAAAGATCCACAAAGCTTCTTCCTGCAATCTAGAGTAATTGAAACTCATTATTGGAATCCATGACCCTGAACTCCTAAAGTTTACTCTATATATGTATACGGTAAACATTTTTCAAAAGGCTGAAATCTTGAGAAGAACAAGAGCCTTTAGACAAAAATATTGCAAATCATACAATATCAATTCCATCAGCCCAAGCACATATAAAAATAACAAACTTGCAAAGGAAAGCACAAGAACAATAACCTACTACAGAAACCAAAGGACCAACATGGGACGTGGTCAATGACCCAGAGAAAACACGAAGCATTTTAATGAACTGCACTTCTGTACTACCAATACAATTGTACCCTCAACTAGTAGAGATAGTGAACAACTAAAAGGGAAGAAAGGGAAAAGAGCTGAAAAGGTAACCAAAGAAGCAGCTTTAGACCTAAAGAGTGACCACAGACACACCACTTGTATGGTCAATACAAGGTTGTGCATGTACATTTATGCAGACAGTTGGAAATTTTTCTCATTATCAATTAATTAAAATTCTCAAGTTCTCACATGCATGAAATAGTACAAGCTACCCAAGGTGAGATTTTTTGTTAAGTGATTAGTGTGATAAAGCTAAGCTACCATCTGAGATAAGTGTTTTTCATCAGCTGAATTGGCCTATGTCATTAAAAGTTGCCTGATTTTCCTGACTTTATTATAAATAAAAAAAAGAATTGTAAGGTCATCAAAGAGAGAAACCACAATAAGCCAACTATCAGACTTAACATTTCTTTCACTATTTCATTATCAGACCAAATATTTCCTGAAAATCATTTCTTGTATCATGATTCATGAAAAGACAATCGCACCAGGATTTTGGAATAAGGAGCCTAACCCAAAATATTAGAACATGAAACTGACTTCATGTTCAAACTTTTAATTTAGCCTAAGCAAATATTCACTGGCTGTTGTTATCTTGAAAATCTAACAGTGGAAACATTTGCAGGTAAGTGCTTATCTGTTTCTATGCATGATTACTTTCAGCATGAAAACAACAATTCGAAAGAAAAAAAAACATTTAATAAAAATGGGTTTTAAACCTTGTAAGTCCAAATAGAATGTCCTGAATTAGAACATGTTCAAAACAATTTTCTACCATGAATGCTGAGTCATTACTGTATATTAACGAGTCATAAACGTGTAATAATGAATAGTTTAACTTAAAAAATCTCATGCAATCAACACAAATTAGATTATACCTATTTTGGCAATTAAAGAAAGCCAACAAAATAAATTTCTTCAGTGCCCTTAAATAATAATGGCCAAAAAGTGGAAAACTGTAATTGATCAGAGAAGATTACCATCACAAATGTGCCTAAGAGCCAAAGCTGCAGCAGCTGCAGAATCTTCAGATGTGCTCATGCCACTCATAAGAATCTCAATGACTGAAGGCAAAAATGAGACTCCAGCTGGTGCAGCGTCAAGCCATTTTGAATATGCTCCAATAGTTAAGCATACTGGAAGGGTCCAGAAACATGATGGGACAAGGTCACCGTAGATGATCATAGTCAAAACTCAATTTTGTTAAAGAAAGAAAAAAAAATAGAGAGAGAGAAGGATAGAGATTTTGCAAATCCACTTAAATAAGACCCATTGTAAGTCAAGAATATCACCTGTCTGAAGCAGCTGGGGTTGACGAGGGAGTTTTGGAAGCAAAGCCATAATCTGTTGCAGAAAGATACACCAGATCACAGTATGCTGTCAGAGTAGCTCCATATCTTAGTCTAAGTGAATGGCAGATAAGTATTAATACCAACCATATTACACTACATTGTGAACGATTTCATCCACATTCCCTAGAGATCCAACAGGACTTTTCACACCTTAACATTTAGTCACATGATTTTAAATTTATCCAAACTTCAGCAAAGCTTCCAAAGAAGTTTTTTTACATTTGTATTTCCCATTTCTGAAGTATTTCCATATAATTTTCGACAAAAACTACAGAGAATAATTTAAAGCAGAAAAGGAATATAATTCACTTAACTCACATTTCTATCCTAACAACTTTTTCCTAAGAGAAGCTCCAACAATATTCTTGCTAGAAGATCAGGCAAGTGGGAATCATCAAATATTTCCAAATTGAAGTTGTCAAGGTTTTATATTTTCTATTTCTAGTTGAGCATTATTGGGTTGTGTACTCACTGAAATCTAAAATATGGCTTCATTCTGAAAGGCTAAACCCAATGAATGATACACATCCGTATCACTTACGTAATATAGCTTAGATTGACACCATATATTAGATCATATGCTATAATTTCTTTTTAATTGCAGGTAACACACACTGGTTATAGATAATAGAAAACCATGATATTTGGCTGTTTTTCCCTTATAATAAATAAATATTCTTGATATTACTTGATTTCTGGGTAAAGATATTCTGCCTAAGACCTGACTAATACGAGCATCATCATCTCAACCACTTCCTTGTTATGTCCTTCCATTAAGAAGAGACAAATAATCAACCAAGAAACATAAAAAGGGACCTAATGCCCTTACAATTAATGATGACTGGTGGTGTCATAGAAGTTTTCAGTAAAGATCCAACAAACTGCTAACTAATATGAGCGATTCATAATGGCCTTACCATCAATATCATGGACTATTTGTGATGTTTACCATGACAAAGAGAGCCAATCAAATATCAAGATGCATACAAGAAGATTGAAATAGAAAAACTGTACCTGGGGCATTACTTCAGCTTCAACTATTGAAACAAATTCTGATATAGCCCGGATACAATACAATGCAGCCTCAGAAGGGTGCCATTCACACAACTCTTCATTTCTGCAGCTTCCTATAGCCTGCGATATTTATGTGCAGAAGGAAGATCTTCAAACAATAACAAAAGGTTATTAAAGAAACACTGGATTCTATTAAAGAAAATTTATGAGGAACGCGCGAAAAGCCTTGACTTTTTCTGCACAAAAATAACTGATAATTTTTAAAAAGGCACAATTAGAGAAGCACTTTCCTAACATATAGGTTGTTTCTGTTCTGTTTTTTATTTTCCTTTGCTTTTATTTTTTCCACTTTTGTGGGGTTTGGTTTGGTGTCAAGCAGCAGCATAAATAGTATTCCATTAATTGAGATGAAAATTACAATAAAGGAAGATATTTACCAACAATCAACTTTACAAGGTATACCCCTTACATCTACTTGCACCTCTGAAAGAGCCAATGATTGAGCTGATCCACCAATAAAACCTTACCCAAGATTGCAATTCAAGCAAAAAAGTGTTTTCCAGGAGGAACTGGATGGTTCCAAAATATTTTTTATCTGAATATCCTTACCTGAGGGCTTCGTCGGAGTGACATGAACGACACTGATAAACCATTCTTCAAATGCAGCATAGAAACCCTTCAATCTTATATCTCAAGACACACCTAGAAATCCCAAATAGAAGAGCAGTCCTCTTGTTACCTTGACCAAAGGGATCTTCTGAAAGCTGTATCCCACTCTAAAGTCCCTCTTTCATTTCAGAACATTCATTAGCCACAGAATCTTTGTCTGGAGATATTCCATACAGTCAAGAGCACAAAACACAAAGTGAGGCTCTGATCCAAACTCTTCTTCCCACCCTAAATCTAGTGTTACCCTGAAGTCCTCAAAGGAAACAATGATAAGCCCCACACTGCTACCTAGTAATGAGATCAAATTGTCTTATAAGTTTAATCTCTTGCTTGAACCCCCCATATTTACACTTATAGCTCCTCCATATGAATGAGTTTTCTTTACTAAGCCTCGAAAGCCACTTCCATGGAGAAGTTGTATACCTCTCCCTCACTCTCCTGAAACATGATACAACTTCCTCAATTTGCACACCAGTTCCCACTTTGCAAAGTAGGAATTTTCTTTAAAGCATTCCCATTATAAAGAAACTCACTTTGGATTTCTTCTCAATTTATTTACAACGGAAGCACGAACCAGGAAAAGAAATTAGAAAAAGAAAGAAAAATAGTACATAGGAAACTCCCCAACATACTTTATTTCAAAGTCACTACACTAGCATATCTACTAGTAACTATCCCAATTTGTCAATCTTCTATCCACCCTCTCTCCTCACCAGCTCCAAAGTACCATTAGAAGCTATCTAAGCATGTATTGAAGGCCCTAACAAGCAGCAAGAAACTCACTCATCTATCCCAACAAACTTGCATGATCCTGTACAAAATTTTTTCCTCATACCAAACCTCCAATGGAGTGATCTTGCAGAGAACTGAAACTGCTTAAAAACATCTTAATATTAGTCACAAACCATCCCATCCCATCCCCCCACCCCCCCCCCCCCCCCCCCCCCCAAAACACAAAAAAGAATAAAACACAAAAGTCGAAGTCCCGTTGCTTCTTAACCACTATAGTTCAAATCATCTTCCGATTCCAATCCCCAATAAGAACTGAAACGTACTCTGTCATACTTAGTTTGACTCGTTCCAATAGTTTGGTCCCATTCAAGATCATCCAATCCAACTCCATCTCAAAATGGATGAATTAAGACAAGTAATTTGTGTTTATTACTTCTCCGTAGTCATACCAATTATGGATACTTTGATCGTAATCCATATTCGTCCATGTCAAAATGGATGAATTAAGACAAGTAATTTTGACTCGATAGTCATACCAATAATGGATACTTCAATCGTAATCCGTATCACCACTTTAACTCAAGATCGGCTGAGAATGATCTTAATCCAATCCCCCAGGTTTAAACATTATATTATCTGCTTTTTAATCATGAAAAGTATTGCAGAAAGAGGGACACCATAGCTCACACTCCTATAGCTTCTAAATACCACTCTAAGGGTTATATTAACTAATTTCAAAGGAAAAATACCATATACTAGTGTAGATCCCATTGAAGCAAGGTCCCAAAGACTGACTGGCAATGGATCTAGCCTTTAACATGTGTATACAAAGTAGTTCGACATCAAATCAAACGTTCATACCCACGATGACAACACAAAGCTAACTAATTCAAAGAAACACGAAAAAAGAAAAAAGAAAAATCACAACCAAGGCACGCCATGCTAGGGTTGATGGCATTTTGCTTGGTGTCCATTGTGTGGAATTTCACTAGCACACCACTCATGCTATTGCAAATTCCATACCGGTGCCAAGAAATTCCAAAAAAATTTATAACAAAGCCAAAAGAAAAATTAAAAATAAAGAAGAAAAATGTAAAGGTGAAATAAATATAGCATTTCAATACATGCATAAAAAGAAAATGAAACAAATCTAAAAACATTCAATTATCTCACGAAATACAATACAAGTAGTGTATAATAATACAAATTTCAAAGTGAAAAGACGTACAGCAATACAACATAAGCATACAAAATCAGCAAGGCGAAGGGTATGTGCCTTCAAAAATTCAAATGGGTGAAATTTTCAAAAATTACTTTTTCTATATAAAATAGGCCATACACCAAAACCAAGGAGTCCCAATACCACCTTGGATGGGGACAACTTTTATTCAAGAACATCACATTATACCAAAGACAAAAAAATATCGTATCACCTCAGAATTCCCAATCAATATGATTATATGCAATCTCCATGTCAATTTTCATATGATATCTAACTTCATATGAACTTTTTTTTTTCTGATAAGAACTTCATATGAACTTGAAATCAATATGTTCATGAAAGTTAGAGCTTCATTCAAAACATGCCTTCCCTTCACAAAAGCACCCTATTGACCTACAATGCTTTCCGTCATCATTTTTAAGGCGTGTTCCTTGGCCACTATTTTATAGTTACTAACACTAGACTGATGAGGAAAAAAATATTTAATTCCATATTCCACATATTTCTTAGGGATAAGTGTATTAAAAGTCCCATTAGAAGCCCTAAGTTGCACAACCCCAGAAAAAAGATTTAACATCTTTTTGAGATCTTTCTTCACAACTTCCCAGTTATCCTTTCAAAATGATTTCATAACATATTTGGGCTAGGAAATTTATTCCTATTCAAATCATAATTCACCTTCCAAGTCTTAAAATCTCTTTCAAGCATATCACTCTAACAATACAAAAGGCAAACCCTTGAAATATTTGCAACCAATTTTTCCTTTCGAAAATATAAGCTATTGAAGCACTTTACAATAGCCTTATTCAACTCAATTGTCATCATTGAACACATCCCCACGTTGATGATACTTGAATTAATTTTGTTTTAAACTAGCAATATCATGAAAGCACTTGATTTTTTTATTTTTTATTTTTATCTCCTGCCTTATGGCACTGTAAAATAGGCATTTGCTTCCAAGAAATTTCCTTCATGCAAGCAACTTGAATGCTTCCCAAGGAAATTTTTCCTCCAAGGAAAGGCTTGTGAATCCTCCTCCTCTAAGATGTGAAGCTATTTCACAATGTACTCCTTTCTAAAATTGATATTCACAAAAGGAATATATTTTTCAAGAGCTTCAATTTTCCTCTCATCACGGCCATCTTGCACATTGACGATTTCCATCAACACCTTGATAGTATCATTTAAATACCCAGTTTTCTAGCCACATATTTTCAAAGGGAAATGAAGCAAGCTGTAAAAACAAATACCTTCTAAAAAAAATAAGGCTACATTTCCATATGTACTAAATGAAACCTCTTATACACAATCTGGAAATTTCTTGTCCAAATATGCCATAATGAGAAATTTGTCCAAACATGAATAGAAATAGGATATTCATGATTTTTACTCCCATTAGGTCTATTAGATTTTTTCTGCCAATAAATTTTGCAAAGAGCCTCTCATATTGAGAAAGGTATGACCTCGGCAGCTCCTTATCTGCCTTTCTTCTCAAATGAGAAACATAAAGCACTAAAGCAACCTCCAATGCAAAAAGTACTACTCCAGAAACTTCTCTTCCCATCCAATTCTCCTAAAATGAACTTCTAGCAGCTGCAGCCATAGGGCAATATACAATTTTAAATATCCAAGATACACCTTTCCAGGTCCTTTGGGTAAAAAACAATCCAAAGTCCCCTATCATGACCTTCAAGTCTTTAACTATCCTTGTACACCCCCAATTGTTGCCATTAACACACCCACCCTACTTCAAAAAATCCCTAGCTCAAACACCTTTGCATTTCTGGCGATTTTTTCCGGTATGCCAGCAAAACAGGGGCAGTGTGCCTAGCAAAACGGGCGAAATGCAAAAAATTGTTGAAAAAAAATATTTTTTTTATCCATTTTAATTGGCAATTTCTTGTGGCGTGCCAGCAAAACAGAGCGGCATGGTGAAACTTCCCCAAAATCAGAAAACATCAAGTTTTTGTCTTCGTTGATTTTTTCAGCGTTTTGGCAGCACCACTGAAATTTCGTTTCATACCCTGGGCGGCACGCCTAGCGGCACTGAAACACTAAACCTTGATATTGATAGCCAAAGTGATGATTCAATTGACTACTAAGAAACAAAATTACCTTCCTAAATACCAAAAATGTCAAGGCATTCATCAATTTGATTGCCTCTTCTTACTTCTTCGTGATCCAATAAAATAAATGGATGAAACAATCTCTAAGAGATGTATATCAAGTGACCCGTGCTTGAGGACTCCCTTGCACAACTAGTAGGATTAGAGAACTTGATTAGCCTTCAATAAACCTTGGTGAACCTACATAATTTTTTTTCCCTCAGTGAAACCTCCATTAATAACAAAGGCCCAAACACCTTCCCATTTTCTTTACTCTTCTAGAAGCATAGGTCCTATTAATAGTGTTAAAATGACTCCTTGACTCCCTACAAGTTGCAAATGCCTCCCACAAATTATGTCTCTTCCAATAAGGGCAATGCAATTCCCAGTTTGTTTGGTTTCTCAAAGTAGTCCTAGGCTGGGTGTTATGGGCTCTCATAGCCCAAAGAATTTATATCACTTTAAAAAAACAGTTGAGCTATATTCTTAGGTTGTCAACAGGTAAGATTTTGAATAGAAGTGCATGAGTCATTTTCTATAGCAAAAAACAAATAAATACGGAGCCGCACACAGAAACATATCTATATTGGAAAAGGGAAAGAGAATATATCTCTAATTTTTTCAATTGTATTGATAAATCTCAAAAGGCCCCAATCTTTCGAATCCATAAAATAAAATTAATGAATTGTCTCCAATCATCACAAGGACAAAAAAGGTTTGGAAAATACTTAAATAACTTTAACAAGCATTGAGGGTTAAACTTTTTACCTCAACAAGCTTCAGATAAAGAATTTTTAGTGTTGCTTCACCACCCAAAACTGATGCTGCATCAATTAAGACATCCGCAACAGCTAGCAACATCATAGAACCTGTTAGTTTTACGGAAGTACTAGATCCCAAGAGCAATTAACAAGAAACACAAAGAAAAGACAATAGAATATGATGGAGAACAGGGGAAACAACAGAGAAAGGAAATATAAATAAGGCAATAATCATTAGTCAGCCATGTCAAATGGAAAGGCCCCTTCCCCTCAGAGCATATCAGCCAATAAAGAAAGGAATGATCATTAGTCATCCATGTCAAATGGAAAGCCCCTTCCCTCCAAGTATATCCGCCAGCTAGAGTATTATGAGCTTGTTTGCAGGACTAAAAACATACAAAGGAGGTGGGACTAATGAATTGCAGATCACATCGTGATAAATAAGTATACATGAAAGCTGTATAGTCTTCTCCTATGCTTCTTTCCTAGCAATTGTCTTATTGTTGTCCACTTGACTTTGCATCTCTTTTACTAGTGCAATGTGATCAAATTCACCATAACTAACTTCTAGCCCTTTTTTCTCACAAGAAAATTATCTTTACATTTTTTTTTTGTGCTTGAAAAATTATCTTTACATGATACATTATATGTGACTTATCATGAAGGATAAAAAATTATATAGAATTTCCCTTTTGGACATCACTAAGAATGTTGAAAAAGCGAATCAGAGCAAGCCTCACACCCTTTTCATCTTTGATCTCTATGCCGATAAGCTCTTATTCACACCATATGCATCATGAAATACTGAGCATCCTTGTTACAAGATTCATTTCAATCATGAAATATAAAATTTCCCTTAATTTGGTCTCTTCAAGTGAGTTAGCTTTGTTATTTTATTTTTTTCAAATACATTGATCAGGAAACAATCCCAATTTATATAACAGCTTAAAAGCTTTCATTTCATGTGGCAAAGAGGCAACCAAACTGAAGAAATGTTTGATTTAGTGTCATAACCAAGCCATCCATCAACTTATTTCCTTCTCGGTAAACATGGGAGCAAATTTATCCCCCACAACTATTCTTGTACATAATTCCTTCCACCAATAATCAATCTTCCATTGCAAACTTTTCTTAGAAACAATAGCATCAAAATGCAACTTTGAATCACTTTCAAAGACGATCTTCAAACCCATGTATCTTCCACCTATGGATTTCCATAAAAAAGAGCTCTAAACTTTGCCACCAGATTAGAAGAGAAGCCAAGGTAATGATAAGAAGAAAAATATAAAATTACCACACTATCTAGAAGAATACCACTAGATCTATGTAAACCCACCTGAAAGGCTGAAACTACCCTTATCTTCTCAGGTTTAGCTGGATGGTTTTACAAATGGATTGGTCATGGGTAAAACCATCTTTAACCCGTAAATGAACAAACTGCGTTTAAGTCCAGTTCCTTCACCTGTATAACCATTTTGCTTCCCATTTATGCATAAAATTTATATATTAATAATACATTACATATAATTTGCTATTAAAAATATAGAACTATTTATATTTTTTTGATAATTATTTTACTGAAAAGGAATTAAATAGGCAAGACAAGTTATCATAGTTTGGTTTTGAATTTCTCAACAGTTTAAATGGGCAGATACAGCCCACTGCCACCTTTGAATACCACCACCAACAAATTATCAAAGATTACCCCATGAAACACCATCTACATTAAGGACTATATGGAATGTTTAAGGGCGCAACCACTAAACTGCTACATACCATTTAGGATTAACCAAAATGATCTTAACTCGAAAAGCTTCCAAAAAAACCTCTAAGACCTCTATAACATCAGATTAATGTGCAGGTTACTAAAAAGATAGATCCATAACCCATTTTAAAACTCTCTTGTTTATGAATTTCATATAATGACCTTCCATCTTCAAAGAAACTGTTATTCTCTCCAGCCATAACTCATAACAAATTAAAGAAGCAACCCAAGCCGTAGCCTTACCTCAATAATTGGTCCTGAACTGAATGAAGGCAATGCAACTAAATTTAAAAAGATTGCCAGAATACTCCCAAACTGCAATAGCCGTGTTCCCATTAGATAGGCCCACAAGAGGTCATTTCCAGGTTCCCATCCATACAAGACCAACATCTAGAAGCCAAGTGAATTCCACAACTACTGGGAAAGCATTATGAAAAATTTCCACGGAATGCTGGTTCTTGTAAGGAGTTACTTTTAACTGAACAAATTTCGACCAATTTCCAGAATGTTGTTGAGATCTGATTCCATCCGTCCACTGCTAATAGAAAATAACCATTTCTCTCTCTTCCAGATTCACATACCATCTGAATTGTCGATATCGATATAAGCACCACAATAAACAATTTTGCTTGCCTTTTGAGAAAGACAATCTTCAAGGAGCTCACTATTCCAATTTCTATCATTTTTCCGCACGTCTTTTCAGTTACAGCTCCTTGTAAATCTGTGCATCATCGGCAAGCAGATTTGAGAGAGTACCCTATTCATAAACACATCAAACCAGGAAGGGAAAAAAATCTCCTTTCCCAATTACTCATTATATATTTCCAAGAAGATCATGAACTCTAGCATTAATAAGAAATTTCATTGTAAAGGAAACAGATATATTCATTTCTTTTCAACAGTATATGTAAATACGCAATGCAACAACCATGATGCTACATATGTTCCGTGACACTACATATGTTGACCTTGAAAGGTTCACCCAATTGTCCCAACGCTGAAATGAGGACTGCACAACCCAAGGCTCAACGAAATAGGAAGTATCCATATTAAGAAACTTCTTGAGATTAACAATCCAAGAAAGATCACAACATTCATGCCCTCAGACCTGACAGATGGCATTTCTCCATGAATTTCATTATTGACAATGAAAGCTTCCCCTTTCACAAATGAAAGACCAAAGAAATCAAGATTACACTCCTTAGCTAGAGATAACTTTGATGATTTAAATAGATTCCATATCACAATATGCTATAATAAGTTAATAACGATTCTTCTAAGGATACTTTCAGTCCTTTTCAAGCATGTCATGGAAGTAAAAAGAAAAGCCTAAAACAAGATAAGAATATAACCAATTGTATGCCATTCTTTCTTAAAGATGCTGTAAAGGATAATAACAAATGAGAGATTAAAGGCACTTTCCTCTTCCTTTTCTGAGACTAATTATTTTTGAGCTACAAAGTTTTCAAAATCAAAAATATTTGATCTCTTTAATTTGTCTCCAATGAAAATGAATCCGTTTGGAAAGACCATCAAGATCCATCTAAGATGTTCATACCTATACAGTTGCATTCATATTTTCCAAAATTGGTGAAATAACAAATTTAGTTTTTATTCTCGATTATCTATGTAAAGTATCACACATGCCACCCATTAGCATTCAATAAGAATAACTAAGAAACTATGATATAACTGTCATAGTTCTCATGCTGGGGGAACTAAACTAACGATCCTCAAACTTCAAGCAGTAGCCAATTTTATGCAGCAATATCTTTAAAACTAACAACCCTCAAAATCAAAACCGAGCAATAGCCAATTTTATGTCACCACAGACAACACGCATTCAAAAAGGAATGAACAAGAGAAATCAAACCTCATAGGGACTTAATTTATGAGAGAGAGAGAGAGAGAGAGAGAGTTTGAATAAAATGAAAAAGTGAGTCAAAACATTTATCATGTAACAGGCCACATGGCAGGCTTTGAGTTGATCAGTACCGACAACCAGAAGAGACTCACTAATGAGCCTTAAAGACAAAAATCAAAATTATATTATTTTAACTGCCTCATTTTCATGCCCTCAAGCTTTCATGGTAAACTTCTGTCGTCAAAAATAATATGAAGAAATCTAATAGCTATAAACTTAGATTTCTCCCATGACATGGTTGGTTCCAATCCCTTGTGCAGCAAGCAACAAGATTAATTGTGGTGTTCAAATGCCTTGTGCAAAAACCACAGATTTTGCCTATCACCAGAATAACATATTCTTAGAAAAACTATAAGCTAATAAGTGACATTTCTAATTCTAACAACTTCCGTTACCATATCTAGTCTGCTTAAAATCCTTGAGGTCCTCTCTGGAAAAATCTTGATAATGTCGGGGATATTGAACCCGGAAGATAACCTGAGCAGGAGAACCATCAACTCTTAGAAGCAATCATTATCATGTCAAAAATCCAACTAAAACAATGATACACTTCATGGGAGTGTCTCATCTTCATAAGAATTCTATGAAGGGAAAGATGCAAAAGGGTATCCTTTCAGAATAAGAAAGAAATCGAAATCAAAGAAAAATAATCAACAAGTTCAAGGACGGAAATATCCAATTTACAACAAGGTTGCAAAATGTTTTAGTGTTCTAAAGTAGAAGGCTCACCAACGAAACTAGAGATTCATATGATGAACGGAAGGCTTGTAGCCTCCGGTTTCTCTCGGCTTCAATAGATTCATCACTTCCAAATGATAAGTATGATTCCCTGTGTTATGGCCATTCACATAATCAGCATAATAGTATTTCTTATCAAGACATAATTGAGCAAAGTGAGAAATCACTATAATCCTATTCCGCATTTGGACAAAATCCCGGAAAGTGAAGTATAGTATCCAAAAATTCACCTTTCAATCAAGTTAACCTGAAGGTTGTGCCAGAAGTTAAAGGTCATTGAAGCAATGTTGTACTCCGGATGAGAGGCAACATCCAATAATGCATGCACTAGTAACATTGTATCATCAGAACCTGTAAGGAGAAAGTAAAGAAAAATAAAAAAAGGAATTCTTATCAGACTGAACAGAGAAGTCCCAATAATATTCATAAAACCTTGACTAGAAAATTTTGCAATATTAAATTCTTTCAAACAATCTAGGTTAGATAGGTGACATTCAGCTAAAAGCTGCAATACAATCTATAATTTTATACCAGTTGCAATCAACTCGATATATGAATCACCCATGTCAGCAAACAAACGTGCAATGGCCTTCACATCTTCCTCATCCTGATAATGAAGAAAATTTACCATCAAGGAAATACTCTTAAGAATTATCAAGCTGCCAATGACTTTATCCACAGAATGTATTGATACCTTGGCTGAAAAAACCAAGATGAAAATATGATAAACAGGTAAGAGAGCAAATGATTGAATGTACAACTTTAACTAAGTCATCTCATTAACCAAATAAAAAGAAGCAGTACTTTGTTGGAGGTTAAACATACTCCTGATATAAGAAAAATGGAGAATATTTGAAAAACTTGGATAAATTTAAACTCGCTATTTCTTTTCAACAATATTGTGCTCGTGGGGTCCTGCTACAACATACAAGTGAATAACATAACGAGAAATGGAACTACTTAGAATATCTTCCACTGACATGTAATATTTGATCAATACATAAATAAAAGCATATACAAAGTGTCAATTACATCACCTGGTATATGTTGATCAAAGACCATTTTCAAGAAAAATACCTAATGCTATTCCAATTAAAAAAAACAGAAGTATTAATTGCTAGTTATCAACTCAAACATAAAAAACTATGTATTTGAGCATTCTTCAACTTGTTCCTGTTTAGAGCTTTGAGTCAGATTTAACTTGATCATCTGCAGATGCATCAGATCTGCAAATCCACAAATAGAGAAAGAAAGAGAGAGGCGTGGATCCTTGCAGAACACAAATATTAAAAGTCTACAGGTTAAAAATACAAGAAAATCTCCAGTTTTCCTACTTGTTCCTAAAGTATCAATGTCGATACATTATATACTTATCTATATGTAAGGATTATTGCAAGTTTATGCAATAGGTTTTATGTAACATATATATATATATATATATATATATATATATATAATGTATATTTCTATTTCAATGTTGTTTACACTGTTCTATGCTTTGTGAAGGAGAAAGTCTCTTCTCCGTTCACCTGAACCATTCCTTCTACACCCCCTCTTTTGTGATCATAATATTCTTTTAAAATATATGAACTTACTTTCACACTCACCGATGCTTAATTTGGTTGAACTATCATATCTGAGAATATGTATCATATTACTGAGAGGATGGGTAGAACTAGATGCACCCTGTCATGAATACTGTTGTGGAACACATTTCACATCCATAAATCCCACCAGTTCAAATGCTTTCTTTATTGATCACAATTCACATACCAGGTTTCATCCCAAAACATATCTAACATGTAAAGAAAAACCATCCTATTAGTCCAACTTCTATGAAAAACAGCCTAAAAGGAAGATACACAAAATTTTACAGCTATTATTATACATGACAAAATCAACACACTATTATCTAGTAATTGCTCTCTTCTATAATATATTTTATCAGTTACGGAAAAGCAAAATACCAATTCAACATAGGCGGTACCAAACAATGAAAAGTTTCCAGACCACCATAAAACATCTCTGCCAACCATATAACCCTTTTATATGGTCAACCTAGTTCCTGATATAGAACTCGAAAGTCAGAAGCTATACGGAGAGATCCCAAAACACACTTCCATCCATAATTCAGTCAAGCAATAATTTTGGGATTCATTATGTCAGGAAGGATGCAGTTTTGCTATCTGTAACATATCCCATCTAATGTTTTCCCCAAATATCAGGAGACAAAATCACTAATATCGAAGTGTAAGCTCTAGCACAATGCACCATAAAAACGATTGGTCACTACCAATCCTGAAAACCAAAAGCCCCAAAATGAAATCACCATTAATGCCACTTTGGTATAAGGGCATTTAACATACATGAAGGCATGAAAAGTTCTTCTCAATGCACCATCTAGAAATGGGGACATGACGTCCAAAAAGGCCACAAGAAGAAGAAGCAAACCACAGAGAGACTACATGATGTTATACCTTAGAAGAATCTCTAAGCTGCTCCCTAAGACTCATCACTTGAGGTACAAGAACCTGAATCAAGGGCATCTGTGCCGAAAGACCACCAGAGCTTCTTGCTGCTGTGTAGTGTATCAACTCAGAAGTGACTGCAAACAAAAATAAAGATATAAACTTTCAGGCAAGTAATTTATTAACTGTCATGTTAGAGAATTTCAGCAAGTCCTAAGCAGCATGGCAAAATAAAGCCATTGCGAATATCTAAAATATATAGATAGGATACATCCCAAAATGACTAACTTAGAAGGTTGAAAGAGCCTAAAACTTCAACATAAATCATAACAACAGGAACAACCAACACAGCACTAGCAAAAAAAATCCGATCAGATTTTTTGCCTTTATGAATGAATACGGTAGAGAAAATAATATCTCCCTCCCTGTAAATAACTTGGAAGACAAAGAAATTGATTGCTTTCATAAAAGTTGTGACACCATTCAGTTCATCTAACAATTTATCCACCATTATAAGTATGTTTACTAAAAATAAATTGATAAAAATTATACAAAAAAAAATTAAATTGATAGCTGAAAAAGAAAGAAAGAAAGGAAGAACCACATCCATGGGCTAGTCCCTAGTCTTCTATGTCTTTTTTACTTACATAGGCAATATTATCAGGTTTTAACTATGAAAAAACCAGACAAAAAAAAAGTTCTAACATTATGGTGTCCCCACCTTAGATTTGGGAGTTGTCTGTGAGATCAATCTAGATGCATCAAATAAATGCATATACACACATTTAGCTTTCATTCAAACCAAATAAGCATAAAAACTTCTAAATTTTGAACTTATTATCATAGCTTTTAGGCCCTAAAACTTCTGTTTTGATGATGAAAAACTTCAAAGATAACATTTTTCTTCTCAAATTTTCAAAAATGTGTTTGGATAGCCAAACCTAATATAATTTGTGAAAAAGTGGCTTTTAGGAGCTCCTTTAAGATTATCAATAAAAAAAAGAGAGAGAGATAAGAGAAGTTCCAAGCCACCTAGTAAAAGGAGAAAGGAATCAATAAATGCTTGATCAATTCCTCCTCCTAACAACGTGAAGGATACCTATTAAGCAAAAACCATCCTCTATGAACCAAGAACACTGAAACACATGAATACAAATAATGGGAGGTAAAATCGATTCCAAACACTAGAAATATCTATATTAGGGTGAGAAGGTTGAATAAGCAACTATAAAGCTACAAATGAACAAAACTCAAGGCACTTAATCCACTCCGAAGTCCAAACATCTTCCAAAAACTAAATCTATCTCTCCGTCATATTCTTAAATCGCATCTAGACACCATCTAAGTCTTTCATAGTCCCTCTTCAAAAGCCAACCCTCCTGAAAGCCCCGGCAACACATATCTAGAAATCTTGACTTCCAATCCAAAATTCAGTAAAAAAAACTTGATATTGATAACTCTACAACAGTGTGTTAAAGGGTGCATTTTGTTTCCAAAGTCATTTACCAAGAAGGGCAACATCCATGAGTTGAATCTTCCTTAAAACCCTCGTCCTAACTCTTAGTTTTATAAACTCAATCCCATTTCACAAATTGAATTTCATCTTCTCCGCATTACCACCCCAAAGAAAATCGCTTCAAATTTTCTCAACTCTTTGGACCACAAAAGCCAAAATTTTAAAGAGAGCAATATGGTACAACTAAAAATTCACCGAGTACTCCAGATTAAGGTAATACATCCACCAAGCAAGAGACCATAAAACTGATCTTCTCTCCAATCTCCCTATATGTAATTCCAAATCTTCATAGATTTTTTATTTATAAATAAATCTTTGTGGAAAGTGGAAACAAATGAAGTTCTTGTGGCAACTTTTAAGTAAGAAATCAGAAAGGACCCCAATAGGTAACTTGTACACCTAATACACTCCTCAAAGAAAGCCTCATATCCTTAGCTCAGTCTAATAATAGAGTCATTTTGCAAATTCAATTTGCCACCAGACCCTGCCTCGGACAACAAATAACAAAGCTGAAATTTAGAAACTGCCTCCAACGGACAGTCAAGGAAGAAAACAATATCATCTCCATGCTATATCTGAGACACGAGTCCCCCCCTCACCTATTTTTCTTTTGCTTTATAATCCATCCTACCTAAAAACTCTATAACTAAGATAAACACTGAAAGTTACACAGATTGCCCTGCCAAAAAAGGAGCTACCAAGAGACTATAAGGCATGGACCACCAAATACTACAACTATCCGCCTTCATGTTTCCCAAGAAGAGGTCATTCAAAAGAAGTTGATTGATCAAATTTGAAGTCTGCTTTCATAAAATTCATCATAGTGTTTAAGCCACTTCGCTTTAATTAGCTAGTCTATAATGAGGATCCTCCTCAGTGAGGCATCTAGAATATTAACACGCCTTAGAAGGAATAAGAGGCTTCCAAATACAGCTAGGAGAAGGAATTTAGCCCAAGGTTGCCGAGCGACTCAAAAAAAACAACCTTACAGTAAAAAATTCCATTGGCATTGCTCATCCATCACCTCTTATCAAGAAAGGTTACAAGATCTTGAAAAGGAGCAAGAGACTAAATCTTCTCATTGTTAAATGGTCTTCCAAATGTTGGCATCTAGCTCGCCAGCAAACCAATCATCTCCAAATAATTCCTAACAAATGCCTCACAACTGGAATTGAAAGAAAACATATTAGGAAACATAATCCAAGAGCAAGAACTCTCACACCACACATCATGCTAAAAACACATTTAGACCCATAACCAGTAATACCTTTCAAAAGGTTCTTTTAACAACCTCCTCAAACTATATTTTTGTACCACTCCAAGTTCCCGCTTCCTCATTAGAGCATTGTTAAAGAGAGCAAAGAGTCATTTGATCCCCAAACCACCAAGACATTTCAACATATATAATCTATCAATTTAACAAATGATAATCAAAGTCATCACCTTTCAACCTCCATAAGAAAACCCTTCACCACTTCTTAACCTTTTAGCCACTAACACCAACACAAGATTCAAAGACAAATATAGAACATGAACTCAGTCACAAGCTCCTAACCAAAGTTACCTTGCTTTCCATGAAATTTATCCACTAGCCCTTCAACTTATTTCTACTAGTACGTAAATAGATTGAAGGAAAAAAATTATGTTATAAGAAGATGCTATGATCTCATGAAAGAGAAATATTGGAGCAAGAAAATTAGAAAACTATGGCTTTGTACATAATAATAATTAGACTTAAATCAACATGCACCAATTTGGTAAGAAGGAGCAAATAAATGAGATCAAGGAGAATCAGCTATTTTACAGCAAATGTCATTTTAAATAACATCTAGCAAAGTCTTACAATTTAATAAGATCTATATCACATCAGAACTATAAATAAAAATAAAGAGTTAATACACAAAAACAAGGACAGCAGGACATTATATTATTCCAAAAAAAGAATGCAATATTAAAGTGTATGTTGAGACTTGAGATAGCCCTTTTGAAATACTATTTCTCTCCATACCATTTACAGCTGCCTCTGAGAGTATCTCAGAATTTAAACTGGAAAGTGCTGTAAGCACTAAAGGGTGCGAAGCAAGTGTAGAAGCAGGGATCCTGAAATTAGAAAAACAAAATTACATAAGTTCCATAAGTTTCTTTCTTATTTCTTCTATTTTTATGCTTCAACTGGGCAGGGGATGACTGTAAAAATGTTTTATGCAATAGTGGCAGTTCTGCAATGTGTCTGCAATTTGTTAATAGGCTGGGTAAACTGGTTTACATGCACCAAGTTACGTGTGACACATACTTCATCCATTACATACCTTTTTGTCATGTGTACTTTTACTTTACACATTTACTACAAGGCAAAAAATGCATCCCTAAATCTAATTCCTTCTGAATGGAGAATTTAAAAGGTACATAAAAACTAAACAGCTGCTATAGCACATGACAAAACCCAATTCACATCAATTAATGAGTATTACAAAGGGTTGCACTTTCGTCCACATTCTTTATCCAGTGGGTTCCTCATCAGTTGGCCAATCTGGAATAAAAACTACGTCTTATTACACAGCTAAAGCTGTGAGAAAGACCACAGCTCCTTTCACCATTTTTAAATCTTCTATTATGCATCCATGCATACAAGTAAGCTCACAGACATAGGCAGTAAAAGGCACGTTATGCACATAACGATACTTCTCAATTTATTGACTCGGACAGTATATGATGTATTTAAATTATTAAAGTATATGTATATAAGCATGCATTTACACACGCACATGCATGCACGCACAAACAATAATGTGACAAAAATTTGTCTTTATATAGTATTGATGCAAAAATACAAGCTGCGATAAACATACCCATGCCTTAGTCGAAGCCATGAGGCAAACGCCTCAAGTACCTGACAACAAAAGTAACTGGTTAAAAGCCATGTCAGATGAGAATCCCATAGCAATCACATGTCATTGTGCATTAAAAAAATACACACACACACACACTTAATTCATTAGACAACTTCATACATGACCATTACTGAAATATGAAATTAATAGAATCCATGTCTAGGTGGATGGGTTGGTGATGTCACGTAGAAAAATTAAAGAAAAAAGAAGACAGTAAGCCAAGTGAAGAATCTAAGCTCAGCATGTCAAACAGAAATAATAGGATTTTATGGACTTGAAAGCTTTCTACAGACACAAGCCTCTCCTACACAAAATAAATGCTTGCAGAACAGGTCAGAGCTCATGAATCCATATGCCTTGATATGACAGACCATATGTCATAATGCCTGATAAGGGTTCTCCTGAACCAGATAATTTGTAGTGATAATTTAGAGAAAATCCACATCTTCTGCCCAAATATACGATTTAGAAGTTAGAACTAAAAGATTTATTGAATGCAAGATAGTCAATATTCCTTTTTTTTTATTGTGCAGTATACGCAATCCATTAGAAGAAAATCAATGCAAAACTGCCTCAAGCCTAGAACCCAAGACGGATTTAATTTGGAAACAGAATGAGAAGTTGGCAAACAGGAAAGGCCATTAAGGCAAGATAATTGACAAATGCCTCACCAAAGTTAGAGCCAATAAATAATTGCATTCTGGGTGTACATCCCTCATAACAAAAAGTGTACTCTCTTTTCAACTACTTTACCAATCCATATAAATAAATTAGTAAAATAATCGAGGAAAGAAACCTCACTTAAATATATAGAAATTCATCCTCACAAGCAAGCTTATTGCATGGGTAATAGAGCAAATGAATTTATCAAATTGCCCCTAAATAGAAATTATATAATTTAAGAGAAAGTCCAGAAAATAAACTCCATTGCTTCATGGTCATCAGAAAATTCTGAAGGAAAAAAAATGTAAATTTGAAAAGCAAAAAAGAAAAAAATTAGAAAAAAAGGAGCAAAAACAATAAAAATAACTGCTACTTACCTGCTCTTTAAGCTCGTCAACACTCAAACAAGCAGTCAATATATTAAGAGCAATCTCCACTGTTGAAATAAGTTCCTTCTCAAATTGACGGCGTCTTTCTGGACGAGCTGCTATCTTATAGTTGAATACCTCCTAATGGCAAGGGCAAAGATAATGTAAAATGTAAAATGAAGGCTGTGAAGTGAAGAGGTTGAAAAACACATCGATAAGTAAATACATAAAGTAACAGAAACATGAGCAATTGAGAGAGGAGGGGGGTGGGGAATGGGGAAAAAGAAGAAAAAAACAACTTGAAACTACTCAGAAATACTGCAAAATTTGACTAAAAACAAACAAACACTGGTCACATTTGCACTAAGCAAGTTCCTACGCATATAATAAGATAATGTTACAATATAAAACTGCAATTACTAAAAATAAACAAAATACTGCAATTTTAGGATAGCAGATACAAATTCTGTAGATGACTCATAATTATGCTTCGAACTAGAAACCAAAAAGGCTCCAAAGTCAAAGGAGGAACAAGGACATGAATACAATTATTGTACAAAGGTCAGAAAAGATGCAGTTGAGTCCCAGGGATGTGATTTTGAAAGATTGGGACATGGTGTTCAAAAGGTTGGAATAGGCAAGAAATATTCATGTTATTAACTCAAATTGCTGAGATAAAGCACTTTTGCTGATACACACAAAACCAAATATCTGAAATAACAGTGGCACGAGGAAGATGAGAATGTGATAACAATAGCATCAATGGAATCTAATAATCCAGAAAACTTTGCTCTTTCACAATTCTTTCACAGACCAATCACAACGAAGATCATGTTTTTTGAATTTAAAAAAAGAAAAAGGACAAACAAATAAACAAAACAAAACATCTAAATGACTTATTTAAACCTCAGGCAAAACAGTGAGCAGCTCCAAAAAACTTGGTATACACTCTGGATGAGAATTCATCTCGTCTTTAAGCCATTTCACAATACCACCATCTCCCCAATCTTCTGCAGGGACATGCACAGCCAAAGCTGCCACAGCAAGGCTAATCTACAAAGAGAACTATCAGCTGCATTTAGGAACTTCAGGAAACACATGAATTTAATCATAAATGGGCATATAAATTCCCAAACACACCTGAGTTCTAACTTTAGGAGGACCCTTATGCAATTTTTTCAGCAAGGCCTGCATTTATCACTTCAATAGCAATCAAATCCCACAGATATAAACAGACATTTCAGAGCTTAAACAGGCACGAAAAACGTGTAACATATTGAACATGGTATTATACAGTTTTAACAAAATCCGACCATTCAACACACTACAATTCAGACAAACCATTTTCATTTGAAAAGAAGTAACAATTATCCCTGACATCTTTCTTCTAAAAATAAAATGCATAAAAATTCACTAAAAATTAGAAGGAAAAAAGGAAGTGAGAAAAACGAGGTATCATTCAAAAGGGTAGATTAGAAAGCATGATTCAGATTTAATTATAAGAGGGAAGGAATTGAAAGAAGTATGGCATTAATGATCTTAAAAGAAATATGGAAATAATGAGTAAATGCGGGTGAGGGGTGTTTCATCTACAAAATTTATCCCAAAAAATCTGGAGTTATATTGCATTATAGCACAGTAAACGGGTAAACATAAGGATATTGTGCACAAGCTCAGAGAAAAGACAGGCCCAATATTGGACGTTTAAGAGCAAACAAGCTTTGACAGAAAACAGAGCTATAATCGCCATTGTATCCATGAAGTCATCTCGTTCTAGATCCCCTGAAACCATAAATAAGTAAAAAAATTCTATTTTGAACTGAAATCTAGAATTTTCTGTACTGCTTAATGTTGAATTCCCAGAACTTAAAAATTTTTAACCATTTTGTTCCATCTTGGACAGACAAACAGATGTCAAAACTAAGCCATAAAACTTCATTTCCGGAAGCTTCACTTCATACACATCAGAAAGTACATAACCCCGTCATCATTAACTCCTCAATATTTTAATATAAATCCTGTACTGGTTACTTTGATAAGCTGTATAAATTAATTCCACACCTCAAAAATATCTTATATTATGAAATGCAGAAGTAATGATCAAGGATCGACTTTTCGGCGATTCGTGGTGCGCCGCTAGGCGGCCGAAACGAAATTTCGGCGAAATTTCGGCGAAATTCGGTCGAAATGGTCCGAAATGGCCCAAAACAAGATTTTAGCGAAATTGGCGGTGTGCCGGCGGCGTGCCGCCGAGGTGCCGCCGAAATGCCATTTTTGAAAAAAAAACATAAATAAATTAGACAAACACAACAATTAGCGAAATTTTCGGCGTGCCAGAATTTCTCCAGAATTAGCAAAATTCTGGAGAACTGTTGGCGAAATTGGCGAAATTTAGCGGCGTGCCGGCGAAAAGCCAGCGAAACGCATGCAGGACCATTTCGAGGCCATTTTTCGTGCCGCTGACCTAGCGAAATACGAAATTTCGGCGGCACCTGGGCAAACCTTGGTAATGATAACTCATAAAGCAAAAGGTATGGCAGGTAACCAACAAGGTTAACACCAAAATTCAAAAGTGCATAATTGAGTTATAATATTATATATACATGTGTGTGTGCATGTGTGAGTGACGCAGATATGTATACTAAATAAAATCACGCAAGATTAAAGTTTTTAAGTAGCAAAAAGTACACCCAAGTCTAAAATCATGTTCCAAAACTAGAAGATATATAATACCACTTACATTTAGAGAATCGCGTAAAGGGCGAAAAGCTTCAGAAGGTAGTTCTTCAAAATCCCGTTGTACCTATGAACCAGAAACAAATTGCAGTGAACACATATACAAGATTACCACACAAAAACAAATAATAAATTGTGCATTATACCTTTCAGACAAAGAGACATCTCAAAAGCATCATGAAAATCAAAGAACACACATTCCCATAGACATATTGCAAGTTGCAACTTAATCAAAGCCATAATTAGGTGAGAAAAAAATTGATGGTGGAAATAGAAAACAATACAAAGCGCCAATGAAAATGGCTTTTCCTAACTAGGTGAGGTTGACAATAAGAATCCTATTTCTCCATCCAAGTCTATAAAGGACGGTATTTTCAGTCATTGGAAGTAAATTTTTTTATATATTGAAATTTATTGCATCTTTTTTTTTTTTTTTGGGTAGGTGATTGATATATTCCTTGAAATACTAGTGATTTTATGTGTTTTGTTTGTTTGTATGATATAGTAATGGCTTTTTTTTCAATGTATATTTAATTGGTAATTTTTCTCCAAAGGTTAATTGTACTTTCTTGCATACCAGTTTGTTTCCACATTAGTACATGTTGTGTATGTAGGTTTATGACATAAGATTCATGTTAATTTCATTATCATCATCATCATCATAAGCTAGTTCCCACCAAAGGAGGTCGTAGACACGAATCTTGTCTTTCCAACCCGCTCTATCTAAAATCATATCTTCAATTAATTTACGTTTTTGTAAATCTTGTTTTATGAACTCAATCCATGTCTTTTTAGGTCTCCCTCTTGCTCGCTTAGGCCCTTCAATATGCATACTCTCACACCTTCTTACAGGTGCATCTCTTTACATGACCAAACCACCTTAACTTACTCCACTTCATTTTATCCCTAATGCATGCTATGACTAACCACTTTCAAATGTCTTCATTTATTATTTTGTCTTTCTTATTTTTGCCACAAGTCCATCTTAGCATCCTCATCTCAGTAACACTCTTGCTAAATTTAAACATAACATTAATGTTAATTTATGATATTATTATCTTGTTCTTTGTATTTAACTGATTCTTATTCAAAGAATTCACAAGTTTCCATATGCATCTATCATATTCATGATTTTAACAATGAATTCATACATATCTGTTATGTGTCTTGATGCATATGTATTTTTTGGACAAACTTATAAACTACCTTGATATGATATTTCCAATCATCAATATCCCCGTCCTTGTGAATAATTGACCTAAGATAACAAAATTGATTAACCTGGTCTGTGAGTATGTTTGTGGGTAGTATTTTCTTTGATTTGCATGATACTTTTGAGACGTCTATGTGGTTCAACTTAGCTACACTCTTTATTTATTTGGTATACAGGTTTGTTTAACTTGCAATGTAAAATATGTCTAAGGGAAATGCATGTGTTTTGATTTGCATGATGCTTTTGAGATTTATATTTGGGTCTGAAAAGTATAATTCACAACGTTCTTAAACAAAAGCAGATTGTAGAATATCTCTTAGAATATTGTCATGCATCAACTATCAGGATCATCACCATAAGCACATTTTTTAAAAGGCCAGAAAGCTAAAAAACTGGATTATGAGTAACGTTTCATGCACATACTTGATGGATGAAAGGTGTTTTTCATTTCTGAACTTCCAAATTTATTTTCACTTTAAATATTAGGTCCTTAAGGTTACCTCATTTACATGGTCTTGGATTGCTTCTTTTTTGGCTATTTTAGTGTCTTGAAGAATGCGAATTGCTCCACTATGGCAGCGTAGAACTGTTTCCTTATTTCTCTGATGTCTCAGATATTGGTTAAATATAGTGAATATACTTGTGGATATGTTGAAATATATGTCTCCTACTCGTGTGGTTCAGATACACATCTTTGCCGAGAGTAAGAATCTACCAACAGGAGCATTCTGGCAAGATTTTAATCATTATGGGGAAATTTTCTCATTGAGATCAATGCAGCACTCCAAGACTCTTATAATAGATAGCAAGTTTTCAGTAATCCCAATGCTTTCTCAGATGAATCTTACATCATTTATGTGCTGCTCCCTTGCTACTTGCTAGGATGCGTACAAAAAATTGTAATTGGAGTTAATAACTTGGCTATCCTGGAAATGGTCCCTTTTTATTTTAAATTATCAAGGTCCGATTAGTTTATGGTTGCAATACCACAATTTATCCCAAAGTAGTACCCATTTTAGCATGACAATACAGTGGTGAGGGAAATGTCCAGATCTTTGAAACAAAATGAAGTTTCTTTCAGATATCATAAAGATCATCCATACAGCCTATCATGGGGTCCTTTATCAGTTTGGTAGTTTCAATTAGCCATATCATCGCTCCACGTGACAGAAAAAACCAAGTCTCACCAAGCAACTAAGCCTAATATAGAAAAGAAACCTTCAGACCATATGCATACATATGTACATGCATATATAAGTTTTTAAAAAATTGATAATTGATTTGTCAGGTTGCCTATGAATCACCTAAACGCCTCACTACAAGATAAATAAAAAGTAATAATAAAATAAAACAACAGCTAAATGCTCGGTTCTGAGATAAGAAATTACCTTGCTTCTGAGAGTCTGAGAACAAAATATTAGAGTTTCAAGATTGCTACTGACATCATGAAGCAGATTGTCAGACACCTGAATCAAAGGAATTGTTAAAAAAATCTAAGGTGAAAGTCAACATGTATGATCTTTAACACGGGAAAAGGAGGTATCACTTAGATAATAGTACATAATACTCAATAAAGACTACAGTATATAGACCAAATTACCATAGTTCAAACGGTAAGAATCACCTATGAAAAATAAGTGCACAGTGGATAAGAAACCACAACCCAAAGCCAGACCAGAAAGTTGCAACTATCACACACTGTGCTTTAAAAGGTATGTGACATGCCATGATGCTCATCTCAGGGACAAGGCTTAAAAGAAATGCCCCAAGCCTTAACCTTGAGGTTCAAATTACATTCACATTCTATTAATACCTTAACATGTGCCCATGCGATGCTCACACCTTGAGGCCTGCCTAATGTTTGATGCTTACACACTCTTGCAATAAGTAAAATCAGGGATATTATCATGAAAACCGAGACAAACTATTTAATTCAAATATAATAGGATTCATGTGATATGCATCTATAATGCTAGATGGCTTATAGTTTGCTACTATTTCAAAGGAAGACCAAAATGTTAGAAAAACCATTTTCTCGATAATATAGTATTAATCCCTTTGTAGTGATAAGCTCCTATAATTTACAGCTTTCTTACTGCTCTTTATAATGTGTTGAAATGTCATCAAGGAGAACCTAATGAGAATTATTTTTGCCATTCACGGTCTTGGAAAAATTCCAGCATAAATTTTATTATTCTTACAACGCAGAAAGGGTTGCAACCAACATCAACAGATCTTTGGCTAATTAACTTGAGCAGTAGTTGGTATGAGGTATTGATCAAATTTTATCCTCTACGCCAAAAAAGGCTTCTTCAGGTCATTTCATATGGTCAAAATGCTTTCTTGGAGGTCAGAAAATTCTCAATGGATGCTTATTGCAAATGAATGTCTTGATTCAAGAATTATAAGTGGTGAGCCTTGTGCAGTATGCAAAGTTGATATGAAGAAAGCATATGACTGTGTGAACTAGGATTTCTTCTTCGATGTGCCATATGGAATTTGGGAGAAGATGGAGGAGCTGATTTAGGATGTGTCTTTCATCAAATTTTCCCTCTTTATTGGTAAGTGGGGTTTCTTTTGATTTCTTTCAGTAGCTCCAAGGAAATCTAGCAAGGATATCCATTTTTTTCTTTTATTTTCAGTTTCAGGGAAGGTATTGTGTAAAATAAATGCATGCATGAAAGAACATACATCTAAATTATACATAATAATATAAATGTAAGAGGTAATTCTTAAGCTCTTAATGAGAGATAATATTTGAACTCTTCTTAAAGTGATTCATTTGAGGTCTCGCATGTGAGGTAAGTTGGTATCAATGGTGAACATTCTTAGATAGCCCAGTCTTGTGGCCTGGTCATGTTTGGAGCGATCACGAGGGATTTAAAACCCACTAGATGTGGGTGGTGTAAAGCCAGATTGATATGGAAGTTCTTAAGAACCTTGAAGCTCCTGGGATTGGAGGCGATTTCTAGTCACCATTGGTGTATCACTCATGCCTTTTCAGAGACCACTAGAGAAGGAATGCGGTTAAACTGAGAGGTATGCGCTTTGGATGGATATGGAAGAGTATAGAGCAATTGGAGTGCTCTACCACTGGTGGAAGGAATTCAGCTGCCATGGTATAATGGATATCATGTTCCTGCTCATGTTCTTGGAGCCTCAGGTTAACCAAAACTAGGATTCTCTTGTTGAACAATTCATAAAGGACCACAATCAGCTATGACTTGGCAGACTGTTTAACCAAGAGGAAAAGGATGGAGGACATGATTGGAATGATTAAGGAACTTATATTTTAACATATCATACTTTACGTATGTTTTAGTGCTATTATTTTGATGTCTGCTTCCTTCAGGGATGTTCCGCAGTTTCCTTGATGTCATTCATCTCTATCTTCTACACATTCGGCTCTTCATTTCTGCCTTCCTTATCATTGATTCGTGTTATCAAATAGCCGTCTCGGGGATGTTAACATGAATTCATCAGCATGATTGTCCCAAAAATGTCTAATTTAAATAATAACCGGACTATTCAACCTACCGAATTCCGGCATCCGATTATGAACTATAATCTCAAAATTACTGATCAAAATGACTTCAACAAGACCCGGAGAAACAGCTCGAATGAGCTAATTGCACCACAAAACTAACTTAAGCAAGTCGTTCATGATCGATTATCAATAAATTCATCACCGCATTCTGGAGTTTTTTCATGTCGAGTGGCACGTAATTCTATCCATCCTTACTTGGATGGATGTTAGGATTTACGGAAACTCCTTACAGAGATCCGATTCGATTTGATGTAGAACAATAAAATAAGACAAACGCCAAACATCGATTCAGTGGTACTAAAAAAGAGATGAATCGCAAATACCTGCCAGGCATCGATCGTCCGCTGGAAATCTTGAAGCCATCGATCGGCTTGCACGCGAACTGCATCGTCGGGATGATGGTACAGAGCATTCAGGGCTTCTTTAACTGTGTTTTGCAGCTCCATTCCAGACATCTCTGGCGAGGCGAGACGAGACAGCGATGAGAAAACAGCGATATGTGATGTTGCTTTTTCGTTTTTTCGACTACAAGGGCTTTTGGCGCCCGATGAGATACTGATATTGCTTTCCTTGGGCCCGAAAGCTTAGGTTTACTTATATTTATTATTACATATGCTAATAATGCTCGCAATGAAATCCAATTGAAGCATGCGCGACGCTCCTGAGGTCCTGAGGAGCGTGAAGGGTGATGTTCGCTGTGCTCTTGCTTTATTCGATGGTTCGGACATGGGGGTGGGGGGACTATTAATCAGACTGTCAATGTCAACAATACTGTCTGCCTAAACACAATCTATATCAATATTAACCTCCACAAATTACCAAAAAAAAAAATATTAACCTCCACAATGTTATCAAAATAAAATAAAATATTAACCTCCACAAAAAGAAGAAAAAAAAAACCATACCAAGTGCGGCCTTTGTATGTTTTATTCATGGGTTGTTATTAGGGATGGCAACAGGTCAGGTTTAGGGCAGGTTTTTGCAAACCCTAACTTGCACCTATAATGGTTTAGCCCATACCAAACCCTAACTTGCCTCTACATATGGAGTTGGTAATGTGGCGGGTTGAGGTTGACATGCCTATATTATTAGATGCAAAATATAAATTTTTTAAATTGAATATAAAAGTTTGAGGCGGATTGAGCTCAACCCTAACCTATTTACATAGTACCAAACCCTAATAATTCTGGATGAGGCAGGTCACCCATTTAACCCACCCTATTGCCATCCCTGTCCTATCCTATCTATTTACACCTGCCGTAGCCCGACAGTAGAATGGATTATTACGTGGCTATAAGTGTCCCTAAAATAGGGAAGTGGGGTCCATTAGGAAACCCCGTTACGTAAGATTGGTTTAGAAAAAGTCTACAATAGCTAAAAAGATGGAAAGTGGGGTCCTTCACTTCCTAGAAACGTGAGAGGTTTGTATAAAGTAGGGTTTAATTTCCTAAGAGTGGGTCGTTGGGAGACTTTGTGATCAAGCAAAATAGCTTATAAATAGGAACCTGCAGACAAGGAAAATAGATCTCTCGATCAACACATAACACAACTACATTAGCTATTCCGGTCTCCTCAGACCACCCTACTCTTATGCTATCCTTATAGCATGAAGTAATCTATCCTCCTGTTGCTTCTTGTTGCAACAACACATGAAGATCCCCCTTACTCCTGGACAAGGCTAAAAAGATATGCCTTACTCCGATCACGGCTAGGTACGATCTCCCTTGTTCCGTCAACCAAGGCTAAGAGCAGTCACTATATGCACCCTAAAACTAGTAATCGTCAAGCGCAGCCCTCAATCTCTTCTCTCTATACTCCGATCACGGCTATAGGGAAACAGGCGGCAGGTACCAAAATATTGTTAATTTTTGTTAATTTTCTTTTTACCTTTTATTGATTCCCATCACCATCCATCCTTAAAACGGCCGTCACCCCACACAGCCCTTAATTTCTGCAGACTCTACATCAAACGGTTACCACCAAAGTGGCTGTCGTCTATATTGCCATGAAATTGGGGGAATAACCTTAGACAACAAACCCCAATCCTCTCAACAATCGCTGAATTAAAAGTCTTCAAATCTATAGGCAAGCGGATCGTATCTTAACTGCATCCCGTTAGGTTCTGTGTGCAATCGGCGCCGGGGTCAAAAGTTTCCAACTCCTTGCATCGGCACAAATGCTAGTACGTCTGCGCACTCATGCGTCCCTGAATCAAGCCGGAAATGATGGGAACACTGTCCTAATTCTAATTGAGATATCTCGAAAAAACTTGCTCAAATTGTCACTCTAAACGGCCTTTGGGTTCTTCTAAAGCCACATTCCTCGAATGAGGTAAGAAACAAGTGCATGTGTTGATACTGACTATGTGCTAGACATGCAATGCCTTAATGTAGCTAATGTAAAAAATAAAAACCAAAAAACAAGTATTTGCCCACGTGAAGCACTTAAAAGCCTTTTTTTTCCTTTAAGTAAATTTGTGTGACACAGTTTGCCCTCCCTATTATATAGCACATACTCACTCCTATATACGCATTAACCTATTTACTTATCAAACTGTAGTCTTCTAAAAGTATGATTGTGTTGTGGGTTTGCAAATCAAGGAAAGTAACATCTCACATGACTCGTGGCTTCAATATAACACATCTACTTGCATGTAATGTGAGGCACTCCCTTGGGAATCACGCTAAACAAAATTGAGACTTTTCAAAACAGACCTTACACATAATTGTGAAGATTTATTAAGCAAAGGATATAATAGTTAAAACTGTCTCAATTTTTTAAAAACTTAATAATTAGTTGTAAAATTGTTCCCTCTCTCATTTACCTCTTTCTTTATACGTGCAGTACTGCACGTGCCCCCGCCCAATATCATTAAGCAACTCTTGTAGGTTTGTAATGATGAGTTTTGCACACAGTTCTTTGAAGTGACGGTTCGAGACTTTATTATTTTCCCAAATGGAACCCTCGATAAGTAACATTTTAAAGGTCTCAAAACTTTATTAATCAAAGGATATAATAGTTAAAACTGTCTCAATTTTTTAAAATCTTAATAATTAGTTGCAAAATTGTTCCCTCTCTCGTTTACCTCTTTCTTCATATGTGTAGTACTACTGCATGTGCCCCCGGCCAATATCATTAAGCAACTCTCGTAGGTTTGTAATGATGAGTTTTGCACACAGTTCTTTGAAGCGACGTTCCGATACTTTATTATTTTCCCAAATGGAACCCTCAATAAGTAACATTTTCAAGGTCTCGAAACTTTCTTCCCACAATATTTGCCGCAGTAAAAGGAAAATTACACAATTATGCATCAGTGTTTGATACTATTACATATGCTTCTCTTTCTATCACAGATGCACGTACGTATATGGTAAAGCAAAAACCTCAAACACTGATTTCTCTTCCCTTTTTGCATGGTTGCTTATCCATGTAGAGACTTGTTTCTATTCTCACGAGGCTACTTTCTATTTTCCCCAATTTTTTTCACGAGTCTCATGCAAAAGCCTCAAAACACCGGTTTCTCTTTCCTCGACGTGGCTAATTTTCTTCAATTTTCCTTTTGGAACAATGTAATAAACTAGTACTATACTTTTTTAATATTAAAATCTATTATAAATTGTCTAATAATATTTAAAAAATATTAACGTGCCCAGAATGGGTAAAACAACTAGTTTATGGAGTAATAATGGCCTCTATTCATATTTGGTTGGTTACCACATTTACTTCAATCCACTTAGTAAAAGTTGGGATGCTTAATAAATACAATGAATTTCTTTTTTTATTGCCATCTTACATATGTGAATTTATTAGTTTGCCTTTATATATGGAAAAAGTTATTTAATCTCCTACTTCACTCTATATATAAGTTGAATTATTATCTCTCGTTTTTAAACATTTGAAACAACTTTATGTAACATTTATACGGGCAATTAACTATATAAGGATACATAATTCCAATAAAAAAAAAACTGGGAACTTGGTTAAAACCTTTTCCTAACATGGAAGGATGGCAAATGTTACGATCAAGGAATTTTGAGAGCCGTTTACCTCACCATTCACCATTCACCATTCACCATGCATGACTTGAAATCTGTTGGAGCCGTAGGCTAGAAGATCTGCTGATCTAACAGCAATGCATGTGTCCACATAGGTATGTGAGGCTGATGTGGACACATGCATTGCCATTGGTCCAGCAAATCTTCCAACGAGAGGGTTTAGAAGATATGGTCTCACCATTCACCACCTCTATGACTCGTCTTGGCATGCTCCAATGTAGGGATGAGTACTGGGCCGTGCCGGCCTGAGCCATAGGGATGAGTATGGCACGCTGGCCGGCCCGGGCCCGCTGGGCACGCCCTAACGGCAGGCCCGCGCGCCAGTCCGCTATGGGGCAAGCCCAACTTAAGCTAGTTGGCCCAACTAGCTTAAATAACCCAAATTCCCAAAAATTGTTGATAACAAGATTCAAACCTTGTCCAACAGACTGAAAACCTATCTCTTTAACCACTAGGACATAGCACATTCTTGCATCAATAATATCATAATTAAATTATTTTACCTAAATATTAAAGATTTGGAAAATATAATTATAAAAGCTCTTATATAATCAATCAAAACTAAGAAAATAATTAGGTATAAATAAGCCCAAAAAGTTGTTATAAAATCTCCAATAAAATATATTTGTTAAGTTTATGGTTTTTAATTAGATTATTTTAAATCTCTAATGGGTGTAATGAATTTATTTTTTGAGCAAAAACTATCCCAATAAGTGTAAAACAATTTTGTGAATAATAAAAATATTTTTTAGAATTTTTTGGGATTTAAAAAAAAAAAAAAAAAGGGGTTTAATACCCCTGGCCCGCCGTGCCCGGGGTCCTGGCAAAACGGCCTGGCGTGCCGCGGCTCGCCGCTCGTCCCTACTCCAATGCCATCCATCAAGCACATGTGAAGCAAGCCCGGCCCGTTTACAATACCGCCACCATGTTAATAGGGTAATTTCAACCGGCTATGCCAGTCGCCAGTACCTTCTGGTTTCCGTTAAAGAACATGGTAGCTAGCGACTGGCTAGTCGAATCTATTCCGATCACGATGAACGTGCCTGGCAACGGCACACAGGCGAGTACAAATACGACGATATAGAAAAGCACCGCCTATTGCAAGAAGAAGACGAAGAAGAGAGAGGCTTCGGGAGGGAAAAGATGGGCGACGATAGAGGTAAGAAGGCGGCGTCGTTCACAGAAACAGAAACACCGTCTCCGAATATATTTATACCGGAGTCGTGGTCTCGAGCTGCAGACACCATAGCCTACGATTCAATCACTTCACCTCCTCCTATAGCTTTCGTATGCGGACCTAAAAATAGCGGCAAGACAACCTTCTCCCGCTTTCTCCTCAACATTCTCTTACAGAGGTTCGCTTAAACCACTATTCTATACTTACGTATTTGAGAATGTGCACTTTTATATGTTTTCTTGCGATTGAATTTCAATCGGGTTTATGTAGTTACGTTCACGGTTGCTGCAACAATTGTTGTTTTTTTTAGGTTTTCTGAGAAATTAAATCCAAGGCTTAATTAATTGGGTACAGTTTTAATTAGATGGCTCGTTTGATCATTCTCACCTGCTAATTTATTTATGTTTCGATATTAATTTTTTTTTCCGAAATTTCATTTACAGATACAGAAAAGTAGCTTATTTGGACACAGATGTTGGACAACCTGAATTTACTCCTCCAGGTTGTCTATCACTGAATTTAATCGACAAGCTAACCCCAGGTAATTTGTTTGTTAGTCTTCTTTTGGAGTTTTGTTCTGTGAACAATCTGGTTGGTATATCGAGCTTCTTAGATATATAATCTCTCTCTCTCTCTCTCTCTCTCCCGCCTCCCTCCCTCTTTTTCCTGTGTGTTCACTCGTGTGTGTTTTTGGGGTTCATATCATTTAGTCTGCTTCTGATTGAAGTTTATTCATTTCAGATTTGACGATCCCATGTCTAAAAACACCAGAAAGGTACACGTATCTGCTTCTACCTGTAGTGTTTATGGAACCTTCACTAACGTTGTTCCTTACAATCTTGTTTAGCTATTTAGTTGTTGAAGGCATTAGAAATCACAGAATGTTTTGATTGCCTTGTGATTAGTTGTTTGGCTGTGAAAGGTATCCATGAGTTTCGAACATTCTGGAGATCAATTTAGACCCAGTAGGTTTTCTCTGTCACATGATAGAGGCTATCAGATATGTTGATTTTCTTTGAACTTATTTATTGAATGATTTGATCTATCTTTATTTCTTCTTCTTCACATTCTTTTTCTTTTTAATTTTAATTTTTCTTATCTTCAGTGAAATCATGTCTTTATCAGAAAATTGAAAAAATGTAATTGCTTTTGGATGCACATTGATGGAATGGGATGGTTAGTTTTCTGTTTCTAAGCTTCAATATGTAATGAAATGTGAATAATCACAAGCACTTGGTACCATTTTGAAGGTTAACTCACTTCATAAGTGATACATGTCTAAACAACAGTTGTCAGTCACCTTGTGGGCACGTTTCTAAAAGGTGGCTACAGCTTATGAAAAGTGAATTAGTGAGAACCCTAAGGCGTGCGAGGTCAAACCATGTTTATACGAACACAGATATCATGATGAAAATCACAGGTTTCTGGTTCCTTCTATAACATTAGGGTAACAGCAAGAATGTTTGGACATAGGAGCACTTGATATGTGCAGGACTTTGAGAATGTTCTTATGGTGATGGACTTGATACATGGCATTATTCCATGGGAGGTTCTAAAACCTGTTTTTGTTTGAGAACTTTGTGAAATCATAAAATGTGACTCAGTGGATGTTTGGTTTCTGTCTCTTTCAGGTGTTTTTACTTCGGTGATATTTCTTCAAAGAGAGATCCAAAGGCCTATTTGGATAATATTTTCTCCCTTTATGATTACTTCCACAAAGAGTACTACATACCCAAGGAGGGTGACCATTCTGCAAAGACTCGATTGCCTCTTGTTGTTAACACACCTGGATGGGTGAAAGGTGTTTTTTCATTTGAAAAACTTCCACGTTTATTTTAACTTTGAATATTATGTTTTTAAGGGTACTTCAATTACATGGTCTTGGATTGCTTCTTTTTTTTGAATGTTTTAGTGTCTTGACGACTGCAAATTGCTCCAATATGGTAGAGTTAGAGCTGTTTCTTTATTTCTCTGGTGTCTCAGGTATTGGTTACGATATATTAGTGGATATGTTGAAATATATATCTCCTACTCATGTGGTTCAGATACGCATCTCTGCCGAGAGTAAGAATCTACCTACAGGAGCATTCTGGTTAGATTCTAATCATGACGAGGTGGTTTGTCACATTGAGATCAATGCAGCACGCCAAGACTCCTTTAATAGATCGTAAGTTTTCGGCAATCTTAATGCTTTCTAACTATTATGTCATTTATGTGCTGTTCTGTTGCAAGGTGTGTACAAACATTTGTAATTAGAGTAATTAACTTGCCTATCCTGGAAATGGTCCATTTTTTTTTTAATTTTAAATTATCAAGTTCTTATTGGTTTATGATTGCAATACCGCTATTTATCTCAAATTACCTGTGTTAACATGACAAGATATAGGTATTTGAAAGGTTCAGATCTTTGAAATAAAATGAATTTTAGGTTGGATATCACGAAGGCATTTTTTTGTTGGAAATTTGAATTTATTAAAGATTGACAAAATAAAAGAAATATAAAGGGGCCCAAAGATGAAAAATATATTACACTATCTCTTGTGATTGGAGACTGAATACATTCCTGCTGAGTCCATTTATGTCATGATTCACATTTGGAGGTCCGATTCATCCACCTACTTGACACACTGCCGCACAAACACCCAAAGTGAATTCAAGTAATATGTCATCGGAATATCTGCAGGTTGGCAATTGAAAAGAATATAATTTTGAATCTGTTGAGTTATTTCTCAGTTAAGCAAGACTTCTCTCTTCGTCTGTTAATGAAAATTTATGTTTCTTATGGTGTCTCCTCTCAATTAAAGTTAAAAAAAAAAGGAAACAAAAAGAAAAATATCTTTTTATCTCACTGTACAAAAAGTTACCTTGTTGTGCTTTAACCTTAGCACTACAAGTCATGATTATACATATCATATCAAATAGATTTCTTCCCAGTAAAATAATGCCAACTAATTTTCTTTGCGATGGGATGAAAGTTTTTTTATTTGTAGATTTTTGTTCTTAAATTGTTGCATCTGCTTTGCAGGGTGTTAGTACAAAAGGATGCTCGCCTTATGAGGGATTTAAGAATCATTGCATATTTCAGACAGTGCCTACCAAGTGACTTGAAAATTACCACAATTAAGGAACTTGCTAGTGCATTGGCTTCTCATCCTCCTTATGAAGTCCCTATTTCAAGTATCAAAGTTAGACATCTACATTGCCAGGTTGGTCCAGAATTTTGAGAATGAACTTCTTTAGTCAGATGCTGAAGCATAATGTATCATATTTTCTGAGTATACCTATGCTAGTTTGGTCCAAAAATGTTCATCCGATGAGGAAATTTCCAAATCTTACAGAGTAGAATTTGTGTTTAGGTCTTTAATTTTTATCTTTTATTATTATTATTATTTTTCATGTTCTGCTTGATAGTCTCTTTTACAACATCACTAATATTTTAGACATACATGTAGAGTGCAATATATGTACACAGATAGGTTTGTATGTCCATGGATGATCTTATTTCTACATTTGAAATTCTTATTTAAGTATTATAAGTTCTCAGTTCTGGTCTTTTTTCATGTCAAAGCTCTAATGTGGTGAAGCTTTTTATGCTAGGTTCCAAGCAGTGAAATCTTCCACAGTCTGAATGCAACTATTGTAGGTCTAGCAGTTAGTTCTTCAAACTCTTCAGATTGTAAATTTTCAGCACCTTCTTGTGTTGGCCTTGGTAGGTTATAGAGATCATTCTCTATGTTTGTTTGGTTATTTATATTTTTTCTTCTCCTTGTAGTTATTCTTGTTTTCTCGTTGAAGTGTTAATTTAATATGTAATCATGCTAAGTCTATTTGTTCCTTGGAAAATTAAAAGTTACACAATACATAATGAAACTTAATCAGAACATGCAGTTCTTTCAATTCAGGAATGCCTGATATTGAGAAGAACGGTTTATAACCACTTAGTGTTGTGTTTCTTTTATTTTTCTGCTTTTCGAAGTGTTAATGATGATACCGATTCACTTTTTACACCCAATTGAACTTTCATTTATTAAAAAGAGAATGTAGAAGTGGGAATTAGGTTGAGGGATAACAGGCCCATCCTGAGTGATGATGCTTATACATGGGCAGAAGGATTATATACTAACGGTAATTTTACATCATAAGCTCTTGGTAGCTTCCTGTTGCCTTTTTTTAGGGAGTTTCTCTTATATTGATTTCTTGGGAAAAGGAAAATTCTACTTGAGAGAGACAGAGAAAGCATAGGGATCAAACTCATTTCTTGAGTGGGCAGTATACATATTTGCAGCATGAATGATAGATATTCCGAGGAATTTGAGCTGTTTTTGTCTCATTGCTGTTGTCAAAATCATGGTGTAGAAGTCAAATTTCTGATTGATGCTAGATACTGAAGCTATGTAGTTTATGCTTTCTTCTATCAATAAAGTTTCTTAGTTTTTTAATGTATGACTCTATATATAGTTTCCTCATAAATAATAATAATAATAATAATGAAGAAGCGGAGTCTCTGCTGTGTTTCCCTCCGAATTTGGAATGTGAATGTGTAGTTTACCTTCTGACCAGTTTTATTGAAGCTAGTTATCAACTGATTTCACCTTTTAAAATAAATGGAGGACTTGCTTTCAACATTACTATACTACTGAAAATTGAGTTGGAGGTGATAGTAATGGTTCATGTTTATTGCATTAAATATCCATTCTTTGAACTGATACTCAGGTCTTTGGCTTTTAATGAATTCTTAATGATAAATATAGAACAGATGGAGATATTTTCCTCGTAAATTATAACTGAAAGTTGTACAAACCTATTTAACAGTATATCTTATCTCAACTGGTTGGATCCAACAGCATAGATCCCGTTGGGCTGACAAATTATCCATATAAATATGCTTTTGAAATAATTATTTCCTGTAAATTAGGTAACTATTGGCATATTACAGTTCTTAGACCACTTTGTAATCATCATTTCCTCTAGTATCTGAAAGTTATAGTATATTTTGATAAATGGCAAAAAAAATCTATCATTGTCAGTTATTTTTTCTTCTTCTGTTTTTTTCCCCCTTATGTTTGTCGCTAAACTGAGTAAAATATACTATGAAAAATATGATCATTGCATCTATTTTCTTGTACATTTGGTAGTAATTCTCTCAAAAAGATGTCAAGCAATGTGTTAATTCTCTAAAAAAATTTTATTTCTACATCAAGGCTGAAGTATTATGGGTATTTCCTGTGGATATTATATGTTTGCTCCCTATTTATGTACATGAAACTTTTATGAATCAGGAATCGTGAGAGGCATTGACATTTTCAAAGGCTTATACTACGTGCTCACACCTGTTCAACAGTGCAATCTAGAAAAGGTGGCTCTTTTTCTACAGGGATTTATCCAAATTCCTACTTCCTTGTTGCAGGTACATATCTCCTAGAATGACAATTTACTTCTGCATTCCCCAGATTTATTTCCTGATCAGCATCTAATGCTTGCATGTTTGTACCTATTTGTGCTTGGCCTTTGCTACTATCTGGATATGCATGTGCATTTGGATTAATCTTTAGATGATAGCTCCCATTTGTCCTAGTTCGGCACTCTTGGATGTGTGCGGGGGACGATGATGTCCACCACCACCTTGTTCCAGCAGTTTGGATTGTCAGCATCAATCCTGTGTTGCTATTCAATTTGTCAAATACCAAGTCTTCGATAAGATTATAAATCTTCAAGTCATATCTGACACACTCCATCCAGATTCTTTTGACTACCCCTCTAAGCCCCTTCTAGATCCTTCTTTTTGTAAGATCTCACACCTTGTCACTGGTGTTGTCATGGGTCTCTGTTTTACATGCTGTGACCAACTTAACTGACTATTTTTTTTTCAGCTGGAATTACTATCAAGTAGACTCTTTTGGGTAACATAGTTCATTGCCTGATGTTAGTTCTTCAACGCATTCATCTCAACATCCTCATCTTGGTCATACTCATTAACTTGATTCTTCTTCATTTCTAAATGTTCTGATGCATACATCCAAGCAGGTCTAGTGGCAATCTGTTAGAATGTCTTTAACCTAGTAGCTTTCATATGCAATTGAACTTGCTTGGAAAAAATGGAATAACTGATACGAATACTTTTATAACTTCTCTTTTTTGGTGCGAAAATTATTTTATTCAATTGGTTCAAATATTATCTTCACAAATCTATAGGTAGTATTCTTAATTCCCTTCACACTGATCCGTGTGTTAGCACAGTCAAAGGCGGATAGATTGTTCCTTCATGGATCTGTTCCTCAAATTATACCTCGTTTTGGAAACTTGGAAATATATGTTTGGATGATTCTGTAATCTAATGTTAACAATTGTAAAACATTTGAAGGGTGGAAAGCAGACTTGAGATAAACTACCACTCTAATGGTATTTTTGCAGGAATCTCCTAGGCCAACAGCATGCAGGATTATCAAAAGCTAATAAAATTGTTATAGGGGTTTCTAGGTTTCTATATTGGGAACCTCTACTGATCTATATTTACATTCAAATGATTTTTCAATGCATACTCCAAAATCTTTGGCTCAAGCCACTGAACTCTCTTCAGGTACAAGGATGTATATCGCCATACATGTCCACAAATGTGCTGCCCAGTGCCCACAAGCTAGATCAACCAATATGATGCTGAAAGCCGAGAACTATAATATGATCTTCTCCATATTAAGTTGCAGCACAAGTTTCCAAAACACCCATGGCCACACAAAACGATGTTTTGATCAAAGGGGCATATGGTCTATTTTTCTTTAGATACCGTTTGGCATGAATATCTGTTTGCAATGCACTGCAATGAACAGTTACCATATAGTATCAACAATTTTTTCTGCTTCTAATCATTGTGTTTGCGATTGTTTCATCTTCCATTCATTTTCAAAATTTATTAACAAGCAGATGGATAGGAAAAAAACACACTTCATTTCCTTGTCCAAGAGGATGAGTAGACAGTATCATGGTTAAGGAGACCTGGGAAATGTTGACTATAGCAGCTGTAACGGCTGCAATCATGTCCACATTTCCCATTTGAACAAACTTCGATTTCTTTTCCATTTTATGAGGTAAAACGGTTTTGAGCCGACTGTCCATATTCAGAAGAAATAGTAAAATAAAATTGAAAAAAAAGGTGGGTTTGCTGCCTGTGCATTGCAGATACAAAATATAAAAGTGAAAGGTGAGTTGCAGATAAAATAGAGCCTGATCAAGCCACAGAGAATCCTCCAAGTCAAATGAATAATCGCCTGTGTATCTGTTGGACATCTGGACACATGTTCTACCATTTGAACAGCTGATGAAACATGGAGTCGCTCCAGCTGATATGGATGCAATCCCCTGGCCTTAAGCTGGTTTTTCATCCAGATATCATCAATTGGCACTACATCCTTTGGGCCCTTTTTTAAGAATATTTATACAGTACATATACACATCCATAACATTTACTATCTAAGATTGTTTGGTTTTAGAGTGGATGTGCAGGCCAGCATATTTCGACTGAAGGCAAGTTATTAAGCACCCTCCCTTACTTGCATCGTCAATGTTTGGCCTTAATCTCGTTGAGGTCGCGTTTAACGTTGTCGGGTTTTCATGTATCACAAGTTCACAACTACCGAAAATAACTTTTAAAAAAAATGAAAAAAAAATGAGACAAGATGGGATGGCCACGTCCTCCGTGCGTAAAAGAAAAGGGAAGACAAAACGTGTGTGCACATTTGCGCAAGGTTGGTTGGGCAGTGCACGATCAACCGTTTTTTCAGGTAAATGGTCCGCATAACGAACGAACGAACGAACTCGTGACTGGACTTCGCTTACCATGACAGGATTTTTTCCTATTTATAGTCACAACGACAATGAGCTCCCAAATTTCCGAACCTTATATTGGAAATTACTTCTCCGCTTTGATCTCCTTTGGCGGGTAGAGAGAGATCATGATCTCGGTTCGGTTCTTCCCTCCAAGGTCATGATCTTGTTCTCTTAATCCTTTCCGTATTATAATCTCTTCCCCTCCATTTTCTTGATTCTTTTCCCAACTTCCTTTGTCGGAGGAAAGATTGAACTTGGGGTTTTGATCAATTGAATTGTAATATGGCGGCAAGATCATTCAAGCAATGCATTGAACAAAAACTTGGGAAGTTCGCATATTTTGTGATCTATGTTATTCTTGAATGGATGTTGATATTTCTGCTGTTCATTGATGGGTTGATTGCTTTTGCTGCCAATGAATTTGCCCGCCTCTTTGAGTTGAGAATCCCATGTTTACTTTGCACAAGGATCGATCATGTTCTGGTCCGGAGGGATCCTGATTTCTATTACAACGATTCTATATGTGAAGCTCACAGGAAAGATGTGTCGTCGCTTGCTTACTGTCATGTTCACCAGAAGCTCTCTGATATAAGGCGGATGTGTGAGGGGTGTCTCCTTTCTTTTGCAACTGAAAACAAGTCTGATTGTGATACGTACAGATCTCTGGTGGGAATTCTGGGCAAGGATCTTGTGTGCTCTGTTGAGGATGATCACAAGATTCATTTGAGGTTGCCTGCCAGTGAGTGGGATTCCTTACAGGTTGAGAAGAGTAGTAATTATCAGTGTTCTTGTTGTGGTGAGCTACTGAGGATGAGAACCCCATATCCCCAAGGGCTCATTCAGAGTCAATTTCCACCAGATGGGAAAGATATTCTCCAAGCTCCTACTCCTACACCTCGAGCACAAATCATGGTAAAAAATGAAGAATCACAGAGCTTGGATCTGTTGCCTCATGTTCGATACACAGAGCTTAAATTTACGTCAGACAATGAATCAGAGATTCAAGATGATGATGGTTCGATTATATCGGTTCCTGAAAATCAATGTGAGTTCAAATGACATAATCTGGCTGTTTGATTTAATTTCATAGGATAGAATTCATTGTTTCCTTTTGTTGATGGATTTTGTGTAACAGGTAGGGAGGATGCCAAAGCTGCCGCTGTGCCATTACTCACAGAACCTGAGGATGTAAATGAAGACACCTGCAAGACACCCAGTTTTATGAAAGGGAACAGGCTTTGGGGAATCTCATTGACAGATTCAACTACAGCCAGCCCTAAGTGGCTTTCTAGATTTGCCAAGAGGTCACCAACTGAAAAGCCAGATTTGGCTAGAGAGCCTTTGGAGGGGAATACTATAAGCGAAGCAGATGGTGAGGCCATTGTGCATCTCTTGAAGAGACAAGTTCGTCTTGATCGCAAGTCTCTTATAGCTTTGTACATGGAACTTGATGAAGAAAGAAGTGCCTCTGCTGTGGCTGCAAACAATGCTATGGCCATGATCACCCGGTTGCAGGCAGAGAAGGCAGCAGTGCAGATGGAGGCCCTGCAGTATCAGAGAATGATGGAGGAACAAGCGGAGTATGATCAAGAAGCCCTCCAGGTTCTTAAGGATCTGCTTAAGAAGAGAGACGAGGAAATCAAAGTTTTGAAGGCAGGAGGAACTTACAGAGAAAGGTTTGAAGGAACTAAAGGATCTGGCTTAGAGCGGTCTAAGGCAAGCGCTGATAAGATTTATAGAAGGTTGAAATCTTGGTCCAACTCATCCTTTAGTGGAAAATCCGAATGCGGCAGCCCTCCACCTAATCCTGATGAATTAGATAATAATGGAGAACGTGAATATTATGCTGATCAAACCACGCCATCAATGGAAGACAACAAAGTTGGGCTCCTTAATGAATTGATAGTAGATTTTGAAGGTGAGCGATTCAACCTTTTGGAACAGTTGAGAATTCTGAAGAAGAAAAGTCCCTTGGCTTCAGGTGATGGGAATTGTTCCTTGCAGCCTAAATCTGATGCGGTTTATCTTGAAGATGAAGATGGAGGTAATGGATTGATTTTTCTCTTTTCTGCCTGTAGTAAAAGGGTATCAACAGATTGATGAAGATGGAGGTAATGGATTGATTATTATTTTCTCCTGTAGTAAGGTCATAAAAAAATCAGAAGAAGGGTCATAGGGCTTTTAGCTCATAATTCTTTAACTGTTCCACCATACGTATGGTATAATATGATACTCTCACAGATTAAAAAAAAGGGGTCATCAATTGATCAAGTGTTTTTTTATCATATCCTGTCAGGAAATGGAATTAGCAATGCCACAGGGATCAAGGTATCTAATCTCAGTGAGAGGTTGAAGGCCCTTGATGCAGATAAGGAATTCATGAAGCGTGCCACTTTGGGGCTTCAAAATGGTGGTGAAGGAACAAAACTTCTGAAAGATATTGCTCAACATCTGCGGGAACTTCGACAAGTGGAGAAGAAGCCACTGGAGAGTAGAATTCTATGAGTTGTCTAATCTTACCATATTCATGGTAATTACTTTCCTTTTTTTCACAAAAGGAGTTTACCTTTACTCTGATTGACGTTGTGCATTGAGAATAGTCTACCTGCTGAAAGCACATCCCAGCCTTAAATTTATTTTGTAACTCAATTTTGCTTCTTCATCTAAATTTGCCAATTATATATGAATAGATTAAGATGCTTCTCTTAATGTACTCTATTGATTGATTTCTTTCATTTACTTCTTGTTTTAATTTCCATTACAGGGCTGTATATACTTTTTTTTCCATACTGGAAGAGGGAAATAAATGTCTTGCTTTGAGCTTGTTGGGTTTCTGGTTCTTTCTTCTGCTTCCTCTTGAGGTAAGCATTACCACCTGCAGCACACCCCTCCTCCAAGCAGTATGAAATGAATTTTGTACGGTCCTATAATTTTCTACTAATGTATGTCTTGATTAATTTAAGAAGAAAGTGCTTGTTAAATACTGATAACTTTCATGATTGTCTCTTTTACATTTGATGTGCTGTAGTTCATCTCTTAGTTTGGAATAGTTTCCAATTAAATTAGGAAGGTGGAAGGTTAAATAAAGAATTGTACATGCCCCAAAGAATCATCTATTGTGATTACAATCCTTAAGATTAGAATGGAAATAGATCCCAAGTGGCTCTTCTCTGAGCTTAACTTGTATGTTACTGGCTCAACTGCTTCATTTCTTGTTCAAACAGTAAGGAGGAACTAAAAAAAAGGACCACCAAGGAGATTCAAAATTGTAATTGGACAATGATCTCATTTGCAAACTTATCATCCTTGATTTATATCTGAATATGCTTTACTCATTGCTTAGGTCATACGAGTAAATAAAGTAGAATCTCTAACACGATATCTTGCAACATTACAAATACTATTTCCAATTGAAAAATCTAATATCACTATTAGAAGACTACAAATAGTGTGCAAAATATTATGTGGGGCATGCGAACATTTCTTAATTTTATTACATCTCATATGCTAGTCTCCAACTGCAAAGTTGGTTAAATTGATATCATCACTTCATAAAGATATGAATTACAGTTGCTTTTTTTATGCAGGACAAATTGTATCAAGAATTGAGCAGCCATTAATCTCTCCAGTAAAATTTTCACCAGCCAAAAGGGCAGAGCACTTTTGAATTGCATAATTAGGATGGGGAAAAAGGGAAACAGGAAGTTGCAGAAAAAGGCTTTTTTTCACCTTATTTTCTTAATGTTATTCGAAACATTGTTCCTGTTATTAGCTGCTGGGATGTTGCTATGATGCTAAGGAAGAAAAAAGCAGACATAAACATTTTGTAGATGATGGGCAACTACCAAATTATTTTGAACCTAAAACAGCTTGAAATCCTCTGTAAGAATCCAATTCATTTGTTATACTAATCAATATATCTTCCTGAAAGGTACGAATGCTGCTTGAGTACTTGAATATCTTATTATTGTGGGTCACTGTCTCGCATTTTTGGAAAGTGGGGGAGATCAATCTCTGCATAAATATGTACTAGGAACCAAAGTGCTCACAATGATATTGTTGTGTGCATGTAATTATCATTTGTTGGAGTTATGATTCTCTCACATTCTATGGGAGTCCTGATCAGATGAAAGGTTTCTAACTTTCTAAGAAGAGGAGAAGAACCATTTTCTGATCAGAGTTCATCTATACTGTGGATGAAACCTTTTAGTGTGTGATACAAAAATAACAAAAATGTCTTCTCCTACCCAGTTATGGTTGGTATCAAGAATCATGTTTTGCCTATAATAACTGCCATTTTATTCAGCCCCTGGTGCTTCTCACAAAGCACCTTGCCAAATATTTATTTCACATGCCAAAGCCATCTTAATACTTTGGTTTTTCATTCAACTGAGGCCAGAGTCTTACAATCTCTGAAAAGTTATTTCCTTACCTTTGATAACCTCTCCAAGCATCCATCTCAACACCCTCATATTAACAATAACTCATAGGAATATGTGGCCAGGAGAAGCTGGGAAAAGCATTCAATACTCTAGAATAAACTCACTGATTGCCATGAGAACTAAAAACGTTGCAATAAAGTTATTATTAAATGTATACGAGACAGGTCAAGCAGTTGAAATCAACAATTGCAGGCCTTACGTATTGATTATCCTGATCTTCTTTATATTAAGTTGAAGATGCCAAATCATAGGGACAGATATAGGTTGCGTCCGCATTCGTTCAAACAGATTCATAATTTCGCCCTGTGCTGTCGATATTCACGGGCCATGCGCATCACTCAAAAATCAAACAGCCTGAAAGGTTCTAACTTGAAAATGCCATCCAACTGACACAATAACCCACCCGGCGCTACTGATTTTATCAACGGAAGGGAACATCAATGTCAAGGGCTAGGTGTGTTCAAACTTTCAATTTGTTAGCTGTTACGTTTCCTGATTTTTTAGGAACTTAAGACACACCTTTATCCACGCACCAGAAAATAATGGAAGGAAAAAAGCAAAAACGAAACGAGAGGAGAGAAAAAGGGATAATGGAACCACAAGTGGCTGCAAGTAACTTCCAGGATTAGTGCCTTCTTCCTCTACCGTGGAAAGATGGCACAACACTACTTTTATTTATTTTTGGTTAGAAGGACTGAAAATTTTTATTAGGAATGAACATAACGTACAAATGTAGTTCCCCTGGCCTCATTAAGTAAAACATTAGATAAGAACGGAGAAGCCATTAGCAAGCAAAAACAATGATATTTATCTAATGAAAAGTTGGCCAAAAGATCAGCTATAAGGTTTCCTTCCCTGAAGGTGTGCATAAACTTGACTGATTGGAAAGAAGAAGACAATACTCTAATTTCATCCATGATAGGAGAGATTTGCCATGGCAGATCAGCAGTCAAATTATGCAGCTAGTTGATCATTAGCAGCGAATCGCTCTCTCGAGAATTATATGCGGCATCCCAAGTGCAGATGCTTGTTTTAAAACTTCAAGAGTTGCCAATGCTTCAGCATATAAAGATGGCACAACACTAGTTACACTATGCAAGCAATGCTTACGAGCAATCGCTTTTGTAACCAAGAGTTTGATGCTGCTTCTTATTATTTAGGAAAATTTTACTGGAGCTTTTTCCAATTGGCATAAAAGTACAATGATAGTCAATGACGTTATTAGTTCAAAAATATCATTTTCGCTCTCAAAACATCCCTAAGAATTTCTTCTTCAAAACTAAAGCTATTTTAATTACAAGAGCAACAGATGGAGATAGGTGTGTCTACACCCCAAAAAAAAAGCAAAAAAGGAATAAAATTTAAAATTAATTACTACAAAGATATTATAACGAGTGATTTGTATTTTGTTTCTTTGCGTAAGTCTCAGGTACAACGCCAACTATGAGCATCATCTATCCTCCACAAATCAATGAAACCAAGAAAAATGAACAAAACAAAAGAGTAGATTTAACAAGTAAAATTTTTACGTAAATTCGTGTTCAAAACAAGCTGCCAGGTCATAAATTTATTGAAATCCCGTAATCGCGTTGACACCAGTGGGGCTTTCATCCCATGGTTCCTTCCATAGAACTAGAGCTGAGATCATGACCATTGCACAGTCATGCACTGTGGTAACTTGGATTGGACCATGACGAAGCTGATGTTCGTGTAAAATAAATTATTGGCTTTCTCCATTCCACAATTGCTTCCATTTCAATTAAAAGAACATTCAAAGGTGAATAGAACGTCAAAACAGCTTGCCTTCCCAATACTCGTTTTGCACCTCAGATTTTAGACATATAAAACAGGAAATACCTTGTTATTGCCGCTTCCATCTTCCAAGAATACAAAGACAAATGCTCACTCTTTCCCTTTCCCGAGTTTCCTAACCATAACATATCAGCAACTCCAAACCAAAGAATGATTACGATGAAGTTTGATCTTGGTCTCTCTTCGCGGCAGAACTCCTCCTTCCTAAGACACATCTACAGACATTCAGAAAGCACGGAAAATTACCAATGGCTGGTAAATATATGCAAATTACAAAAAATAGTCAGGTGTCTTTCGGGTTGTGTCGGGCTCAATCTGTCGAGGTGCCGGGTCAAACTGAAGGAAATTCTGCTCCATATTCTCCCCAATTTCAAGTATTGCAGCCATATTCCCACATCGATAACAATAATTGGGTGCACTGAATACCGTAACCACATTTTTCTCCTGCCAGGATACATTAACTAAATATTAGCATATCTCAAAATTATGACAAAATAAAATTTAGATTTTAGAAAATGCCCAAAACTACTTGTCCATTGCAGCTTTGGTTCACACACCTGACACCAATTGTAGCCTTCCATGACAAGCTGGTGTGCTCTTGCAACAAGAGTGAGCCCATTGGTATGGTTGAACTGAGCAGCAATATCCTGTCCAAAGGTATAACCAGCTCCTCGAGGAGATATTCCCCACCCACAGCGGTCATCGGGATCAGACCACAAGAGATCACACATTGGTCCTTCGTGTGGAACCTACTCACTCACCCAAAAAGAGAAAAAAAAAAAAAAGGCAAAAAGGGGGAAAAGATTGAAAGGTAAAAAAAGACAAATCAGTTGTGGCATTACAAAAAGTGAGAAATTTAAAAACAAAAAAACAAATGCCTTATAACAGATAATATACTGACATCACAATCTTCTGTCAGTAAACTATAGAAATATTCAATAATTTCGCTTCATTTTTTTAGAGAAGTGACAGAGAATGCTCCAGGTACACACGAGACTGTAAAGCTGAACCAACATTACAAACCAGCAGAAACTACACCAAAACTAACAATTTCATAAAATCTATATTCCTTCGTAAGTGATGTTCCACAGAATACTGCAAAAATCAAACAGGAAATTGTAAAGCATGAATACATATCGAAATTGGGAAACAAATCATATGATCCGAAAATTTGTTATAAAAATGGTAAATGACTGGTGACCAGGCCTCTTCTTTCCTTTCATGGCAGAAATATGTAGTGTCTAGGCCATGTTCTCAAAATTTAGTGAAATTTCCCAATTTTTCTTCCCAAGGAGCACTGAAATTTCCATGAGCTTGAAGCTTCTCAATATATTTTTCTGTAAAAACAATATTGAGAAGAAAAATGTTGTTTAAAACAGTTACCCATTGAATTTTTCAATACCTTGGGAGATTTCAGGTATAATAATAATATAGGAAAAACTTTCCTTTTTGTCATTTAGGGTTGAATCTTGGTAGATCAAGAAGAGTAATGTGAAAGTGCATGTGGACCACCTGAGCCTCATCTACTTCCATGTATGAAGATCAAGTTTCATGAGGTTTCTCATTTTGATGCATCTCACCAGATGCTACCTATCTGAAATTCTATGTCACTAAATTAAGTACTTGTTATGAACACAAAAAAGACCATGAAAATGGAAAGGATCTAGATGCAACAAATGAAATAAAAAGAGGACCATAACCTGGTGTAGATCCCCCAAAACAGTGTCCTAATATTGGTCAACAAACAACAGAACCGAGCTTTAATATTTTTGTACAAAATGTCTGCATTCAGACTCAAACTCACATTCTCACACAGATAAATAAAAAGAATTTACCAGTTTTCTCAAGCAAGAAAACCAAATCAACTTCCACCATCTCCCCTAAAAAGGAAAAGATATTGAGTCTAATACTTGGATGTAGAATCAACACGAAACATAGAAACACAAAAATTAATGTCTACTCAAATGATTTATTTGAGACAAAAATTACTTGAAGCTTGTCAATTTGGTTGTGAAAAAATTTTAAGCTTATGGTTTTCAAAAGCAACATCCAGTTCCACTCTCTTCTTCAATCTTCAATAATAAAATAAAATTCATGAAATAAACACGACATAGAAAGAGTATATCTTTCTTAAGATAAAAAGTAATATTTTCTTTTATTGCGACGTAGTGTCCAACCATAAAAGAATGAAAAGTACAATATTTCAAATTCAGATTCTGATATGATAACATATTTGAAACACAACTAAACCAGAACAGTATGATTTTTTTGAGGTATGAGAAGTATGACTAAAAAATACATGTTCATAAGTTAGAAAGATTGTTAAAATAGATATAAAAAACCATAATTTGTTGAGAGGTCCATGACATTATGCCTTTCATATTATGTTAGGATCAACATGAGCTGGAAAATCTCAATATCACATTGATAGCACAACAATGGCACCAAATTGTCAAATTGTAATCGACAAAAAAATAAATCCTAATTTGCAATCCCAATCTATTGAAAGCCATAGCTTTGGTCAAATTATGTATATATAAATCACTGATGACTAATTCTATCCAGTTCCCTTTTGGTCTTGCTCTTGCTCTTGCTCTTTAAGATCCTTCAATATGTAAGTGAATCATAAGTCTATGCTTTACACTCCCACACCACTGTAACCTACTTCAATTTATCATACCACCTATTTAGGCCATTACTAGAGATTATAGAATAGCTTATTTCTCATGGTTTACCTTATCTTTCTTAGCCTTTCCACACCCATCTCAGCATCCTCATTTCAGCAACGATGATTCTACAAATCCCAAAAAGAGAGGGAAAAAAAAAAATTCTACAAACATATTGCTTCTTTGTTGCGCAACATTTTGTGTTTTGTGATTCTAAAACACGCTGCAACAACATTTCGTGACCATTTCAGATCCATATCTACCACAGATATTGTGTTCCAGTGAAACTTACAGGTGCATGCACATCAGGTTTCTGTGTTTGAGTCCAATAGTCCGGTAGTTAAAGCTAAAGCTTTCTATGGTTCTCCTTATATAGGTTATTAACGTTTCCTTTCTTTCTGGTGTTTTTCCCTTACCATGACCCACCTCTAATAGGTCTCTTGTACATTCTTTCACCCTCTCAGATCTTTAATCAAACATCTTCATCAATCATAAAAATCAAATATATATATATATATTTAGCACAACACCTAATCCTATTAGAGATACGAGTGAATGGGCACTGCTAAAAGTCTATTTATAAGAGCATTAGATCAGTTGGAGAAAGGAAAACTGAGACTCAGCCTCCCCACCTCACGAATGGAGTATTAATGATCTTGGACTAAGATTTAACCACAAAATTAGCTAATTCATGCATGTCTATATTCTACGACAATGAAAGACTCAAAATTAAGTTCTTACAATCAACAGCCATATTAATTCTCTACATCTTATCATCTGTTTCCAGATCTGTCATGGCTGAAGAATTTCAACCCACGGGTTAAGCACAATGATGAAAATTTCAACACACCGGTTAAGCTCAGTAATGAAAATTTCAACCCACTACTTAAGCTCACTAATGAAAACAACAATGTTTGGCACATGCCAGACAATTGTTCAGGAAATCTCAAACTGTTGGACACATGTTGAACCAACATCATCAACATTTGAAGACAATTGTACCAAGCTAAGTGAATGAAATTATTGCCAAAAACAAAATAAAGATACGGATCATTTCCAATTCATAAAAAAATAAGGACTGCAACATCTACTGGAGTAATCCACAAATCATGCTTGTAGAAATGACTCTTAATGGCACAATAAGTAATGAAACATTAACTCAATGCATACCTCCTGTATACGATCCAATGCACGGATGTTATCCAATGTGTCTAAAGAAGGGGAGAGTCCACCGTGCAAACAGAAGATCTATGGTGTTGAAAAATTGATATTAGAAGTAACCATCCAATTAAAGAAAAAACTAAGAAAATCTTAAAAAACACAAGAACACAGACCTGACTCTCAATAAGAGCTGTAAGGGGTAGGTAATCAAAAAGGTCAGTGAAATACTTCCAGACATTTGCATTTCCATATTTTCTCAAGCATTCATCATAGAAACCATACCTGAGAATAAAATCCCAGAAGTAATGATGAGAAATCATCATTGACTACAAAAGCTGTTATAATAATATATTATTAAGATGATATTTCTCCCATAAAGTTACAGCAAGTTCAGCTTTGTCACATATTTCTTACCATAAAAAGGTAAAAGAACTACCAAGAATGTGCTCATTAGCACAAGGCACTACAGGAGCTAATCACTACATGATACTAATCAATTTTTCTTTCTGACTGACAGCAGAAGTTTTCACCCAGAAAAAAAAAAGGGACTGACAGCAGAAGCTACTTCTTTAAATGGCCTCAGGTGGGTGTTGGTAGGCATCTAGATGATGCCTGTAGGATCCATGTAATCTCTGTAGTCTAGAATGGACTTGACAGATACAATTTTGGGGAGACATCATTCATTAAAAAATAAAATTATAAATTTCACATAATCCAAATTATATATTTCCCCATATGTGTAATTGAGTTTGTCACATTTTTTGTAGTCATTAAAGAACAAAAAAACTAATTACACCATTTTAAGAAAACATTCACCTACAAATGAAACAAGTCATATAATGTCCAAATTCAGTTATTTGGGCATGTACACAATCAGAATAAAATCCCATCTAAAAATGTGGTTACAGATGTTCGGTGGCTAAGAACCTCCTCTGACTATTGAAGCTTTCAAAAAATCACTTTGATCAGCAGTAACTCCAACCCTACTCTTAAACTAGCTGATTCTTCTGTGATATTTTTATAGCACATTTGGATTTGTGTCATTGACTCTTTGGTTTCATTTCTTAACAAAAAATACACTTTTAAGTTTTAACTGTCTGGTGGAGGTTGTTTCATCCAGTCATGGTGTTTTATAAACGGGGAGGATGAAGAATTTCTCAGTTGGGCCATTATTTACAGTATCCACAGACAGCATAGAATCAAAGTGGTTTTCTATTAATTAAAAAAAAAAAATTAGAGCCGAAGGAGAGGATCATTTAAAGATTCGATTAAAATATTATGGAATACAACACTTTAGAAATGTTTTTGGATGGAGACTGATTGAATTATCATGAAAATCAACCCATTTAATCCATCTGAGATATTAAAACCAACAAACATGATGTAGAGGTGCCTCCTTTATTGCGGCCACTATCCACTTACACTAGAATTTACACAAGAAAATATGATCAGTAATACATTTAAGTGTGACAGTCAAGAGCATATCCTATATTTCAACAAGACAACACAAGATAGGAAACAAAAAGAGAACAAAGGCAATGAACAAAATTGCAAGCATATCAGCAGCAAATCTATGAAGATTAGAAGCATTTAATAAGCAAGAACAGAATAAAATTTCTATAGACCAGTATGTGATGGTTAAGTTAGAATAAAGTACGCTTAAAATGTAAGAAGTTCTTACACTTGAGTTATTTGACGACTCTCATGGTTTCCTCTTAAAATTGTAATTCTATCCCTATAACGAACTTTCAGTGCCACCAGAAGTGTGACAGTCTCCACCGAGTAGTACCCACGATCTACATCAATGAAACAAACTGTGGTAAATTAATAGTGCATTCTTATTTGAAAAAGAAAAACAAGAAATATGGGGCAAAATGTATGAGCATATAATTTGTTATTGGGTTTCATAGGATTGAAAATCTATCTAATCCTACTTAAGTCATTAAAAGATGACTGCAATTTTTCTTTTAAAAAAAGACTGAAGATAATCATGTAATTGCAAAGCACACCATTTATGGAGACTAGCTTTGAATCATAATCAGGGTATAGGCACAAAGAATGCTTCTTGGCATAGTCATTTTAATGAGATAATCATATTATTGGCAAGCAAATCATCTATGGAGAAAACCTTTGAGTGTCAGTCATGGTATAACTTTTCCACATAGAAGTACAGGCACATAGAATGCTTCTTGGGGTAGTGACTTTTAATGAGCTGCCTCATGGACTGTCTACGCAGTCATGGGAGGATCCAAGGGGTGGCATAGGGGGCAATTGCCCCCCACCCCCCCAAAGTTTTTTTCTAAGAAGTAATTTTAATATTACTTTATTTAAAAATCAACAAAACTTAAAAGTAATTGCCCCCAAAGTTATGAAAAAATCACTTTTGGCACTGAATTTATAAAATCAATCCATAGAAAATCTCATTTGCAGAAACAGGTCACTTTTCAAAATATAATTGATCTGCTGCAAAGTCACTTTTCAAAAAAAAAAAAAAAAAGGAGAGAGAGTTAAAATATAGTGTCACTTTACTTAGTTACGTGGGGTACAAGAGCAACCTATTGGGGCATGAGCATATTTTAGGTGAGATACGAGCGCATCCTACAAGTGACACAAGCTCATCACACGCTCGCATCCCACGTATAATGCGTTCGTGCCCCAAGTAGGCTAAACTTGTATTCCACATAGCTATAATAAAGTTACCTTATAATTCAAATTTTTTTTTAAAAAGTGACCCTTTTTTAGAAAGAAGTTTTTTGATGGACTATATTTATATTTTTGTATATAACGGCCAAAAGTGGGTCTTTCTCATAATTTTCTCATTTTTTTTCTAAAAGTAATTTTCCTAAAACATTTGAATATTAATGTAGTTGAATTTATTCTGACTTATTGTTTGCCCCTCCTGAGCTAATTTTCTGGCTCTACCCCTGTACACAGTCATGGAACAATCTCTTCCACTGCATTCTCAAGGAACATGAATTTTCATTTACTGATGGAAACATGAAAAACCAGAAGCTGTTTGAGGTATTAAGTTTGCAAAAAATTAGAAACCAATGTTATCATTCTTCAATCTTTTGCCTATGTCCAACAAGAACAATCCAAAACATCTGTTTGAATCACTTTTCAGATAAATACTATTATTATTTTATCCATAACTCACAGTTGATTATTTGAATCTTATTTTCATTCAAGAAGGCACCTCCTGAAGAAACAAAACCATCCTATCTTAATCCAAATGCCCAACCTGAAGCCTGTATAGCAAAGAAAGGCAATAAAGTTTAAAAAAAAAATAAGTGCTCATATAATTGTAAAAATCTTTGGCATATAACCTCAAAGACATTCTGTTGGAGAGTTTCCTACAAACGTCTAAGATGACAGACCCAGTCCACATGCAATATTCAAAAATAAGTATTGCATGCACTTATCAAATTTATTTTATCAATTTATTAAAATTAAATGTGATCAGGTCTACTGCGCTGCAAGAAAACTTAAAAACATGGATCCGCAAGATGAAGGGATTACTACAAATCCATTCACTATTGGCATAATAGATTAAAGTTTTGACATTCGAACGTACCAAACGGATCACTTTATCGTAGTGAACTTTCTATATCATTCGATGATCCGTACCAAATGCCATTTCCAATTTAGAGTTCTGACAGTTTATCTTAATTAAATAAAAAAATGACCACATCAGTCAACATAGATTAAGCCAAATCAAGCCATATCTTATTAAAGACCTACAACCTTTCCAAATTGGATAAACTATCAGACTCACGCATCAATAGAACTCTACAAAAGTTTAACACCATCCATAAAAATCGACGACTGACCTACATAATCGCCCATGAAAAGATAATTGGTGTCTGGAGCATTTCCTCCGATACGAAAAAGTTCGATCAGATCGTGAAATTGTCCATGAATATCGCCGCAGACAGTGACCGGGCACTTCACCGGCTGTACGTTCCATTCCTCGACAAGGATCGCCTTCGCCTGCTCGCTTAGAGTCTTCACCTCAGCCTCCGGGAGAGGCTTGCATTCCATAAGATGCTCGATCTGCCGGTCTAGATCCGCGTGAGAAGGCATCGTTTTATTCCCTCTGATCTGAAGAACGAACCGATCAGAAAACGGCGATCCGCCAGAAGTTGGCCCTAAATCTACCGGGAAATCAGCCGGAAGTTAAAATTTACGTACCAAGAAATAGCAAGTCAATCGAATCGCTCCACCATCGGAGGCGATCCGGGAGATATTATGGTCAGAGGCAAAGTTTCAGTTAGGGTTTCGATTTCAGATTGAGAAGAAGAAACAGCGATAAGGAAAGAAGGGCATGATTTCTGTCTTACGCTCATTCCTCGCAGGTAGCTTTATTTTTTATTTTCAATTTTTTAAAGGTTTTGATGGTTCGTCTTCATGTTAAGTCCCTCTCCTAATTTCAGAGAAATGGCAAACCAGAAATAAAGAAAAACCTTAGCCATGATTGTATGTGGCGTTGCTCCAGATAAGGATACCTGTTGAGGTAATTGCTTATTGGGCCGGGCCGGACCAGGCCCAGGCAAGCTTTACCAGACCTTGTCGTGCCTGGGCCAAGCACATAGCAAAGCAAGACATGGCCCGCCAAGCATGCATGCTAGCCCAACGATAAGCCCGTGTGCCTGCGGTTGAGGCACATCGTGCTGGCACGCGTGGCACACAAAAACGGCTAGCCATTGTGGAACATTAAAGAGGCTTTTGTGTTGGGGGTGGTTTGACCATTTTACCCCCCAACAACTATATACCAACCATATTAGGGGTATATTTGTAATTGCCTGTAAATGACCATTTAAAAATTATCCCTTTATGAAATATTAAAAATTATAAAAAATTAGATGGGCTGAAACTAAAATCATGATTTATTGGGTTTTCATTCTCTTGTGATTTCCAAGGGCTCCTTTTAAAGGTAAGATGAAGTGAGTTATTTAAATTAAAATAAATAAGTAGCTCGTATGTCAAATCGCAATATTATATTTCTATACTACTATTAAAAGTATGAACTACCTTAAGTGTTTTTAATTTTCACATACCTAAAATGTCCTTCCCTATAATATTTAATTCTACGTGTAGAGTCTTTCTCTAATAAAATCCTACCATATTACAACTCTTCTCCAACAATTAGAAAAACATGGACTAAATATTTTTAAACACGAATCCACAAAACATGGTTTCAATATTTAATATTTACAAAAATTTTCAAATATTTACAAAACGTAGATTTAATATTGATAATTTTTTATAATATTAATGCATGTGATATTAATGGGGTTTGTATATAGGTGGTAAATAATAGATTTATATCCTATGTTATCTTTAACTAATTGAGTTGATCTTAGCTTTCAACAGTTGTATGGAATCTAATTTATAAATTCCCACGTCATAATAATGTAGAGGATAGTTTCATTCTATTTAGAGCTTTTTTCACTAATAAAACACCATGAAAAATAGGAAATCTTATAAAATATCCACGTATATACCGAAAGTGTTTTTTTAATTTTACTAGAAAATCCTACTATAATCGAACAAAAAAGAAGCAAAAAATTTTTATAATTGGAAATTCAAATGGGCTTGTTGACTCATTTTTAGATACTTATCTAGCAATTTAATCAAATAAAAAATGAAAATTTTTTTTTGCCATGTATCATTTTAATGAAAAAGTAAAAAAGAGTTTATTATTGACTTGTCCAATTATTATGACATTATTTGAATTAATAATGAAAATAATCTATTTATGAAGAGATTATCTAAATTATTGATTAATTAATTGAAAAAGTGAAAACCCTAAAATTCTAATTCTAAAGCAATAAATATAAATTCAATTAGACTTCATATAAATTTATTATATTTTAAGACTTTGTGATAGTATAAAATTATTATAAAATTTTAAAAACGATTCAAAACAAAGCATATTCTAAATATTGCAATAAGTCTTTAGATTTAATAATTACAAATAGGTTGCAAAAAAATACAAGAAATCAATATTAACATTCAGCGCACTTTAGATTTAATAATTACAAAATAGGTTGCAAAAAAAAAATACAAGAAATCAATATTAACATTCAGCGCATGTAAACCATTGCCAGTTCTCTCTAAAGAGGGATCATAGGGTTATATTAAACAGGTGAAGGTTTCAGCACAATATTTTTTGCTAGGAAAAATATGCTAAGTTGAATTTCTAGAAGGCATGCATCATAGTAGGCATGTCTCTTAATTAATCCGAAAGATTACAAGGTGAAGATTTAAAAATGGAAGTTTTTGTACTTATTTAGCATTCTCATTTTATCTTATGCTTTGACAGAGATAGATTACCCAGTAGACTATTGTAATTTCCTCATTTTTTTTCTCCCATATTATGTTCAATAACTTGCATACACAAAATATTAGCAACACCTGATTAAACAAGGAAGCTTTAATTTTGAAAAAATGGAAAACAACCCAAAAGCACTTTGAAAGCAAATTTGAAGAGAAAAACTTTGTAAAAAGCCTGATAACAAATGTGTATCTCATGCTACTTTTAGATGTATGCCATAAATGGCACTTTTCGGCCTGTATTTATAATAACAGCTTATCAAAGGTTAGCCTTATATAGCTGCAGTTGAGAATCTCCCCTCTTAGAACAGCAGAAACAAATGAATCTCTCTTTTTCGTTCTACCTCTCATTCCCTCTCTCTTGATTTCCCTCTCTCTTGATTGGTGGGAGATAGGAACTAAGAACAAAAACCGTCACTTATTACTGCAAGAACTTGAATTTCAGGCTGTCATTCTATATTTTTTCTTTGTTCTAGCGGGATGCGGAATCATCTAGAATACAGTATAGCTAACCAGGAATTATCCCTCGAGTGTTGAAAACGATCACTTTAGTTGGTAGTGCATCTCTAGTTCGTTCAATTTGGAAAAAAAATTCTTGACAGAGTCTTCAATGGCACATCCCTTGAAAGGATTGCCCTTATCCCATTTCAGTCTATCTCAAGCAACTTCTCCAGTCGATGGGGTTCCAAAGTAGCCTTGTTTAATAAGCTAATAAAATGATTAAAACCTAAGACGATTGTTAAGTTGGAACTTTCTTGGAGGCATTGTCGATCCACCTAAGCTTGTTGACTAGGGCCACCTGAGCTTGTTGACCAGGCAGTGGGACTCCATACTTTGCATCGACGAATTTTGTGGATACCTCGGATACTTTCGAACACTCCTTTGCTAAGTAATTTTAGAGTGAGTTGTCACAGTCTTAGCTTTTCTAACACTCGACGCAACACTTAGACACTTTCTCCTTTGTTAAGTGGCTAAGTAAGCCTAGCTCTCAAACAATACCAAAATTAGGATTCTTGGTGATGGGAGAGAGCAAGATAACTTGATGTTTCACTTAAAATTTGATGATACAAATGAGCTCTTGACTTCCTTATAAATAGCCATCCGCCTCCTTAATGGATGGTTGAGATTATTTCCGATTTAGTGGTGGAGATGAAAGCTCCTAGAATGTTCATAACAAATATCTAGAAATTTTCATGTACAAAGATTCTTTGAGAGGCTTCCCATGTTCTAGAATTCTCTGTGCTACTCTACATAAAAGAATGGCTAGAATTTACAATGGATAAATACACAATAATTTATATAAGTAATTTTAAAATATATTCTCTGTAACAATGGATAAATACACAAAATAATTCTTATCAATAATTTAGGTTTATATTATTTAATTAAAATTCTTTTAGTTAAGTATAAGTAATTTTGAAATTTTATATTCTATAAAAATGGATACATACACAAAATCAATCTTATCATAATTTAGGCTTATATTATTTAATTAAAATTCTTTTATATGAGTATAATCAAGGGTTTTCTAATTTAGTATCATTTTATTAGACTCATTGTAATAAAAAAAGATAATTTTGGAATTAAATGTAAACAAAAGATTTTTAGAATTAAAATCTATTATTTAAAATACTTTTTAAATAAGTATTAGAGAAGGAGTAATATGATATGAATAATGGTAATATTATTTTGTGAGTCTACTAAAACCTTGATTAGTTATATAAAACTTAACTGTAATTATAGAAAAGAATTTTGATTAAATAATATCAACATGAACTATTAATAACAATGATTTCATGTATTTACCCAATCTTCTAGAATGTATAATTACAACATTACTTATACTTATCTAAAACAGTTTCAATTAAATAAAATAAAAATATTTCAAACAAAAATTCCATTAATTTGAGTACTAAAATAATTCTAAATTATTAAAAGAATATTAAATTAAAAGATTCTCGATCTAAGGAGTATTTTTCTTATATTTCATTTTTATTAGATTGAATTGAATTGACCTGAAGCTCAACTTATTTTTTAGAACTAGAACTATTAGTTAAAATAATTTTAGATAAATATTAGACAAGAAGTAATATGATGTGAATAACGGTAATATTATTTTGTGAGTCTACTAAAATCTTACTAAGTTACATAAAACGTAATTATACTTATATAAAAGAAATTTGACTAAATAATATTAACATAGATTATTAATAATAATGATTTCATGTATTTACCCAATCTTCTAGAATATATAATTACAAAATTACTTAAATTCTTTTAATACCCCATGTTCTAGAATATATAATTACAAAATTACTTATACTTATCTAAAAGATTTTAAATAAAATAAAATAAAAATATTTCAAACAAAAATTCTATTAATTAGAATATTAAAAGAATTCAAATATTCCATTAATTATGATATTAAAAGAATATTAAATTAAAAGAACCTTGATCTAAGGAATTTTTGCTTATATTTCATTTATATTAAATTAAATTGAATACCCAAAACTCAACTTATATGCATTTAGTTCTGAACCGAACCAAATATATATATATTTTATATGTAATTAGTATTTGTTTATTTGGCCTCACGCTTGGTTTGATTTGTATGCATTTTTTTTCAGTCTTGGACCATAACGTAATTGGGCCTTCATTGTTCTAAACAGAAATTTCACTGGCCGTTTAAGCTACTTGGTCCTTATGCTTAGCATGCGAACTGACACCGACGTTACCCTCATTACCAATTGCTTTCCGATACCGTGCGTTTTCTAAGTGTACGTTACTCCGCGTCCAACCATGCGGCGTGAAAGTTGAAATTGGTGTTGAAATTCCTTCGTTTGGAGCCCTAATGAGTAATGACTGCCTTGCTTATTCTTTGCTCCTTTTCAATGGCAATTCTTCCTTCGCTCCTTTTCAGTAGCAAGTATTTATCATCTTACCTTGTTTTAACTACAACAAATTGAAACTTTGGAAATTTTTTTTTATAAACAATCAAATTCCGATAAACAACTTCCCAAAATTTAGACTGAAGCGCTCTCTCTCGCCCCACACATCTGAAGTAACTCGGCGGTGCAGCTATTATTTGTCAAACGTGCTCTCCAAATTTACTTAAAAATAGTAATTCATACGTTACTTGGTGGTCAGGTTCTTAGGTTCTCCGAACATCAACTTGAGCTCAATTTTAAACCCAAAAGTTTGGGCTGATTTCTTAGTTTGGGCTCTCACTCAGTTTGGGTTGGCTAAAGACTAGTATTAAGAGAATTTGATCTGTGAATTTTGCTAGAAGCTCAGCCAGCCCAGCTCTAAAAACAGCCCCAGCTTATTCGTTAACTGGGTTGGGCTAGCGTGGGCTTATTTTTGAGCCACAGATAAGTTCTATTGGGTTAAGCTTGTACAGCTCCTCTGTTTTTTTTCCTAATGGTCTTTAAGCTGAAACAACACAATCTAGATTCTAACTTGAAGTTCGAGTATCACTAGTAGGAATGATGGGGCGGGTTAAAATTCCCACCTGGCCCCACCCCTAATGAGACCATTTGGTATTTGCCAAACTCAGGTTGGGTGTAGGGTTAGGGTTTAGCCTAACCCCCCTTGACTCCGTGCTTAATTTATTAAAATATTATTTTATATGTTAAAATATTTATATAATATAAAGATATATTTCATTAATAATATATAATTAATTTATATATTCTTTTAAAAAATAAATTTTGTATGAATTATAATATATATAATAGGGGCAACTCTAAACCAACCCGTTATCGTACTGATAGAAGCGGGTTAGGGTTTAGTATCAGCTAAACCCTTGATGGATTGGTTAGAGACAAAATTTCTGAAAAGAAAGCTAACATATTGTCACGCCCTGAAACCACACATCACGTATAAATATACGCATGTAGGTCCGGACGTAACCTTGCTCATAAGCGAATACAACCTATAAATTTATTTCATCTTGAAACATGGAATTTTATTTAATAAACTTAATTATCAGAGTCATAGCGGAATCTAAAAGCAATTTTGATAAAAGGCCAAACCACTTAGCTATTAAATGAAACCAAACATAACACCAAAAGTTCAAATCCTAAATAGTACATGTTCATAAGATTCACTAAACATCATAAATTCAATAACTTCTCATTTCTTCTCGTCTCCACGATTACGATAGTTTCCTGTAAAATAGTAGGGGGTGAGTTTACATGAACTCAGTAAGTGGAGTTAATGCACTCCATATGATTACATGCTGAATTTCCACTTTACTTAATATAAATACAATCAATATTATATATATATATCTAATAAACTGTACTCATGCATGTGTTTCCTATGTTCATTTATAGTCAATATATATACCATATACATAAATCTTAAATATAAGGGATCATGCTCTCTACCAAATCAACGATTAATTTAACAATTTACATCAAAAGAATTTAACTGAATATGTTAAGAATGAACTTCACCATGAAAATGAACCATTTACCTAATAACCAATAATAACAATAACAATAAACAAAATAAAAATTTAAATGATTAATCAAACCAAGTCCACAATAAGAGCAGAATGCCAGATCTCAACTTTCGAATAGACCATTTGGTCACTGAGTACTCTGACTAGTAATTTACACTAGGAGTATCACATAGCCACATTTCCCAGTAGACCCAAAGTCATACCGGGTACTTATACCAGCACTAGAAGTCAGGAGTACTCATCAATATCTATATCCCAGTAGGTGTCCTTCACTGGGTACTCAACTAGGAAATGCCCTAGGAGTACAATCCTCCCATCGGTAACCCTTGTGGGTACTTAACTAGTATGTGGCAAATACTAGAAGTACATTAAATACTATCCCACAAGTGTTCTCAACTGGGTACTGAACTAGTATCTCAACTAGCAGACAATCATAGCAATCATAGTAGAAGCTTTTGGCCTCCTAGAGGGATTGAAACTTGCAGCTCATCTTGGGTTAATATCACAAAGTTCTGTAGACACCCCAAATTGCACAAACAATCATAAAAAATCATTATCTCCTTGAAAGCCAGCACAGAATTTGAAGAAAATGAATTTTTACCTGTATCCGGTAACTCAGACTGGATACAAGCAGACCTCTTCGTATCCGGTAAAAAGTACCGGATACAAGCAGTGCTTAGTGTATCCGGTATCATATACCGGATACCTTAAGGCCCTTGTGTATCCGGTCTGATATACCGGATACATTAGTTTTGCTCAAAATTAGGGTTTTCCGAGAGAAATCACTTGTTACCATCATGTCCCTCATTAAATGAGGGGAAATCTCAGAAATAGCCTTGGGGTTAAGGTTGGGGGGTTCTAGACATTAAGTTGTGTCTACCAACAACCCTAGCCTTTGCCTATAAATAGGAGGCTCCTCTTCAAGTAAATGGCCAAGTTTTTGGAGATCGAAGAACTTCGAGTGAAGAAGGGAACCGCTGCCGGATTGCTTCCAGAACCCCAGGTAAGCCTCAACCTTCATTTATTTTCTGTATTTAATTTATTAGATCTAGATCTCTTCTTCTACCTTTCTGTAGAATAAAGCCTCTTTTTGTGTGTGGAAATCCTTCCCCGGCTCAAAGTATCTCAAGACTCCCCCTAGCCGTAAAACGTGAAGGCGGGATCTAGGAGAAACGAGACTGGGGATTGACCCTAGTGCTAGAACCCATGTAGCATAAGGCTTTTGAATGATTGAATACCGTTCTATAATCAAAGTACCCTTGATTATCTCGAAGAACCGTGTTTAACGGGGAGAGAGAACAGAGGGAAACGATAATGGAACGGAACCCTAGGCTATTTTAGAACCTCATTTTGATGGAGATATATGCATGCTATGTTGTTCTATTGATCTTATATGGTTTCTCACATTTGCACATACATAGCACCGTTTTGACGGGATAGGCTCATATTTGGGGTTTATTACATTCACTGTGATAAATCTCAAATAAATGGCCTCAATCAATTCTGGAGTGTTTTCAAGTGATTTTTTAGGTTTTGGATTCATCTCACATGAACCTCACATACTTTATCACTTTTTCGGATTTGGTTTTCTTCAAAAGTGGCTTAGCTTGACAGCACCTGTACCCTGACTTCGGACGCTCATAACTTCATCGTCCGGATGAATTTTGGAGCGATTCTAGAACCATGGGAAAGGTGAGGCTGTCTAGTTTATGTCCACAAAATTTCATAAATTTCCATCAAACGGATATTTGACACCTCTCTGTCGAAGTTAAGTGGACAGTTCAAGTTCAAATACAGAACTTGTCACTTCGACGGGGCGCCATGTGTTCGTTTTAAGTCCGATTTGAGTGATTTTTGTTTCTGAGTACTCCTTTATGAGTCTATTTTCAAATCCAGTTGGTTTCATAATTTTTGGATTCCATTTGAATTATTGGTAGCCGATTTACTCAGAACTGTTCATTTGTACTTTTCTGGGTAAATCTGTGATCTTCGGGGCCTGTTCGGGAGACCACCCAAGGCACATCCGAAGGGATTTTTGTATGAGGCTAGTTTCTTTTGAAAGATGGCCATACAGACTTCAATCACACCAATTTTCGTGGATTTTTCTATGCAATTTCCCAAAGTTGCCCACTTATCACTTTTAAAAATCCCCAGCAGCAACTTCAAAGGAGCATAACTCCTAGGATTTTCATTGGAATGAAGTGAAATTTTGCATGAGACTCTTATTTACCCTAATCTTTCAAATGAATTTGGTTTGGTTCAATTTAGAATTGGGTTTGAATGATTTTAAGGCAAATGGCATACTTTTTACCGAATTTTCCGGATTTGATTCAACTTTGTTTTTGAGCAACTTGTGCTTTGATTTCCATCTTTTGAGATATTCCAGAAATGATATTGACATAAGAGAGGATCTAGAATCCATTTAGATCCTCATGTGGAAATATCATACATCGGTCCTTTTTCAAGGTTTTCTATGATTTTAGCAAGCTTTCTTACTTTTGCATGAACATACACTTGGCTACCACTTCGTGTGGATGAATGGGGGTGCCTAACACCTTCCCCCGTTCATAATCTAATCCCCTTACCCATCTCTGGATTTGATTTTCAAGTAGGGTTATTTTTACCCTAGAATGTTTCTTTTGTCTCTTTTTTTTGCTTATTTTTGATCCTTTGGTGTCCATTCTCACCCCAAAATTATGAATGGTGGCGACTCTCCCACTTTTATTTCGAGCCCCGTGTGTTGACGGAGGGATGATCATTCTGGTGATTTTCCCATGTCTCACAAGTTCACAACACTGTCTTTCCATGTCATTCCGTAATCTCACGGAATCTCACCGCAACTCATAACACGGATGAAAAGTAAAATAATTACAAATCAGGTTCAACCAAAAAGTTGCACAAAAGTAAATAATTAAGATCAGGTTCAACCTAAAAGTTGCAGGGTAAAATAATTCAAATAAGGTTAACTTCAAAAGCAACAATACTGTACAACCAGAATATTTATGAACTAGTTCAACTCCCAAAAATCCACTTTGTTCAATAAAAAAAAATTGAAATTTAGTTTACTCTCTAAAGCATTCACGTCAAGTCAAGTACTCAATTAATTGAAAATAAGTTTACCTAAAGCAAATAACTAGGAAAGAGTTCAACCCCAAGGCACAACAGAACTAATTGAAATTTAGTTCTCTCTAAATCATTCACGTTTTACCAACATCCAAGGCAACCCATGTGTTCCTTTTTCTTCATCAATCATGGTCGTTCATCAGCCCCAGGAAACTATTTGAATCAGCAATAAAGTATTATAATATAAAACAAGGTGCAGTCAACGAAGAAACCCCCTTTCGTCATGGTTCTACGGGTTCGTAAGTTCACAAAACGTCAAACCAGTAGTGTAATAGATTCAGTCATATAATGTAAAATTTTCAGATTCCTCTTTATACATGATCTCAATTACTACAATATTGATAATCCATAAAAATATAATATTTTTCCCTTAGATTTATGCTAACACATTCAAGAGCATTCCATAAGCCCTAGATTCATACAACATAAAATCAAATAATGATAATAAGAGAAATAAGGCATTTCAAGCATAGAGAATGGATTAAAACCACTTACCTTCAATAAAGCTTTGATCAAAAGCAACAAATCCAAGGTTTTTTAGCACTTTTTTTCTCAAACCCTTCCCCAAAATGGCTGGATTCTCCCAAAAACGAAAATAGGTTATTGGGACTCTTCCTCTTCTTAATTCAATCCTATTTCCCTTCATTAAAAGAGAATAGATCTTAGCCGTTGATTTCTTTTCAAATCTCAATATGATAAATATGATATGGTGTGTGTGCATCTACAAATACAACTGTACACAACCAATAGAAATTTGTAATATTGAGGACTCATAGTCTTGGTCAAAGTCTTACTAGCATTAATTTAGTATGTTTGACCAGGTCCTTACACATATGCCCCCTTGTAATTTCTCACCACCTTAACATGCATCTCAAAAGAAGCTTACCATGCAACTTTAACTTCATCAAAGTCAAATATATATATCTAAGTGTGTTCCCAAATTTGTCCACGTTCATTAAACGGGAACATCGTAAACTGTCTTAATAGATCGGTGCCTCACACAAATCCATTGTTAATTAAAACGAAGATGGAGTTACGTGAGCTAACACGAAAATCGATAAGAAAGGAACATTAACTTTCTTACGTGATACAAGCATGCGTGTTTAGAACTTGAATATCCTTTTGGGTGAACATGAACTTTTTCTCTCTTTCTCTCTCTATATATATAATTCATGCATTATTAGTCGGTGCACCTACATATTGTACATATAGAAAAATTAGTCCTATATATATGACATTAAAGTCTTTTAAATTTTCAACGAGTGACAGTAAAAAATAGATTGTTAGAATCTCTTGTTTTCGCTTTATAATAGTAATGAATATGGACGCATTCAGGTTTAACATTACAAGTTCAATCTGTATTGAGAACTATTAGACACTGTACGATTAGCACCATTGTGTGATAAATTTTAACTTGGCAAGTAGTTACTAATGTAGTTACTAATTTTGAAACCTAAAGCTAGCTCCATTTTTTTTCCTTGAAGAAAGTTAAAAAAGATTGCTAGTTCTTATTGTTCCTTTAGGTAGCTGCTATATATAATGGCGTTTAACTAAGCTTGCATTTTTACAGTTGGATGGTTTGAGTTGGCCATTTAATATATCATCACATGACCAGAAAGAAAAAGTATCCAATTAACGTTTAAAGTATAAGATATATATATATATATATATATATATATATATATATATATATTTATTTATTTATTTATTTATTGGACACGCTCTCAAATTTGGCACAACTCGATTATATTAGCTAGTAATGGCCAATACTGGAAGCCCTATGTTGTTGATCATAACTACGACATGCATGACTCAATATTATCTATAGCATTTGGCTGTTTGATCTGTTGTTCCCAAAAGTGAAATATGTATACATGTAAGTATGCGTATGAAGCACGCGCTATGTGCGTAGCAAAATAATACTAGGGAATGCATGTGCTATGTGTGTAGCAAATATATAATTAAAAACAAAAAAGGGTCTTTTAGGAATAGAATGTCAGATGGGCAATTAATTATGATACTCATACACATTGCAGTAACAAACCTTGCTATTATAGTAAATTGGGAAAAATTGGGAGAAAAAAATTTAGAAGCCGTTTCGGGTATAAAATGTGAGACGTGACAGAAAACAGGAACCTGGCTTTATATAACAGTATAGAGTTCACCCTAAGGAACATGAGAGCTTCTGTCTTGAATAAGGATCATTAGTTGAGAGCTTTAGTTGAGAACATGGGCCATTAGGACATTAAGTGCAAGTAGGGATCATCCAGTCTTGAACAAGGATCATGAGTCGAGAGCTTCTGTCTCCCATGTGTCTTTGAATCTCCCTTACCAACTTTAGACCGAGTCTTTGCTCCTCGGTCCAATCAAAAATCAAACAAGGAAAGGGGTGAAAGAGGACTAAAAGGCAAGCATGACCAGAAAGACAGAAGGCTCCCCCCTTACTTTGTTTTCACTTTCGTATGTTATTGTTTTTATGATTGATACGAGACTGGAAGAATCTCATGCAGTTTACAAGTTTGAACGGACCAAAGACCGAAACAGTTTTCCAACCCCCACAGAGAATCCCGGAGTAAATAAGGAAAGAACAAAAAGAAGCAAAAACCAATAAGAACTGAACAAGCAGCTTTTAGATTGGTGGAATTGCTTTATTTCGGGACAGAAGCCACTTGTAAAATGCCGAACCAAGACAAAGCCTAGGATGATTAATCGATTGATTGATAGAGATCTTACATGCCTTCTTATATCATGCATGCCAGCTACTAGAACATTTCTTGGGTTCTGTTCCGTCTACTTTTCTTCTTATAGAATATATCTCCTTGATTGGCCTTTACATGCAAAGATAAATTAATCAATGTCCATGAACACCCTCCAATCTCTTTTTCTCTCTGTAAAAATTAAAGGACTGAACTGTTGAATACTAAAGTAGGGTATCTGCAAAGGCTGTTCTTTCTCAGGATTGCTAGATCTACGTGTATATCATTTGAGATAAGCTTTGTATTTCTCTAACATCCTCACCACCTTCCCATCACAAACGTTTAAAAAGAACACTTTTTGCAAATTGGGTTCCTTCTCAGTCTACAGTCCAATTCAAAGAATACACATATGAAGCAGACTCAATTCAAAAAATACACGTGTTGGCATAGATCTTCTTCTACAGAGGTTTTTGTAGTTTCTCAATTCTCACTCCTCTTGTGCTCTAATCTTGACCAGGAGGTTGTCTAGACTTCCCTGCTCTCCTGAAAGTGGGGGAAAAAAATAGAACAAAGAAGTGATCATATGTATTATAAGACTCCTTATAGTGTCATGTAATATAACTGAATTTTCATCGATCTTTAATGTAATAATCCTATAGTGTTTGCTAGTTCTGGTTCTTAGTTCTTACCATGCTGAAAAAGGGAAAAAAAAATTAAAATAGAAAAAAGTGAGCACAAAAGGAAAAGTAAGAAAAGGAAGGCAGCATGTAAAGGAGTTAAAGGCTCCACAAGTGCAGACAGAACAAGCTGAGATGTTAGTTAACTTTAAGTTTGTAGGTTTAGTGATGTGGGTATTATAAATAAAGAGAGACAGAAATGAACTCCCTTTTTCTTTACCTATATATCATGATCAATAGTTGATTTACCTGAAAACGAAGTTCAGGAGACTCTGAAACCTATGGCTATGGGCCCCTAAAGACCCCAAAGAAAGACCTTATAATAACATTAGCATGATATCTTCATCTTCTTTTTTGTGTAATGCTCTCGTACAGAACATAGGAACAAGTAAAAGAGAGATAATTATGTTACAAAAGATATACAGAAATTTGATGATAATAGCTAGGCCTTCAAAGAGGGACTGTTTTATCTCTCTTTGACATCATGACAAATTGGCTATTATAATTAGATTATAATTGAGTTTTTATCTGGTTTATGATTGAAGGAAATACCTAGCTACAGTTTTCAAAATATTAAGTAAAACTTCAATATTGAATGGAAAGAATATGAAAAAGCTTCATGTTTCCTTCTCCATAACTAAAGTGACAGCTCTCTCCATAATGTCTTTTCTTTGTTAATTTGCTTAAAAATAAGAGAAAGAAATGATATTGAACAGGCTTTTGTTACTTAATGGCTCCATGATGGTAAGCAGTTTATTCCATGTTTTACTTAGCTTGGAAAATCTGTATAGCTACATGACTAAGCAGCCAAATATATAGAACAAAGTGATTTGAAATATTTTTTTGTTAATTTGCCAAGTGGATACTTACAGCCATTAAATTAAAAGAAGAACCATAAGTAAAACCAAAAAAAAAAAAACACAAGCTTAATGTTTGTCTAGATGCATTTTAATTTGATGGATGTGGAAATAAAGAAGTTTTGAAGATCGATCATGTAGTACCTGTTGTGAATAGGGTCAGGTCCATTAGGAACTCTTCTCTTGCTCATGTAATTGAGACGTAAATCTGGATCAACTAGTATTATTCTCTCTTTTCTTACCACCTTCAAATGCTTGAAATCTCCTGTTGTTGCTGTAGCTGTTTTTATCTGATGACTTTCTTGGACCCCAAACAGCAAAAGCCAGGTCAAACCAACAATCACAAGAGCTTTGAACAACACCCTGAAGAACCTGCCACCATGACTCATCTTCTCCTCCGCTTCTGCTCTTTTATCTCCTCGCTAGTAAGATGCTCCCTTGGATTTCCAGAAGAAAGAAGAACAAGAGACCAGAGAAACCATGTTATTGGTTTAAGATGATGGTGGTGTGAGGTTCTCAAATGAGAGGAGAGAAGAAAGGTCGACTAAGGCAAGTATTTCTGCGGTTCTTAACATGTTACGGGTAGGGTTTCTTTATAGGTGGAGCTGGAAGTGATTCTGTTCCACTTTCTCGGACCTTGAACGAGAGAGAGAGAGAGAGATGAGAGATCTAGAGAGAGGGGGGGAACAAAGGAAGCTTGGCTGGTTGTGACTGTTAACGTGACATGGAGGGAACCAGCAAGCTTTATACGGCTGCAATCGTATATGGCACGGCTGTTAAATTACCCACTTTTCGTGGCGTGACTGATTTTAAGAAGGGTCATTTGTACGGTGGGATTTTCGTAATCGAGGTAGATCAGGTAGGCCTACTTACAAATATACAACAGTGTCCCATTTAGCCAATCAGAATCGTGCCACACAAAGAAAGTGTGCAATGCACGTGCAAATACGATTTAGAAATTAAGATATCGTCAGCCACCAATTATCGCTCTATTCATGCGGCGATTGTGAAATACTGTCATGTGTAGTATCTCACGATTGATCTTAATTTTTTATCAAAAAGATTTTTTTTCCAGAAGACAAAAGGTTGTAACTGTTGGATGTTAAATGTGCCAACATTTGAATGAAGCAGCAGTGATAGCTGCAATCAATGGCAGCAGATGATTTCAACTTTATATTTGGATGGAATCTTCTACAATGTCAAACTACATTAGTTCTTAGAGTTGCTCTTGTAGTGGGATGGTTAATGCTTTTTCAAGGAGGCCAACATTTACAAGAAGGAAAAAGTAGTAACTTTTGTATGCTCCACATGTCAGCATTCTATTTTTTCTTGCATTTGTTTATGTAGTATCACTGAGATGCTACTACGTGTAGCATTAAGATTTTTTTTTTCTTTTTATAAATGTATATAAAGGTTATTCTTGTTAAAAAAACTTTAATCTTTAAATGCTACACGTGGTAGTATCTACCTCAAACTAAATGAACAAATGAAGGAAAAAAAATTTCTTGTGAATTTTATTTTGGTAATATTATTCTTTTTGGTGACTCTTTTTTTTTGTTTGAACTCTAGAATTTGGAGGAAACGGAAAAATTGGTTAGAACTAAGGATAGACATTCAAGAAGAAAGTTAATCGAAAAATTCTCTCTTTTAAAACCAAAGTCTTAATTTCTCAAAAAATTAATTATGAGTTTGAAGGAAAAATAAAGAAAAACAAGGTAGCTTTCTTTAATACTTCAATTTAACTCATTGTTTCTCTTAGATTCCCTTGGCCTTGACTTTGCTACAATGTAGCAAACTAATTAAACAGAAATTCAACCAAAATCATCAAAGATTAATGTACCTTTCCTTATTATCTTAACCAATAGAACATGGAAGGAAATATAGATCCTCTTTTATTTTTTTTTCCTTTTCTATTTTGTTTTCTATTCCTTTAAATAGTAGCGAGTTATTATTCAAAGGATATAAAATTCTTTTAAACTTTTGAGGGGTACTAAAAATGAGTTCACATCCTGTAGGACCTTTATCTACAACCTTATTTACAGCTTTTCATAAGATTGCTTAAAAATTTACAGATATGTCATTCACAATACATATGGCATAATCCCAATGCAGGCTTCACATAAGGTTGTAGATAAAGGTCCCACAGGATCTCAATTGACTAAAAATAAATATATATAGGGAACATTGAAGTCGTCTAAATAGTGAAAACCAAATGTCAGACTTCCTTTCTACAATATAGATCTCCCTCCAATATAGATCTCCCTCCGGTGTTCCTAATATAGCGTAAGCAAAGTAGAATCCACCCATCACTCACTTAATGCCATGTCAATTACATGTAGAAAAGAAATTAAAGATACCATCTTCTATATATATATATATATATATATGAGAATTTAGGGCAAAGAATGTAAGAAGTTGGTACCTTGGCTAGCAAGCCGCCTTGAGAGGAGAATATTGCATGCGCATCATACTCCAGTTGTGAAGAGCATATTTGCATACTTTGATTAATCTTATCCTCGCAGAATGAATCTCACATCACAGAATTTGAAGAATCAAAAGTCTTGATAATTTAGTGATGGCAATTCCTTTGAACCGAATGTCTGCGCCTCCAATTGTGGGTAATAGTCAAGTCAGATGGCCGCTGAACTTATACGCAAAAGTGGCTATTCCTTTTTGAGGCTTCAAAAAACTTGTATGAGATAATGGAATCCATCTCCAAAATGGCCACATGGAATCACATAGTCGCACAATCAAGCAAGCATCCGAGGCAGATCAGAACTACTCTCCTCCCTTCAATGATATACTTGAGTTCATCCCCTTGGAAGATTTGAGTTACCTAAAAATGCCTCCTTTTTGCTGTGTTTGAAATGAAAGCATCCGACAACACCCGAAGATGATTCAAAGCAAATAACAATGGGGTTCGATTTTAAGTTGTTTTTTTTAGATCTTTATCAAGTGTTCCCTCTTTTGTAATTCTATTTACTTCTTTATGAACTCATGGTATCAAATTCCTTTTGAGCTATCTTTGTTTGGATAAAGGACCATATATCTGGTGTCTTGCACTTAAAAGAAGCTTTACTGAGGTACTTAAGCACTAAAAAATTGTTAGGAATCCGACATGATTCCTAGAGATCGTGAGAAACAAAGAGAACAATAGACAAAGAGAACAATAGAAAGAATCAAACAATAAATTAGACACAGAGATTTTACGTGGTTCACCCCAAAAATTAGCTCGACCCACCAGTTGTGACTGGGTGTCCAGTGTGATCAGGTTCCACACAACTCAACAAAAACCTTATGTTTAAGTCATAGAGATGTAAGAATATCAGAATTTCACCACTAACTGGATCTCCCTTCCGAAAAGTGCAAATGACCACGTGGCTAGGCTACGTTTCAATTAATTATTAGCAAAATTAACATTGATGATTTAAGGAGTATATGTAATAAATATAACAATATGAGGACATAAATGAAAAATATAAGTTAACATAGGAGGATATATAACTGGATAAATGCAAAATATTTTTATTTTTTAGAATGTTATTTTATTCATTTGAAAAAATATATAGTAAAAGTTAACAGACTTTAACGTCAAAGGTATAACTGCAACAATTATACAAAATGGAAAGGTATAAATATAAATATTTAAAACAAGAGGATAGAGATACAAATATAACATAATATACGAATATAAATACAAAAAGCCCTTAATTTAATAACACTGGCTTGTTTAATTAGCTAGATAAAAGACATAGACACCCAATCCTTCTATTTAGATTTAACATTGGAGGAACTCCCAGGCAATCCATTAAGTTAGACCCCCAACCACAGAACTAACTGAGGCGTCTATCTTTCCTTGTTCAAACCCAGAAGAAAGGAATATGATTTATGAAGGTAGCTGTTACAAGTTTTTTCCTTTTTCTTCTTCTCTTGTCCCAGCGCTGATTCTATGCCACAGAAACCAATGATCTGGGTGTGCAAACTAAAAGCATGTATTTCTGCATATAGTAGTCACGTTCCTTCTCCTTGGTATCTGTTAAAGAAGCATCGTCAAAGGGGTCAGCTTGAGACACTTTTTCTTGTGCAAGGCTTCTTTATTTTAAATGTTGAATGAGATTCTACTGCTTTTTGCAAAATTTTACTTTATTCTTGTACACGTTCATGAATAACATCTTTTTGGCGGATAAAGATTAATCCTGATTGAGATCCTGGTCTACTGTACTTACATAAATTAAGCCCTTTTCTTCCATCCTCTCACATTATGGATGCATGTTTTTATAGCCAGGTTGGGGGGAGGGTGCCACTTTTGACGGTGGTGAAGCCTTTGTGAATCTTCATTTCCGAGGCCTTGTTTCAATACTTTGAATTGTGCAGCGTGAATAGCAAATTAGAGAAGAAGAACAACAACAAAAACACGAACACATAGATTTTAAGTGGTTCGGCAATGTGCCTGCATCCATTGTATACGGCAAAAATCCACTAAAAACTTTCAATTAGGGTTACAACATGATATACATACCAACACTAAAAACTTTCAATTAGGCTCCGTTACGCTCCGTCCACAGGATCCCTTAGGTCCCTCCCCTCTTTGTCCTAGAATATGAACCACCATTTCTAGCACTGCCTCTCATCAAATTAAAGACGCTACAAAAATTGACCCCCGCTTTGAGACTTTGTGAGTTGCTCAGTTGTCGCTCTATGCTAAACCGTAGGTCCCCTTCTAAAATTATTGAACTTTCCAAAGAAGTATGTCTATATTTTGGTTAAACGTGGGAAGATCTCATAAAGAGGATAAAGGGTCAATTTTGCATGGCAAGGCTGCTTGGATGTAATTTGAGAGTGGAGAAAGGTTGGAGTCCTTCATAATTCATCACATGTTTCAAGCATTGGAATTTAATTACACATCATATATATTTATATATATAGTAAAGCAAAGTACAGAAACACCACATTCTCTCTCCTCCACGTGGACATCTCTTTCTTTCTCCAATGGTCTTTTTGGGCCCACATTAAAATAATTTATTTGAAATCAATAATTGCTTAAAATATATATATCTTACCTCCACGTGGACATTGCCCTTTCTCCAATGTTATCTTTAACTAAATTAAAATTATATAATTAATCCTTATCTTCTCAGAGTCCTAGAAACCCATCATTATCTTTTTAATAATCAAAGATATATTTTACCCATGCTAAGACATATTTTTTAAGTAACATATTATTAATATATACCACATATCCTATTCTTATACCTTTACTTATTAAAAATCATATTTTTTATTTTATATATATATATATATATATATATATTGTTCTTATATCTTTATCTTATAAAAACTATGATTCCTATTTTTCTCATATATTTTCCCTACGTATACGTGTCTCATGTTACGTAACATATTTTTAGGTTCTCTCCAATAAGATATCATTAATATATATATTTTTATGATCTTTCTTAGAGTATTTAATTTCAAATAAGATCTTAAGAAACCAAAAATATCTCATATTAATTAGGTATTAAAAAATATCTCATATTTACGATTTTTTCAGTTTTATTAAAATATTTATATTACTAAGAGTACATTAAAATATCTCTATATATTAGATATATTTCTAAATGGTTAAGAAATATACCATTTCTAAATCATATCTCTAATTACGTTTCATATTCATAATAATTAAATATATCATATTCGTAGTTAGGTTTTAGATTCTCAATTAAAGATATATCATATTCCTATACCTTTATCTTAAAATATGTCTTTTTCATAATATTCTATATATATGGGACCCAAAAGACTATAGGAGAAATATATATCTTTAGAAATGAAAACGAAAAAAAAATGAAAACAAAAAAGAGTACTTAATTTTTAGATATATTTTAATTTAAATATTTATTTAAATATTATTTAACAATAGTAATGTGACATTATTTAAAGTGGCCCTTTTCGGTATCACTTTAAATATTTATTTTGCTATTATTTTTATGAGAAATATATATTTTACTAATATATATAGTATAATAAAATTAAATTTTAATTAGTTAAACAATTATTATTTATTGAAATAATTTAATTGTGTTATCCCAATGTTTTTATAATAGTAATCCTTTAATTAAATAATAATTATTTAATTATTAAATAATAGTTAATTAACGTATGTCCTCGCTCCCAAACTGATAAGGGCGAGTTAGGGTTTTGGTTGCCATCCCTAAAACTAGGTTATGAAAGCTGATCCACATAACAAGGACAATTACATCATTAATGTACGATGGATGAAAATTTTATAATTTTTACTAAAAAAGAGACTTTATTGGCAGCCAAAAAACAGCCAACAAAATATTGAATACCGCCCATAAAAGATTTAATGACATAAGGAATTGTTGCCATTAAAATCTTGGACTATAAATAAATTACTGGCATTCTTACATATGGTAACAAAACGTCCAATTATTATAATTATTCATTATAGCTGTTATTTTAAATTATTTAAAAATAACATATTGAAATATATATGTTCCTCTGCTAAGCACAGGTAAAACAGCTAGTTATCTTTATAAAACAACTAATGGGGTGCATGTCCAGTACTGCACGTAAAGCCAAGAACAGTTTTGCAACTTTCCAGATTTTAAACAAATAGACATAGTTTTGACTATTTTAATCCTATATTATTGAAACCTAAACAGCATATGGTATGGGCTTTTTGGGGAAGTCATGCATAACGCTCGACACTCTTTCCAAGGGGCCTTCTCGTGTTAAATATAGTATAGATTAGTGGAAAATCACGTGCAATGCACATGGCAAAAGAGTAATGCAATACCTTTTATTTCCTAAAACATTTGAATATGCATTTAAAACTATTAAAATATTAATAGATTTAGATAAACGTAGTCAGTTAATCAGGAGATAAAAGCAAATAGAATTAGAACTCAATAGCATTTTGGATAACAAATGTTACACCAAAATAATCTATTGTCATCAATATGGTAAGATGAGGGACATTTTGGTTATTAGATGTCGGAAAATGTAAAACCCCGAATTTTCAGCAAATAAATAAATAATAATTAAATATGAATATTTGGAAAGTCAATAAATTTGTCAAAATAAAATAAAGAATAAATTTGGGAATTTTGGAGGAAATCGAATGCGTAGATGTGAAAATATTAAGAGAAGGGTATTTTGGTCAATTCACATTAATTATCGGTAAATAATTAAATACATTAATTAAAATTGGTATTAGACTTGAGAAATAATAATAGATTTAAGTTGGGGTTTAGATTGTCTATTAACCATGATATTTAAAGCTTAATAATTGAAACAATGGCATATTGGTAATTTTGTTTGATTTGAAGCCTGAAGTCGAGGAGATGAGAATTTTATTGAAGGATATTAATTATAATTATAGATGATCACATGGATAGAGAAGATCCGGAGTTTGACGCAGATCTGACCGTTGGATCGTGTGATATCAAGGAAATAGTGGATTAAAGGTCATTATTAAATCTGATTGGCGGGTAAGTATTAAGCTCGTTAGTAGTGCGATACGTGGGATTAGAGAAGAATAAAATAGGGATTTCTAATTGGGATCAATCGTATTTGGGGTTTTTGGTTCTGGCGGCTGAAGAGAGAAAAACGAATAAGAGAGAGAGGGAGGCCGAGAGAAGAGGAAGAAGGAGTAGCCAAGGAGATCGTCATCTCGAAAGGGCTTGGGTTGCTGCGAAAGAAGAAATCAAAGTCACACGAAAGAGAAAGAGGTGGAAGAAGGTGTTCTTGAGCGAACAGAGGTAGGTGTCACTTTGTTTTAACGCTTGTTTTGTGTTTATGGGATTATTCAATTCGAGTTGCATGATCTTTTATGTTGTAAATATACGTATATTGTCTGATATTAATTTTATATGAATGTTAGAAGTGATTAGAACACCAAAAAAATGATTTTTAGAAACTCGGTTCGTCGTTTTGGTTAGAGCGCCGAGCGTGCCTGTACTCAGCGCTCCTCGACGATGTTCAACGTTCGTTGAAAAATTTCGAGCGCCCGAGACCGCCGACTGACGATCAATCGGTGCTTGTTTTATTTAAAATGAAGGACGCGTTCCGAAACACATAATGCTGAAGAGTGCCGACCTCGTCTATCGTAGCGATCCTAGGCGATCAATGAAAAAAACGAATTTTACGCTTTTAATCATTACAAGCATAATTCTTAATAACTTTTATTAAATTTTAGTGAACCACACTCAATTGTAATAATTTCTATTTTGCTTTATTGACTAATACCAAAACTTAATAATTTTTGTTTTACTTTATACAATATCACCAAACTTTAAATAACTTGAAAAACTTAACCATAGGTTGTTTACATTTATTAGTATTTCTCTAAATCTAAACTTTAATAACTTTCGATAATTTAACCATATCTTAATTAAATCTTAATACTTTAAAAACGACCCACATATATTATTAAATAATTGAGTATTAATGTAATTAATACATGATTAGAACCGCACTTTAGCGTGCATGTTATGCGTTCAATTTCCGATGTAATTAAATACCTGTTTAACACTAAATCAGGATGTCACGCTAAACTTATTTAAATGTACTGAAAAAAATATTATAATAAACTGAGGAATTGTTTAGAACCAGACTTTGAATTATCAACTAAACATGAACCTAATATGCTATAAATAATAATGGAATTGAGAATTATTTGTGTATTAGCTTGGTGGCCAGTTTTATTGATAGCCTGTTTGGTGGCAGAGATGTATTGTATATAACCTGCTTGGTGGCGGAGACCCAATCCGCTTGGTGGCGGAGACCCTAAACCGTTTGGTGACGGAGACACAACCTGCTTGATGGCAGAGATAACCTGCTTGGTGGCAGAGGTAACCCGCTTGGTGGCGGAGATACCCGTTTGGTGGCGGAGACCCAACCTGCTTGGTGGCAGAGATAACCCGCTTGGTGGCGGAGACCCAACCTGCTTGGTGGCAGAGATAACCCGCTTGGTGGCGGAGACATTACCCGCTTGGTGGCAGAGATACCCGCTTGGTGGCGGAGACATTACCTCTTGCGGGAGAGATTCATTACCTCCTGTGGGGCAGATGTATTTCCGATGGATTGCATCCTACAGGAGAGGTACCTCATGTGGGGGAGATGTGATTATGCGTGATTGCATCCCATATGGAGGATGGGTGTGTGAGTTACCACTGGAAGGTGAGGAAGCTATCTCCTACGGTAGAGGTAGATGCTAGGTGTTCACATCTTGCGGTAGAGTTATGCTGTCTCCTGCAGGGGTACCTGTAGTCTTAGAGATGTGCATTCTCCTGCGGAGCTTGTGTAGATACTATGTATTTGCGTTCTGCGGTAGAAATAGGCTACTAGCTGAAGGTTGGCTTTTATTATTAATGGATTCTCAAATTGATGGATTGATTTGGACGTATTTGATAAGATTGTTTATTTAAAAATGAAATATTGCAATGATATAATAGAATTGCTATGATTTAATGAGAACTGTTAAGATGGAATATTATGGAATCATGAATAAAATTTGGAACTGTTCTTGGGAAGAAAATAATCGAAATATACCAGAAACCATGGGAATGTGGATTATAATACGTGGTCCTTTAAATTGAAATGAAATGTACATGATTAACTTCCTTTAATTCGGGCACCGGTTCAGTGTTTGTTTTGTATCATGATTATTCGTTTATCTTATTGACTGTAATTACTCGCCTATTTCACCGTGCATGAAACCACTGTTATTTTCTATATATAAACTGTTTTCCTCATGCATGTGTTACTGTAGACACCCCAAATTGCACAAACAATCATCAAAAATCATTATCTCCTTGAAAGCCAGCACAGAAATTAAAGAAAATGAATTTTTACCAGTATCCGGTAACTCAGGCCGGATATAAGGAGGCCTTTTCGTATCCGGTAACAAGTACCGGATACAAGCAGTGCTTAATGTATCCGGTACCATGTACCGGATACCTTAAGGCCATTGTGTATCCGGTCTGATATACCGGATACATTAAGTTTGCTCAAAATTAGGGTTTTCCGAGAGAAATCACTTGTTACCATCATGTCCCTCATTAAATGAGGGGAAATCTCGGAAATAACCTTAGGGTTAAGGTTGGGGGGTTCTAGACATTAAGTTGTGTCTACCAATGACCTTAGCCTTTGCCTATAAATAGGAGCCTCCTCCTTGAGCAAAAAAAAAACTCAACTCTTGTTTTGAATTCTCGCAAAGAAGAACTCCAAGAGAAGAAGAAAACCGCTGCGGAATCGCCTCTAGAACTCAGGTAAGCCTCAACTTTTCTTTTTATTTTCTGTCTTTACATTCCTAGATCTAGATCTCTTCTTCTACCTTTCTGTAGTGTAAAGCCTTGTTTGTATGTGTGGAAATCCTTCCCCGGCTCAAAGTATCTCAAGAGTCCCCTAGCCGTAAAACGTGAAGGCGGATCTAGGAGAAACGAGACTGGGGATTGACCCTAGTGCTAGAACCCATGTAGCATAAGGCCTTTTTGATTGATTGTAAACCATTCCATATTCAAAGTACCCTTGATTATCTTGAAGAACCGTGTTTAACGGGGAGAGAGAACAGAGGGAAACGATAATGGAACGGAACCCTAGGCTATCTTAGAACCCTATTTGGATGAATATGTATGCACGCTATTGATCTTGTTTGGTTTTTTTTACACTTGCACATACATATCACTATTTTGGCGGGATAGGCTCATATTTGGGGTTTATTGCATTTATTGTGATAAATCTCAAATAAATGGCCTCAATCAATTCTGGAATGTCTTTTGGATGATTTTTAAAGTATTTGTGTTCATCTTACACGAATCTCACACACTTTATAAATTTTCGGATTTGATTTTCTTCAAAAGTGGCCTAACTGGACAGCAACTGTACCTTGACTTCGGATGCTCATAACTTCATCGTCCGGATGAATTTTGGAGTGATTCTAGAACCATGGGAAAGGTGAGTCTGTCTAGTTTATGTCCACAAAATTTCATGAATTTCCATCAAACGGATTTTTGACACATCTCTGTCAGAGTTAAGTGGACAGTTCAGGTTCAAATACAGAACTTATCACTTCGACGGACCGCCATGTGTTCGTTTTAAGTCCGATTCGAGTGATTTTTGTTTCTGAGTATTCCTTTATGAGTCTATTTTCAAATACAGTTAGTTTCATAATTTTTGGATTCCATTTGAATTATTGGTAGCCGATTTACTCAGAACTGTTCATTTGTACTTTTCTGGGTAAATCTGTGATCTTCGGGGCCTGTTCGGGAGACCACCCAAGGCACATCCGAAGGGATTTTTGTATGAGGCTAGTTTCTTTTGAAAGATAGCCCTACAGACTTCAATCACACCAAATTTCATGGACTTTTATGTAGTGGATTTTTCTAGACAATTTTCCAAAGTTGCCCACTTACCACTTTTAAAACTCCCCAGCAGCAACTTCAAAGGAGCATAACTCCTAGAATTTTCATCAGAATGAAGTGAAATTTTGCATGAGACTCTTATTTACCCTAATCTTTCAAATGGATTTGGTTTGGTTCAATTTAGAATTGGATTTGAATGATTTCAAGGCAAATGGCATACTTTTTACCGAATTTGATTTAACTTGGTTTTGAGCAACTTGAGCTTTGATTTCCATCTTTTGAGATATTCCAGAAATGATATTGACATGAGAGAGGATCTAGAATCCATTTAGATCTTCATGTGGAAATATCATACATTGGTCTTTTTTCAAGGTTTTCTATGATTTTAGCAAGCTTTCTTATTTTTGCATGAACGTACACTTGGCTACCACTTCGTGTGGATGAATGGGGGTGCCTAACACCTTCCCCCGTTCATAATCTAATCCCCTTACCCATCTCTGGATTTGATTTTCAAGTAGGATTATTTTTATCCTAGAATGTTTCTTTTTTCACTTTTTGCTTATTTTGAACTCTTTGGTGTCCATTCTCACCCCAAAATCATGAATGGTAGCGACTCTCCCACTTTTGCGTTGAGCTCGTGTGTTGACGGAGGGATGATCACGCCGGTGATTTTTCCCATGTCTCACAGTTACCTACTGAGATATTCGTATCTCACCCCTATTTTATATTCTACTTTTCAGGTCATCTTGGAGAGGACGCCATGGGTTAGATAGATAGTGGGTTGAAGTCTAGAAAATCCGAATGAAAAGAGTAGGATAATTTTATATAGTTGTATTTATTTTATTGGAATCGTAATAGATGATTTTGTAGGATATTAAGAGTTAGTTAAATTTGTAGTTGCCTTTCATTTGATTAGTTAATGTAATAGGATGATTCAGTTTCTAATAAATGATTTAAGCTTCCTAGTACTCTGATAAATCTTAGTTCTTTATTTCCTTATATTTGAACTGATTGTAATGTACCACAAGTTAATGCCTTGATCCGAGTCAAAATGAGAAAAAAAAAATGAATGACCCGGATTCGGGGCGTTACAGAAAATCTCTAAGATTGCCTTTATACAATGTTATAAATGTGTACACATGTTTCATTATTTATATCTAGTGATGAAACATAAAAGAGATTGTTTTCTATCGTACCACTCCATGGTATTGGTACCATGGTGAAGCCAGCAATCGCATGGCAAAACGGGGAGATGGTTTCCTCTCCCGTGTTTTATGGTACCATCCATGAAACACACGAACAGCATGCCCATGTCAATATGGGGCCCACACCCCAAAACATAATCTCATCTGTGCATTTCATGGATTGTACCATGAAACACAGTAGAGGAAATGCATTCCAAACGGGAGCCCACACTTGGTCTCACGTGAATTACTCTGGTAACATGGTGCCACTCCATGATACCAGAGTGAAACGGCTGGATGGATGCCCATATCAATAAGGGAGCCCACACTCACTAACCCATCCCAGCGGATGGTAGTACAACAACATTGACTGTAGTGCACCAGAGGAAACACATTCGTGGCTGGCTTGTGCGGCAGATGATTTATTTCCATAGGGAAGTAGGTCTTCTGTCGAGCATTGCTATGGGCAAAGAAGGGTTTGAAATTGTCTGCTACAGGGATTATGCGGCAAACCCTGCAGCGTCCGCGAGATGCTGCCATGTGTAGCATCCCATGATTGTTGCACGCTCACATTTTTCAATGTGATATGTCACTTCAACTGACATATCACATTTAAAAATGTGAAAAAACAGCAGTCGTGAGATGCTACATGTGGTAGCATCCTGTGAGACATGGGAAAAATCATCGGGATGATTTCCCCTCCGTCAACACACGGGCTCAACGTGAAAATGGGAGAGTCGCCACCATTCAGAATTTTGCGGTGTGAATGGACACCAAAATCATCAAAAATATGCAAAAAGGGTTAAAAAGCAAGTTCTAGAGTAAAAATAACCCTACTTGAAAATCAAATCCAGAGATGGGTAAGGGGATTAGATTATGAACGGGGGAAGGTGTTAGGCATCCCCATTCACCCACACAAAGTGGTTGCCAAGTGTTTGTTCATGCAAAAAAGATAAGAAAGCTTGCTAAAAATCATAAAAAAACATTGGAAAAGAATTAAGCCAATGTGTGATATCTTCACATGAGAAATCCAAATGGATTCCAGATCCTCTTTTATGTCAATATCACCTCTGGAATATCAACAATAAGTAGAAATCAAAGCAAAGATTGCAAAAAGCCAAGTTGAGTGAAATCCGAGAAATTCGGTAAAAGATAATGCCATTTGTCTTAAAATCATTCAAATCCAATTCTAAATTGAATCAAACGAAATCCATTTGAAAGATTAGGGTAAATAAGAGTCTCATGCAAAATTTCAAGTAGATCCGGTTAAAATCCTAGGAGTTATGCCTCCTTTGAAGTTGCTGCTGGAGATGATTAAAAGTGACAAGTGGGCAAGTTTAGAAAACCATCTAGAAAGCTTGGCTCTATATAAATTCATGAAATTTGGTGTGGTTGAAGTCTGTATGGCCATCTTTCAAATGAAACTAGCCTCATACAAAAATTCATTCGGATGTGCCTTGGGTGGTTCCCCGAACAGGCCCCGAAGATCACAGATTTACCCAGAAAAATGCTGATGAGCAGTTCTGAGTAAATCTGTTACCAACAATACAAATGGAGTCAAAAAATTATGAAACCAACTGGATTCGAAAATAGACTCATAAAGGTGTGCCCAGAAACAAAAATCACTCGAATCAGATTTAAAACAAACACATGGCGCTCAGTCGAAGTGACAAGTTCCATATTTAAACCTGAACTGACCAATCAACTTCGACAAAGAGGTGTCAAAACTCCGCTTGATATAAATTAATGAAATTTGGTAAGCATAAACTAGACAGCCTCACCTTTCCCATGGTTCTAAAATCACTCCAAAATTCATCCGGACGATGAAGTTATGAGTGTCCAAAGTAGGGGTACAGTTGCTGTCAAGTTAAGCCTTTTTTTGAACAAAACCAACTCAAAACTGTGATAAAGTGTGGTGATTCGTGCAAGATGAATCCAAATCTTTTAAAAACCTTTTAAAAACATTCCAGAATTGATTGAGGCCATTTATTTCAGATTTATCACAATAAATGTAATAAACCCATAATATGAGCCTATCCCGCCAAAACGGGTGCAATGTATGTGTAAGTGAAAATCATTCAAGAACAATATAACAACATAGCATGCATTTTCATTCATTTAAAATAGGGTTCTAAAAGCAACCTAGGGTTCCGTTCCATTATCGTTTCCCTTAGTTCTCTCTCCCTGTTAAACACGGTTCTTCAAGATAATCTTGGGGTACTTTGAATATGAAACGGGCTTCAAAGATTCAAAAGGCTTTATTCTAAATAGGTTCTAGTACTAGGGTCAATCCCCAGTCTCGTTTCTCCTAGATCCTGCCTTCACGTTTTACGGCTAGGGGGAGTCTTGAGATACTTTGAGCCGGGGAAGGATTTTCATACACACAAAAAGGCCTTATTCTACAGAAAGGTAGAAGAAAAGATCTAGATCTAGAAATGTAAAATAGAAAATAAAAGATAAGTTTGAGGCTTACCTGAATTCTGGAAGCAATTCCGCAGCGGTTTTCCTCTTCACTCGGAGCTCTTCTTGGCAGAGATTTTTGGCAAGAATTATTGGCAAGAGAGTTAATGGCCATTTGCTTAAGGAGGAGCCTCCTATTTATAGGCAAAGGCTAGGGTTAGGGTTGGTGAGAGTGGTAGACACAACATAATGTCTATAGCCCACCAACCTTAACCTTAAGGCTATTTCCGAGATTTCCCTTCATTTAATGAAGGACATGATGGTAAAAGATGAAATCTCTCGGAAAACCCTAATTTTGAGCAAAACTTATGTATCCGGCATGTCAGGCCGGATACACGAGTGTCTTAATGTATCCGGTATATGATGCCGGATACACTAGAGCCTGCTTGTATCCGGCATATTCCGTCGGATACGAAGAAAAACACTTGTATCCGGCCTGAGTTGCCGGATACAAGGAAAAAACTCATTTTCTCAAATTCTGTGCTGGCCTTCAAGAAGATAATGATTTTTGATGATTATTGATCATTTTGATTGTGCAATTTGGGGTGTCTACACATCCCACGGATGTTGCTGGTAGAGCTGTAAGTAGGGCGGGTTGGGCTGGGTTTTGATGAGTTCGGGTTCAATCCAATCTAAAATCAATTGGCCCAAACTGACATTGGCCCGCCCTAAACCCAAACTGCTTGAGCCCAAACCCAACCCTAAAATTATTTTTCAAGTTCGGGTTGGCCCAAATTAATGGGATCTATCAAGGATCTAATGAATAATAGTAAATGCAACAAGTTTATAATGTTTTTAGTATAGGAAAGCAAAAAATTGAGTTTTTAAATTATAACATTTCTAAGATTTATTGACCAAATTATAAGACAACACATTCAACATTATGAAAGAAATACTTATTGAAAATGTGGTCCTTTGTAAATCTCAAGTCATTATCTATACAAAGGTCAACATTATCAACTTTCTTAAATCTTGAAAAGGTTCTAGGTTTGAAGCTTTATACTCAATTCTATAGAACCTTATCTATTGGGGAATTGATTGGAAAAATAGAGAGGAAGGGCTTGGAGTTTGAAAGAACTTAGGAAGAAGATGAGGTTTGCGGTAAGTCATTTAACCTTGGTTTTATATAGTTCGGGCTTTTTAGGTTTTTCGGGCTATGAGGTGCAAACTCAAGCCCAACCCAAACTAAAGTTCGGGCTTAAAATTAAGCCAACTCAAACACAAACCCAAAATAAAACCTTAGATCGGGCTATTATTAGGGTTGGGTTGGGCAGGCTTAGGGCGGGCCAGGCAAAACTTACAGCTCTAGTTGCAGGGGCATACAATTTCATCCCAGCAGAGAAGGTGCTTCGTAAGTAAAATCTAAAAATTTCTCGGCTTTAGAAGTAAAAGCCCAAAAATGAAAATAGAGCTGTATCCAATATATCATGCATTCGTGTACCAGCAAATTGTGATTGGTGCATCCTATTAAAAAAATAAATTTCTCTCTTTTGGAATGGTGCATCCCATTAAAAATAGAAATCGCTGTATGCACAAGTGTATGAAAAGTTGGGTGAAGAAGATAAGATAAGCGCTCCAAAAATGAAGAAATACTCTTTTTTGCTAAGAGTGAAAAATTAAAACGGAAAATTGGTTTATAGTGATATTTTTTTAAATTATTCAGATTCAGTGGCCAATTATTGGTAATTGGTTTTCAATAATACATTTCTTATATAATTAAGAATTGTTGCCATTTTAGTGTTCACTAAGAATTTGAAAATAACTTCAAAAGACTTTGACTCATTCCTTAAAAGTCAAGTTGCAAGTGTTTTTAGGGTAGTTTGGGAAGAAATTCTAATGGATAGTAAAATACAACCGACTTTAATTATGTTAAAAAGTATCATTAAATATTAATTATGAAGAATTTACCGATTGAATCTGAATTACTTTGAAAAAGCATAACTAAAAACCAAACTTTCCGAACGGAAATGGGAAATTAACTTTTATTAACACTTTTTTAAAATAATTAATATTCAGTTAGTAAAGTTTTGAGTTTTAACTTTAATAAACCTTTATCAAAATAATTAATTTTTAGTGATTTTCAATGTTAAAAACATTTTCTTCCAAGAATGCCCTTATACCATTAATTCTCAAGCCTTGTACAAATCAATAAAATGATTTGTACCTTGAGTGACGGATTAGTACAAGTTATTTGTATGAGTGATGTAAAAATATTGTTAGAATATTTGAAATATCATTAAAAATTAATTATTTTGATAAAAGTTTATTAAATGTTAAATTTAAAATTTTACGACTGAATATTAAATATTTTCAAAAGTATCACTAAACTTTAATTTTTGCTTGGAGATCACTCGTAAACAGTACCGGTACGTGGTCCACTTTGGGTTTTGCCAAGCGAAAAACAATGATCCACCGACCAACGTCCTGTTGTTGCTTCGTGTGGCATCATGTAATTCGTCAAGACTCTTTGCTCCCACATGCATCTTCTCAAGAACGTTGGTTTGTATTTCCACACCCAAAGTCTCCGTTCGGAGCATCATCCATGTCAATACATTTACGCGTTGGTACATAAATAAGGGTTGGATTCGGCTTCCGAGTTCTCTCTGTGTCTTCTCGTCCCCGATAAGAAACGAGGACATGAAGAAGCAGCGCCAGTTCTCCCTTGCGTAAGGGAGAAGAAAAATCCGGAAGAAACATGGACGACGAGGAGTCATCGACGTCGACTTCAACGCCATCGTTCAGATACAAATGGGATGTGTTCCTGAGCTTCAGAGGTGAAGATACGTGCGCTAACTTCACCGATAGTCTCTACAACGAGCTCAAGTGCAATGATGTCCGCACGTTTCTTGACAACGACGGACTTCCGAGAGGAGAGGAGATTGCTCCCAATCTTTTGACAGCGATCGAAGATTCGGCGGCTGCCATTGCCGTCATCTCGGAGAACTATGCCTCCTCGTGGTGGTGCCTTGAAGAGCTCGCGAAGGTCTTGGAATGCAAGCGTTTGCTTCTTCCTGTATTCTACGAAGTCGATCCTTCTAACGTCCGGCGTCAGAAGGGCAGCTTCGAAGCGGCGTTCCGAGACCTTGAGCAGCGACACGGGCAGGAAAAGGTTTAGAGATGGAGGAAAGCCATGAAGAAAGCCGGTGATACAGCCGGTTGGGACTCCAGGAATTGGTATCATATAATTTCCCTTTTCAATTCACTGTTGTGAGTTATCTGATTCTTAATTGATTCTAGTTAAGACCTCATTTAGAGTAAAATTTCCTAGTAGTAAAAACGCTGAAAACCCTAATCAGAGGAAGAAAGAACAACAGAACGGAGATTCTTACTTTTGTAATTTACGTTTCCCTTACTTTACTGGGATTTACGAATTCAAAATAGCAAACAGAGGTAGAAGATAAATCCCAATTCAAAATAGCAAACAAAAGTAGAAGATCTTGTATTCAGGCAGACAATTTCTGTTTACTAAAATTATGGCATGGAGGAAGCTACTGCTACCCTCTTCGTATGTTGTTATTTTGTCAAGATTCAAAGAAAGCTTGGAATTGAAATGTGCAAGTTTTGTCTCATTGACCATAGTTAGTGCCAAGTGCCAACAACCTATCTTTATATTATTAGATGTTGCAATAAAATATAAGCTCTTCTGCGTTTTTCAATAAATCAATGAATTAATTTATTAAATAGCTTTGGGAATCTCAGATTGAGCCAAAACCTGTAAGCAGAACAGACATTTCTAACAATTAAATTAATTGAGTAACCCAAGAGGTTTCTGTCTCTGTCAGCTGTTGTTTTCTTTGGTGGCTTCTGGATTTTAAAACATTACTTAACAATTCAGATGGAAGGTATATCTCATTGATTTTCTTTTCTATCAAAATCATAGGCTATAATTCTTGATTTCCATCTTTTGGCTACTTCCGGATCTCTATGTTACGTCATCAGTTTTATTGTGATTCTTTTCTTTGAAACTCTTCGTTTCAGTTAATTTTATATTTTACGTCATTACAGAGAAGCTGAAAATAAAAAATAAATTTCAGCACTCTGCAGTTTTGTGATTGAAAGGTTTGGATTCTATTCATCAAGTGCCCCATTTACACTTGGAAACAGCCTCTTCATAATGGGGGAAAAAACATTACAAATAAAGGCATTCTGTCAGAATTTCTTTTTCCATTCATTCTTCAATATTGAATGCTGATCTATCTCTTCTCTCTTCGTAAATTTCTGGTCTTTTTGTCTCTATCACGCTTTATATTTCTCTGAAATATGTATTAGTTATACTATTGTGTTCTTTTTTAAAGCTCTTGGTGCAATATATGACGTTCCTTTTCTTACCATTGTTAGTCTTGATGCAGTGATGGCAACCTAAAAATGAGCAGGTTGTTGCTTTTGGCTGCTGCATGACAATATTAGCCCCGGTCTGCATCATGATCTAGTTTACGTTAACAGAAAGCAGGAGCCACAATTTTTACTGTCTGGACTTTGGAGGAGTTGATTAAATGCTTCATTTCATTTATTTTATTCTTAAATATTAGAGCAACTGAAACTAGGTCTACCGGAATCCTATTGGTCTCTTTTTCTTTAAACATGAGTGTTACATTATGAGGAGATACTGTATTCCTGAAGATGTCTCTTCCAATAAAATTTTCCATTTTCCACAAATAAAATTTTTTTGGATTAAGAACAATAGTGGTTGTTTCTTCATGAAATTAAAAATTCTGACATATTTACTAAATAAAGCTCCTATTGATTGAATTTTTAGTTCATGCTACAAATTCAGAATACTGCCTCTTTTTTCATGTGCTTTGGATAATTCATTATTAAAATATATATTTTTATATTTAATTGAATAAAATGATATTAAAATTTATTGAAGATCTAAATAAGAAATAACAGCAATTATAATGAAAGTAATGGAAAATAAAGGATGTTCTTTATTTAGCATTATCTTTTCAAAATAAAATAACAGTATTTTAAGCCCTATCGTTATTAACTATTACAATGGTGTTATTGTGGCCGTTATAAAAGTTATGTTGATGATAGAAGCAAATTCAGACTTGCAATAATAGCAGCTACAAATATTTAAGACAATTGTGTTTCAGTATCCCATTCTAGGCCCTCATGAGATGTTTGTATATGAATTAATTAAAACATAAATCAGTTAGACAACTCCTTTAGTTGGATGTAAATTTATGCCTAATGTTTGCAACAATATGTAGACAACAGTATACTTCTGCATAACACTCGGTACACCAAGTGTTTCCAACTGAAAACTACGGCCCCTATGGTTTGCACGCCATGTATTAAAACACCACCTCTGTTGTGGCACTTTTGCATTATTGATAGTATATATTTTTTTGGTGTCATTAATTTTCTACACAAAAATGGTGTCTATTGATCTGTCCTCTTTGAGGATGCCATAGTAGAGGAGGTATTTTAGTAGTAGAAAAGCAAAACTACAGGACTGTAGTGTCGTGTTGAAGATGTCAGTATGCTCAATTATATATGCTCCACTGTCAAGTACATATAAGTATTATTTAACATATCAGGGAAATTGATTGTACTAATGCCAAATTTTGGGGGTGTCTAATTAATCAACCTTTAGTTAGATTAGCAGGCATAAACATTGGCTTTTGCATTTTTACTCAGGGAATTCTTTAATATTTTTTGCTACCACGGGAATGATATGCCCAATACTATGTAGTAGCAATTGACCTTCTGATTAATTTTTATCAATGGGTATGGTAAACCAGAAAATTTTGGAAGTCAGGAGAGAATTAGTATCAAGAGGACATATGACAATACAGAAATTGCAACAAAATAAAAGGAATTTTACTATAAACAAATTCCATGCATGAGAACATGAATCACTGAGTTGTACAATATCTGTCTAGCTGAATGCCCTCTCGTCTAATGATAGTGTAATTGCTTCGGTGGTAATCCTACTGATTTTGGAGCTGGTATATTCATGGAAGTTGGCTAATTAATATTATGTTATTAAGCCATTGTTATGACAATAACATCATCATACAATCTTAATCCTGAGCCTGTTATTTAATTACCAGAGTTTCCTTTCATGCATGAGTAGTCTTTGTTTACACAATTAATTGTCATATACTTATTCACAGGGAAGAATCAGAGCTGATAAAATCTTTAGTGAATGTGATTCTAATCAAGTTGAGCAATACTCCCATGGGTGTGGCCAAGCATCCGGTTGGAATCAATTCCCGAGTCGAAGAACTGATGCAGAAATTAGATGTTAAAGCCAATGGCGTTCGAGTTGTGGGATTTCATGGTATGGGTGGGATTGGCAAGACAACCCTTGCCAAGGCTGTTTACAATAGACTTGTTGGTCAATTTAAACACCGCAGCTTTATTTCAAACATCAGAGAAACTTCAAACAAGCACGATGGTTTAACCTCGCTACAAAATATGATTATTAGAGATCTCTTCCCCGATAAGGCATCATCAACTATAGATGACGTTACTAGAGGCATCAAAATGATCAAACAGAAAATTCGTGAGGAGAAAATTCTGGTAGTTCTAGATGATGTTGATGATAAAAGCCAACTTAATGCATTAGCAGGTAGCAGAGATTGGTTTTATGAAGGAAGTAGGATCATTATCACTACAAGAGATGATGGAAATTTGCTAGATTTCCTTCTTGATGAAATGTATGAGGTGAAAGAATTGTCCTCTCCTGAGTCACTTCAACTCTTTAGTTATCATGCGTTTGGAAGAGAAAAACCTCCAGAACCTTTTATGGATCTTTCCGAGCAAGTTGCATCCCTGACAGGTGGACTACCCTTGGCTCTCGAAGTTTTTGGTGCCTTTTTATTTGATAAAAGGAGAATAAAGGAGTGGAAAGATGAATTGAAGAAGTTGGAACGGATCCGTCCTAGAAATATTCAGGAAGTGTTGAAGATAAGTTTTGATGGTCTGGATGAAGAAGAGAAGTCTATATTCCTAGACATTGCATGTTTCTTTGTTGGAATGAAAATGACGAGAGAAAGTGCTGTTGATATAATTAAGGGCTGTGGCTTCAGTGCTGAGATAGCAATTACAGTCCTTACAAGAAAATCCCTCATTAAAATCATTGATGAGAATATTTTATGGATGCATGACCAACTCAGAGACATGGGAAGACAAATTGTTCAACAAGAAAGCGTAATGGATCCGGGTATGCGTAGTAGGTTGTGGAATCAGGATGAAATATTGGATGTTCTGAAGGGTGAAAAGGCATGAACGATAACCATGATACCTCTTACGTTCTTCTTTTTGTTTATCTATTAGTTCCTTTTCTTTTCTTTTACTATGTATGCTTCTGCTGAATGGCTCATAGTAACTGTAGGGAACAAGAAACATTCAGGGCATCGTCATGGACTTGGGAGAGAAGAATGGTATGAGGGGAAACTTCAAGAAGATTTCTGACCGTGGAGCAGATAAAGAAGATCAAATGAAACTGTTTATTAAACCATTTGAAAAGATGGTTAATTTACGACTTCTTCAAGTCAATTTCATGTATTTGGATGGCAAGTTTAATTTGTTGCCAGCTGAACTGAGATGGCTACGATGGAAAGGATGTCCTTTGGAAGCTCTACCTTCTGACCTTTGCCCGGTAAAACTTTCTGTTCTTGATCTCTCAGAGAGCAAGATCAAACAACTCTGGGATCGGAGGAGGGTTGGGTACAAGGTGATTTTAGCATCTAGATCATTTATTCTTATGATTTTTCAATTATCAGAGTCAGAAATGGTTTAACATTTCTAGTTCATCGGACTCCTTCCATCTGCTTGCACATATATGCACCCCCTCCCCCAAGCAAAAAGACAATTTTTTGTATCCTTTTATTTTTCTTATGTGATGGCATTAGCCAACTAGCTCATTTCATTTTGCATGACTTTGTTTTATTGCTTTGATTTTCATATCATTACTGTCTTTATTCTTTCTTGTGTTTGACCTGATAAACTTTCTTTCGCACAGGCTGCTGAGAAGTTGACTGTTATGAATCTCTTCGGTTGCTATAATCTGACTGCTTCCCCTGATTTCTCAGAGCACATACACTTGGAAAAACTGATTCTTGAGGGCTGTACAGGATTAATTAAGGTTCACAAATCAATTGGTGATTTGCAAAGTCTTGTTCTCTTGAACCTGAAAGACTGTTCAAACCTTACAGATTTTCCAGATAATGTTTCAGGATTGAGAAATCTTGAAATCCTTGTTTTATCTGGCTGCTCGAAGTTGAAATACTTGCCAATGGACTGGACAAGCATGAAATCTTCCTTAAGAGAACTGCTTGTTGATGGAACTGCTATTGTGAAGATACCTGATTCTGTATGGCACCTTAGGAAACTTGAAAGGTTTAGTTTAAATCGATGTGGGTCACTGAAGCAACTTCCTATATCTATTGGAAAATTGGGTTCTCTGAGACAGCTCTCTTTCAATGATTCTGCGGTTGAAGAATTACCTAATTCCATTGGGTCTTTGACAAACCTTGTGACACTAAGTTTAAGGTGGTGTGGATCACTCAATGTGATTCCTGGGTCTATTGGTAATCTGAGAGCATTACTAGAACTTTTTCTTGACGGTACTTCTGTTAAAGAACTGCCTGATTCCATTGGCTCATTATCTCGTTTGAAAACCTTATCAGTTGGTAGCTGCCAATTTCTCAGCAAAATGCCTAAAACCATAGGTGGCTTAGCATCTCTTGTTGAGCTCAATCTGGACAAAACATCACTCACAGAGCTACCTGATCAAATTGGTGCATTGGTGATGCTTGAGAAGCTTGATCTACGGAAGTGTGAATTCCTTGGATCTTTACCAGATTCGATTGGAAAATTGTCAAATCTTACTACTTTGATCCTAAATTATACGGGCATAACAGAGCTGCCAGAGTCCATTGGGCAGTTGGAGAAACTTGTGACTTTAAGAATAAACGAATGCAGAAAGCTAAGTAAACTACCAAATTCGATTGGAAATTTGAAGTGCCTACACAATCTTTATATGGTGGAAACTGGTGTGGAAGAGTTACCTGAAGGATTTGGGAAGCTCTCCAGTTTAATGGTATTGGAAATGGGTAAGCGTCAGACCACAAAAATTGGAGGACATACAGAGCTGACAGCCCTTAATTCACAAAAGAAACCTAGGCTCTGTTTACTTCCAACTTCTTTCTCAAGCCTTTCTTCGTTAGAAGAACTGGATGCTCGTCACTGCAAAATATTTGGCAGAATTCCTGATGATTTTGAGAAGTTGTCATCATTAGAAACTTTGCAACTTGGCTACAATAGTTTCTGCAGTCTTCCCTCTAGCCTGAAAGGGCTTTCCGTTCTCAAGAAGCTTTTGTTGCCCAATTGTGCAGAGCTCAAATCTCTTCCTCCACTTCCATCAAGTTTGACTGAGGTGGATGTTACGGATTGTGTAGCATTGGAGATTATATCGGATCTGTCAAACTTAAGAAGTTTGGAGGAGCTTCGCCTTACAAATTGTGGTAAAGTGAAGGATATCCCAGGCCTTGAATGCTTGATCTCTTTGAAAAGGTTGTTCATGAGTGGCTGCAGTTCATGTTTCACGGTGATCAAACGGAGGCTTGCTAAGGTACTCTATCTCCACTACATCCATCTGTCTAAATCTCCTTATTTCCCTCTCTCTCTCTCTCTCTAACACACACACAGACACTTAAGTTATAGCCCTAAACGAAGCTGCATAGAAAGAAAATGTCCTTTAAATCTATATGTTCCATACGGGGATGTCAACGATATGATTGTTTCTGTTATACATGGTAAAATCCTAGCACACATGGTAATGGGCGGACAGAAGCAGAGAGATTATCCATGTAGAATATCTAGATGGTTCCTTATCAGGTAGATTGTCTACATTGTTATGTCTCCAAGTCGGTAGGTAGAGAAATACCTTGCACCCAGTAACTAGACCTAGTGAGAAAGTCAAGGAAACCTTCTGCCAGTTCACGCATACGGATGCGTCCATACACACACATCCACATACATGCATGTATGACTTCTCTACCCTTGTCTTAATAAAGAGGTCTATTTGATGTTATGGAATATGAGGTGGTTGTAGGGATTAGATTATTTACTTTGAATTTGGAGAGTGGAGAGATGATATTGGCTGTTGAAGTGTTGTGGTAACTCAACTTAGCTGAGGCAGTTTGAGGATTTTTAGCTCTGTAATTATTCTTGTACATGAGCCAAACTTGGAAGTTTAGGTGGTTGGTTAAGTTTCAGATGATTTATATATATGATAAAGTACTGATCTGGTGCACTTCTAGAAACTTGGTGAGACGTAGATATAATTACTTCTTCATGTGTACTTTACCCTCCTATAAGTACAAGTTTTAACCTAAACTCATTTTAAAAATTATAAAAGGGCTTCTTTTTAGTCTAACATCTTTCTTCTATAGAATCTATTCTAAAATGATTTTTTTTTAAGATCTGTTATGTGTGACAAAATTAGCTACACATGTATTGATAGGGTTTCTGTGTGGTGAAATATTACTTATATGGCCTATCTAAAAGGGTCTAGATGGTCTGGATTTGCCACATCCAGAGGTGGTATAAGGCCCATGCCTCACCAAGTATCTAAACCCTGGTGAAAAATGGGTTCCCACTTCCCACCACATGGAATGGTGAGTTATTTAAAGTTCTGCGGAGAAGGATGTTAGTATCAGAAAATGCCTCTTTGCCACATGGAAGTTGTGTTTTGGAATAAAGCTTTATATGTAAAGAACAAAATGAAAGTATATATTTCAACAAGTAAGGTTCACAAAATAAGCCTCCACGTGAGATTAGTGCCTCACCATGTCTTTAGCTCTGGTGTGTTCAACCAGCAAAATTGGTGTCATCCTTTATTTACCTATTCTTATTGGGAAAATATTATGACTTTAGTGTTGTAAAAAGGATCTTTCAATAAAATTCATATATTGGATTTATATGTTTTATGGGATTCAGACCAGTGATATGGTGTCATGTAGCCAAGGGGGCACGGCCCACATCTCAGGCTCTGAGATCAAGTCCAAGTCTGATTCTAATGGAAAGAAGCTTTAGAGTCCAAGCCAGCTTGCAACAGCGTTTGAACCCCAGTATTCCATATGAAATTCAGGTGACCATGAGTATTGTAAATTTTTACGAGCATTAGCCTAGCTTGAATTATGCTCAATATTAACAAGTTGACCTGTTTATGGCCTAGTAAATATTTACTTCTCCAACTCAGTTAAATCTCTGACCACCTCTTTATTTTGTTTCCAAGTATTTAGTTACTGTTAGTTTTAATTCAAGACTAATACCTACATGTGAATGTTTGAATTGATTTAAAATGTATTGAAGACTGTTGGGTAACTCTTGCTGACGTTAGCCAGAGAGTGAAGATCACCATGAACTGTGTGTGTTTCTGCTGGCACGTGAACATGTGCATTCTGCCACTCGATGGTTATGATGCTGCTTGTTCATTTGTGGGATTTTGATGTAAATTGTAAACTTCAATAAGCATGGACACTTCTGGAAATGAGAATTGGTTGACAGAAAGGTCATGTTAGAGGACTGATTGTTGTGAAACTCAATCCTCGATTTCTTTCAGCACTATGAGTGGGCGAATAGAACAGTCTTGTGATTGATCAAGATTCTGGTGCCTTCATAATTGTGTTTTCCTATTACATGGTTCTATTGCAGGTTGCCTTAAAGAACCTGCAGAATTTGAGTGTTCCTGGAAGTGAAATCCCAAGTTGGCTTGCTGAGAAAGAGCTGAATTTTTCACGGCGCAAAAATCATGAGATCAAAGGTGTGGTTATCTGTGTTGTTGTCTCGCTCGACCAACAAATACAAGATGATTTCAGGGATAAACTCTCGGCAATAGTTGACATCCAAGCAAAGATCCTGAGAGGGAAAATGCCAATATTCACCACCGCACTGTACTTACTTGGAGTTCCGAAGAGTAATGAGGATCAGGTTTATATGTGTAGATACCTGGATTATAATCCATTAGTTTCATTGCTGAAAGATGGTGATAAGATACAGGTAACAATGCGAGACCCACCCTATTGTAGGGGGTTCAAACTGAAGAAATATGGGATTCACTTGGTCTTCGAAGACGATGATGACATTGATGATGATGATGAATCATTAGGTGAAACCCAACTATCTGTTTCAGAAAAACTGACAAGGTTTTTCAGTTCATTTGAAGGAGTTGACAATAGGTTGAGCAATGGTTCGACTGAAGCTGAAAGGAAGCCCCAACAGAAAGAAGGAAGAGAGAATAGCATCAAAGCATGGAATTCTTTTCTTGTTGGTGGCGTGATTTTTGTTGCATTTTTAGTTCGCCACTTCTTACCAAAAAATAAAAGAAAATTTTGAGCTAGCTTCCCTATTTACAAAGTTTAAAGGACAAACACTAATGACACCATGAGATGAAGGGAAGGACCTTGATGCATTGTACAGGATATTTTTCATTGTAGAGCAGATTTGAATTGCTTTACATTGACTCGTCCAAGCTAATGTAAAGATTCAGCTTCCCCTTTGCTCTTGCCCGGAGGACATTACAAATTATAGGAGCCGCTAAAGTGCACCAGATGTGTGAAATCCCTCAGGTGCAACTTGGACCAGGTCGAGTTGTTTGGGAACAGCCTTTGGGCCCAACCCTGTACCATTACCCAACCCGAGGAACTCGAAAATAAGCCAACCCTAATCCATTCAGACTATCCCAATTTAGGGGTCAAATGAATTGGGGATTTACTTGGAATTCCTATCACAGTATTGCAAGACATGAAAAAGATTGAAATTAGCGGCCAAGCCTAAACTCAAGCTATATGTATATATATATAAGGGCTTTTTGTATCTATACCCCTACGTTATGATATATTTGCATTTATATCCATTTTTTTTAAGTATTTATATTTATACCACTCAATTTAGCATAATTGTTGCAGATGTACCCCTAATGTCAAATTCTATTAACTTTTGTTGTTTATTTTTATTAAATGACTAATTTAACCTTCTATGAGATAAAAATTTTATTACATAAGCAAATGAATATGGGTCTAGGTGGAATTCATATGAAAAATTATTAATTAAACAAATTAATATCAATGATTTAAAGTATATATATGCAATAAATATAATAATGTAAGTACATAAATGAATTTATAAGAATATAAGAGGATAAATGCAAAATATTTTTTCCCTTAAAGTCTCTCATGTTCTCTCTCTCTAGACTATATTTTCTCTCTTTTTTCCATTATCTCTTCCACGTAGGGCTAGCAATGGGTCGGATATATATCCGAATCCGACCCGAATCCGATCCGAAAATCCCGAATCCGATCCGAAAATATAGATCCGCGGTTCGAATACGGATTTCGGATTCGACTGAATTCGGATCCGAATCCGAATCTGTCCATATCCGATCCGAAAAAGATCTGAACCGAAATTAACATATACTTTTCATTAAATCATTGGTAAACTTTGTATAAACCATGGTTGAACTATCCTTATTCATATCTTGCTTTAATATTTATATGGCTCATTAGTTTTGATAATTAAAATTTGCTTTAATAATTAAACTTAACTTTTGAATTTTAAGTTCAAATCGGATCTAATTCGGATCGAATTCGGATTTCGGTTATTTATTCGGTCGAATTTCGAATTCGGATACATTATATAAATTCGGTTTCGAATTCGGATTCACATATAAAAGATCCGTCGGATTTCGGATCGAATTCAGATATCGGATTTTTATTTTCGGTTCGGATTCGGATCATGACAGATCCGTACAGTATTCGACCCGTTGCCAACCCTACTTCCACATACAAAACCTCTCCGTTCTTCTTCTTCCAGTCGTAGGGGTCAACCAAAACCCTAAAATATTACTATCATTCTCTTTTATATTTATATCCAAATAAGACTCCTTGTTGAATTAGAAACCTTCCTACTAATCTTACTTTTCTATTTTTCCTCAACTCTCCTTTTATGTTTATATCCAAATAAGACTCCTTGTTGAATTAGAAACCTTCCTACTAATCTTACTTTCCTATCTTTCCTCAACTCTCCTTTTAAATCCACTTTCCTAAATTCCCTATAATATAAACTTACGTTAATCAATTTTCGTGCTAATTTAAATCTATATTTTTAAATATTACTAAATCACTCCAAAATCTTTCATATTCCCAAATTTAAGGCCCCTAATTAATTATAATTACGAATAGATCCTTTTCTCACCTATTAGGCCATAAATCATGCTATTTAAATTCAAATTAAACTCATGTCATGTCTAATCAAGTTATCAAGTCTAACAATTATTTCATTACACAATTTATTAATGAAATCATTAGAAAATTACCAATATACCCTTTTTTAAATTTAAACTCCTTTTAATCATGAAATTTCTTCTAAATTCAAATTTAATCTTCCTATTGTTTATTTCTTTAATATGAAGTTAAATTATTATTTTACTTCCCTAAGTTCCCAAATTAACATTATTCTTCCAATTAATTAAAGTTACTATTTTAATTCCAATTATTCAAAATCACCACTATTCATCTATTTAATTATCAATATAATTTTGGACTATAATATTATTCCTCCAGTATTTAGAATAAATCTTTATATTAAAATATTTTCAAATTTATTTAATTATATTATTATATTAAAAAATTTAGGACATTACAGCCACCATTACTACTACTACTCACAATATATCCACTACCGCCACCTACCCTTATAATAACAGTACATTTTGTCATAATATTAGCCAACAATAAATTTTTATACTATTGATTTTATCAAATATGCTTTTTTGCTTTTTTTTTTTTAATAAAAGCAAATGTGAACCAAATGATTTTGCTTCACGAAAAGATCTTCACGGAAGCAAAAACAACCTAATTACTTTTCTTGCTTTTTGAAGCAATAAGCAAAAAACAATGCCAAACACAGCTTAGTGATGGCAATTCCTTTGAACCGAACTTTTCTATGCCTCCAATTGTGGCTAATAGTTAAATCAGATGACCGCTGAACCTATATGCAAAAGTGGCTATTCCTTTATGAGGCTTCAAAAGGCTTGTATGGGATAATGGAATCCATCTCCAAAATGGCCTCATGGAATCACATAGTTGCACAAGCAAGCAAGCATCCGAGGCAGATCGGAACTATCTCCTCCCTTCAATGATATATATGTGTTCATTCCCTTGGAAGATTTGATTTACCTAAAAATGCCTCTTTTTTCTGTGTTTGGAATTACAGTATCTGACAACACCCGAAGATGATTCTTTTTTTATTTTTATTTTATCGTGAAATGGAAGAATTTTATTGAGGGATAGAACGGAGATCACAATGACCACTCAGGTTTACTGTCAAATAGGATGTCAACTGAGTCTGCTACCTGGTTTGCTTCCCTGAATGTATGGTTTATCCTGACATGGTTGAAGGAGTGTTGAGGAGAATACGAATCTGATGAACAACACCCGAAGATGATTCAAAGCACATAACAATGGAGTTCAATTTTAAGTTGTTTTTTTAGATCTTTATCAAGTGTTCCCTCTTTCGTAATTCTATTAATTTTAGTGATACTATTTAATTTGTCTATATATTTCTTTATGAACTCATGGTATCGAATTTCTTTTGAGCACCGTACGTTATCTTTGTTTGGATAAAGGACCATCTGGTGTCTTGCACTTAAAAAGAAGCTTTACTGAGGCACTTAAGCTCTCAAATCTTATGTTTAAAACTTTAAATGGTAAAGATGTACGAAGATCAGAATCCATCATTGACTGGATCTCACTTGTGAAAGGTGCAAGTAAGATATTATGGTAATTGGCGGACAAAATTGAACCATTTGATTTAATTATATCTTTAATTTTCGAAATTTGATTTAATTATATGTTTAATTTTCGAAATTCTGATCTGAATTTTGAAATAAAATTTTCATTGTTGAAATTAAACGGCGAAAATCATTTGATCTAGTTGGTAAATAACAGATATGATCTTTTTAGCGAAAAACAATGATCCACCAACTAACGTCCTGTTGTTGCTTCGTGTGGCATGGCATCATGTAATTCGTCAAGACTCTTTGCTCCTACCACTTGCATCTCGTCAACGACGTTGGTTTGTATTTCCACATCCACAGCCTCCGTCCGGAGCATCTTCCATGTCAATGCATTTACGCGTTGGTACATAAATAAGGGTTGGATTCGAGTTCCGAGTTCTCTCTGTGTCTTCTCGTCCCCAATAAGAAACGAGGAGATGAAGAAGCAGCGCCAGTTCTCCCTTGCGTGAGGGAGAAGAAAAATCCGGAAGAAACATGGACGACGAGGAGTCATCGACGTCGACTTCAACTCCATCGTTCAGATACCATTGGGATGTGTTCCTGAGCTTCAGAGGTGAAGATACGCGCGATAACTTCACCGATCGTCTCTACAACGAGCTCATGCGCAATGGTGTCCGCACGTTTCGTGACAACGAGGGACTTGGGAGAGGAGAGGAGATTGCTCCCAATCTGTTGACAGCGATCGAAGATTCGGCGGCCTCCATTGCCGTCATCTCGGAGAACTATGCCTCCTCGTGGTGGTGCCTTGAAGAGCTCGCGAAGATCGTGGAATGCAAGCGTTGGCTTCTTCCGGTATTCTACAAAGTCGATCCTTCTAACGTCCGGCGGCAGAAGGGCCGCTTCGAAGCGGCGTTCCGAGACCTTGAGCAGCGACACGGGCAGAAAAAGGTTTTGAGATGGAGGGAAGCCATGGAGAGAGCCGGTAATACAGCCGGTTGGGACTTCAGGAATTGGTATCATATAATTTCCCTTTTCAATCACTGTTGTGAGTTATCTGATTCTTAATTGATTCTAGTTAAGACCTCATTTAGAGTAAAATTTCCCAGTAGTAAAAACGCTGAAAACCCTAATCAGAGGAAGAAAGAACAACAGCAACGGAGATTCTTACTTTTGTAATTTACGTTTTCCTTACTTTACTGGGGTTTACGAATTCAAAATAGCAAACAGAGGTAGAAGATAAATCCCAATTCAAAATAGAAAACAAAAGTAGAAGATCTTGTATTCAGGCAGACAATTACTGTTTACTAAAATTATGGCATGGAGGAAGCTACTGCCACCCTCTTCGTATGTTGTTATTTAGTCAAGATTCGAAGAAAGCTTGGAATTGAAATGTGCAAATTTTGTCTCGTTGACCTTAGTTAGTGCCAACAACCTATCTTTATATTATTAGATGTTGCAATAAAATATAAGCTCTTCTGCGTGTTTCAATAAATCAATGAATTAATTTATTAAATAGCTTTGGGAATCTCAGATTGAGCCAAAACCCGTAAGCAGAATAGACATTTCTAACGATTAAATTAATTGAGTAACCCAAGAGGTTTCTGTCTCTGTCAGCTGTTGTTTTCTTTGGTGGCTTCTGGATTTTAAAACATTACTTAACAAGTCAGATGGAGTTTTTTTTAAGGTATATCTCATTGATTTTCTTTTCTATCAAAATCATAGGCTATAATTCTTGATTTCCATCTTTTGGCTACTTCCGGATCTCTATGTTACGTCATCAGTTTTATCGTGATTATTTTCTTTGAAACTCTTCGTTTCCGTTATGTTATATTTTATGTCATTACATGTTGGTTTTGTTTAGAGAAGCTGAAGATAAAAAATAAATCTCAGCACTCTGCAGTTTTGTGATTGAAAGGTTTGGATTCTATACATCAAGTATCCCATTTACAATTTGAAACAGCCCCTTCATAATGGAAAAAAAAAAATACAAATGAAAGCATTCTGTCAGAATTTATTTTTCCATTCATTCTGTAATATTGAATGCTGATCTATCTCTTCTCTCTTCGTAAATTTCTGGTCTTTTTGTCTCTATCACGCTCTATATTTCTCTGAAATATGTATTAGTTATATTATTTTGTTCTTTTTTTTTAGCTCTTGTTGTAATATATGACGTTCCTTTTCTTACCATTGTTAGTCTTGATGCAGTGATGGCAACTTGAAAATGAGCAGGTTGTTGCTTTTGGCTGCTGCATGGCAATATTAACCCTGGTCTGCATCATGATCTAGTTTACTTGTTTATGTAACAGAAAGCAGGAGCCACAATTTTTACTGTCTGGACTTTGGATGAGTTGATTAAATGCTTCATTTCATTTCTTTTCTTCTTAAATATTAGAGCAACTGAAACTAGGTCTACCGGAATCCTATTGGTCTCTTTTTCTTTAAACATGAGTGTTACATTATGAGGAGATACTGTATTCCTGAAGATGTCTCTTCCAATAAAATTTTCCATTTTGGACAAATAAAATTTTTCTGGATTAGAAGCTAAGAACAATAGTGGTTGTTTCTTCATGGAATTCTGACATATTTACTAAATAAAGCTCCTATTGATAGAATTTTTAGTTCATGCTACAACTTCAGAATACTGCCTCTTTTTCATGTGCTTTGGATAATTCATTATTAAAATATATCTTTTAATATTTAATTGAATAAAATAATATTAAAATTTATTGAAGATCTAAATAATGAAATAACAACAATTATAATGAAAGTAATGGAAAATAAAGGATGTTCTTTATTTAGCATTATCTTTTCAAAATAAAATAATGGTATTTTAAGCCCTATCATTATTAACTATTGCAATGGTGTTATAGTGGCCGTTATAAAAGCTATGTCGATGATAGAAGCAAATGCAGACTTGCAATAATAGCAGCTACAAATATTTAGGCAATTATGTTTCAGTATCCCATTCTGGGCCCTCATGAGATGTTTGTATATGAATTAATTGAAACATAAATCAGTTAGACAACTCCTTTAGTTGGACGTAAATTTATGCCTAATGTTTGCAACAATATGTAGACAACAGTATACTTTTGCATAACACTTGGTACACCAAGTGTTTCAAGCTGAAAACTACAGCACGCCTTGTATTAAAACACCACCTCTGTTGTGGCACTTTTGCATTATTGATGGTATATATTTTTTTGGTGTCATTAATTTTCTGCACAAAAATGGCGTCTATTGATCTGCCCTCTTTGAGGATGCCATAGTAGAGGAGGTATTTTAGTAGTAGAAAAGCAAAACTACAGGACTGTAGTGTCGTGTTGAAGATGTCAGTATGCTCAATTATATATGCTCCACTGTCAAGTACATATAAGTATTATTTAACATATCAGGGAAATTGATTGTACTAATGCCAAATTTTGGGGGTGTCTAATTAATCAACCTTTAGTTAGATTAGCAGGCATAAACATTGGCCTTTGCATTTTTACTCAGGGGATTCTTTAATATTTTTTGCTACCAATATAAACTAATCTTCATCTTCTTCCATTTAATCATTATTTCAGAATTCATTTCAATCCTAACAAAGCTTATTCTCTTTTTATCAGTCATCTTATGCATGCTCAAATTGGTTTCTATGGCATTGGAAGAGTTCTCATCATGGGATTCTCTAATGTTTGCAGATTTTTTTATAGAATCTTCTCCCCAACATAGATAACCAAGATAATTTAGATGTACAAGGAAAACACCAGCCAAAAACCAAGCTGAAGATAAAAAAAGCTTGAATACCAGGGACACTGTTGTCAACATTTGCCAAATATCATCAACTCCTAATTGATCCCCCCTTATGAAAGTATATCTGCTATATTATTGGTGGATCTCAGCAACATTGAGAATGAGATGTTTATTTTCTTTTCTGGTTGTGTGCAGCTTATAAAATTGTTCTTAATTTGTTTCACTCTAAAATTCTCCTTTACAATTTTTTGGACTGGTACTAATTTTATTAATTGTTTCTTTGTTGTCATGATCAAAGTTTCTCAAATATTTGCCCTGGCATTCACAAATCAATGCATCATTATATTTAATTTACAAGTATCAGAAAATCAAAGTTCAAATTACACATAGTAATAATAGCTCCTCTGCTTAAGCATGGATCACTCTTCCAGCTACAAATAATGTCTTTGGGCAATAATATCATTATATGCTCGTAATATGATCAAAACATGTGGCAATATTGACAAGTGCAAGAAACAGAATAGCCTACTGGGATGAAGGATTGTGGTAAAACTGTTTCCTTATGTATCATGAAGGTTCTTATATCCAAAGACATCCACTATCTTGATATTTTGTGCCTCTGAGTTAACTTCTTAAAAAAATTGTATGATGCAAAAGATATTGTAGTTATGCAATTTTAATGCCTTTTTTCTTTAACTGATGGTGTTACTATGACATCATCTTCAACAAGTGTTTAAATAACTTACATCTTTCCATTTCCCTGATGGACGATACTTATTCTGTGCATATCACGTATTTTCATTCTTTATTTCATTCATCATGACCTACTAAGAACTAACGTTACCTTAAGATTTACCATTTGGACCCTACTAGTGAAATTAAGCATCAAGCCAAACAATCTAAATCTTTTGCTTTGATCCCTTTTGAAGTGAATCCTAATATGTATTATTTGAACCTCAAAATTTACAGCTTGATACTGAATATCTGATCAGGTCTTGTATTCCCAATACTATGTAGTAGCAATTGACCTTCTGATTAATTTTTATCAATGGGTATGGCAAACCAGAAAATTTTGGAAGTCAGGAGAGAATGAGTGTCAAAAGGACACATGACAATACAGAAATTGCAACAAAATAGAAGGAATTTTACTATAACATAATTCCATGCATGAGAACATGAATCACTGAGTTGTACAATATCTGTCTAGCTGAATGCCCTCTCGTCTAATGATAGTGTAATTGCCTCGGTGGTAATCCTACTGATTTTGGAGCTGGTATATTCATAGAAGTTGGCTAATTAATATTATGTTATTAAGCCATTGTTATGACAATAACATCATCATACAATCTTAATCCTGAACCTGTTATTTAATTACCAGAGTTTCCTTTCATGCATGAGTAGTCTTTGTTTACACAATTACTTGTCATATGCTTATTTACAGGGAAGAATCGGAGCTGATAAAATCTTTAGTGAATGTGATTCTAATTAAGTTGAGCAATACTCCCATGGGTGTGGCCAAGCATCCGGTTGGAATCAATTCCCGTGTCGAAAAACTGATGCAGAAATTAGATGTTAAAGCCAATGGTGTTCGAGTTGTGGGATTTCATGGTATGGGTGGGATTGGCAAGACAACCCTTGCCAAGGCTGTTTACAATAGACTTGTTGGTCAATTTAAGCACCGCACCTTTATTTCAAACATCAGAGAAACTTCAAGGCAGCACGCTGGTTTAACCTCGCTACAAAATATGGTTATTAGAGATCTCTTCCCCGATAAGGCGTCATCACCTATAAATGACGTTACTAGAGGCATCAAAATGATCAAACAGAAAATTCATGACGTGAAAATTCTGGTAGTTCTAGATGATGTTGATGATAAAAGCCAACTTAATGCATTAGCAGGTAGCAGAGATTGGTTTTATGAAGGAAGTAGGATCATTATCACTACAAGAGATGATGGATGTTTGCAAGATTTCTTTATTGATGAAATGTATGAGGTGAAAGAATTGTCCTCCCCTGAGTCACTTCAACTCTTTAGTTATCATGCATTTGGAAGAGAAAAACCTCCAGAACTTTTTATGGATCTTTCCAAGCAAGTTGCATCCCTCACAGGTCGACTACCCTTGGCTCTCGAAGTATTTGGTGCCTTTTTATTTGATAAAAGGAGAATAAAGGAGTGGAAAGATGAATTGAAGAAGTTGGAACGGATCCGTCCTGGAAATATTCAGGAAGTGTTGAAGATAAGTTTTGATGGTCTGGATGAAGAAGAGAAGTGTATATTCCTAGACATTGCATGTTTCTTTGTTGGAATGAATATGACAAGAGAAAGTGCTGTTGATATAATTAAGGGCTGTGGCTTCAGTGCTGAGATAGCAATTACAGTCCTTACAAGAAAATCTCTTATTAAAATCATTGATGAGAATATTTTATGGATGCATGACCAACTCAGAGACATGGGAAGACAAATTGTTCAACAAGAAAGCATAATGGATCCTGGTATGCGTAGTAGGTTGTGGGATCAGGATGAAATATTGGATGTTCTGAAAGGGGAGAAGGTATGAACCATAACCATGATACCTCTTAGGTTCTTCTTTCTGTTTATCTGTTAGTTCCTTTTCTTTTATTTTACTGTGTATGCTTCTGCTGAATGGCTCATAATAACTGCAGGGAACAAGAAACGTTCAAGGCATCATCATGGACTTGGGAGAGAAGAATGATATGAGGGGAAATTTCAAGAAGATTTCTGGCCGTGGAGCAGAGAAAGAAAATCAAATGAAGCTGTGTACTGAACCATTTGAAAAGATGGTTAATTTACGACTTCTTCAAGTCAATCACATGTATTTGGATGGCAAGTTTAATTTGTTGCCAGCTGAACTGAGATGGCTACGATGGAAAGGATGCCCTTTTGAAGCTCTACCTTCGGACTTTTGCCCAGTAAAACTTTCTGTTCTTGATCTCTCAGAGAGCAAGATCAAACAACTCTGGGATCGGAGGAGGGTTGGGTACAAGGTGATTTTAGAATCTTGGTCATTTATTCTTATGATTTTTCAATGATCAGAGTCAGAAATGGTTTAACATTTCTAGTTCATTAGATTCCTTCCATCTGCTTGCACATATATGCACCCCCCTCCCCCAAGCAAAAAGACAATTTTTTGTATCCTTTTATTTTTCTTATGTTTTGGAATTAGCCAACTGGCTCATTTCATTATGCATGACTTTGTTTTATTGCTTTGATTTTCATATCATTACTGTCTTAATTCTTTCTTGTGTTTGACCTGATAAACTTTCTTTCGCACAGGCTGCTGAGAAGTTGACTGTTATGAATCTCTTGGGTTGCTATAATCTAACTGCTTCCCCTGATTTCTCAGAGCACATACACTTGGAAAAACTGATTCTTGAGCGCTGTAAAGGATTAATTAAGGTTCACAAATCAATTGGTGATTTGCAAAGTCTTGTTCTCTTGAACCTGAAAGACTGTTCAAACCTTACAGATTTTCCAGATAATGTTTCAGGATTGAGAAATCTTGAAATCCTTGTTTTATCTGGCTGCTCTAAGCTGAAACACTTGCCAATGGACTGGACAAGCTTGAAATCTTCTTTAAGAGAACTGCTTGTTGATGGAACTGCTGTTTTGGAGATACCTGATTCTGTAACTCGCCTTAGGAAACTTGAAAGGCTTAGTTTAAATGGATGTGCGTCACTGAAGCTACTTCCTATATCTATTGGAAAACTGGGTTCCCTGAGACAGCTATCCCTCAATGATACTGCAGTTGAAGAATTACCTAATTCCATTGGGTCTTTGACAAACCTTGAGACACTCAGTTTAATGCGGTGTCGATCGATCAATGTGATTCCTGATTCTATTGGCAATTTGAAAGCATTAATAGAACTTTTTCTTAACGGTACTTCCATTAGAGAACTGCCAGATTCTATTGGTACATTATGTCATCTGAAAAACTTATCAGTTGGTAGCTGCCTATCTCTCAGAAAAGTGCCTAATTCCGTAGGTGGGTTAGCATCTCTTGTTGAGCTTCAACTGGACAAAACATCACTGGCAGAGCTACCAGATCAAATTGGTGCCTTGGAAATGCTTGAGAAGCTTGATCTGCGGAATTGTAAATTGCTTAGATCTTTACCAGATTCAATTGGAAAACTGTCAAATCTTACTACTTTGATCCTAAATGATACAGGCATAACAGAGCTGCCAGAGTCCATTGGGCAGTTGGAGAAACTTTCGATGTTAAGATTAAACAAATGCAGACAGCTGAGTAAACTACCAGAGTCAATTGGAAAGATGAAGTGCCTAATCCATCTTTATATGGAGGAAACTGGTGTGGAAGAGTTACCTGAGGAATTTGGGATGCTCTCCAGTTTGATGGTATTGAAAATGGCTAAGCATAAGGCCACGAATGTCGGACGACATACAGAGCTGACAGCCCTTAATTCACAAAAGAAACGTAAACTCTCTGTACTTCCAACTTCTTTTTCAAGCCTCTCTTTGTTAGAAGAACTTGATGCTCGTTACTGTAGAATATCTGGCAGAATTCCCGATGATTTTGAGAAGTTGTCCTCATTAGAGACTTTGCAGCTTGGTTACAATAGCTTCTGCAGTCTTCCCTCTAGCTTGAGAGGGCTTTCTGTTCTAAAAAAGCTTTCGTTGCCCAATTGTGCGGAGCTTGAATCTCTCCCTCCACTTCCCTCGAGTTTGATTGAGGTAGATGTTACGGATTGTGTTGCATTGGAGAGTATATCGGATCTATCAAACTTAAGCAGTTTGGAAGAGCTTCGCCTTACAAATTGTAGTAAAGTGAAGGATATCCCAGGCCTTGAATGCTTGATCTCCTTGAAAAGGTTGTACATGAGTGGCTGCAATGCATGCTTCTCTGTGATGAAAGGGAGACTTGCTAAGGTACTCTTTTCTCCGTTACATCCATCCGTCTATTTTCTCCTTATTTCCCTTCTCTCTCTCTCACATACATGCACATGCAATCTTAAGTTATAGCCCTAAGATAGAAGCACAGAAATGAAATGTTCTCTAAATCTTTATGCTCCCTATGAGGAGCCCAATGATATAATTGTTTCTGTTATCCTTGATAAAATCCTAGCACACATGGTATGGCCAGACACAAGCTAAGAGATTTATCCATGTAGAATATCTAGCTGGTTCCTTGCCATACAGACTGGAATATTTTTATATGTCCACGGCGGTAGGTAAAAGAAATACCTTGCACTCGGTAACTAGACCTAGTGAGAAAGACAAGAAAACCTTCTGCCTGCTCATGCATATGAAATCATCCATACACACATGCACACACAAATGTACACTGACACATACATTTACTTGATGCACATTTATTACATTTCTACCCTTGTCTTAAGAAAGAAGTCAATTTGATGTTGACGGAATATTAGGTGATTGTAGGGATTAGTTAATATACATTGAATTTGGAGAGTGGAGAGATGATAATGTCTGTTAACGTGTACAGATAACTTAGATAAGGTAGATTGAGGAGCTTCAGCTCTGTAGTTATTCTTGCACATTGATCCAAGCTTGCAAGCATAGGTGGTGGTTGGTTAAGTTTCAGCTTGATTTATATATATGATAAAGTGGCTTTACGGATCTGGTGCACTTTTAGAAACTTGGCGAAACATAGATAAACTACTTTTTCATGTGTTCTTTACCCTACTATAAGTACTAAGTTTTAACCTAAACACATTTTTAAAATGATAAAAGGGCTTCCTTTTAATTAAATATCTTTCTTCTACAGAATCTTATCTAAAATATATTCTAAAAAAAATCTGTGATTTGTGACAAAATTAGCTATGATGGGGTTTCTGTGTTTTGCAATATTATTTATATGGCCTATCTAAAAGGGTCTAGATGGTTGGATCGGCCAGATCTGGAGGTTGTAGAAAAGCCCATGCCTCGCCAACTAACTAAACTGGGTGACACATGGGTTCCCGCTTCCCACCACATTGAATGGTGAGTTATTTAAAGTTCTACAGAGAAGGATCTTAGTTTCAGAAAATGCCGCTCTGCCACAAGGAAATTGTGTTTTGGGGTAAAGATTTACATGTAAAGGGGACAAAATTGAACTACATATGAACAAGGTTCACAAAATAAGACTCCATTGACATGTGAGATTAGTGCCTTATCAGGTTTTTAATGCTAGTGTGTTCAACCAGCAAAATCGGCCTCATCCTTTATTTACATCTTCTTATTTGAAAGGAAAATATCGTGTCTTTAATTCTGTAAAAAATATCTTTCAAGAAAATTCATATGGGCCCATGTCACCAAGTGGGCCAGGCCCACATTTCAGGTTCTAAGATTAAGTCCCAGTCTGACTCTATTGGAAACTTCAGTGCCCAAGGCTAGCCTGCTCACCATATCCTGCTTTTAATGATGCTATGTGAAAATATATCTGATTACAAACAGTGTTTGAACTCAAGTATTCCATATCAAAATTAGGGTGAGCCTGAGTCTCATACATTTTTATGAGCGTCTTCCAAGCTTGAATTGTCTTTAGTATTAACAAGTTGACTTGTTTACAGCCTTAGTAATTATTTACTTGTCCAAATCTAAACCTCTAACAACCTATTAATTTTGTTTCAAAGTACAAGATTCTGTTAGTTTTCATTCAATACTAATACCTACATCTTAAATCTTTGATTTGATTTAAAATGTATGAAAGTCCGTTGGGTAACTCCTTCCAACATTAACACAGAATAAAGATCATTATGAACTCTGTATGTTTGTCTGTGCTGGGGCATGTGTGCATGTTTATGCTACCACCTGGTGGTTATGATGCTGCTTGTTCATTCGGGGGATTTTGATGTAAATTTTGAACTTCGATAAGCATGGACACCTCTCTGTAAATGAAAATTGGTTGGCAGAAAGGTGATGTTAGAGGACTGAGTTTTGTGAACTCAATCCCTCATGTCATTCAGCAGTATGGAGTAGGAGAGTATGACAGTCATGTGATTGATCAAGATGCTGGTGCCTTCATAATTGTGTTTTCTTATTGCATGTTTCAATTGCAGGTTGCTTTAAAGAACTTTCGGAATTTGAGTGTTCCTGGAAGCGAAATCCCAAGTTGGCTTGCTGAGGAAGAGCTGAATTTTTCATGGCGCAAAAATCATAAGATCAAAGGTGTGGTTATCTGTGTTGTTGTCTCACTTGACCAACAAATGAAAGATGATTTCAGGGATAAGCTCCCAGCAATAGTTGACATCCTAGCAAAGATTGTGAGAAGGGAAAAGCCAATATTCACCACCGCACTCTACTTACTTGGAGTTCCAAAGAGCCATGAGAATCAGGTTTATATGTGTAGATATCCGGATTTTCATCCGTTAGTTTCTTTACTGGAAGATGGCGATAGGATACAGGTAACAATGCGAGACCCACCCTGTTTTAATGGGCTCAAACTGAAGAACTATGGGATTCAATTAGTTTTTGAAGATGATGATGATATTGAAGACGATGATGAATCATTAGATGAAACCCAACAATCTGTTTCAGGAAAACTATCAAAATTCTTCAGTTCCTTGGAAGGAGTCGACAATAGGTCGAGCAGTTGTTCGACTGAAGTCGAAAGGAAGACCCAACAGAAAGAAGGAAGAGAGAATAGCATCCAAGCATGGAAGTTTTTTCTTCTTGGTGGGGTGGTTCTTGTTGCACTTTTAGTTCACTTCTTACCAAAAAAATAAAAGAAAATAGCTCACAGCTTCTTGCTCCAAATATATTGTTGGTTTGAAGTTTTGAGTTAGCTTCCCTATTCACAATTTCTAAGGACTCACACTAATGACACATGAGATAAAGGGAAGGACTTTGATGCAATGTAGAGGATATTTTTCATTGTAGTGCAGATTTGAATTGCTTTACATTGACTCGTCCAAGCTAATGTAGAGGATATTTTGAGGCTTCCAAAAGCTTGTTTGGGATAATGGAATCCATCTCCAAAAATTCCCACATGGAATCACATAGTCGCACAAGAAAGCAAGCATCCGAGGCAGATCGGAACTACTCTCCTCCCTTCAATGATATACTTGAGTTCATTCCCTTGGAAGATTTGATTTACCTAAAAATGCCTCCTTTTTTCTGTGTTTGAAATGAAAGCATCCGACAACACCCGAAGATGATTCAAAGCAAATAACAATGGAGTTCGATTTTAAGTTGTTTTTTTAGGTCTTTATCAAGTGTTCCCTCTTTTGTAATTCTATTTATTTCTTTATGAACTCATGGTATCAAATTCCTTTTAAGCTATCTTTGTTTGGATAAAGGACCATCTGGTGTCTTGCACTTAAAAGAAGCTTTGCTGAGGCACTTAAACACTACAATCTTATGTTTAAATGGTAAAGATGTAAGAAGATCAGAATCCACCATTGACTGGATCTCAGTTGTGAAAGGTGCAAGTAAGATATTATGGTAATTGGCGAACAAAATTGAACCATTTGATTTCATTATATGTTTAATTTCCGAAATTTTGGTCTGAATTTTGAAATAAAATTTTCATTGTTGAAATTAAACAGCGAAAATCATTTGATCTAGTTGATAAATAACAGATATGATCTCTCTTTTTAGCAGAATATGGTCTTGTGAGTTTTTAGATCTAAAGTTTTTGTATGGAGGAGTTATATTTACAAAGATATTATAGCATTTCTCTGCTATGGTTTGGCTTTGAAGCCTCAGAATTATTTGCAACCAAAATCCTGCACTGGGCATTGTTATTGGTGCATTCAATTTGGTTCGACATTTAAACCGCGTGATATAACAAAGAAGTATCAGAGAATTGTGCAAACACATTTTATTCTGTGGTGAAGCTTTGTGGATTTTCATTTCTGTGGCCTGGCTTCAAAGCCGCCCGTCGTAAAAAAAGTAAAGACACAATAAAAAATGACCTTTAGTTAAGAATTTTGTAAGTTGTTCGAGTTGTTGCTATATGCTAAACTGTAAATTTCTTCTAAAATTAAACTCTCCAAAAAAAAGTATATATATGTGTAATAGGCGTGTATGTCTGTTAAATGTGGGAATATGATCTCATAAAGAGGATAAAGGATCAATTTTGATGGCAAGGCTGCTTGGATGTAATTGGAGAGTGGAGAAAGGTTGGAGTGCTTCATAATTCATCACATGTTTCAAACATTGAAATTTAGCTATAGATTAGTTTCATACAACAACTAACGCAAAATCACGTGCAATGCACATGGCAAAAGAGTAATGCGATACCTTTTATTCCTAAAACATTTGAATATGCATTTAAAATTACTAAAATATTGATAAAATTACATAAATGTAGTAAGTTAATTAGGAGATAAAAACAAATAGAATTAAAAGTCAAGAGCATTTTGGATAGCAAATGTTAGACCAAAATAATATATTGTCATCAATATAGTAAGATAAAAATGAGTGACATTTTGGGTATTAGATGTTAGAAAATCTATAGGATTATTTTCGTATAATGTTATAGATGTGTACACATGTTTCGTTATTTATATATAGATGAAACATAGAAGAGACTGTTTTCTATCGTACCACTCCTTGGTATTGATACCATGGTGAAGCCAACGGATGCATGGCAATATGATCTCACATAAATTACTTGGGATGAAATATTCTATCATGTTTTGGTGAATTGGTGCTTGCTTTAGCCATGAGATTATGTCATGTAGAGTATGTCGTAGTCAATACTTTTTCATATGGGCGTCACGTAAAACATCTAAAATAATGAAAAAATATGAACCAAAGCAGGTGGCAATTCACCAAAACATAATTAAAGATTTCATTCCAAATCTCTACTATATATAAAGCATAAAGCGAGGCGGCCCCTTGGGAATCGTGCCAAGCAATTGCACTAATTTTACCCAGAATACCCTTACAATTCCCTGCTAAACTTCATTAATGTATGGGTACAATTATCTTCTCTGTTTCAACGCACTTTAAACTAATCAGTTGGAATTAGTTCTGTAACTTCCCTTTAGCTTCTTTCCCTCCCATTCTCTACACCCTTCATTTCAAATGACACGCAAAGCCTTCCACAGAGGAGAGGATCCCTTTGACAACCCTCACAGTTGGATTGCTCAGTTCTCAATGAAGATCATAGCATACAATCCTATCAATTTGCTTGAAATTTATTCTATTCTACGCAAAATTTTTGATTTTGGTTTTGCTCTGTTCGGAATCGAGGTCAGACTGTTGCATCCAAAAGCAATATATGCTAGTGCTCCAGGTCGAGGGCATTATGTCGTCTTGATATATTTCTCTAAGAATTGCTTGGGGGTCTCGGCCTGAAGTTGCCATGCCACTCACCAGTCTTCGCTGTTGTGAATGTCTAGGAACTTTTCTTTTTCTTTTTGTTCAAACAGTTCTTTTTAAAGGTCCATAAGTAGTTCGACTATTTAGCCCAACTCCCACGAGATGTTCATCTTTACGTAAGCAAAATCCGTTTCATCCAACTACTCATCGAATTAACTTGATCAAGTTTACGGTCTTCGTTAGAGAGAACTTCGGCAATGTTGTTGAGATTCTGCAATGCTGAATGATGCGGCTTCGATCTTTCAAATGGACCTATTATTGACGAGGTTCGTGAGAAAAACTTCATAAATGGACCTCTTTTTTCAGCCCTTTATGGTTTTTCTTGAATCAAACGTTTGCTCTGCTTTCTTTATGCAGGCGAAGAGTTTTTAGTTTTCTTCCATTAGACCACTGAATAAAAAGACAATACTTATGTGACGGTGGGATTACTAAGATACTATAATAGGTAAGAATTCCTTACGTGGCTTATTGTTTGAGATGTCCAATGTAATATCCTCGATTTCGCATGCATCACGAGGTTCAACTATAGAGTGGCAACATATTCTTTTATATTGTATAACTAAATTTTTGATTGATTGGGTTGATGCCCGTATAGGTTGGTATGCGGTTTGGAGTCATCTGATTAGATAGCACATATAACTGAATGTATGGACGATACACTAGATTGTGTTTTACGTTTGTATAAGGATTAAGCAGACTGCTGAAGCTTTATTTTCTCTTTAATTAACGTACAATAGAGCAAAGAGGAGGAGGTAAAAGAGAAAAGAGGGAGAAGAAAACATTGGGGAGAAAGGAGAATTCAGCTACAAAGTAAGGAATGAAGTACATGTATGCTTTAAAGAAGAACTCTAAATGGATTCACTATTATTAGAATCAATGATTTGCACACATGATCCTTATATGCTATTTATTAACAAGAACTTTGTAGAGAATTTTTTTTTTTTATAAAGAAAACCTATTATTGAGGAGTTTTAGACAAAAAAAGGAGCTCTGATGGTGAGGTCTCAGAATTTGTTAATGTTATAATATGGAGGAGGATTATTTCCGGTTTGGGTTGCTTGATTGAAATAATTTAAAAATGGGTACACCTTATTCTAATGGTGCTCTTTCAGCAAGTGCTTGATTGAAATAATTTAAAAATGGGTCCACCTTATTCTAATGGTGCTCTTTCAACAACTCGATTGGTTCATTGATTGATAATCTTTGAATTAGATACTTTCGAAAATTGAGCTAGATTTGATAGGATTCATGTGTAGTCTTTGCTCATTTTTTCTGTGAGTGGCCCAATTTAGTTACCTTAAATTCTTCTCTCTCCATCATAGGACACGTTATTTTTCCTGAAATTAAGGTCCTTTTTTCCCCTCTATTATCCTTCTTCTTTTGTATCTTTTTTTTTTTCCGTCAATGCACATACCAATGCTTCTAGACCATAAATGAGAATTATGCATCTGATGTTCGCGATGGTACTGAGACATTGCTCAATAGGGTAATTCTTGAGGTATATGTTGATCTTTGTTTTGTGTATTTGCATCATATTGATTGGGAATGGGGATTGATATGTCATTTGGTGTATTTTTTTAGGTCCATTGGCACCTTAGAAGCATACATTGGAAGGTTAGAACATGATTTCAACCTTTTTCCCAAAAAGCCATGTAGTAGACGTTAGGAATATTTTCATTTCATCTTTAACTTTGAAATTTTTTTTTACATTATAGTGCAGAAGCCAATTTATCATTTTGCTTTAATATTATGTGTCTAAATTATTTGTTTGTTAGGAGATTTAAACTTTATGGTTGAAAATGGATCCTAGCAAATTTTAATATAAGAACTAGAGCCGGCAAAAATCAAACCGACCCGACAGGTCAACCCGACTAACCCGATTATAAACGGGTTGGGTTGACTCGTTTATTAATTGGGTCGGGTGCGGGTTGGGGTTTTCCCAACCTGCCTATAATCGGGTCAAACCAGATTATGACCCGATTTAAAAAGTGTAAAAAATGGCATGAATCAACTCGATTATGACCCAAACCCGACCCGATTATCCCATAATTCTATTTTAATAATATTTTTTGAAAAAATAAAAAATAATATAATCGGGTTGGCGGGTTGAACCCGTTAATCGGGCCAATCCGAACCCGACCCGTTTAACCTTGACCCGATTACGACCCGACCCGTTGCCAGGTCTAAATTAAGAACTTTAAACACGGGGCAACAGCCCACTTACGCGGCTACCTCATGCGGTAGAGGATTTCTTTCCACTGGGAAGCTATACCCATTTGGGTTGCGTTTAATAACGCTTTTCGGAAGTATTTTTTTGCTTTTGAAAGCAAAAAATTGCTTTTAAAAGCAAAAGTACAGTTTGGTAACGCACACGAGAAGCAATTTACTAAAAGCAAAGAAGCAATTTTATTGCTTTTCACTGGAAGCAACAAGACGTTGCTTCTCAATTTTTTTACAAAATTGCTTTATTGCTTTCAAAACCCCTTGATACCCTATTGCTTTATTCCTATATTAAAGATGATGCCTCCATACTCACTTAAGAAGCAACAACGTATTGTTATTGCTAGAGTCGGCAAAATGCCACCTGACCCGACGGGTCAACCTGATTATAAACGGGTTGGGTTGACCTGTTTATTAATTGGGTTGGGGTTTCCCCAACCCGCCAGTAATTGGGTCAACCCGACGGTAACCCGATTTTTAAAAAAAAGATGGCAAAAGTATCATGTTTCGACCCGATTAACCTCAAAACCCGACCCGAACCCAGTACAACCGGATTCAATTAACCCCCAATCCTATTTTAAGAATATTTTTTGAAAAATAATAGTAATCGGGTCAACCCGATTATGACCCGCCTGATAGGTAACCCGATTAAAAAAAAAAAGATGGCAAAAGTATCATGTTTCGACCCCGATTAACCCCAAAAAACCCGATCCGAACCCTGTACAACCGGATCCAATTAACCCCCCAACCCTATTTTAATAATATTTTTTGAAAAATAAAAAATAAAAAAAATAATAAATGGGTTGACGGTTTTCCAACCCACCTTAATTTAGTCCAACCCGATTATTTGAATATAATTAAATGACTATTTTATAAATCTTTTATAATATTGGACTTATATTTTTGAGTATATTTCTAAGTACAATACATAAATTGTGTACAATACTTTTATTAAAGCAAAAAGCAATTTCTATGTTACTGAAATTACCAAACATGCTTTTTTGCTTCTTAGAAGCAAAGCAAAAGTTTACCAAACGCATTTGCTTCAAGAAAAGATCTTTCAAAAAACATAAAATTACTTTTTTGCTTTCTTGCTTGTAGAAGCAAAAAAGCAAAAACGTTACCAAACGGAGCCTTGGTCTTCTGCATAGCGCCGCGTCGAGCGGAGAAAAACCCGAAAATGAAGAATACTCTTCTTCCCAGAAAATGAAAAAAGAAAACGAAGAAAGTTACTCGGAGACCATTCGTAAATAGTATCAGTACCAAGCGAAAAACAATGATCCACCGACCAACGTCCTGTTGTTGATTCGTGTGGCATCATGTAATTCGTCAAGACACTTTGCTCCCACATGCATCTTGTCGGCAACATTGGTTTGTATTTCCACATACACAGCCTCCGTCCGGAGCATCTTCTATGTCAATGCAAGACTCTTTGCTCCCACTTGCATCTTGTCAACAACGTTGGTTTGTATTTCCACATCCACAGCCTTCGTCCGGAGCATCTTCCATGTCAATGCATTTACGCGTTGGTACATAATAAGGGTTGGGTTCGAGTTCCGAGTTCTCTCTGTGTCTTCTCGTCCCCAATAAGAAACGAGATATGAAGAAGCAGCGCCAGTTCTCCCTTGCGTAAGGGAGAAGAAAAATCCGGAAGAAACATGGACGACGATGAGTCATCGACGTCGACTTCAACGCCATCGTTCAGATACCAATGGGATGTGTTCCTGAGCTTCAGAGGTGAAGATACGCGTGATAACTTCACCGATCGTCTCTACAACGAGCTCGTGCGCAATGGTGTCCGCACGTTTCGTGACAACGAGGGACTTGGGAGAGGAGAGGAGATTACTCCCAGTCTGTTGATAGCGATCGAAGATTCGGCGGCTTCCATTGCCGTCATCTCGGAGAACTATGCCTCCTCGTGGTGGTGCCTTGAAGAGCTCGCGAAGATCTTGGAATGCAAACGTTTGATTCTTCCGGTATTCTACAAAGTCGATCCTTCTAACGTCCGGCGGCAGAAGGGCCTCTTCGAAGCGGCGTTCCGAGACCTTGAGCAGCGACACGGGCAGAAAAAGGTTTTGAGATGGAGGGAAGCCATGAATAAAGCCGGTGGAGTAGCCGGTTGGGACTCCAGGAATTGGTATCATATAATTTCCCTTTTCAATTCACTGTTGTGAGTTATCTGATTCTTAATTGATTCTAGTTAAGATCTCATTTAGAGTAAAATTTCCCAGTAGTAAAAACACCGAAAACCCTAATCAGAGGAAGAAAGAACAACAGCAACGGAGATTCTTACTTTTGTAATTTACGTTTTCCATACTTTACTGGCATTTACGAATTCAAAATAGCAAACAGAGGTAGAAGACAAATCCCAATTCAAAATAGCAAACAAAAGTAGAAGATCTTGTATTCAGGCAGACAATCTCTGTTCACTAAAATTATGGCATGGAGGAAGCTACTGCCACCCTCTTCGTATGTTGTTATTTTGTCAAGATTCGAAGGAAGCTTGGAATTGAAATGTGCAAGTTTTGTCTCGTTGACCTTTGTTAGTGCCAACAACCTATCTTTATATTATTAGATGTTGCAATAAAATATAAGCTCTTCTGCGTGTTTCAATAAATCAATGAATTAATTTATTAAATAGCCTTGGGAATCTCAGATTGAGCCAAACCCCGTAAGCAGAATAGACATTTCTAACGATTAAATTAATTGAGTAACCCATGAGGTTTCTGTCTCTGTCAGCTGTTGTTTTCTTTGGTGGCTTCTGGATTTTAAAGCATTACTTAACAAGTCAGATGGAGTTTTTTTTAATGTATATCTCATTGATCTTCTTTTCTATCAAAATCATAGGCTATAATTCTTGATTTCCATCTTTTGGCTACTTCCGGATCTCTATGTTCTGTCACCAGTTTTTTATCGTGATTCTTTTCTTTGAAACTCTTTGTTTCAGTTAATGTTATATTTTATGTCATTACATGTGGGTTTTGTTTAGAGAAGCTGAAAATAAAAAATAAATCTCAGCACTCTGCAGGTTTGTGATTGAAAGGTTTGGATTCTATACATCAAGTACCCCATTTACAATTTGAAACAGCCTCTTCATAATGGAAAAAAAAGACATTACAAATAAAAGCATTCTGTCAGAATTTCTTTTTCCATTCATTCTTCAATATTGAATGCTGATCTATCTCTTCTCTCTTCGTAAATTTCTGGTCTTTTTGTCTCTATCACGCTCTATATTTCTCTGAAATTTGTATTAGTTATATTATTTTGTTCTTTTTTTAGCTCTTGGTGTAATATATGACATTCCTTTTCTTACCATTGTTAGTCTTGATGCAGTGATGGCAACTTAAAAATTAGCAGGTTGTTAATGTTAACAACCTGCAGGTTCTAGTTTACTTGTTTATGTTAACAGAAAGCAGGAGCCACAATTTTTACTGTCTGGACTTTGGAGGAGTTGATTAAATGCTTCATTTCATTTCATTTCTTCTTAAATATTAGTGCAATTGAAACTAGGTCTACCGGAATCCTATTGGTCTCTTTTTCTTTAAACATGAGTGTTACATTATGAGGAGATACTGTATTCCTGAAGATGTCTCCTCCAATAAAATTTTCCATTTTGCACAAATAAAAATTTTCTGGATTAGAAGCTAAGAACAATAATGTCCTGTTGAAGATGTCAGTATGCTCAATTATATATGCTCCACTGTCAAGTGCATATAAGTATTATTGAACATATCAGGGAAATTGATTATACTAATGCCAAATTTCAGGGGTGTCTAATTAATCTACCTTTCGTTAGATTAGCAGGCATAAACATTGGCTTTTGCATTTTTACTCAGGGGATTCTTTAATATTTTTTGCTACCACGGGAATGATATGCCCAATACTTTGTAGTAGCAATTGACCTTCTGATTAATTTTTATCAATGGGTATGGCAAACCAGAAAATTTTGGAAGTCAGGAGAGAATGAGTATCAAAAGGACACATGACAATACAGAAATTGCAACAAAATAAAAGGAATTTTACTATAACCAAATTCCATGCATGAGAACATGAATCACTGAGTTGTACAATATCTGTCTAGCTGAATGCCCTCTCGTCTAATGATAGTGTAATTGCCTCGGTGGTAATCCTACTGATTTTGGAGCTGGTATATTCATAGAAGTTGGCTAATTAATATTATGTTATTAAGCCATTGTTATGACAATAACATCATCATACAATCTTAATCCTGAACCTGTTATTTAATTACCAGAGTTTCCTTTCATGCATGAGTAGTCTTTGTTTACACAATTACTTGTCATATGCTTATTCACAGGGAAGAATCGGAGCTGATAAAATCTTTAGTGAATGTGATTCTAATTAAGTTGAGCAATACTCCCATGGGTGTGGCCAAGCATCCGGTTGGAATCAATTCCCGTGTCGAAAAACTGATGCTGAAATTAGATGTTAAAGCCAATGGTGTTCGAGTTGTGGGATTTCATGGTATGGGTGGGATTGGCAAGACAACCCTTGCCAAGGCTGTTTACAATAGACTTGTTGGTCAATTTAAACACCGCACCTTTATTTCAAACATCAGAGAAACGTCAAGGCAGCACGATGGTTTAACCTTGCTACAAAATATGGTTATTAGAGATCTCTTCCCCGATAAGGCGTCATCACCTATAGATGACGTTACTAGAGGCATCAAAATGATCAAACAGAAAATTCATGAGGAGAAAATTCTGGTAGTTCTAGATGATGTTGATGATAAAAGCCAGCTTAATGCATTAGCAGGTAGCAGAGATTGGTTTTATGAAGGAAGTAGGATCATTATCACTACAAGAGATGATGGAAATTTACTAGATTTCCTTGTTGATGAAATGTATGAGGTGAAAGAATTGTCCTCTCCTGAGTCACTTCAACTCTTTAGTTATCATGCGTTTGGTGGAGAAAAACCTCCAGAACTTTTTATGGATCTTTCCAAGCAAGTTGCATCCCTCACAGGTGGACTACCCTTGGCTCTCGAAGTTTTTGGTGCCTTTTTATTTGATAAAAGGAGAATAAACGAGTGGAAAGATGCATTGAAGAAGCTGGAACGGATCCGTCCTGGAAATATTCAGGAATTGTTGAAGATAAGTTTTGATGGTCTGGATGAAGAAGAGAAGTGTATATTCCTAGACATTGCATGTTTCTTTGTTGGAATGAAAATGACAAGAGAAAGTGCTGTTGATATAATTAAGGGCTGTGGCTTCAGTGCTGAGATAGCAATTACAGTCCTTACAAGAAAATCTCTTATTAAAATCATTGATGAGAATATTTTATGGATGCATGACCAACTTAGAGACATGGGAAGACAAATTGTTCAACAAGAAAACGTAATGGATCCTGGTATGCGTAGTAGGTTGTGGGATCAGGATGAAATATTGGATGTTCTGAGAGGGGAGAAGGTATGAGCCATAACCATGATACCTCTTAGGTTCTTCTCTGTTTATCTATTAGTTCCTTTTCTTTTATTTTACTGTGTATGCTTCTCTGAATGGCTCATAATAAATGCAGGGAACAAGAAACGTTCAAGGCATCATCATGGACTTGGAAGAGAAGAATGATATGAGGGGAAATTTCAAGAAGATTTCTAGCCGTGGAGCAGAGAAAGAAAATCAAATGAAACTATGTACTAAACCATTTGAAAAGATGGTTAATTTACGACTTCTTCAAGTCAATTACATGTATTTGGATGGCAAGTTTAATTTGTTGCCAGCTGAACTGAGATGGCTACGATGGAAAGGATGCCCTTTGGAGGCTCTACCTTTGGACTTTTGCCCGGTAAAACTTTCTGTTCTTGATCTCTCAGAGAGCAAGATCAAACAACTCTGGGATCGGAGGAGGGTTGGGTACAAGGTGATTTTAGAATCTTGGTCATTTATTCTTATGATTTTTCAATGATCAGAGTCAGAAATGGTTTAACATTTCTAGTTCATTAGATTCCTTCCATCTGCTTGCACATATATGCACCCCCCTCCCCCAAGCAAAAAGACAATTTTTTGTATCCTTTTATTTTTCTTATGTTTTGGAATTAGCCAACTGGCTCATTTCATTATGCATGACTTTGTTTTATTGCTTTGATTTGCATATCATTACTGTCTTAATTCTTTCTTGTGTTTGACCTGATAAACTTTCTTTCACACAGGCTGCTGAGAAGTTGACTGTTATGAATCTCTTGGGTTGCTATAATCTAACTGCTTCCCCTGATTTCTCAGAGCACATACACTTGGAAAAACTGATTCTTGAGCGCTGTACAGGATTAATTAAGGTTCACAAATCAATTGGTGATTTGCAAAGTCTTGTTCTCTTGAACCTGAAAGACTGTTCAAACCTTACAAATTTTCCAGATAATGTTTCAGGATTGAGAAATCTTGAAATCCTTGTTTTATCTGGCTGCTCTAAGCTGAAACACCTGCCAATGGACTGGACAAGCTTGAAATTTTCTTTAAGAGAACTGCTTGTTGATGAAACCGCTGTTTTGGAGATACCTGATTCTGTAACTTGCCTTAGGAAACTTGAAAGGCTTAGTTTAAATGGATGTGCGTCACTAAAGCAACTTCCTATATCTATTGGAAAACTGGGTTCCCTGAGACAGCTATCCCTCAATGATACTGCAATTGAAGAATTACCTAATTCCGTTGGGTCTTTGACAAACCTTGAGACACTCAGTTTAATGCAGTGTGGATCGATCAATGTGATTCCTGATTCTATTGGCAATTTGAAAGCATTAATAGAACTTTTTCTTGACGGTACTTCCATTAAAGAACTGCCAGATTCTATTGGTACATTATCTCATCTGAAACACTTATCAGTTGGTAGCTGCCTATCTCTCAGAAAAGTGCCTAATTCCGTAGGTGGGTTAGCATCTCTTGTTGAGCTTCAACTGGACAAAACATCACTGGCAGAGCTACCGGATCAAATTGGTGCCTTGGAAATGCTTGAGAAGCTTGATCTGCGGAATTGTGAATTGCTTAGATCTTTACCAGATTCAATTGGAAAACTGTCAAATCTTACTACTTTGATCCTAAATGATACAGGCATAACAGAGCTGCCAGAGTCCATTGGGCAGTTGGAGAAACTTTCGATGTTAAGATTAAACAAATGCAGACAGCTGATTAAACTACCAGAGTCAATTGGAAAGCTGAAGTGCCTAATGGATCTTTATATGGAGGAAACTGGTGTGGCAGAGTTACCTGAGGAATTTGGGATGCTCTCCAGTTTGATGGTATTGAAAATGGCTAAGCGTGAGGCCACGAATGTTGGGGGACATACAGAGCTGACAGCCCTTAATTCACAAAAGAAACGTAAACTCTCTGTACTTCCAACTTCTTTTTCAAGCCTCTCTTTGTTAGAAGAACTTGATGCTCGTTACTGCAGAATATCTGGCAGAATTCCCGATGATTTTGTGAAGTTGTCCTCATTAGAGACTTTGCAGCTTGGTTACAATAGCTTCTGCAGTCTTCCCTCTAGCTTGAGAGGGCTTTCTATTCTAAAAAGGCTTTTGTTGCCCAATTGTGCGGAGCTTAAATCTCTCCCTCCACTTCCCTCAAGTTTGATTGAGGTGGATGTTACGGATTGTGTTGCATTGGAGAGTATATCAGATCTGTCGAACTTAAGAAGTTTGGAAGAGCTTCGCCTTACAAATTGTAGTAAAGTGAAGGATATCCCAGGCCTTGAATGCTTGATCTCTTTGAAAAGGTTGTACATGAGTGGCTGCAATGCATGCTTCTCCGTGATCAAAGGGAGACTTGCGAAGGTACCCTTTTCTCCCCTACATCCATCTGTCTATTAACTCCTTATTTCCTTTCTCTCTCTCTCTCTCTCTCTCACGTACATACACATGCACTCTTAAGTAATAGCCCTAAGAAAGAAGCATAGAAATGAAATGTTCTCTAAATCTTTATGCTTCCTATGAGGAGTCCAACGATAGAATTGTTTCTGTTATACTTGATAAAATCCTAGGACACATGGTATGGCCAAACACAAGCTAATAGATTTATCCATGTAGAATTTCTAGCTGGTTCCTTTCCATACAGACTGGAATATTTTTATATGTCCATGGCAGTAGGTAAAAGAAATACCTTGCACTCAGTAACTAGACCTAGTGAGAAAGACAAGAAAACCTTCTGCCTGCTCATGCATTTGAACTCATCCATACACACACATGCACACACAAATGTGCACTGACACGTACATTTACTTGACACACATTTATTACGTTTCTACCATTGTCTTAAGAAAGAGGTCAATTTGATGTTGACGGAATATTAGGTGATTGTAGGGATTAGTTAATTTACATCGGATTTTGAGAGTGGAGAGATGATAATGTCTGTTAATGTGTACAGATAACTTAGCTCAGGCAAATTGAGGAGCTTGAGCTCTGTAGTTATTCTTGCACATTGATCGAAGCTTGCAAGCATAGGTGGTGGTTGGTTAAGTTTCAGCTTGATTTATATGTATGATAAAGTGCACGTGGCTTTACGGATCTGGTGCACTTTCAGAAACTTGGTGAAACATAGATAAACTACTTGTTCATGTGTTCTTTACCCTAATATAAGTACTAAGTTTTAACCTAAACACATTTTTAAAATGATAAAAGGGCTTCCTTTTAATTAAATATCTTTCTTCTACAGAATCTTATCTAAAATATATTCTAAAAAAAAATCTGTGATTTGTGACAAAATTAGCTATGATGGGGTTTCTCTGTTTTGCAATATTATTTATATGGCCTATCTAAAAGGGTCTAGATGGTTGGATCGGCCAGATCTGGAGGTGGTAGAAAAGTCCATGCCTCGCCAGCTAACTAAACTGGGTGACACATGGGTTCCTGCTTCCCACCACATTCAATGGTGAGTTATTTAAAGTTCTACGGAGAAGGATGTTTGTTTTAGAAAATGCTGCTCTGCCACAAGGAAATTGTGCTTTGTGGTAAAGATTTACATGTAAAGAGGACAAAATTGAACAACATATGAACAAGGTTCACAAAATAAGACTCCATCCACAAGGTCCTTGGTGTCAGGGAAGTAAGGAAATGAGTGGGAGACGTTGTATTCTCCCTGTTTGAGCTGTATTTTACACCCTATTGCATCATAGGTACATTTTTGGTGTACCTATGATCTATGTTCCTACTTATTAATATATAGCTGGTCTTTACCTATCAAAAAAAAAAAAGACTCCATCCACATGCGAGATTAGTGCCTTATCAGGTTTTTAATGCTTGTGTGTTCAACCAGCAAAATCGGCCTCATCCTTTATTTACATCTTCTTATTTGAAAGGAAAATATCGTGTCTTTAATTCTGTAAAAAATATCTTTCAAGAAAATTCATATGGGCCCAAGTCACCAAGTGGGCCAGGCCCACATTTCAGGTTCTAAGATTAAGTCCCAGTCTGACTTTATTGGAAACTTCAGCGCCCAAGGCTAGCCTGCACGCCGTATTCGGCTTTTAATGATGCAACGTGAAAATTTATCTAATTACAACAGTGTTTGAACTCAAGTATTCCCCATCAAAATTTGGGTGAGCCTGAGGCTCATACATTTTGATGAGCATCTTCCAAGCCTGAATTGTCTTCAGTATTAACAAGTTGACTTGTTTACAGCCTTAGTAATTATTTACTTGTCCAACTCTAAACCTCTAACAACCTATTCATTTTGTTTCAAAGTACAAGATACGGTTAGTTTTCTTTCATTACTAATACCTACATCTTAAATGTTTACATCTTAAATGTTTAAATTGATTTAAAATGTATGAAATTCCGTTGGGTAACTCCTTTCAGCATTAGCACAGATAAAGATCATTATGAACTCTGTATCTTTGTCTGTGTTGGGGCATGTGTGCATGTGCATGCTACCACCAGGTGGTTATGATGCTGCTTGTTCATTCGTGGGATTTTGATGTAAATTTTGAACTTCAATAAGCGTGGACACCTCTCTGTAAATTAAAATTGGTTGGCAGAAAGGTGATGTTAGAGGACTGAGTTTTGTGAACTCGATCCCTCATGTCATTCAGCAGTATGGAGTAGGAGAGTATGACGGTCATATGATTTATCAAGATTCTGGTGCCTTCATAATTGTGTTTTCTCATTGCATGTTTCAATTGCAGGTTGCTGTAAAGAACTTGCTGAATTTGAGTGTTCCTGGAAGCGAAATCCGAAGTTGGCTTGCTGAGGAAGAGCTGAATTTTTCACGGTGCAAAAATCGTGAGATCAAAGGTGTGGTTATCTGTGTTGTTGTCTCGCTTGACCAAGAAATAAAAGATGATTTCAGGGATAAGCTCCCAGGAATATTTGACATCCAAGCAAAGATTGTGAGAAGGGAAAGGCCAATATTCGTCACCACACTCTATTTACTTGGAGTTCCAAAGAGCGATGAGGATCAAGTTTATATGTGTAGATATCTGGATTGTCATCCATTAGTTTCTTTATTGGAAGATGGCGATAGGATACAGGTAACAATGCGAGACCCACCCTATTTTAATGGGCTCAAACTGAAGAACCATGGGATTCAATTAGTTTTTCAAGATGATGACGATATTGAAGATGATGATGAATCATTAGATGAAACCCAACTATCTGTTTTCGGAAAACTGTCAAAGTGTTTTCAGTTCCTTGGAAGGTGTCAACAATAGGTCGAGCAATTGTTCGACTGAAGTCGAAAGGAAGACCCAACAGAAAGAAGGAAGAGAGAATAGCACCCAAGCATGGAAGTTTTTTCCTCTTGGTGGGGTGATTCTTGTTGCACTTTTAGTTCACTTACCAAGAAATAAAAGAAAATAGCTCATAGCTTCTTGCTCCAAATGTATTGTTAGTTTGAAGTTTTGAGTTAGCTTCCCTATTTACAATTTCTAAGGACTCACACTAATGACACATGAGATAAAGGGAAGGACTTTGATGCAATGTAGAGGATATTTTTCATTGTAGTGCAGATTTGAATTGCTTTACATTGACTCGTCCAAGCTAATGTCAAGATTCAGCTTCCCCTTGGCTCTTGCCTGGAGAACATTACAAATTATCCGGAGCCACTTGACTGGAGTGCACCAGATGTGTGAAATCCTTCGGGTGCAACTTGGACCAGGTCGAGTTGGTTGGGAACAGCCCTGGCCCAACCCTGTACCATAACCTGATCCGGGGAACTCGAAAATAAGCCAACCCTTATCCATTCAGACTATCCCAATTTGCATTAGCAAAGAAATTAAAGATACGATCACTCACTTCATGACATGTCAAGCAAAGCATCCGAGGCAGATCAGAACTACTCTCCTCCCTTCAATGATATACTTGAGTTCATCCCCTTGGTAGATTTGATTTACCTAAAAATGCCTCCATTTTGCTGTGTTTGAAATGAAAGCATCCGACAACACCCGAAGATGATTCAAAGCAAATAACAATGGGGTTCGATTTTAAGTTGTTTTTTTAGATCTTTATCAAGTGTTCCCTCTTTTGTAATTCTATTTATTTCTTTATCATGAACTCGTGGTATCAAATTCCTTTTGAGCTATCTTTGTTTGGATAAAGGACCATCTGGTGTCTTGCACTTAAAGAAGCTTTGCTAAGGCACTTAAGCACTAAAATCTTATGTTTAAATGGTAAAGATGTAAGAAGATCAGAATCCACCATTGACTGGATCTCACTTGTGAAAGGTGCACGTAAGATATTATATGGTAATTGGGGGACAAAATTGAACCATTTGATTTAATTATATGTTTAATTTTCGAAATTTTGATCTGAATTTTGAAATAAAATTTTCATTGTTGAAATTAAATGGCGAAAGTCATTTGATCTAGTTGACAAATAACAGATATGATCTTTTTAGCAGAATATGGGGCGTTATCATTGTTTGAGGAAACAAACAGATCGTAATTTGGTTCCCAAAGACCCTTGTGAGTTTTTAGATCTAAAGTTTTTGAATAAAGGAGTTATATTTACAAAGATATTATATCATTGCTCTGCTATGGTTTGGCTTTGAAGCCACAGAATTATTTGCAACCAAAATCCTGCACTGGGCATTGTTATTGGTGCATTCAATTTGGTTCGATATTAAAACCGCGTGATATAACAAAGAAGTCTCAGAGAATTGTGCAAACACATTTTATATGGTTCGGCATTTTGCATGAGAGAAAGAAGAAGATCCCACAATTTGAAACAATAGGGTTACAAGTTATATCTCCATTCCCCATTATAACGGTAGCCTCGGAGTATCACAGAAATTATTATTGACATGCATTCACTGTAAGGATAACGTCACCTGCAATGCTTTATTGCATTGCTATCTGCTGTGGCTCTAAGGAGAGCATTTCACTTGGAGCCACTAGTGGTGTCAATGTAAAACGCACGGATGGATGCCTATGTCAGGAAGGGGCTCCACACATTCAAATTCTATCACAGCCGGATTTTGGCTCTAGAGGAAATGCTTTCGGCTGTAAGATGCTGCCTTGTGAATCATGTCACAGTTAGTGTTTTATGTGCCATTTTGAAAAATCATTGATTGTGTGAGATGCTCCACATGACAACATCTCATGTCTCAGCGCTGATTCTATGCTACAGAAACCAAAGATTTGGGTATGCAAACTAAAAGCATGTATTTCTTATTTTATGCATATAGTAGTCACGTTCCTTCTCCTTGGTATCTCTTAAAGAAGCATCGTCAAAGGGGTTAGCTTAAGACACTTTTCCTTGTTCAAGCTTCTTTATTTAGAATGTTGGATGAGATTGACTGCTTTTTGCAAAATTTTACTTTATTCTTATAAAAGTTCATGAATAACATCTTTTTGGTGGATAAAGATTAATCCTGATTGAGATCTTGTCTACTGTACTTACATATGTTAAGCCCTTTTCTTCCATCCTCTCACATTATGGATGCATGTCTTTATAGACAGGTTAGGGGGAGGGTGCCACTTTCGACGGTGGTGAAGCTTTGTGGATTTTCATTTCTGAGGCCTGGCTTCGAAGCCGCCCCTCGTCAAAAAAGTAAAGACACTATAAAAAATGACCTTCAGTTAAGATTTTTGTAAGTTATTCGAGTTGTAGCTATATGCTAAACTGTAGGTTTCTTCTAAAATTAAACTCTCCAAAAAAAGTATATGTGTAATAGGCGTGTATGTCTGTTAAATGTGGGAATATGATCTCATAAAGAGGATAAAGGATCAATTTTGATGGCAAGGCTGCTTGGATGTAATTGGAGAGTGGAGAAAGGTTGGAGTGCTTCATAATTCATCACATGTTTCAAACATTGAAATTTAGCTACAGATTAGCTTCATACAACAACTAACGCAAAAGCACGCGCAATGCACATGGCAAAATAGTAATGCAATACCTTTTATTTCCTAAAACATTTGAATATGCATTTAAAATTACTAAAATATTGACAAAATTACATAAATGTAGTCAGTTAATTAGGAGATAAAAACAAATAGAATTAAAAGTCAAGAGCATTTTGGATAGCAAATGGTAGACCAAAATAATATATTGTCATCAATATAGTTAGATAAAAATGAGTGACATTTTGGGTATTAGATGTTAGAAAACCTAAAGGATTATTTTCATATAATGTTATAGATTTTTACATATGTTTCGTTATTTATATCTAAATGAAACATAGAAGAGACTGTTTTCTATTGTACCACTCCTTGGTATTGGTACCATGGCGAAGCCAATGGATGCATGGCAATATGATCTCACATAAATTACTTGGGATGAAATATTCTGTCTTGTTTTGGTGAATTGGTGCCTGCTTTAGCCATGAGATTATGTCATGTAGAGTATCTCACAATCAATACTTTTTCATATGGGCATCACATAAAACATCTAAAATAATGAAAAATATTAACCAAAGCAGACGGCAATTCACCAAAACATAATAGAAGATTTCATTATGAATCTATACTATATATAAAGCGAGGCGGCCCCTTGGGAATCGTTCCAATCAATTACACTAATTTTACCCAAAATACCCTTACAATTCCCTGCTAAACTTCATTAATGTATGGGTACAATTGTCTTCTCTATTTCAACGCACTTTAAACTAAGCAGTTGGAAATGGTTCTGTAACTTCCCTTTAGCGTCTTTACCTCCCATTGTCCACGCCCTTCTTCATTTAAAATGACACGCAAAGCCTTCCACAGAGGAGAGGATCCCTTTGACAACCCTCATAGTTGGATTGCCCTGTTCTCGGCGAAGATCATTGCACACAATCCTTTCAATTTTTTTGAACTTTATTCTCTTCTATTCAAAATTTGTTCTTTGATTTACTGTTTTGCTCTGTTCGAAATCGAGGTCAGATTGTTGCGTCCAAAAACAATATATGCCGGTGCTCCAGGTCGAGGATATTATGTCGTTCTAATATATTTCTCTAAGAGTTCCCAATACCCACTGGTCTCGGCCTGAAGTTGCCATGCCACTCACCAGTCTTTGCCGTTGTAAATGTCTAGGAACTTTTCTTTTTCTTTTTGTTCAGACAGTTCTTCTAAAGGTTCATAAGTAGTTCGACTATTTTGCCCAACTCCCACGAGATCTTCATCTTTACGTAAGCAGAATCCATTTCATCCAACTACTCATTGAATTAACTTGATCAAAGTTTACAGTCCTTGATAGAGAGAACTTCAGCAATGTTGTTGAGATTTTGCAATGCTGAAGGATGCGGCTTTCGATCTTTCAAATGGACCTGTTATCAACGAGGTTAGTGCGAAAAACTTCATAGATGGACCTCTTATTTCAGCCCTTTTATGGTTTTTCTTGAATCAAACGTGTGCTCTGTTTTGTGTGGCTCATTGTTTGAGACTTTGAGGGATTGAGATGTCCAATGTATCACGAGGTTCAACTATAGAGTGGCAAAATATTCTTTTATATGGTATAACTAAATTTGTGATTGATTGGGTTGATGCCCATATAGGTTGGTATGCAGTTTGGAGTCATCTGATTAGATAGCACATATAACTGAATGCATGGACGATACACTAGATTGTGTTGTATAAGGATTAAGCAGGCTGTTGAAGCTTTATTTTCTCTTTAATTAAGCTACACTGGAGCAAAGAGGAGGAGGTAAAAGAGATAAGAGGGAGAAGAAAACATTGGGGAGAAAGGAGAATTCAGCTACAAGTAAGGAATGAAGTACAGTACAGGTATGCTTTAAAGAAGGAGAACCCTAAATAGATTCGCTATTATTAGAATCAATGATTTGCACACATGATCCTTATATGCTATTTATTAGCAAGAACCTTTGTAGAGAAATTTAAAAAAAAAAAAAAACCATTATTGAGGAGTTTTAGACAAAAAAAGAGCTCTCATGGTGAGGTATCAGAATTTGTTAATGTTACAACACGGAAGAGGATTATTTCCAATTTGGGTTTCTTGATTGAAGTAATTTAAAAATGGGTACACCTTATTCTACTGGTGCTCTTTCAACAACTCGATTGGTTCATTGATTGATAATCTTTGAATTACATACTTTCGAAAATTGAGCAAGATTTGATAGGATTCAAGTGTGGTCTAGCTCATTTTTTCTTTGAGTGGCCCAATTTAGTTACCTTAAATTCTTTTCTCTCCATTGGACATGTTATTTTTACTAAAATTAAGGTCCTTTTTTCCCCTCTATTATTCTTCTTCTTTTGTATCTTTTTTTTTCCGTATCTTCAATGCACATAACCATAAATGAGAATTATGCATATGATGTTCGTGATGATACTGAGACATTGCTCCACAGGGTAGTTCTTGAGGCATATGTTGATCTTTGTTTTGTGTATTCGCACCTTATTGATAGAGAATAGGCCTTGATATGTGATTTGGTATATTTTTTCAGGGTCCATTGGCACCTTGGAAGCATACATCGGAAGGTTAGAACATGATTTCAACCTTTTCCCCAATGGGAAGGTTTCTAACGCATCCCATTGGCACCTTGGTATATTTTTTCAGGGTCCATTGGCACCTTGGCACCTTGGAAGTTAGGAATATTTTCATTTCATCTTTTAACTTTCAATTTATTTATTTTTACATTATAGTTCAGAATCCAATTTATTATTATTATTTTTTAATATAATATGCGTCTATATCATCTTCTTCCCAGCGCCGCCTCGAGCGGAAAAAAACCCGAAAATGAAGAAATACTATTCTTCCCAAAAAATGAAAAGTGAAAACGAAGAAAGGTACTCGGATACCATTCGTAAACGGTAAACAGTATCAGTACCAAGCGAAAAACAATGATCCACCGACCAACGTCCTGTTGTTGCTTGGTGTGGCGGCATCATGTAATTCGTCAAGACTCTTTGCTCCCGCTTGCATCTTGTCAACAACGTTCGTTTGTATTTCCACATCCACAGCCTCCGCCCGGAGCATCTTCCATGTCAATGCATTTACGCGTTGGTACATAATAAGGGTTGGATTTGAGTTCCAAGTTCTCTCAGTGTCTTCTCGTCCCCAATAAGAAACGAGGAGATGAAGAAGCAGCGCCAGTTCTCCCTTGCGTAAGGGAGAAGAAAAATCCGGAAGAAACATGGACGACGATGAGTCATCGACGTCGACTTCAACGCCATCGTTCAGATACCAATGGGATGTGTTCCTGAGCTTCAGAGGTGAAGATACGCGCGATAACTTCACCGATCGTCTCTACAACGAGCTCATGCGCAATGGTGTCCGCACGTTTCGTGACAACGAGGGACTTCCGAGAGGAGAGGAGATTGCTCCCAATCTGTTGACAGCGATCGAAGATTCGGCGGCCTCCATTGCCGTCATCTCGGAGAACTATGCCTCCTCGTGGTGGTGCCTTGAAGAGCTCGCGAAGATCGAGGAATGCAAGCGTTGGCTTCTTCCGGTATTCTACAAAGTCGATCCTTCTAACGTCCGGCGGCAGAAGGGCCGCTTCGAAGCGGCGTTCCGAGACCTTGAGCAGCGACACGGGCAGAAAAAGGTTTTGAGATGGAGGGAAGCCATGGAGAGAGCCGGTAATACAGCCGGTTGGGACTCCAGGAATTGGTATCATATAATTTCCCTTTTCAATCACTGTTGTGAGTTATCTGTTGTGTGTTATGTGTGATGCCGTGATTGTTCCCTTCTCCCACGTCGGTACGTCGGTTGTTTTCTTTGGTGGCTTCTGGATTTTAAAACATTACTTAACAAGTCAGATGGAGTTTTTTTTTTTAAGGTATATCTCATTGATTTTCTTTTCTATCAAAATCATAGGGTATAATTCTTGATTTCCATCTTTTGGCTACTTCCGGATCTCTGTGTTACGTCATCAGTTTTATTGTGATTCTTTTCTTTGAAACTCTTCGTTTCAGTTAATGTTATAATTTATGTCATTATATGTGGGTTTTGTTTAGAGAAGCTGAAAATAAAAAATAAATCTCAGCACTCTGCAGTTTTGTGATTGAAAGGTTGGGATTCTATGCATCAAGTACCCCATTTACAATTTGAAACAGCCTCTTCATAATGGAAAAAAAAAACATTACAAATAAAAGCATTCTGTCAGAATTTCTTTTTCCATTCATTATATGTGGGTTTTCTTACCATTGTTAGTCTTGATGCGGTGATGACAATTTATAATTATTGTGGGAACACGGCCCGTGGGGATCGGTTCGGGTCAATGGAGTCGCCACCATCCATGGTTCAATTTTGGGTGTGGATGGACACCAAGAAAATTAATAAATCTTATGAGAGTTTAAAATTTAGTTTAACCAAAGTTTGGGTTAGGGGGTTCAATTAAGTGGTTGGGAAAGTGTTAGGCACTCAACCACTCTGATTCAATGAATCAGTTACCATATTTAGATTTTACCATAGAGAGAAATTTTTATTTACAATTTCAAATTTTTAAATATTTACAAATTCTAAGGAAAGTTCATAAATTTGTTTAATTTTACAAGATAATTATTTTTAAAAATCTTATTATTTACAAATTTCTAAATTTTAAAAGAAAGTTTCTAAATTTCTTAAGTGTTCCTAAATTTACTAATATACAAATCTTAAAAGAAAATTTCTAAGTTTGTTAAATTTTATACAAGGTAATTATTTCTAGAAACCCTAATATTTATAAATTTAATTTCTAAAGAAAAGTTTCTAAATTTACTAAAGGGAGAATTTCTAAAATTTTAATGTTCCTAAAATTATTAATATATACAAATCTTAAAAAGGAAGAATTTCTTGGTTTACCAAATTTTGTACAAGGGGATAATTTTTAAAATATTACAAATTCTTTAAGGAAATTTGCTAAAAATGGAAAGTTTCTAGATTTTTTGAATATTCCTAAATTTATTGATATGTACAAATCCTAAAAAAAAAATATTTCTAATTTTGTTTAAGAGAATTATTTCTAAAATTCTACTATTTACAAATTTCAAAAAGGAAAATTTTTAATTTTACTAGAAAGGAAAGTTTCTAATTTATACGGATAGATTATTTCTAAAATTTATATACAAAATTCCTAAAATTTTAAATACCTAACAAAATATTAATCTTAAATTCTCTATAATACAAAGTTCTGCTTCTTTTTTTTTTCTTTTTTTTTTTTTGTGGTTTTCTTTTAAAAAAAAACCTAAACACTACTATGATTGTGATGATATCAATGGAGTAAATAAACACTAATTATGTAACTGAAAATGTCTATAAAACAACATAATCGATCACTTTCATTTTGTAAAAAAAAGTTAGAATTTATTCACCAACTTGAATCACATTATGAAATAAAAACAGAGTTTAGTGTATTTCAAAAAGTATTACAATAACATCACAGCAAACTGATGAACACATGGCTAATTAATAGCACAAAAACTTTGAATAGCTGAACTCTCTCCAACCCAAAAATCATTTCAGACGAATGAATACAGTAAACAAACTGTAATTAACTTAAGGAAAAGAATGAGGCGTCTACAGGACTTACCTGTGAACTTATTTTGCTGAAGTTGTAACCTGTGGAGAAGCTCTGCGAATTTACGCATAGAGGAGGTAGGCTTCAACTTCTATGAAAGATACTTCCACAGAGAGGATCGGCGACAGAGAAAAAATGGTGCGACAGCAGCTAACAGAGGTAGATTGAGAGAGAGAAACTCGTGAGAGAACATGAGAGAGATGGCGAGAGGTTGAAGAAGGGAGAGTGCGGCTGAAGGTGCTGCTGCAACAGGAAAAGAGGGGTGCGACAAGGGGTTTGCGACTAGGGGATGGCGGCAGGAGATAGGAGGGAGGTGACTTGCGACTGTGAGGGAGGTTGCGCGAGTGAGATTTCGAGAGAGAAGAAGTGAGCGAGAGAGAGATTGAGAGAAGACAGTCTCTGTTGACTGAGAGAGGGGATTTTGCGGCTGATTCCCCTTCGTTCCTCGATGTAGCAACCCACCCCTTTTTGAAGGGGTTGGTTACCATTTCCGAACAGAAAGAGAAGGAGAAAGCTTCACTCGAAAATGGAAAGGTTCCTAGAGCAGAAGAATCGAGAACCTCAAAGAGGTTCTCTGGTTTGATCGACTGTTGAAACAGTTGATCGTGGTTTCCAAATTGGAAAAAATATCTTCGTTAATCCAGGAATCCCTTCTATTTTCTTTTTAATCTTGTTTTTAAAACGTGGGAATCGTGATTCCCACTGATTTTGGTTGCAAATTAGCAACCCACGAACGAAAAAAACAGCAAGTTTTCGTTCGTTGATATTCAGGGCCAGCTTTTGTAAATTTAAAGAATTTAATTCTCTTTTTGTTATATTAAAAAGTTCAGGGTGCAAAAATTAATTTCCAACATTTCACTTTTTCCCTGTTTTCCAAATGTTATTTCAAAAGGTTCCTTCTCTGTTTTTTGTAATTAAAATCCCCAAAGTTGGGGTTCTGACAATTATAAATGATCAGGTTGTTACTTGTTTACGTTAACAGAAAGCAGGAGCCACAATTTTTACTGCCTGGACTTTGGATGAGTTGATTAAATGCTTCATTTCATTTCATTTTTTTTTCTTCTTAAATATTAGAGCAACTTAAACTAGGTCTACCGGAATCCTATTGGTCTCTTTTTCTTTAAACATGAGTGTTACATTATGAGGAGATACTGTATTCCTGAAGATGTCTCTTCCAATAAAATTTTCCATTTTGCACAAATAAAATTTTTCTGGATTAGAAGCTAAGAACAGTAGTGGTTGTTTCTTCATGAAATAAAAAATTCTGACATATTTACAAAAGAATGCTCCTATTGATAGAATTTTTAGTTCATTCATGCTACAACTTCAGAATACTGGCTCTTTTTTTCATGTGCTTTGGATAATTCATTGTTAAAATATATATTTTAATATTTAATTGAATAAAATGATATTAAAATTTATTGAAGATCTAAATAATGAAATAACAGATATTATAATGAAAGTAATGGAAAATAAATTAAAGGATGTTCTTTATTTAGCATTATCTTTTCAAAATAAAATAATGGTATTTTATGCCCTATCATTATTAACTATTTCAATGGTGTTAAAAGCTCTATCGATGATAGAAGCAAATGCGGACTTGCAATAATAGCAGCTACAAATATTTAAGCCAATTATGTTTGTATATGAATTAATTAAAACATAAATCAGTTAGACAACTCCTTTAGTTGGACGTAAATTTATGCCTAATGTTTGCAACAATATGAAGACAACAGTGTACTTTTGCATAACACTTGGTGCACCAAGTGTTTCCAACTGAAAACTACAGACTCTATGGTTTGCATGCCTTGTATTAAAACACCACCTCTGTTGTGGCACTTTGGCATTATTGATGGTATATATATATATATATATATATTTTTTTTTTTTGGTGTTATTAATTTTATACACAAAAATGGCCTCTATTGATCTGTCCTCTTTGAGAATGCCATGGTAGAGGAGGTATTTTAGTAGTAGAAAAGCAAAACTACAGGACTGCAGTGTCCTGTTGAAGATGTCAGTATGCTCAATTATATATGCTCCACTGTCAAGTGATATAAGTATTATTGAACATATCGGGGAAATTGATTATACTAATACCAAATTTCAGGGGTGTCTAATTAATCTACCTGTAGATTAGCAGGCATAAACATTGGCTTTTGCATTTTTACTCAGGGGATTCTTTAATATTTTTTGCTACCACGGGAACGATATACCCAATACTATGTAGTAGCAATTGACCTTCTGATTAATTTTTATCAATGGGTATGGTAAACCAGAAAATTTTGGAAGTCATGAGAGAATAAGTATCAAAAGGACACATGACAATACAGAAATTGCAACAAAATAAAGCAAATTCCATGCATGAGAACATAAATCACTGAGTTGTACAATATCTGTCTAGCTGAATGCCCTCGTCTAATGACAGTGTAATTGCCTTGGTGGTAACCTACTGTTTTTGGAGCTGGTATATTCATAGAAGTTGGCTAATTAATATTGTGTTATTAAGCCATTGTTATGACAATAACTTCATCATACAATCTTAATCCTGAGCCTGTTATTTAATTACCAGAGTTTTCTTTCATGCATGAGTAGTCTTTGTTTACGCAATTACTTGTCATATACTTATTCGCAGGGAAGAATCAGAGCTGATAAAATCTTTAGTGAATGTGATTCTAATTAAGTTGAGCAATACTCCCTTGGGTGTGGCCAAGTATCCGGTTGGAATCAATTCCCGTGTCGAAGAACTGATGCAGAAATTAGATGTTAAAGCCAATGGTGTTCGAGTTGTGGGATTTCATGGTATGGGTGGGATTGGCAAGACAACCCTTGCCAAGGCTGTTTACAATAGACTTGTTGGTCAATTTAAACACCGCAGCTTTATTTCAAACATCAGAGAAACTTCAAGCAAGCATGATGGTTTAACCTTGCTACAAAATATGGTTATTAGAGATCTCTTCCCCGATAAGGTGTCATCAGACTCATCACCTATAGATGACGTTACTAGAGGCATCAAAATGATCAAACAGAAAATTCATGAGGAGAAAATTCTGGTAGTTCTAGATGATGTTGATGATAAAAGCCAACTTAATGCATTAGCAGGTAGCAGAGATTGGTTTTATGAAGGAAGTAGGATCATTATCACTACAAGAGATGATGGATGTTTGCGAGATTTCTTTGTTGATGAAATGTATGAGGTGAAAGAATTGTCCTCCCCTGAGTCACTTCAACTCTTTAGTTATCATGCATTTGGAAGAGAAAAACCTCCAGAATTTTTTATGGATCTTTCCAAGCAAGTTGTATCCTGCACAGGTGGACTACCCTTGGCTCTCGAAGTTTTTGGTGCCTTTTTATTTGATAAAAGGAGAATAGAGGAGTGGAAAGATGAATTGAAGAAGTTGGAACGGATCCGTCCTGGAAATATTCAGGAAGTGTTGAAGATAAGTTTTGATGGTCTGGATGAAGAAGAGAAGTGTATATTCCTAGACATTGCATGTTTTTTTGTTGGAATGAAAATGACGAGAGAAAGTGCTGTTGATATAATCAAGGGCTGTGGCTTCAGTGCTGAGATAGCAATTACAGTCCTTACAAGAAAATCTCTTATTAAAATCATTCATGAGAATATTTTATGGATGCATGATCAACTCAGAGACATGGGAAGACGAATTGTTCAACAAGAAAGCATGGATCCTGGTATGCGTAGTAGGTTGTGGAATCAGGGTGAAATATTGGATGTTCTGAAGGGTGAGAAGGCATGAACCATAACCATGATACCTCTTACGTTCTTCTTTTTGTTTATCTCTTAGTTCCTTTTCTTTTCTTTTACTATGTATGCTTCTGCTGAATGGCTCATAGTAACTGTAGGGAACAAGAAACATTCAGGGCATTGTCATGGACTTGGGAGAGAAGAATGATATGAGGGGAAACTTCAAGAAGACTTCTGGCCGTGGAGCAGATAAAGAAGATCAAATGAAACTGTTTACTAAACCATTTGAAAAGATGGTTAATTTACGACTTCTTCAAGTCGATTACATGTATTTGGATGGCAAGTTTAATTCATTACCAGCTGAACTAAGATGGCTACAATGGAAAGGATGTCCTTTGGAAGCTCTACCTTCTGACTTTTGCCCGGTAAAACTTTCTGTTCTTGATCTCTCAGAGAGCAAGATCAAACAACTCTGGGATCGGAGGAGGGTTGGGTACAAGGTAATTTTAGCATCTAGATCATTTATTCTTATGATTTTTCAATTATCAGAGTCAGATATTGTTTAGCTTTCAAAGTTTGGTCCTGCCATCTGCATGCACATACAAGCACCACCCTTTCCATAGCAAAAAGACAATTTTTGTATCCTGATATTTTTCTTATGTGTTGGCATTGGCAAACTATCTCATTTCACTTATGCATGACTTTGTTTTGTTGCTTTGATTATCATATCATTACTCTCTTAATTTTTTCTTGTGTTATACCTGATAAAAAACTTTCTTTTGCTCAGACTGCTGAGAATTTGACAGTTATGAATCTCTTTGGTTGCTATAATCTAACTGCTTCCCCTGATTTCTCTGAGCACATGCACTTGGAAAAACTGATTCTCGAGCGCTGTTCAGGATTAATTAAGGTTCACAAATCAGTTGGTGATTTGCGGCATCTTGTTCTCTTGAACCTGAAAGACTGTTCAAACCTTACAGATTTTCCAGATAATGTTTCAGGATTGAGAAATCTTGAAATCCTTGTTTTATCTGGCTGCTCCAAGCTGAAATACTTGCCAATGGACTGGACAAGCATGAAATCTTCTTTAAGAGAACTGCTTGTTGATGGAACTGCTGTTTTGGAGATACCTGATTCTGTAACCTGCCTTAGGAAACTTGAAAGGCTTAGTTTAAATGGATGCGCGTCACTGAAGCTACTTCCTAAATCTGTTGGAAAACTGGGTTCCCTGAGACAGCTCTCACTCAATGATTCTGCGGTTGAAGAATTACCTAATTCCATTGGGTTTTTGACAAACCTTGAGACACTCAGTTTAATGCGGTGTCGATCGATCAATGTGATTCCTGATTCTATTGGAAATTTGAAAGCATTAATGGAACTTTCTCTTGACAGTACTTCCATTAAAGAACTGCCTGATTCCATTGGCTCATTATCTCGTTTGAAGCACTTATCAGTTGGTAGCTGCCAATTTCTCAAAAAAGTGCCTAATTCCGTAGGCGGCTTAGCATCTCTTGTTGAGCTCAAACTGGACAAAACATCACTGGCAGAGCTACCGGATCAAATTGGTGCCTTGGAGATGCTTGAGAAGCTTGATCTGCGGAAGTGTGAATTGCTTAGATCTTTACCAGATTCAATTGGAAAACTGTCAAATCTTAATACTTTGATCCTAAATGATACAGGCATAACAGAGCTGCCAGAGTCCATTGGGCAGTTGGAGAAACTTTCGATGTTAAGATTAAACAAATGCAGACAGCTGAGTAAACTACCAGAGTCAATTGGAAAGATGAAGTGCCTAATCCATCTTTATATGGAGGAAACTGGTGTGGAAGAGTTACCTGAGGAATTTGGGATGCTCTCCAGTTTGATGGTGTTGAAAATGGCTAAGCGTCAGGCCACGAATGTTAGAGGACATGCAGAGCTGACAGCCCTTAATTCACAAAAGAAACGTAAACTCTCTGTACTTCCAACTTCTTTTTCAAGCCTCTCTTTGTTAGAAGAACTTGATGCTCGTTACTGTAGAATATCTGGCAGAATTCCCGATGATTTTGAGAAGTTGTCTTCATTAGAGACTTTGCAGCTTGGTTACAATAGCTTCTGCAGTCTTCCCTCTAGCTTGAGAGGGCTTTCTGTTCTAAAAAAGCTTTCGTTGCCCAATTGTGCGGAGCTTAAATCTCTCCCTCCACTTCCCTCGAGTTTGATTGAGGTGGATGTTACAGATTGTGTTGCATTGGAGAGTATATCGGATCTGTCCAACTTAAGAAGTTTGGAAGAGCTTCGCCTTACAAATTGTAGTAAAGTGAAGGATATCCCAGGCCTTGAATGCTTGATCTCCTTGAAAAGGTTGTACATGAGTGGCTGCAATGCATGCTTCTCTGTGATCAAAGGGAGACTTGCTAAGGTACTCTTTTCTCCCCTACATCCATCTGTCTATTATCTCCTTATTTCCCTTCTCTCTCTCTCATGTACATGCACACGCACTCTTAAGTTATAGCCCTAAGAAAGAAGCATAGAAATGAAATGTTCTCTAAATCCTTATGCTCCATATGAGGAGCCCAACGATATAATTTTTTCTGTTATACATGGTATGGCCAGACACAAGTAGAGAGATTTATCCATGTAGAATCTCTAGCTGGTTCCTTACAAGGAAATTGGTTTTTGGGGTAAAGATTTACATGTAAAGAGGACAAAATTTAACTACATATGAACAAGGTTCACAAAATAAGACTCCATCCACATGTGAGATTAGTGCCTTATCAGGTTTTTAATGCTAGTGTGTTCAACCAGCAAAATCAGCCTCATCCTTTATTTAAATCTTTTTTGAAAGGAAAATATCGTGTCTTTAATTCTGTAAAAAATATCTTTCAAGAAAATTCATATGGGCCCATGTCACCAAGTGGGCCAGACCCACATTTCAGGCTCTAAGATTAAGTCCCAGTCTGACTTTATTGGAAACTTCAGCACCCAAGGCTAGCCCCCGCACACCATATCCTGCTTTTAGTGATGCTATGTGAAAATATATCTGATTAGAACAGTGTTTGAATTCAAGTATTCCATATCAAAATTAGGGTGAGCCTGAGTCTCGTACATTTTTATGAGCGTCTTCCAAGCCTGAATTGTCTTCAGTATTAACAAGTTGAAAATTGGTTGGCAGAAAGGTGATGTTAGAGGATTGAGTTTTGTGAACTCAATCCCTCATGTCATTCAGCAGTATGGAATAGGAGAGTATGACAGTCATATGATTGATCAAGATTCTGGTGCCTTCATAATCGTGTTTTCTTGTTGCATGTTTCAATTGCAGGTTGCTTTAAAGAACTTGCGGAATTTGAGTGTTCCTGGAAGCGAAATCCCAAGTTGGCTTGCTGAGGAAGAGCTGAATTTTTCACGGCGCAAAAATCACGAGATCAAAGGTGTGGTTATCTGTGTTGTTGTCTCGCTTGACCAACAAATAAAAGATGATTTCAGGGATAAGCTCCCAGCAATAGTTGACATCCAAGCAAAGATTGTGAGAAGGGAAAGGCCAATATTCACCACCACATTGTACTTACTTGGAGTTCCGAAGAGTCATGAGGATCAAGTTTATATGTGTAGATACCTGGATTTTAATCCATTAGTTTCATTGCTGGAAGATGGTGATAAGATACAGGTAACAATGCGAGACCCACCCTGTTTTAGGGGGCTCAAACTGAAGAAATATGGGATTCACTTAGTCTTCGAAGAGGATGATGACATTGATGATGACAATGAATCATTAGGTGAAACCCAACTATCTGTTTCAGAAAAACTGAGAAGGTTTTTCAGTTCATCGGAAGGAGTTGACAATAGGTTGAGCAATGGTTCGACTGAAGTTGAAAGGAAGCCCCAACAGAAAGAAGGAAGAGAGAATAGCATCCAAGCATGGAAGTTTTTTCTTCTTGGTGGGGTGATTCTTGTTGCAATTTTAGTTCACTTCTTACCCAAAAAATAAAAGAAAATAGCTCACAGCTTCTTGCGCCAAATGTATTGTTGGTTTGAAGTTTTGAGTTAGCTTCCCTATTTACAATTTCTAAGGACTCACACTAATGACACATGAGATAAAGGGAAGGACCTTGATGCAATGTAAGGGATATTTTTCATTGTAGTGCAGATTTGAATTGCTTTACATTGACTCGTCCAAGCTAATGTCAAGATTCAGCTTCCCCTTAGCTCTTGCCCAGGGTACATTACAAATTATCCGGATCCACTTGACTGGAGTGCACCAGATGTGTGAAATCCCTCGGGTGCAACTTGGGACCAGGTTGAGTTGCTTGGGAACAGCCTTGATCCAACCCTGTACCATAACCCGACCCGAAGAACTCGAAAATAAGCCAAAGCTAAACCATTGAGACTATCCCAATTTAGCATTAGCTGGTTTGGACTGGATCAAATGAATTGGGGATTCACTTGGAATTCCTATCACAGTATTGCAAGACATGAAAAAGATTAAAATTAGGATGAACTGTGAAAAATGTCAACTAAGATCTGCTCAGATCCCTTCTCAACCTAATTTATAATACTACGTAAAGGGAACAGATCAACCCTGGCAAAATCTATGCATGTACAAGTCAGATATGCTACGTCTTATAGCTTCTCAAATATAAAAGAGAAGGCAAACTGGTGGTGATGGGTTGACCTCGGCAACCCTATACGAGGACAATGTCATGCAGAGAAAAGAAGAAAACTTTTATGGAGAGAATGGCTTCTCAACTGGCTGAAGCGATTGAATTTCAAGCAATGCTGCTGGCTAATTTACTCTTAAATTCATATTTTATCTATCTTTGAAGTTTTCATAAACGACGCACGTACTCGATGAGCTCATCTTCCAATTTAGAGCTAAATGAGTTATCTCATCTCGTGGTGTTGGTTACTGAATCCATTAACTGACCTCTGCTTCAATTATGTCCAGTCCAGATATAAAGTTTGATACACCAGAAGCCAATCTGTTTTCTTCGGTTTTTTGTTTTGGTTGAACCCCAAGCCAGTAACTGTTCCTTTCTTGTCTTTCACAGTCCTCGAGTCTTCTCATTGTGTCGTATGATATCTTCCGATATGAGGTGCAGAACTTGTTCTTGCCAGTTTGCTTCTTTGCACAAAAGCTTTGGTAGCGTAAGATGTAATTAATACGAGATTTGTCACGTTTTGTAGATTGAAACTGATTCTGACTGATTCAAAACAATAACTTGCCTTTGTTTGAATTTTGAAGAAAGTACTATTTCTTATCCTCGTCAACAAGGCATAACGAGTTTTTTTTTTTTTTTTTTTAAATTTTCAACTTTTTAATGTTTTAAAGTTGTTAAAAAGCGAAATAAAAGCTTAAGAAGCCCTTTACAACTTAGAGAAATTAAGGAAGGAAATCCTCTGCTATGTGAAGCCTGCGATATGAAACACATAGGTACCGGTGACCTGTTTGTTTTTCTGGTCACTGGTTGCCACAGCCCCTCCCCCTTTTGTATTGCTAGGCAGTTAAACCGGTGACCAGACCGGAAAAAACGGGGCTCACATTGCAGAGGATGTGAACTTATCCAAGGCTTAAAGTCGCACGCAAACTCTTTGATCCGGTCAGATAAACGACAGAAGAACTGTTACTGTTACATTCAATTTCATAGCTCTTTGAAATGGTCAGAAAATGACTAAAGAACTTACCCGTTACAGTCCTTAAGAACATAATTCGTTGAGCTGTTCTTTTCGTGGAGTAGAATAATGATATGGGGCCAAAAGTCTTCGCACAAATTCGTTGTTATTTCGTTTCTTCTTTCCAAGCTCTCGGCAGCCTCAATTTTAATTAATTTCATGCTAGGCTTTCTCAAATGTCAAGAAACCTAACTACCCCAACCAACTTGTGCAATTTTATTATGTTCGGACTTTTCATGGGTATGAGCTATAAAAACAAGCGGCATCTCATCTTCTTCCAATATTACTGAAGAGAAAAAGCCATGGCTGTCAAGATCACTTCATTAAGATCCCAGCTTTACCTGATCCTTCCCCTTCTAGTAGTAGTGCTTCTGCCCTTATCTTGCTATTCTGCTGACCCTGATCCTCTACAGGACTTCTGCGTCGGTGACTTGAATGGCAAAATCTCAGTGAATGGCTTCCCCTGCAAGCCTGTGTCTGAGGTTAAGTCTGGTGACTTCTTTTATGATGGTCTAGCAAAGGAGGGCAACACCTCAAATGCCTTCAGCGCGAAGGTGACCGCAGCCAATGTCCTCGAATTCCCGGGGCTTAACACCCTTGGAATTGCGATGAACCGTGTTGACTTCGCCCCCGGCGGACTCAACGCGCCCCACTCCCACCCTCATGCGTCTGAGGCTGGGGTGATAATCAAAGGGAAGTTGCTTGTTGGGTTTGTGACAACAGACAATGTTTTACACTCCAAGGTCTTGACACAAGGGGAGATGTTTGTGATTCCAAGAGGTCTCATGCACTTCCAACGCAACGTTGGAGAGGGGAAGGCCCTCGCAATCACTACTTTCAATAGCCAGTTACCGGGGGTTGTGATCTTCTCTACCACTCTCTTTGCTACCAAGCCTGCTATTCCCGAAGAGGTGTTGACTCAGACCTTTCAAGTTGATAAACATGTTATCAGTGGCATAAAATCCAAGTTTGGTTCCTAAACCTGCTTGTGAATAAGTCCCGCTTTGGGACCTGTGGTGTGGTTGCTTCATGGTTGCTCAGTAATCCATGGGCAGTTTCCTCTCTTTATTGAAGTATTCTGTAACTAATCTCTGTTACCTAGTTTCCTTGATCTGGTACTAGACGATTCTTTAAATAATAGTGGTATGATACTACATACTTCCTGTATTTTATTATTGAAAATAAGGTTTCCCCAAAAATTGTAATAGAAGTGAATGTTTGTAACTGGTCTTGATTGTGTAAAGCTTCAATACTCTTCAAGAATGAATGCAAAAGGGAATTTAAGCATCCAACCAATGATTGAATCGCGCTGGTTAAGAAGGGAAAAAAAGCATACAACGAAAATGGACTTGAACTAATTAATAGTATAGATTTTGCTGGGCTCCTCTGTTAAATTCAATCGATTTGCTTCCAACACGGTTTAAACTCTGCATTTGTATACAGCTACCAGGCTCTACTAACATGTTGAGAGAGAATAACCTGCATGACATCTGATGTTACTAAGAAAGATCCCCACATCAGAAGTTGAAAAATCCAAGAGAGGTAGAAAGTAAACTTGAAAAAAATAAATAAAACCACTTGAATAATGGATGGAATTATGATATGAGATTACCTTGACAAACCCCTGATGAAACTGTCCCTTGGTGCAAACACAATCTGAACAAAGTTGATTGAGCAATCCTTAAATCTAATGAGAGTCTTAGGAGTTTAAATCGTGGTTGTGATTTATCTTAGCTCAAAAGCTTTCTGTTGTGGTCAAAACTTTCCTTGCTACGGCACTGAGTGATCTATGCGACTTCCGTTTCTTCTGCGCCCACCTGGGTCCATATATTGCCAAGTGCGTCCGGCCAAAACGGCGATCAGCTATCTGAAATATCATTATTTTGGGGGTTAAATAATATGACAGGGATGTCAGAATGAAACCTTGAGCAACATAACAGAAAAGGATACATTTGCTTGTGCATTTAATGAGTTGACATATAATGCTCATTTTGCATTTATAAATGCTGTTCCCAGAACAAAAGAGTGTAAGAGGTCGCTCAAAAGACATTGGATATACCTTTTCTGTTCACTAAACAAAAGAATTCCAAACCTGGTTTGATAGAAGCAAAAGTTTGCTACAATAGTAATAACAGTAGTCAAGCAAACACAACTACTGCTTTATAAATATTTTACCTTTATTAAAAACTCTAAAATACAATTTATTTACAGAGCATATAGGGAGTCGGGGCAGTCTAAGCTACACAAAGTGATAACAGATTGTTTATTTTTCTAAATATGAAAATAATGCCTCTGGGAGTATTCCATCTGCTATTTTTGAGCAATAATTAGAGTATCTGCTATTTCTCAAATAGAATTCAGTTTCTACTCCACTTGGCAGACAATATCAATCTACTTTGCTTTGCAGGATACACAACCAGTCCATATTCTGAAAATCATACCAATTTGTCAGAGTGCAAAAACATATAGAAGAAATAAGAAAATAATCTTTCAGAGTTCTCGAATTGACCAGGACTCAAAAGCATGTGCACCAAATAAAAAAATTGTCTTCCCAGTTCCCATTCATAAACATGTATCAAAAATCAGTGATCAGAGAATAGCACCTTTACAAGACATCCACAGGTATCCAGCATGGCAGTTCTTAGGGGATACTCCACTACCTAGCTCATAAATTTCAAAAGGTTTGAGAAACTGATTTATGAAGGTTAAAAAGGAAAATTAATTACAGTTGTGTTTGTCAATGAGGGAAAACTAGAACTTACTATGAAGGTTTCTTCTCCTACTAAAGGTGACGTTGAAATTTGATTCATCAATACACTATAATCTACAGCTGTATAAGGAGGTGTAACACTTATGTAATCAAATGATCCATCTGTACCTACACAAAACCAACTATTCAATTGCAAGTATGGAAGTGAAATAGAGTCAATAAGAGATTAAAATTGAAAAAATATAAAATCAGAAAAAATAAATAAGAAATGGACTTCAAAGTAGCAAACTATGGCTTTATTTTGTCTTTGCACATTAATTAGAATGTTGTGTTTGTTGTCTACATTTCAGGTAGGGACAAGTTCAAATAGAGAGAGTAATGTCTCAGTAAGATATTTCCTTCCATTTTGTTGTTCAAGATCTTTGAAGATAAGCTCTCCGCAGTCATAGCTCTTCCTACTATTGGGCATTCCAAGTCCAGATGTTCATGGACAGAATAACTACTTAGGAGGTTATCACTTTGGACTTTGATCACTGAATGGGATGTACATGGGAAAGATATGCAGCTCCTTTTGGTTATGAAGAACAGAAGATCACTCACTAATATGAGGCTATTCTTATGACCCATATCATATTCTTAGTGGGGGTAAAATCGCTCTTTCTCCTTTCATGGTCCATTAAAAAATACTGTATCCAAGAAAGCATAGACAATAACTTCCATACCCACAGATTGTTTAGATCGTTCCAGGAAACTTTCAACATGGACTGTGTGAATAACTGAAACATCAAGAAATCCAGTCCATTCTAAATTTGGTCTCAGGACTTCTGTAACTACCCAAGGATCCATCTCAACAAAGTGTACCTGAAAGCAAATGGAGATGAGCAGTGACATTTTGCAGTGGAAACTGGAATATGCAAATAGAGAGTTGAGGAATAAAAAATTATACTAATGAATCAACAGTATCTAGTTGTCAGATTCTGAGTAATAAGTCCAACTTTATTCGAAAAGAAACATCAAAAGAACCAACATCGAGTATTTTGATATTATATGCCATTGGCAAAATTTCAAGCTGGCCAAAGTGTAACGCAAAAATGGGAATATATTATATGTGGTATGATTTATGATTACTAAAAAGCATCTAAGTTCTTAGTACCTCAGAGCATCCCCTGCTGATAGCTTCAATCCCCACAGATCCTGTGCCACTATACAAATCTAACCAACGTCCTGGTCTTAAACAAGCAGGACAACCACCAGCTACCTAAATAAGGTAGACAAGTTAATCATTACAACACTAATGAAATCAATTGAATATTTTTCTACAACTGATTCAAAAGACTAAAGGCATCCTTGTCAATCTTTCACCTCCAAACAGAAAACAAAGATGAAAATATTTTTGTAAAAAATCTGAATTTGTTCACAGGACACAAAACCTCTGTACGGACAATACATCATCCTTACCTGCAAAATATCAAAGGCTGCACCTTTTACAACTTCCATCATTGGGCGCACATCCATGCCCTTTGGTGAGAGCAACTTTTTTCTTCGAGCTTTACCTCCTAGAACCTACACAAAAATAAGATGCCAATTACTTTAAAAGCAGAAAATGTCTATATGTTTCACAGATGATTTTCAAATAACCAAAATTGAATTCCAAGTTGCTACATCAGATGCCTATTCTACATGCACTACCTTCGCATCCCTCATTAGCTTTTTTCCTAATGATAAAAATGTAAGGTTCAAGAACCCACTTTAAAGAAACACAATTTTCTTGACCAGATGGATCAAAGTTTTCAGTTAGTTTTCTGTCCAACAAGATTTCATCTCTACAAAAAATCACAACTAAATCTTAATCGACCAATGAAATTCAACATTTCATCAGGAGCGCAACATAAATGGATAAACTAACTCAAGACTTCTGAAAACTTTTCAAATGTAATTGAGCACATTTGAGATTTAAAGAGATCACTTCTCTTTCCCTCTATTTCAACAGCGCATTCGATTTACTATGGATTCCATCACCAAAGGAAGTCATAGAACAGAAACCAATAACCATACATGGAAAATTCTGATACTGACATTTAATATTCGATTTTGGGCTTTCCGTTCATCAATCAAATACAAGCAAACTGTTTATCAACACAACGAGCACAATTAGACAGACTATAAACCTGAAGCAACTTATGAGTAGTTCGAGGGGGCTTCGGCTCCTCACGCACGACATGCTTTCCTCTCCCGATCTTCTCAACTTTATCCCTTCTCCTAGTCTATTCAAAAATGGGTAACAGAAATCTCAATAACGCCAGCACTAAAAAAATCGAAACGAAATCGAGATACACTGAAATGTCTAGCTTGCGAAATTCAAACCTTTGGAGATGGTTCCGATAAGAACTCATCGGGGTTGAGGCCGTACTGCTCAAGTAACTCTTTCTTCTTGTCGCTCACAAATCCATTCTTTGATTCTTGAAAGAACGACGGTAAAGTGATAGATTTACATTAGAGGGTAAGAATTAAATATATAAGAATGGATGAGGATGGATGACTTGCAGAGACTTACTGAAACTGGAAACGACAACGGATGGCCATCGAAGCGTCGGTTTGGGGGAGAATTTAGTGAAGGAATAATTGAGAGAAGATAAAGCAGAGCTGCTGCAGTTGCTATTGTTGAAGGGGAGCGGACAAAGAGGAGAGGATGAGGCCGCCATTATCAGAGGTAAAATACCAGATCAGGCTCTATCCCGTCAGTGATTACCATTTGCAGTTGCGAAACCAAAAAAACTTCAGATTTGAGAAGATACTTAAAAAGCAACGCACATTGGTTCAAGCCACAGGAAGCGAACTGACCGCAAACCGCACCTAGCCTCAATGCATCAACGCTAGAAAGCAACGCGCAGCACGGTACGAGCTCGCTAAAAAAACTAAAGATACTTTTTCAAATAATTTGTGTTAATTTCTGAGTTATTTCTATCAGCCGCTAAAAGTGCAGCGAGGTATTCGCTTGTGTTAGCCAAGGAGCGAGCTGTGCTGACCCAGGCCCAGGCCCAGGCCCAGTTAGTAAGGGCGAATCATGGCAAAACCCACCGTGCCGGGGAAAACAAGGGAAAATTATGAAAAAGGATCACTTTTTTAAAATATTTATAAAAACAGTCCAGTAAGATGTCAAATTGCAAAAAAGGGCTACTTTAAAAAAAATAAAAAAATAATATCATTTTATTGTAGGTTATGTCCATGAATGATGTGCTCGTACCCTGCTTAAAATACGCTTATGTCCTGTGTGAGAAGCTTGCATCTCATGTATAATGGGTTTGTGTTTCAAGTAAAATGATCCTCAAATTTAATTATTTTTTAAAATAATCTTGTAATTTAATTTCGATGGATTTTTTTATAATTGTCGACGAAAAGTGGTTTTTTTCTGTAATTCGGCATCTTAGTTGACTGCTTTTATAAATATTTTAAACAAGTGACTCCTTTTTATAATTTTCAAGAAAAACAAAGCCTACCAAACCACAAACCAATGACATTATTTGTGAGCCAGAAGTGCCGGTTCCTACCGAATAAGCATTCTTCACAAAAGTTTTTGGGAAAATTACTGTACAGTCCCACTTTTCCCTTTAACTAGTTAGCCCCCCACGTGCTACGCACGTGGAGGGCCTTTGAATAAAACAAACTGCAAACAGTCTAGCAGATCCGATTAGGGAAATCCCACGATATATCAAACCAAACCCAATCCAATCCGCTAATATTGTGGCAGGTTACATGGTCAAGTCATATTTTTGCACCCATAATAGAAACACAGGAGAACAAGTGAATAATTATAACTTGTGCCACTCTCCCCAGTGCAAATGCCGCTATTTCCCTTAGTTGTATGTCATGGGATTGTAGCATCTCAATCAATGGGCAGACAGCACCTCTCTTAACAATGTGAACCTACAAAAACCTCACTCAGAAAGAAAAGAGAAAAAATAGTACACAATATTTGAAAAAAATAAAGGAAGAGGAGAGGAGGGCGGAGGGGGGAGAGGACAGTTAAGATGATGGAGACTAAAAGGGTCATAAAGGAACAATTTTAATATAGGAAACACACTAAAGAAGTTTCTCAAGTCAGGTCAAGAAGAATGCAAAGGGAACAAGAAATATGAAATCTACCTTGCAATCTGAATCAGTTGTAGCAAATTGGCCCAGTAGCAAAGCCGCCTCTCTTTGGCTTTCTGAACAGCAGGAACTGTCACATAAACTAATGCGCTCAAACAGATGTGAAAGGGAATTTTCAATGTACTTTACGGAGAACAATAATGAAAGGAACCCCAATATAAACCAAGAATTTTTATTTCTAGATATAAAGAGTTACATAAAAGAACCACAGCAAGGCCTAAGAATCTGAAGCAGTAATACCTAAGTAATCCAATAACAGGTTGCAAAGCCCCAACAAGGAGAACTTCTTTCTCTATATTTGGGGATGAATGTACCAGATTCCCAATAACACGAACCTGATAATTTCAACCAGATGCTTTAGGAAATGTGAAGCTCAAAGACAGGCTTTCAAGAACACTCAAAACCAACCAGATAAAACTTTAAAAAAAAAAGGAACAAGAAATATTTTTTAAGAGCTTATCGCTTCATAATGAATAGCAACATCCTCAGAGCGAAGCATTAGAATTAAGGTAGGAAGAGCATTGCATTCTACAATCTGCAAGATTCATAAAATCGGGAACAAAAATGATGTTCAGACCTGATCATACACAAACAATTCCACTTGCTCGGAAAGCCCATCAACCTGATTCTTGTTTTCAACATTCTTAAATGCCAAGGTTCGCAACGCTCTGTAGCTGCTCACTGTACCTTTGTATCTGTAAACTCGAGCAACTCAACAAGAAGTGGAATCCCACCTTCAATCCTAAGGATAAAGTTCAAATATTAAAACGGTACCATATAATAATCATATGAAAAAAAGGAAGGTTGCAGGCAAGCAAACCTAACACGGTCTTGATGCTGCTATTCTCTTGAGCGAGGTTAGTAATTGCATCAGCTGCTCTCCTAATAACACTATTGACTGCTCTAGTGCTAGAGCCATTCTTGTGCCTCTTCAATAGTAGTGGCTTCATACTCTGTCAGGTTCTCAACATAAACACCTTTCTTTAGGTCTTGCCTAAGCTATAAAAGTGAAAACCAATGTATATCCATCATGTGTAAATGCAGAACAGAAGAGTCAACAGGCATCAAAGAAAAAGCTAATTTACTTGCAGATTAATTAATGAAGCTTCAATTAATTTGCAAGTCCTTCGTATACTTCTCTTATTTTGTCATCAAAATATTAAACGATAACGAAGCAATAATTATGTCCAATTATGGTCAAACTTAAATAACATTGTTAATATAAATTATATCAAATAAAAAGCATACAACATTAACATAATTGTAATACATACCTTGTTGCAGCCAAAACTTCTTTGTAGACAATATTTTTGGTGTATGTTCCTCGCTTCTTGATAGTTGAATCAGGTTTGATCAAAACTTTGGTTGTAAACATTGAAATGCCTCTAGATAATGCAACATATAGTTGCCCATGTGAGAAGACATGTTCTGGCAAATAAACACCAACATTTTTTATAGTTTGCCCTTGTGCTTTATTTATTGTGATTGCAAAACACAGGCGTATTGGAAATTGTTTGCGCTTGAAATTAAATGGATATCCTTCGTTTTCAGCAGGAGACAATGGTATTCTTGGAAGAAGTACTTGTTTTCCTGAATGATGTCCTATTGTTATTTCAGCATGGATAACATTTCTGTCAAAGCCCTTGCAAACCATCCTCGTACCATTACATAAACCATTAGTTGGATCCAAATTGCGTAACAATATTATAGGACAATTCAACTTCAGCATCAACTTATGAGGAGGTAGTCCATTTGGCGTTAATGCATTCAAAAATTCTTCTTGATATGTAGTGTTGGAGTCATCAAATGCTGAATCGAAACTGTAATAGATCAGTACCTCACCAGGAAATTGTGTAATCAACTTTTCATTTAGCTTATCCACAAGATCATTCTTCGTAGCCAAAATTGCACGTTCAGTGATATATGCAGATGAAGAAGCATTTTCTTGTAGTGAAGGAAAGATGCTTTGAATTAGTAAATTTTCTGATCTTTCATCATTTTCATATTTGATAACCATTTCTTCTGGAATTTGTATCATATTGTCATTGATGGTAGGTTCCTCACCATTGCCAACATTCAATAGAAATTTACTGAAAGAAGCATCTGAGAATGCTCTCATGTTTGTTGTCAAATTTAGCTTCTCCATTTTTGGCCATAAGTATGAACTCACCAAACTTGCATTAACTGTCTCGGCTCTAGTGCTGCGAGGTACCACTGGAAGTACCTGACGGAAGTCGCCGCCAAACACAACAACTTTACCACCAAAAGGTAATTGACTACTCATGACATCTTGTAGGCCTCTGTCTAAAGTTTCAATTGCCGTTCGCTTGGCCATTGGAGCTTCGTCCCATATAATAAGATTAGCATGTTGTAATAAGAACGCTAGGCCACTTTGTTTAGAGATATTGCACATGCTACATTCTGTGGTGTGTAGTGGTATTTTAAATCTCGAGTGTGCAGTTCATCCTCCTTGCATAATCGAAGCAGCTACTCCAGACGTTGCAGTTGCAATAGCAATATACTTCTGTGATCTTAATGTGGCAAGTAGTGCACGATATAAGTAAGTCTTACCAGTTCCCCCGGGCCCATCATTAAAGAATATTCCACCAATATTTGATTTCACACGGTCCATTATGATATCATATGCTCTTTGTTGTTCTGGATTCAAAAGTGAGGACATTATATAATCTTCATCAGGAATAACTATTTGTCTTTCATCATTGATTTCTCGTGTATATGCATAGTCATCAGAACTTCTATCTGGATTTATCCTTGGCAAATCGTAATCCAATATACCTTTGCCCATACTCTCCAAGAAGTAGTTAATACTTTTTAGTGTACTTGAAACATGGTATTCAACATCATTGTCATCCAGTCTTTTGAAATCATCTGACAAATGATCAAAATATTCATCCCATAATTTTCTTACATCAATAGGTTCACAATAAACCAATATAGTTGCAAATAATCTGCGCAGTTCTAATGGCATTTGGAATGATGTGGCTTCTTCCAAGCATTGAGATATACTCTCATCTGATTCTAGGATCCCACGCTTTTGTGCGGATTCTTTGAACGATGAACATCTTATGCCATTGACATTCAAGAGATCCTCAAATGATGTTGGGCTTCTAACATGATTCAAAAGTATTCTCAAATAATACCGCTCCCCTTCAGATGGGTTTGCACCATTTATACGTCCAATCACATCTCTTGTTTTTCTTATTGTCCAACATTTTGCCTGTTTATTCCAAACATAGTGTTCAGGAAATTCCCTATACAAATAATTCTGTCCATTTAAGTCAACGCGGCACATATAGAAAAATTCTGTGAGCATTGTCTTCGTAACATTGTCCGTGTTGACCACATCTTCAAGATTTTGATTTTCCCAATAATACACACAATGTTTGTTGGGAAGATGCAATTGCAAATTAATAACTGCAGGATAAATTTCATTCAAGTTGAATTCAAAAATCCTCCACATTGCTTCCTGTGCAGATACCCACCTTCCATCTTGAAATTGTTGAATTTCATCAATACTAATGTTGCTTTCAGAAGGTGTAATATGTAAAGCAACTTTGTCATGACCCTTGTAGATGTATTTGTACAAGTACTTCACCGCTTTCAAACTTGAACATATCTCAATGTTAACATGACAATTGTATCTCGTAAGAAGGTATGGATTGTAAGGGACAACCCAACGATTATCCAACATGACATTTCGAACTAATGCCTGCCTGCCATCATCCCTCCTCCTATAGATTGGATATGCATCTTTGCCTTGTAATGTAGTAGCTGAAAATTGTCGAGGATAATGATTTTTGCACGACCCATTTTTCATACACACATTCTTCTTGTTGAGAACTCCACAAGGTCCATGCATCATATGTTTAATAACCAACTCATGAAGTCTAGGATACACCTCAGGATCTGGTATCTCAGAACATACGAATCTATCATATTGATCAGGTCTAGCAATCTTGTACTCTGGCTTCATAATTACAAGCATGTGTGTATGTGGTAATCCTCTTTTTTGAAATTCAACAACATGAACATGTGCTATAACCTTCCCAAATATATGTTTTTTGAACATTTGGTCCTTCAAATCTTGAAGCTTTGCTCTAAAAACTCTTGCAGTCAAATCTGGTCTATCTTGTGGTAATTGACCGGGTCTTAGTTGCGCCTGAATTTCTTTCCAATCAGGATTACATGTCATGGTAATAAACAAATCAGGTTTCCCAAATCGTTGCACCAATGCCATAGCATCAAGATATCTACGACGCATGTCCCTTGGTCCACCAATAAATGATGCTGGTAGAACTATTCTTTGACCAACTTTGCTTCCTCGAATTTCCCCGACTAACACACTATCAACAATCCCTTGATATAATTCGGCCCTGATGTTTGACTGCTTCCTTCGATAATAGTCCAATCGCGTTGTCTCCAATTTTATATACATGTCGACAACATATTGTTGCAATAGCCGTCCAGCAAGCAAAAGTATAGAGCTCTCTGAATTTCTGATTTGTAATTTATAGCTATAGTATTGTCGGCATGAAACCTTGTCTCTATCTCCGCCATCAAGGTCTACAATGCAAAGGATAAAATTTTCTTATGAAACATCCCATTGTAATACCAATATCTAAATAAAATTTATACTTTCATATCATGATTGGAACTGATATTTAACAACGTACCTTCTTGTTCTCGATTGAAAATTTCTGATGTAGATATAAAATTTTGTGTGGCTGAGTCACCAGTAGCTGCAACCCTAATATTTTGGCATCCTATATGGTGTTGCTTATAGATATTTTGATGCCATCCCACCTCCCCTCGTGGAAATAATAATGGGTACTGCAAAGGATCATAGCAACCATAATAATGTTTAACCCGATGCCTATATCCTGAATGTGCATGAACTATAATCTCCCGCTCTTGTCTCATATTAGGATTATTTCCTTCAATCCAAATAGCAGCGACCTGATCAGCTGATGGTGTATTATACACCCTTTGGTCTAGTTTGACGTCACTTCTAATATGAATCTCATAATCTTCCAATGATGGAATATCTTTTAAACTACGCAGGAACTCAGCATAAGGATTTTTTGATAGTATAACCATTAGCTTCATCATAGTATCTTCCCGCAAATGTATATCTTGCAATATATTCAGCCTATTTTGGAGTTCATTGTCGGTGTCATAGAAGTATAATTGGAAATAACAAGGTTTACCTTCCTGGGGTGCAAACGCAGGTAGATGATGGTAAACTTGACCTTGTACACGGAAGGTATAGATACCTTGTCTTGAGTTTGCCAGTGCCATATCCAAATTGACGCCAAATGATGTAAACGAAAAGATACTATTGTATGCCCGAATATGTCTCCGAAATTCAACTGCTTCACTTTCTTGTGAGTTGAACAAGCTGTATAACTCATCTGGAATTTTGGTGTTAGATAGAACAACTTGCCCATTATAGCAACAGAATGTAGGAGGTTCATATTCGAATTTTTTGGCGCCACAATAATTGCATGATGGAACTATCTTGAGGATATGCAGGTTTGAACAAGTTGGCTCATATAGCACAGTTCCTGTCAATAGAATGAACAATATCAATTCATCAAAGCATTCTTTTCCAACGAGAGGAAAAAGATAAGAAATATGGATTTGTTTCCTTTTATACCCACACACCTGCAATCTCTCTATAAATTAGTTGAGCTTTGAGAAACCATGTCACCCTCCTCTGGTGGCTTGATTCTGAAGCGTCATTCTCATCATTATGTTCAGCAACAATAACAGTACAGTCCCTTCTCCTTTTTCTAGACTGTATGACACCACGAATATGTCGTCCCCGTTCCTCTTCCGATAGACGGGCATATCTATTTCTTTTATATATTCTTCGATCCACGCCTTGCTTAGATGTCATATGCTTTTATTCTTGATATTCGAAGTGATGTAAACTGCTGCATATGGTCAGCATTTTTTAGTAACATCAAATAAACAACATTGTCCTACAATTACGTATGACTGATTTAATTAGTAATTTATAAATAAATAAAATTGGTTTGTCATTAAAACGACAAGACAGATTATTTGTGGCATGCGTTCATAAATTAACTATAACAGTCAACTAATAGAAAATTGAATAAGAACCCAACTACGTAAGTGGTCCGGTAACAATGAGTAACCAAAGAGATGCAAACAAGGACCACCAAAGCTGGATTGAATCAAATAATAGTACAATGGATTTAGTGGTTATTTCAGCTAACAATGAGTAATTCCGTAAAGAGAACGACAAACACTGGACCACTACGTAAGTGGTCCGGTATATCTTCTACTTTTCCATCACAGGTATCACCAAACTAATGGCAAGCACATTCTATTTATTTGCTTATACAATTCCTTGGTCTGCAACGGTGATCATCTTATAGGCAGCTCTAACTTGATTTCCACAAGTATCACCCAACTAATGGGAAGCACATTCTATTTATTTGCTTATATAATTGCTTGGTCTCCAACGGTTATCATCTTATAGGCAGCTCTAATTTGATTGAGGAGAATTTGTTTAATGTCGCAGGAGTTGTTTAACATAGTGCCTGCTCGCCCCAGAGAAGCCTAGCCCATTACAACCCTTTTGCCATGGATTTGTTAAGTGGAGCCCTGTTCAAAGTTTTATCACTATATCTCTATCATTATACAAGGGAAAAAAAAACCCAGCTCATTGCATAGAAACAACCTAAAAAGGGAAGGATCCCATTAGGAACCTGAAAGGTAGCAAGAAAATCAATTCTTTCTTTGTATCTCATTTGCATAGAAACCAGACATGTCTTGGTGTAAAATACAGATGATTTCCAAACGTTGTACAGTGTATTCTATATGCAAGCTATGGGATGATAGATACAATTCATTCAAGTGTTCAATATTAGACTGATGAACTTAAAGTTGATATAAACAGGAAACAGAGATGCAGAGTTTAAAGTTGAAACTTGAAAGCACAAGACAAATAATGTGCTATGTTGACATATCAAAATTTCAAAATATAATATTGTAAATATTCAGAGTCCTATCAAGAATGCTGCTTCACGAATCACAAACTATCTGAGAACCAAAGAAAATGACTAACAGATAATCAACCTAAACATGCAAAGGCAGTAATTTGAGAAACAAATATAATTGTGACTACCTTATAACAAAACATAAATCAGATTGTTCAATAAACCCGAATGAAACATTAAGCTAAAATTCAACAATGAATTTTCCCATGCCTTCTGCACTGTAATGTAATTTCAGTCCAGTCCAATCCAAGTTTTCCATTTCATTGAACAATGTCTTTAGCCAATGATCTCCATTCCTAGATGAGTTTAACATCTGAAATTGGGGGTATCAAGAGAACATTCTCGACAGATCAAGAGAACATTCTCAAGAGATTAAGCTAACTCCTCTCCTGTTCCTTACAACAACGGAATAGGATGATGAAAGAAAATGAATGCTATGCCCAAGCTGCCATCATTTGAATGGCTACAGCCATATGGGCCTGATGAAATCCTGAAGGGGGTTGAATGACAAAAGATTCTTATTATCCAAGAGGAATAACCAAAAATATATTTCATATGCAATAAAAAACAAACATAAATCTAGAAGCGGCCACAACAAATTTTTGAGATCTAGATGCTGGTGTGATCGACTGGAATTGTGTAAATAATTTGGTTTTTCGAAATTAGATTTCACATTGGAAGTTCTACCATCTAAATGAGCTTTCACCTTTGAAAACCCTGTTATACCCGGTTATGAAAGGCTTTTGCATTTTATTAAATAACTTTTCTATTGAAAGGCTCTCTGATTGGATTGACAATTTTATTCTTCCACGTGGAAGCAAAAAACATGTAACACCAGGGAGACCCATGACTCTTTTGTCCTTTCTTACATATGTAGTCTCGTGGTTCTCCATTTGGAATCATGTACTTGCAGAAAGGTTGTCCCCCGAGTTATGGAAATCATGTTCGTCCCAGTCTGAAACCCAAAACAGGTGATATTAAAACAACCAAATGGTGCCCAATTGAGTTAATTAGAATTAAAAATTAATTAAGGACAAAATAAGAGGAAAGAAAAGCATAGAACACATTCAATTGCGGTGAATTTTCTGGGTTCTATAATATAAAAACTTCCATCAAAATTGCCTGGGTTATATAAGATATACCAAGAATTCCACTACCCATTACATACCAATCCAATTTTAAGAACTTTTTCTGTAAATGTGATCAAGTTATGCTGAGTATAGCAGTTCATTGACTTCTTTTTGAGTACTTGGGTCACATTTTTTCTATTGTTCTTCCCCTCAGATATCCCTTTATACCATGAATGCTCTCCTTTTTAGTTCACTAATTCATAGCTTCACCTCATGCACTTCAACATTCACATCTCTCATCTATGCTCTTCCATCATCAAAAAAATAATTTCATGCACGGTTTTAAGTTTCAGACCATGTCAATAAATATTGGCTAACAGTATAGGTACCTGATGGGAATAAAACCAAAATACTAAACTGGGATTCAGAGAATTCAAGAACAGTTTCATTCTGTTTCAAAGGTTCTGAAAATAATAATAACCAATATTATACACATGTAACCAGAAGTGACATCTTTTATAACCTACACATCACAAATCAAAAGAAAAAGACCAATAAGTAGGTCTGATGCCCGTAAAAACTTTCCATGACCTGCTTCCGAAGGACCTAAATCGGGTTATGTTCTTTTTTTCTGAAGGAATATATGTGTAGTGGAACTTTTTTTTTTTTACCCAAACATGTAAAGTTTCCATCCAAATCAAAATTTAAACCCACAGGTTCCATCTAATCCATTTTAACTCATTATAGAACCTCCAATAAGCTTGAAGTCTGTCCCTCATAAGTCTTTTAAAACCATGTCCTCTTCTTCAAGAATTTTCAACTTTGAGTCCCAACTTGAGTATACCATTTTCCTTTAGTCCATTCAAGAAATTTAAATTCTCAATACCCTTTCAGAAAATATTTTTTTCCCCTTGTTCCTTCATTTCAATTAATAATCCAAAAATCAGAAGGTAAACCAAAGGTTCTTTATAAATTTTCATCAAGCTGAAGCCAGATTTGAAAGCCTCCATCAATAATGTACATAATATTCTCCATACTTTAATACAAATATTCATTACTCATCAAAAAAAGATATACATAGGCTTTCTCACTACATAAAAAATAATTTACATTGTGTAAAGTTAAAACTAAGATGCTAAGGTATCTAAAACATATTCAATAATTTCTTCATTTAGGTGACCTAAGCTATATAAACTACTCAAGTGTAGCTTTAGAATATTATCTATAGAGTTAAATTTAAATAAAACACATTCAGATGGCACACACTTAAAGGATACAAGTCATCATATAATTCTTAAATGTAAATCATATAAATATGTAACAACTTTTTCATATCAGTGTGCATATTTACATTTTTATTTCTAAGAATCTGTTTTGGATCCTTAAGCTGCCCAAATAGCATTACATGCTATTAGTTTTTATGTAATGGCATCAGTATTAGCATATCACAAACATTGATAATAGATAGTGAGGTAAACGGGAAGATAAGTCACAAGCATCAATAAGATGTGACCCAGGTGAGAAAGAAATAGTGTTTCTGTTTACGTGGATAGAAATCCAAATATCGTCAGACTTTTTGCCAAATTCAAGAAAAATATCAAAACACATATCACCAAATCATTTAATAAAAATTCAAATTTGATTATTTATGCAAATCAGAATTGAAAATCATCATAGAATTACCTCTGGCAAATGAGGGTAAAGACCATTAATGCAACCCTCAGCTATAGCGCCCAATGCCAGAACAGCAGCTTCCCTTTCCTTCCAGGACACATCATCAGTTGTTGATAGCTTAGCCTATATAAATTTTAAAAGAAAGAACATTATAAAACAAGTAAATAGCTTGAAGGAACAGACACATAACAATCAAAAGTCAAGGCATGGAATAATTATTAGTCGGCATAAATGCCAAAAGACTAAGAGATTCAGATGCTCGTGTATAAGATATACCAAGAATTCCACTACCCATTACATACCAATCCAATTTTAAGAACTTTTTCTGTAAACGTGATCAAGTTATGCTGAGTATAGCAGTTCATTGACTTCTTTTTGAGTACTTGGGTCACATTTTAGAACCAAATGTACTGAAATTGCTTTCAGGAACAATTCAATGTTGAGAACTCGAATCTCTAACGGGTTAATTCTAAAGAAAAAGAAGCAAATAAGAACCTGAAAATGCAAACTCAGAAATCAGGAAAAACGTTGATGCTTAAACATTGGTTCGGATGCCGCTTGTTCTTCAGCAACAACATCTGCCGTTGGAATCTGCAAGAACGAAAAAAAAAAAAGAGACTGAGGATGAGGGAGAGAGAAGAAAGGGAGGAAGAAAGGACTCGATGTCTTTGGCGATAATTCATAAATCTGACTATTCTTCATTTTAGTTACCTTCTTTATGGATGGAAAGTCAATTCTCCACGGGAGATTTCAATGGAGAAATGAGTAGTCTTTGCAACCACAATCCTTCAGTTTTGCTTCAAACTTAATGAAGAGATTGGTGAATTGAACTAATGGGAGCCTGAAAGAGGTTTTAGTTCGATACCCATGTCAAATTAGTTTGGTTCTGCCTTTTCCGCCTCAGGACGGATCCGGAACCATGAACTGCCGCTTTCAATTGAATGGAAGCTTTAACCAGAATTTGGAAACGAAAGCTCAACTATCAAACACGGCTGGACCATATCAATGAAAAATCAATTTTATTACCGTTCCAGTGTTAGAAAGTTTGGGTTAAATGGAAGCTGTGTCTTGGTTTTACGAAATCTGGAGAAACAAAGGTCGGTGAGGAGTTATGGTGTTGGATCATGGATGACGAGGGTGGGTGAATGAATGTATAAGCAAATGGCTTTTCTTTCTTGTTCTCTTCTGGTTTTCTGTCACCACCGAATTTGGTAAATCGTTCCACAGCTTTTTGTAATGATGGTTGTTCTCTTTTTTGGTAAATCGTTCCACAGCTTTTTGTTTCTTTCTAATTTGTTATTTCCAAATCTGTTCCACAGCTTTTTGTAATGATGGTTGTTCTCTTTTTTGGTAAATCGTTCCACAGCTTTTTGTTTCTTTCTAAATTTTTTTTATTCTGCAAACATGTTAGCTGCAGTTTTGCTTGGGAAAAATGTAAAAGCTGACTTGGGGAACAAGTAGCTGAAGGGAAGCAATATGCAAAATGGTGGAGGGCATTCTAGGTACATAAATGTGCCCAAACACTTAAGCCCCTTCGTACTTTTTAAGTAGTAGAGATAATGGCCATACAGTCTACTGTTCTGAATAGGGGTGCTTATCTTATCGCACCGTACTGGCCTGAGCCCGGCACGACCTAGCACGCCAGTGGGCCGGCACTAGGGCTGCAACTCGGTGTGGTTTGGTTCGGATTGGCCTCAACCCAGGACCAAACCAAGGTTACTGATGGTCGATTCGGTTTAAATCGGTTCGAAACCGAACCGACCTCGGAACCAAAATACCCAAACCGAAACCAAACCAATTATTTATAAAAGACCCGAAACCCAAACCAAACCAAACCGATATCATCTCTCGCCCTCTCTCCTATCTCTCCCATCATCCCCACCTCTACAGTAGTCTCACACTGTCTTCCCCACCTCTCTCTCTTACGAAGAAGAAGAAGAAGACAACAGTCAATCAAAAGGAAGAACCCCACTTCACCCAGTCCAAGTTATAACCAATTCTGCACGTGTATACAAGAAATCTAGTGCTTGAATCTGCTTCTCTCCCCTTCTCTCTCTCTCTCTCTCTCTCTCTTTAGATGACGAGATGGGATAGAGAAACGAGATGGGACTAATCAAGCTTGACTAAGTTGCAATGAAGAAAGAGAGCTCAAGAAGCCAAGATGGAGCTAAAGGAGTCACAGAGCAATAAACAAAGCACCACCAACACCTCAGAACAATCCCATCAGCTCCACCACCACCAGGTTCAGCAACAACATCAACGGTCTTCATCTTCTTTGTAGCTTGTCTCGTTTGAAGCTCGATCAGGGTCAGGATCTGGTCCCAGTCCCGGTCCTAGCCCTTTCATGGGCTCCATCTCAATCCAATCTGGAAGTGAAGCAGATGGAGGACGAGGAAGTGGGAACGGAGGTGAAGGTGCAGTTAGTGGGTCTTCTTCTACATCCCCCAGCACAACCAGCACCACAACCCCACCACCACCACAACTCATCGACGCTTCACTTGCTATCTCAACTAAAATCGATTCTCAATCTGGGTCTGTAATATCGACGAGGTGCTGAGATCGAAATCAAATACTCGGCACTCTCCCACAACAATTAGCAGCGAAGAGAAGGGAGGCAAACGTATTGCTAGGGTTTTGGGGTTGAGAGATTGGGGGTAGATTTAATCGATATAAGAGAGGGGTTAAATTCTAATATATTTAATATTTAAAGGTAAAGTTATAAATATAATATATATATATATATATATATATTAAAATATGTGTTTTCGGTTCGGTTCGGTTTAGAGAAATGCATGAATTCAGTTCAATTTAACTAATCATACAACCCAAAACCGAACCGATTTAATTCGGTTTAGAGATTTTGAAACCAAAACCGAACCAAACCTAAATGAAACCGAACCGAAGTCGGTTTGGGTCGGTTCGGTTCAGTTTTAACCGGACCGAGTTGCAGCCCTAGCTAGCACGGCACGGCCCACTCAAGGGGGCGTGTCGTGCCCAATAATAGGGGCCCGCGGCCCTCCGGCACACGGCCCATTTGGCACGCGGGTGGCACGGCAGCTTGGGCACGCTAGTGGCCCGGCACCGCACATCCCACTCAAGGTGGCATGTCGTGCCGTGCCCAATAATAGGGGCCCGCTGGCCCACGCGTACCAATCCATCATTTAATCCTCAAAAAGTGATTTTTTTTCTCCCTTTTTGACTATTTTACCCCCTCAACAACCATATTAGGGGGGGTATGCTTGAAATTGACTGTAAATGACCATTTCCACCCTTCCAACTGCCAAATAACAGTCATATTGGAGGGTAGAGGTGGTAAAAAGCCACTTTTGGTTTTCTATAAATATGCTTAACCCTTCCCACTCCAAACCACATCTCTTCTACAATCTCTTACTCTTCTCTTGTTACTTTATTAGAATCTTGTTCAAAGTTTTGGCAAATGGCCGGTAGACTCGGCAGAGTGCTCACATGGGGGGGTCCCTAGGCCGACCATTGGCCAAAATTTTAACAAAAATCTAAGAAAGTTATAAATCAGGTTACTATTGTTCTATTTGCGAAGTTGTACTTGTAATAATTAATTTCTTTATATTTTTTGAGCAAAATCTATCCAATATGTGTAAGACAATTTTGTGAATAATAAACATATTTTTCAAAATTGTTTTTGTGATTTTTTACTATTTTTTTTCTAATTTTCCTTTGTTTAAAAAAAACAATTTTATACCTAAGCCCGGCAGCGGCCTGTGGTACTTGGGGTTTATAGAAAACGGGTCAGGCGTGTCGCAGCCCGCCTGGCACGTCGATCCGCGCTAAACAGGCTTGGGCCGTGCCGGGCCAGCCCGTTTAGCAACCCTAGTTATGAAGGGAGTAATTTTTTACAAAAATATTGACATCGCAAGATACAAACGATAGAACAGATAACATTGCAGATACAAACACAATATACATCGTAAGGGATGCAAACGTAACATGGCATGATAGAAAACGAGATTTATATTGCAAGGGATACAAGAAAATCATCAAAGAATACTAGCAAATGTTTTTTATTACAAGCGTGATCTACTGACAAGCCCTCTTATGGAAGAAGACTTTGGTTTTAACATACTAGTGGTGGCACGTGCATACTGTACGTCCTCACCTTTAAGTGTAGCATATAAATGGGGGTTTAAATTTAGCGGAAAGAGTAGAGGGTAGTTATAATTTGGGATTGCTTTAGTTGGAGAGGCCAATAGTTAGAAAAAATAAAAGGAGGTCAGAATCTAAGGGAATATTCCCCTTCTTCCCTTTATTAATAGTATAGATTAAGAAGTAAAAATAAGATTCATGTTGCCAATCCCAAAAAGTTTAGATAAGGCATTTGTTATTGTTATTGACTTATTGTATCCAGGATGCATCTTAAAGGACACTACAAGATAACACAAAAGAGTTACCACCAAGTTGCTTGAGGATGTTGAATCAAGTTTCCTTCTACTTTGTAGAATACAAAGCACCAAAGAATAATAGCACAACCGCAATGAATAACCACCAATAAGGAATAGCTAAAACAAGTCTTGAAAATGACTTGACACATATAAAACATCAATAAAGGACCCCTCCTCCTGGCCAAGAAGGAAGCAACAATGAACCACATGAAAATAATTTAGCACATACAAAGCATCAATTAAATGACTCTTTTTCCTGAACAAGAAGGAAGCAACAACAGACAAATCATTGGAATAGCAATAATAACATAACTTGCGCCTTTTGACTTCTATTGAAAGTTTCCTCCTTTTTCAATCACTTCTTACTCACGCCAAAGCTAATTTTCTTCCTTCAGATTCGTCACAAAAGCTCCCTCCAGAAAAGTTGTCCTTGAAATGGAAAATCATATTCACTACTCCACATCGATACATGGAAAATAATATTCACTGATATTGAATAGATAACTGATTATTTTAACTAAAGTTTCATACAAAACATCTCAAGTTAGATTGAAAAAATATTATACCCTCTAGATCATCTTCAAGCTCCACATATGTTTCCTGGTGGCCAACCCATAAAACACCCTCAACCCATCGACATATGAAGAATGCTAAGACAATGTCCACATCAAAATGATTTAATGGTTCCCTCCAAAAAGTTTCTATAATTCAAATTCGATAAAATTAATTAGCACGTCAATATACCATGGAATAGATCAAGAATAAATCCAGACTCCAAGCCAACCAAAGCTGCAACCCAGAAGAAACTTCTTTTCACTTTCCGCCTGATTGAATATTAGCCCTCGCTTTCCCCAGGCATCAATTATCTGAGATTCTATGTCAAATGAAACTTCAACTAACCGTGCCTCGCAATCGACCATCAATACCATGAAGCTATAAACTGCCAACTTTGCAGACACAGCAGAGGCTAATGACAGCAGCGAATATTGTCAACGCATTTCAACAACAGAGTCCATGAAACTCCACGAATAATTCACTTATTATGAAGTACCAATTAAGTCTCCCTAGGATGACCATAATATAGAAAGATAATAGCCAGATGTAAAAGACCTCTGCCTTCTAAGTGAAAAACAAAGTGTTTTTACTCTTAAGTGATCCTTTGGTGCCAATTTGTATCTTTCTGTCATTACAAAAATAATGTAAAAGGTATGTCTATTCAACCTTGTCCAAATAGCTCAATCAGTTGTTTTGCAGAAATCACAATGCCATAGATTCAAACCTGGTTTATACCCATCAGAACAGAAACTAAAGTACTTCTAACCACATCAAGGATATAATATGAAGTTCACAAACAACAAAAGGATCTATAAGTTGTTGAATTTAGAAGAAAGCAAAGGTAATGTCACATTCCACTTCCCTTTTTCTTTTTCTCTTTTTCCATTTAGCGTAGGAATAGCATTCCCAACTTGAAGATTCCCTGATCCTTACAAATTCATTTGAAAATACAATTATCTTTCACATATACTGGAAACTGTTGATGAAAAACTCTGCAGTGAACAGGCAGTCATTAAAAAAAATTGTTCATTTTAACATTGTCAATAGTGAAGAAAATATAAGCTTTCCACAACTAAATGAAAACGCACACCACAGTACCAAACAGGCTAAAATATTATTGAGCCATTGATTGGAACCATAATTCAGTGTTAGAAAAAAAAAAAGTACAAGATGGTAAGAATAATATAACTTCTGAAGGAGCAGCATTCTTTAGTTAAACTATAAAGTTCAAGAGCAACTTTCATTTTTAGGAGGTTCTGATGACATACTGGTACAAAGTGCAGTGATTTCTGCTAGGTGAAATATGAAGATAAAAGAATGCATATAGACACTTAGACAGTAAGCTCCACACCTAGAAAAAATAATAAGGTCCCTCTATCACACATTGAAGGATGAAGCACGCTGCTTGATGCCCCTATAATTATGTTGCCCTTTCAAAACCGCCACCAACCTGCATGTGCAACCATTCTGGTGGAGATCCTTGAACATATTCCCTTGTTTCTTGAGAACCAAATGCAATGCCCGCAGTTTCAAATGTCTGCGCAACAAACTGAAACACAAATTTACCTTTTTACAAGAAATATAACAAAAAGAAGTATCATTAACCCAAAATTCTCGAGGTGTTACTTTTCATAAAATTTATAGTCCCTTTAGGTATAAAGTTCCCTGTTTAATCCAGTGCAGAAATTTTCCTTGTGATATTGTTTCTTCAAGAGATGACAAGACAAAAATATGATCCAGATCCAGTAAATCCTGTAATAATTCCCTCCCAGGGCAAGTCTCTAATGCTTATCTAAAGTTTCCATGGGAACACAAAAACTTCCAGAATCAAACTTAATAGCATTTCCATTTTAAAAAGGATCATTTTGGCGGATAATTCAGTTACATTTTTCAATTTTATTTCCTTCTGCCATAACTTTAGTTTCAAGAGAAAATATTTTAAAAGAATAACAAAATAAAGAATAAATTCTTTCAGAACAGCCAGTCAACCACCGCCCTGAAAAAAATTTTTAAAAATTTAAAGAAAATGAGTAGCACAACCTATCGGAACTGATAAAGAATTTTCAAAATAGTTCAAAGTTCCAACACAATTACCTTGTCCTCCTCAAAACAAACCAAGGGCATAACATCATCAAAATTGACAAGGAAGATACACAACAGTTTCATCACAAAATAAAACGAAAATAAAAATAACAAATTATAATAAAACACACACACATACACATTGACACACAAACACAAACAAAAGGACCTCTCCATTTTAAAATTTTAAAAAACGAGAAGAGCTTTATTTTATAAGTTAGAGCTTATTGCAACAAAAGTAAACAGGTTAAAATTTAAGAAGTATCCCATACTTGCAAAGTGCTCGTCTTATTTCAGGTTTTTGAAATCATTTCCAAGGAAGGCCATGATGAGCTGTGTAGAATTATGATCCAGATGGCCGTATTTGAATCTCTGGTACTTTTATTTACTAAGAAAATATGATCCATATTCTTCTTTTCCAATGAGAAAAAAGATTTTCATAATTAATTATGACACATTTTCAAGATAAATAAACTCAAAAATGAGAACATAAGAAAATGAGAAAGCATAAGTTCCAGAAATTCTATATTTGAAGCTTTATGTTGACAAAAAAACATTAAGCTATTAAAGCCACAACAATCAGTCTATGAACTTGCACTTACATCTTTTGAAGGAAATCCTTCAATCGCAGGGACCCCTGAATTTACTGCCTCGAGCTTCATAGACAGGAACTACAATATTAAACAATAATAATTTAAGTAACTCGCATATAGGATTAACATGTGAAGTAAAGAGAGTCTAAAGGTCAAAAACTAGTAGAAATATAGGAGGGTTGCATACCTCAACCTGCCGCTGTAGTGCCTGGATGTAATTAATAATCTCATCAAGGACCAGTGCTTTGCCAATAACCTGATCCAAGCAAGCTTATTTTAGTGAACAGTCCTTGGTTAAATGAAAATGGATCTTAAAAATGCTTTGCCTTGTTTACTACCATGCATTTATCGTTTCCTTTTCCTTTATACCTAACCGAATGCACTTACATAATGATACTATTTTTCACCATTTTTCCAGGGGAGTAGAGTGTGTGTTTGTGAGGAGCCGCAGCGTGGGGGTGGTTGGGGTGCGACAATAACAAGATTTGTATAAATCGTAGTTAACTATACACCACCTTATTGCAACCAGGAACAAGATCCTGGAGAATCTTCATCCTCTCACTGATCTTTTCTCTCCTAGCCTGTTCAACAAACAGTTCCAAATTAAGTAAAATATGTTCAAATTTTTTACATATGGTGTTCTCACACATATGCTCAGCACAGTTCAAAGACATGAAGTTTTTTGACATTATCATTGTGCAACATGTCATGATTGCAATTTACAAGTTGAGAAGGATTGAGTTAAATTACTCTCTCTGCCAGACTATGGCTATCAGTAGCTTGTCCCCTTCTTGCTCGAACATGTATGTAGTCTTGCTTAGGTGGCTCAGAAGATTGAGGGCTTTGTTCAGTTGGCTTGTCACCAGCACCTGAACTTGCTTCCACTTCAGCCTTCGAGTCACCATTTTCATATCCAACCTTGAGATGTTTACCATTGCAGATATCCTGAGGAAAAGAAAACTGGCAAATAATTAAAAAAAGGAAACGGCTAATAATATGAACAACCAGCAAGGTCATCGAATGAAATCCTTCCAAAATCAAGTTCATATATATAAAACCTCATAGATCTCACTTACAGAGGACCCAACTTTAACTCGACAGACCTAAATTCCTCAAAGATCATCCCAATATTAAAAAAACAAATAACATAAAAACAAAGAAATGGCACACCCCTTCCAGATCATGAAAACAAACCCGGAAATTCTAATGTATAATATCATTCAATTTTCAGTTATTTCAACCACCTTTATAATGCACTGCTAAAACGATCTTAACAAAGGATACATATCCGCAAGTGTTAACGTGTTTTTGATTGAGCCTTACAAGATGAAATTCTCAGATACAGTTACTCTAGAAACAACAACGAACTAACAATTGATTACCATATCACTGGCACTGCTTGTAGGGACGTACTTTGAGGACTCATCCTCCGAAGCTGCATCTTTTCGTTTCCTCCCACCACCGCCGCGACTTCCGCTCTGCTCTGTGACCGTCGATTCTTCAATGGAAACATCCCGATTCCCAGCCCCTGTAATTGTCGCCTCCGCAAATCCACCCAAATTCTGTCCAAAATGACTCCTCAAAGCCAAAAAACCGCTGGATTCTGCAACACCCCCGCTACCATTGAGCGGAAATGGCCAAATCTCAGCTAAATTGTACGAGGAGGCATTCGCAACAGAGGGGAACGAACCTCCATTAATCAGACTAGGAGGATCCATCTCCAGAAACGAGATTCATTAAACAGAAAAACCGATTCGGATCATCCAAACTTCTCTTCACGATTTCTTCAATTCAAATCCCACTGAATTAGCTTGCACGATCGTCAGAAACCCTACTTAATCGACCGTTAGTTCAGCAAATCTACAATTTGAAGTCGAATAAGCTGACTTTATTATGAAGTTGGCGAACTTTTGAGCTTCTCAAGTACTGTTCGAAAACAAGAGAAAGAGACCATTAATGAAAATGACGCAAAAAGAGATAGAGACAGACAGGGACAGGTGACCGAACAGACAGCACAGGCTATGTGATCTGCTCTGGCCAGTTAATGGACGCCCACCGTGCCCTTTTCCCCACCAGTCCTCCACCACTCGCTCAAGAGAGAAGGAGGGAGAGAGAAGAGACAGAGACCTCGGGAGTTGAAAAGAAGTGAGGGAGTGAGGTATTCTCGGAGGGTCACGGATCCTCACAAAGTCGGGAGTCTCGGAGATGCAAAGTACAGTGCACCAAAAGAGTGGTAATTCATTCTCATGTCTCCCCCGATATTTCGCATGGCAATATATCGGCGTGACGGACTGAGTACTCGAACGAGTTTTTAATTCGATTATTATAAATTTTTTCTTAATTATAATGGTAAAAATATTGCTATTAATAGCAACTGAAATGTTGACTCACGTGTTCTAGGAATCTGTCATAGCAATCAATTGATGTGACGATGACCAGATAGAAACATCCAAAAGCTCAAAGTTCAAAAATGCTAAGGGAAAATAATTGGGATTATTTAGGAAAATAATCCTAATAGAAAAAGAAAAAACATTTAAACTTATACATAATTTTAAGGAAACTTATACATAATTTTAAGGAAAATTATGGAAAAAGGGTCACTTTTCGTTAATAATTATAAAAACAGTCCATCATATTTAATAATTACATAAAAAAGATCATTTTTGTAGAAATAATTAAAATGCAAGATCATTTTAAAAATAATTAAATTTGAGAATCACTTTACTAAATACATTACATGTGGTATGCAAGCTTTTTTACGTAGGATACAAGCACATCTTACATGTGGACAAAAATATATTATAAGTGGGATATGAGCGCATCATATATGGATACAAGTGTGTTTTACCTACAATAAAGTGATAATATTTTTTTAATTTTTTTGTTGAAAAGTGACCTTCAGGTCAATTATGTTTGAAAAGTAACCCTTTTTTTTGTAAAATGAGATTTTTATGGACTGTTTTTATAAATACATGCCAAAAAATGACCCTTTTTTATAATTTTTCCTACTTTTTTAATAATTTTATGATAAATAAATATATGAATGAACAAGATTAGCACTCTTTTGCATGTTTTAAGTAAACGGAGAGGGCAAATATAGATCATTCGCACTCCCGAAACTCTAATATTATGTTAAACAGCTAGTGAACTTAAAAGCTTAAGCTGATATGTGATGATATAAATATTTATAATATCAAAGGGTCCAATTAGATATCTTAAAAGAAAATTTTGGAATGCCTGGTTATTATCTTGCATAACATTAGTGGTCCCAACTTTGGTTTTCTTTGCTAGTCAAATAGCAGCCCAATAAGAACGTGAAGCAATTTTTGCAAGAAGATCTCGCGTAACGGAACAAGTCTCCTTATCTCCGTTCTTAGTAATATGCATCCAACCTTTTAACACCTCACCTATATTACTCGATCGAGAAAGATTGAATAGAAAACGTGGGATACATTATAGAAAGTTAAAGAGGAAATATACATGTAGCTAAAGAGACTCGTATGAACTGTAAATGCGTCTCTAGTACACAATCGTCTACTCAAAGTTGGTGCCAGTTATAAATGCAAACAACTCGATCGTCCTGCTTTCCCCTAGGGGTTTAAAAGGAGACGAGGTGCTTTCAGAACCACCCATTGTGCGTAACTCGTTATAGAGAATTTAATTGGATGCTATAAAATGACTAGAAAGTATTTCGGTACCATTCTTGAGATAGTATTCGTGTTGTGAATTGGAAAAGAACTTTGGCTTCTTATGATTGAATTTGAAATGATGTGTCCAATAGGAGAGATGAAATCGTCTGCCATGTTTCTTTGAATTAGAGTCACAGTTTTTTTATGTGGGGCCACTTGAAATATTTACAACATTCAAAGAAATACTAACCGTGAGATTGTCCCCATGACAGCATCTCATGGTCGCATCTGGGAGCAATGCAGGGAAACATGACAGAAGATTTCATTCCGTCCAATAGTATGGTAGAAATGCATAGACTATGCATGTAGTTTGAGTGAGATGCTATTATATGAAGCATATTTTAAGGTTAGAAGTTTTTTTTTTTTTTTTTTGTTAAAAAAATGTATGAAGGTTTCTCTTAGTGAAAAGACGCTAGCAGTATGTGAAATGCTCCACACGATAGTATTTCATTTAAGCTAAATAATCTCCCCAAGCGTAAGCAGACGATTCCAAACCTATTACTTTCGTTTACAAGGGGCAGATGGTGTGATGTGAAATTATGCACCGATGGTTACACCGATGATGTGATTGTTCATTTGAAAAGTTTGCTACGGAAAGAGGATTTATGTGACGTTTTAGATCTTTTTCATATTTTTAACACATGTAGAAATGTGGACTTGGAATTAGCGAACATAACATGCAGCACATGGTGATTTTATTTTCAGATCGCCTAGTCAAGATGAAATGACAGGTTGCAAATAGTTCATTAAAGAGCCAAAGAGGAAAAGGAACGTGCTTTATAAGACTTACTTAGAAGTTTGGAATTTATTTCAAATTGTACCGGTTGTTGTCATCCTATATATATTTTGTTGTTTTTTACTAACACAAGGAGAGGGCACATGCATTATTGGCATACACATTTAAACCGTGACATGAATTGCTACGTAAGGTGTGAATGGGAAGTTTTTTAGGAAATTTAGAAGTGTTCCAAAATTTCCAATGTTGAGAAGTGAGTAGTTATTTTTTGGGTCACGGGAGTCTTAAAAAATTTTCAAAAGACGTTTTTTTAGAAAACCAAAATATCGATCAGAATCTTTTGAGTTTATTTTATAATAACTGGAAGAGGTGCACGTGCAATACTGCACGTGTATAGGAAGGGATGGGGGAGACAATGTCGGAAGGAACGGTTATAAAACTGATTGTTAGTGTTTGAAAAAGATTAGGCAATTTAGACTGTTCTATCCTTTTATTAATAAATCTGTTCAATAGTGTTTAAAGGACTGTTTTGGAAAGTTACGTGTTTTGTTCGGCACGCTTCCCAAGGGGCCTCTTCTCATTATATATAGTATAGATATAGATATAGATTTGGTGATTCAACTCCAACAATCTTAGAGGAAGAAATGAAGGGTTGAGCCTCACTAGGTTATGCTTGGGGTACTAATATTTATTTTACTAAAGGAGGCATATGCACAACTTGTTAAGATATCGTATTTGGGTCCTTTGATATATAAGTTTTACCTTCATCTGTAAGCTTAAACTTTTAGGTGCAGCGGTTGTTTAACATGGTATCAAGTGTGAAGGCAATAAGTTGTCTTCGCATTTATTTGTATCAAAAGTGTGAATGCCTTGTGTTTGTCCTCGTCGTGTATGTTCCCAACATAGAAGGTAGTTCTCTTGGATTTCTTTTTGTGGTTTTAGTATTTTAAGGCTGACCATAATTCTTGCTTTATAATCTATACTATATATAATGTGAGGAGCCTCCTTGGGTATCATGCCAACCCAAGATATACGACTTTCCAAACAGCCCTTACACATCATCGTAAAGATTCATTAAAAAAAAGTATAATGGTTAAAACTACCTCAAATTTTTTAAAACTTAATAATCAATTACAAAACGATTCTCTCCAAGCTCTTTCTTCGTAGCAATACAGTACGTGCACCAGGCTAGTAATATAGACTAACAAGGTGCACGTACAATACTGCACGTATGTTTGTTAGGGCACATAAGAGATAAGAAATGATTGAAAAGTTTTTTTTTGAAAAGTGAAAAAAAAAAAAAAACAAAGTTATCCATGTACTTATTTTGGCGAATATGACATTAAAATGTTATTTTGGGAAGAAACATAATATTTAAAAGGGCAAATTACACTTACCTCCCTTGAGGTATGACATAATTACACTTACCTCCCTTGGGGTTTCTGATATAACATTGTCACCCCTTGACATTTATATGTGGGTCACACTAACACCCCTCACTACATTTTCCGTATTAAAAAATAAATAACTTTTGAATGTATGACTAAAAATTAATTTTAAAAAATAAATAACTTGTGAATGTACGACTAAAAATTAATTTAGAAAATTAATTTTTAGTCATACATTCAAAAGTTATTTATTTTTTAATACGGAAAATTTAGTGAGGGGTGTTAGTGTGACCCACACATAAACGTCAAGAGGTGACAGTGTTATATCAGAAACCCCAAGGGAGATAAGTGTAATTATTTCATACCTCAAGGGAGGTAAGTGTAATTTACCTTATTTAAAACATATAAAAACTTATTTTTTGAAGGCAGGGTCAGGGCGGGTTGGGCTAATTCCGAACCCCCTCTAACCTGATTTTAGCCACACCAAACCTGATTTTAATTAATCTAGTTGCTCTTATCGTCTCCTAGAATGGATTCAAAGTAAATGTGATAAGATCCCAATCAAGAGCTTGCTTAACAATGAGAAATAGTAACTATACTTCCTCTTTGGGTGAGGATGAACCACAATGATAATTAGATAACAATTGCCTACCCTCTTATTCTCGTTCATGGCTTATAAAGAAGCCAATCTCAACTACTATTCATCTACATCTAAAATCCTACAATAAAGGAACTAAGATAATAACAAAGCCTAAGATAACAACCACTAAGATAATGATAATAACATAAATCAAATATCATAATCCTAACTACTTTGTGTTCTTGTATGCAACAATCTCATCCTTATCTTTGGGCTCCTTGATCTTTGTAGCTTATCAAAATGGCATAACGTTTCTACTTTGCACATGATTTTGTGGTTCATCTTTGTTCCGTTTTCTAGTTGGCACAAAAAATACCTTCATTAAGATGTATCATCCGTGAACATCATGTTCAAAGCATCAGTCAATAATGGGTAATCCAGTGTTATTGCTATCTAAACAATCTTCTGAGATGTTGCTGCAAGTCTTTTCTAGGTGATTACCTGTCCAATCATTCTGCATTTCTCCTTATTTTCTTCCATCCCTCAGTTTTATCCCATAGCCTTAACTTTCACCCAATGAGACCAAAGCTACTGCCGGTTAGCTTCTACATGGATATTTGACTTCAAACATATATCATCACATTGCTTCTCTTCAGAACCTCGTCCATGTTTTATCCACTCAAATTCACAGCATCAACCTTCCATCTATCTAATGAACGTACCCTATAGGGAACATACAAACACGAGATATAGAAAGGGCCAGATAGAGAATAACTGAATCATAGTAACAAATAATCTGGTCCCTGTGACAAATTGAAATTAGACGGCTTCCGCAAATGGGATTTATGGCAGTGAAAAGGGGTTAATGGCAGTAAAAAGAAAATGACTACCATTCCTATTTCAGCTGAAGTGGTTGAATGATGGAGGGATTGAAACAAAGGCAATAGTTGTAGACATAGAAACTTGCAGAAAGGCTCTCTTTTTTTTTTTTTAACGAAATTGACAAAATCCATTACAATAATATTACTAAGAACAAAAACAAAACTTTAATTAAAAACACGAAAGCGTAAATAAAAAACCAAACCAAAGTAGTGGCGGAACCAGGACTCCAAATCTGAGGGGGCAAAAAAAATTTTCAATTAACACTTCTCATGAAATATAGAAATTTCAATGAGTTGGGTGGGGGGGCAAACCAGAAATTTTTGATGGGGCAAAACATAAATTTTAATTAAAACATATAAAAAAATATTTTTTTAATTAAAAAATAAAAGCTAGGGGGGGTTCCACCCCTGTTACCAAAGTAAGAAGATGATCGAGTGCTAACTTTTAGAATTGTTCTAACGTAACCCCAGATCATCCACCATTTCAGTATCTTTTTTTCTAGGTCCACCAGCGCCACTGCCTTTACCAAAAACCGGAGTAGGGGCGAGCGTGGGCTCAACCTGCTTAACGATGCCAGGAACGTCAGCCATGTTGAGGACTCTCTATGAAAACAACTTGCATATTGTTGAAAGGAGATAAGATTAGTTGAATAATTGGAGAAGTGGAGAAGATAATTAGGAGAAGGGGTTCATGTTTCAAATGCAGCATAGAAGAAAATACAACTATACCCCTATGATGGTGAAGTTTAAAAATCAAGCCAACCAGGCTTGGACATGCTTTAATACTCTCCTACCCTATGCTAAGCCCAACCCGACTTGGCCCATTGCCATTTGCGACCTCTGGTTTGAAGCGCGCGTCCATTCTTCGTCATTTTTTTTCCCTCCGCGTGGGGTTCAATTTGTTCTCTGAAAACAGCAAAAAATCCTACAGCACCTTTAGCAACATCCATCACCGAGAAGGGAGAAATCCCTGAACTCAAAGAAGAGCTCAATTCCCAGTACAAGGTTAGCTTTTCCAGTCTCCCGCTACCCCTGTTTTATTCTATTAAAATCGATCTTCCCTTCATAAGGTTCTCTTTAATCTGCCTCGGTCAGAGTTTCGGATCGTGGATCCTAGTTTAGCTTTTTTGCAAATCAATGAAATATTTCAGAAGATCAGTTGATTTTTATTTACGTGTACTTTCCTTGTTGTCTAATTTCATGAAATTGGTTTGTTCATATTTAATTCTCTTTCTATCTCTTGAAATTCACCCTTGTTCCATGGATGTGATCTGTCTGGTTTATAGATATCAACCTTGAACCGAAATCTGTTCTGGTATTTCTGTGTAGAGAATTCGATCCTTTCTTATTCGTATATTTTATCTATTTCCTTTTAGATGTGGTTAATTATGAACGAACTGAATGGAATAAATTGTCGTTGAAGGAACCGGTTTCTAATTTGACTTGCTTATAATGCGTGGCATACTGTTGTTTTTTCTGTTTTCCTTTCCGCAATAAAACCAGAAGAAGTTATCAATTTTTCTAACATTACTGATATTTGTATCCTAATCGGGGGAACTACACTTGAGCTTTTCTGGAGGAAACTAGACAGTCGTTATTCCCAGACAATTCTTACTGTAATGATACTGCATCCCGATCATCTAAGTTTGAGAAGCCAAGTGGTTGTAGTATCTTCCAATCAGCTTCATATGAGAAGTGGTTCCTCAATTGTCTTGCAATGGAAATATCACAAAAGTGAACAGCATTTGGCTTTCGCAAAAATCTGTTTTGGTTCTTAAGGAGCTCAGGTCTTGTCATTGCAGAACAAAATGCTATGAGAGTCTGGCAAATTGTTTCAATTCCTACGTTCTTGGTCAAGGTGATATAGAAAGACAAAAAAGAGATAGAAATAAAAATTAAAAAAAAAAACACAATGGCGCAGATGAGAAAATTTTATTGGAAAATAGTATTATGTATCTTGAAAAATAAGGTGGCTGATTTGTTAACAAGACAAGGGGTATTTAGTAATCTTTGGAGGCGAAGGAGAGATTCTTGATTAGATCTGAAGTTAATGCAGTATCTGCTGGTCCTTTGAATATGCCCTTTAATTGCTTTTATATTGATCATAGCACTGCTGCTGTTCGGTTGTAGGACTATATCAGTCCCAGTTTTGATGTCTACTTTATAGGTGAGGTGGCGAATCAGGCATGGGAATATATTCTATTGTGCAAATACACGGCTTGGGTATTTTGACATCATCTTCACCTTTTGGTAGAGAAATGGAGTATCCGATTTCTTGGGGTGAAAAGGAGGGTGATGTACTATTCCATCTTTTAGGTTATCTTGTGGACATTATGGAGAGAGCAGAATAAGAGGTTATACCGGGACATAAGGGTTCTACCAGATTGATTGCTGATTCAGTCATGCTAATGGTAGCATCATAGGTGGCCATTTGCTTGGAGTTTGGGGGATTTTGCAGCTAGATGCATTGAGGGATTGAAAGTCTTTGGCACTTTCATTCTGTCTTCTAGTTTGCTAGAGCATTGTGTTGAAGGACCATAGAACAATTGATTACAAACTCTCCTTTGATAGGTCATCTCTATGCAACCTTAAGCCTTAAGGATTGGGGGTGTTTCTCAAATCGCACAGGCAGTATTCTTCATGCATTCTCTAATTATATTGTGGATGAGAATGCTATTAGAGTAGGGATCATTTCTTTCATGATAGGTTTACTAGAGGCAAGACCCTAGAAGTATAATTGTTTGGAGGTAAAGGATGCCTTCGAAGCTATAATTCTTGGCTTTTTGGCTCCTATAGGGGTGTGTGAAGATGTTCTTACTAATGTTTTTTTCTGGAAAAGGGTAAATGTATTTCCGAAAGGTATAAAGATTTACAAGTATATGCTAGACAAGATGAAACACAGACCACACAGCTGAAATCTACTGAAGTATCCAGAATGATAAATCATTTATGTATGATAAGTAGTTGGATGCGTGAGTAGGTGCATGTACACGTCAGCCATTATGTGTCAGCCATGTGCCAATTGGAACCCTATTTTACCACCACAAAATTCAAGCTGTTTGAAGTGAGTGTACTGGTTCACAGGTTGGAGTTGGTGTTACTAAGACAAGATGAGCATTCTAAAATGTCCTTCAAGTTAGTATGCTATGCAGTGGTTAAACATTTATGCCACTGTTTGTTTACTCGATGTTTGGGTCAATTTGGGATGATGAAGCTCAAAGATATGGTCAGCTGCATTTTACAATGCATGCTTGGATTTTGGCATTTTTATTCTGTTTCATTATTGTTTTTGAAAAGATAAAAATTTGTCATTTCAAGGTGAAAATCTTGGGCAAGTCTAGCTGTCTTTATTTGAGGGATGTAACTGAAGTACTGAACTCACCCATGCCCATGACAGGATCATGTTCACTGATGCCTTTACACACACACGTATGGACGATACAGATTCCTCGTGCCAATAGGGATAACTAGTATTAAATCCTTGACGAGGAAATTTTTTACTATTAGTCCAATGATGAGAAGGCAGATCAATGCTTTTTGATGTATCTATGATGGACACGGTCAAAAACTACGTTAGGTTGGTATGGGTGGCATTTTAGTTGGGGTAGTCCCATTATCCTAATGGATGATGAGCTCCACTTCTAGGTAACTCTTTCGCACAAATCATACTTATTGCTTCCCACTTTCTTTGAACCAGCTACTTAAAAGATTTTTCCTTTGGCAAGTTGCTATGTTCTGTCTGAATTCTGAATCTAGAAAAACCTTGATTTTGCTTCTGTCTGGATCCATCCTACATGGGGCATAGCCATACAAAATATTATATTCTAATCGTGACATTGGTGATGATGTGATGCTCATTAGTTATTTCTTTGATTTCATGGACTTCTTTTCTGGGGTGTCTCCCCTCATTCTTTTCCAGTTGCCCAAGGATATGTTATGAACACACCAATTCACATCAGCTGCCCTGGCTGAATGGGATAAATATGGGTAATTTTTATTTTTTAAGTGTCCAAATAGTTTGATCATTCCCCTCATTTTTTGTCCAAGGATATCATCCTAAAGCATCATTGCAACATTCTGTGAGAGTTTGGATACTTTAGTGAGCCAGAGTCTAAGATATTCACTTGGTAATTAACCAAACAATTGGAAGGGCATGGCTGTCTGTCTATGTCACGGATATGATGCTTATTCCTAAAGATTTGTTAAGGTTGGTTCAGGCATCCATGATCTGGAATCTGGATAATTGGCGAGTATGCAGAGAAAATCGATGATGCTTAAGTAGCTGGTTCCAATGTTGTGGAAATGATGGACCTCTTAATTATATTTTCAGGCAGCAAAAGATGTCGTATTGCAAATATTACAGCCTATGTTCATTTTATCTGGTTTGCAGAAGATAAAGATTATTATGCTGTTTATTGCTAGAAGTTTTCTGGCATGAAACTATTTACAGTGTTGTGCTTATCTTAATATGCTTTTATGAAATCTATCTCTATTCTCTTATTTTCCTGTTTCCTGTGATTTTTCACCTCTCTGCTACATGTTTATTTTTTTATGCCTATATGCTTGGTTGACCTCGTCTTATAAGAGTTTATGATATTTGGTTATCTAAACAGTACAACTAGATAAATAGTTTTTGTGCTTTTATTTTGATCAAATTGATATATGGTATGCTTGTGGAAATAGATATTGCATTAGATACAATATCTGAATCTGAATATTCTCATAAGAATACATTTAACCTGTTTAGATGTGGGGATGGGATCATCGTACAGTAGGGTTTATGGTTGGTGACATCTACTTGGTAGGACAAATGGATCTACATGTTGACCTCTTTTCCTGTTATGATTGGCCGAAAGGACCTCTGCACTGCTGCTAAAAGAGATTGACTTCCTCTCCATTATTCCAATTTTAATGTAGAAGTTTAGCAGATGCAAGTGGTCAATCCAGAGAGTTTTCAGTGTGATGGATGTTCTTGATTTTTCATGTTTTCCAATCTGAATATGGAACTGAGCCTTCTGAATCAAACTGAACAGCCTTTTCCTTATTGTAGTATGCAAAACCGGCTGTGAGGTTATTTCTTGTTGTTAAGTCCCTTATGCATCTATATTTAGTAAAATACTAAAATTTAATGCTTTCAATGCTGTGAGATTTATAGTATAATTTTTATGCTGGGATTCAATTTCTTCGGATAGTGATGGGAGGCTCTATTGGTTTAGAATTGCTGTTTTAAACTATATATTTGCAGAGTGGATGAATTTATTATTACTGGAACAGCTACTGGCTCATGTGTGATCTAAGGTGCAAAATAGACTCTGATTCACCTCCTAAGCATCCACACATCATGAGTTTGCAAATATTAAATCGGATGTTTGACTATTTCATTTTTAGCAATGTAGGAGCAAATACGTTTAATGATGCAGATAATGCAGTATATATTCCTCTTTCTTTGTTGCAAGGGATTCTCTGACGTTCTCATCTGGATTTTTTTTAATGCCTCTGCTGCATGATGAGTGCTTTTGCCTGCAGTAGTTTAGATTTTGATTTTCTATTTACTTTTCATTGATTTTGTTAGTCATGTTTAAGGCTTAAGTTTCCAGGGCTTTTCCATGTTGAATCTGATGGTGATGTTATTATATCCACTTTAGCCTAGAAATGAATCACAAGGGGCTTCTCTTTTTCTTTTTTTTTCCCCCATTTATTGTTATTATTATTTTATTAGCATTTATTATTATTCTTTACTTCTTAACAACGTTTAAATTCATACTTCAATCAACTATCAACATATCTTTAAGAGTGTCAGAAATGAAATGATACCTTTACTTCCAATCTTCCTCTTAAAACAGTATGCTCTGCTACCAAAATCTTTGATAGCCAGAACAACGAACTAGCAGACGGAGGCTCGTTAACTTAAAATGGGACCGGGCGAGGAGCATAATTATCTTCTTCTCCTTATTTGTTTAAATAAAGCAAAATTCATTAATTTAGAAAACCATACGAAACATCTGTTTAGGCTAATTCCTTGTCTCTCTCTCTCTCTCTCTCCAGCACTGTTTAGGCTCCAACAATCCCTGAGTACTCTTATACTTTTTAAAAGAAAAAAGCCACTGATCTAATTAAGGGATTATTGACCACTAAAAGTAGCAATAATAATGGAGTCAGAAGAAAGCTGTGGGGAAATCCATTAACCTTTCAGCAGAACAGTTTCAAACAATGTACAAAAGAGCCATATAAAAGAGACACTTTTGTGCATGGCTTGAGCTTCCAAAAATTTTGTCTAACATAAAAATAAGGTTTGCAATTTGCATGCTTGGTCCCAAAGTCTCAATTTAACTTAATCTGCTGCTCTTTGTACAGTAGTCTTGAACAAAAGGAAATAAAGCTTCTGATCCATTGAGAAATACAAAAATCCTCCGACTGAGTGTGTCACGAATGATCCGAAGCTGCTCCCCACGATACAGTGCCACGCCGGTCCATACACCCCATCAAATTCCTGCAGAACCAAAAAAGAAAGTAAAAAACCCAATCGATCGATGGTGATCTCATCACTTCCAATTTATGTTATAATTGTGCAGAAATTTGTTACCTTCTTGAGGGTGAGAGCTAGGGTCTTGGAGCTGAGCTTCTCCAGACTATCATACGCCTTTCGCGCACAACTCACGGCGTGGATCTGCATAAATGGCGGCATGTCCACGGCCACAACCTTCACGCCAGCGCCGGAGAAGAATTCACTCAACTCGATACGCGAATCGCAGAAAGACCTCCTCCTACCGCTAACGAGTGAAATCGATGGTCTCTTAGGCTCGTCACCTTCCAGAGATTTTATCTTCGCCTGCACTTTGAGCTGGTCTCCATGGCACGGCTTCGTCTTACTTCCTTCCTTAGCTTCCGTCAATTTCTCACGCTTTTCCATCTCGACGACGAAGGCACCGTTGCTGCTCTTCTTTTGGTGGCCTTTATGCCGGACGAGGGAGGTAATCGAAGGATCGGCATTGGCGGAGATTGTCATCGCTTTAGCCTGCAAATTGGTTTGTACGCGAGGATGGACATCTGCTCCTTTTAAGGCGGCATGGGGTTTGTGATTAGCGTTCCACTTGGACTGGCATTGGGCGGTGATTTTCTTCTTGAGTGTAGATGAAGGGATCGTGTCCACTGTTTGGGTTATGGACTTGGCACTGTTGCGAGATTTGGCGCAGTTCTTGCGTGTGGGATCCATGGCTGTCGCGGCTGCCGAAGTTACCTGCGCCTTTTCATGGTTTTCGTGATGTTGTTGGTGGAGATATGTGGAGGAGAAAGAGGAAAGAGAGAGAGAGAGTGTTTATGCGGATAAGGTGAAGTTCTTCTTCATTACTCCTCTCACGGGTGGAGCCATGGAGTCGTATGCCTACTTTGCGTCTGAAATTAGACTCCAGATCCCGGATCTGGTCTTCGCTTTCTAATATGCGCCGAGTGCGTTAGGGATGGGCAGTCTGTGGTTCGTTGACCAAGACTGCCGATCAATCATCTGGGCCCCATCGTAAGTTTCAAAATTCCTTCGAGCGGCGGCGATACAACAAAAGCTGATTCTTTTATAGAAGGTATGGTAATCCGAGGGTTGGTATCACTCTATCACACTACCAAAAAAAAAAAAGTATCACTCTATCAGGACGTTTTATTTTATGTCTTAAAAGAGGGAAAATTTTAAAGGCATATAAAATCACTGGCTCTCTTCCAAGTTCCAACAGGACCATTACCAAAAAAAAAGTTCCAACAGGACCAAAACAAGCGCATGGCTAACGATTCAAAACCGACCGAAAATCTCCAATATGCCAAAGACAAGATCCAGGGCACCATAACCATGTGAGTATCAAATATTTATCTTCTTATTTTATATCTACATCTATTATTGGAACCGGTGTTATTAAGGCTGTTTAAGCCCTATTTTAGCCAAGTGGCATCAGCAGCCAATGCTCCCAGAATCTCTTGGAATTAGGAAGGATGACAAGTCATTGGCTTCCTCCTTAAACTGCCTCGAATCAGAGTATGTTATTCTCTTGTTGTTCAGTTTCTGTTGTGATTAAGCAAGTGTTGGGTCAAGGCATTCGTCTTTTTTACAGATTAAAAGGTCCTTGGATGAAGTTCTGGATGGAAATGTGAGTTACCGAACTGCAAGCAAGCATTTGGGCAGCTAGAGATGCTAAGATTCAATTTCAAATTTTTTTTTCCGAGGATTACAATAACCTCCGTTTTCTCGTATGTCACTTACAAAACATCTCAACGCCAAAACAATATATTATTACTACAGGCACATCTGCTATCTTACAAGATATTTACACCACAAAAGTTGAAACCATCTTCAACCTACAAAAACTTCATAATTCGATAATTCCAGCAAAAAGAACCCATATTCATCCCCTTCTGTTGCTTCTAACGACATCCCGCTTCCAATTTTAATGGTTAGCTCCTGAAATACCGGGTTTCAATAGCTCTTTCATGCCAACTCAAGAAACGATTAATGAACTGGTTACTGATTCCATGAAGGACTGGTAAGACGAGGATCTCTAAATGCTGAAGTGCCTCCTGATGCTGCAGGGGACGGAGAAGAGGCAATATAATGAGATCCAGACAAAGATACTGAAGGCGCATTTACAGGATGACCTTGTTGCACAGTTGGAGCAAAACGTGATGGGCTACCAGCTGCTCCTATGACTACTCGAGTGGTGTGAGGAACCTGCAGGTATATGACACAACAGAGGAGTTATGTAGGAAAACCTGAAAAAGTGAAGTCAATTTGTCATGTTACATTGCAGGTAATAGACATACCACGCTAACTGGTCTTTGTCATCCTTAAATCTTAGACTATTTTAAAACTTAGCAAGACAGAAATATTACCACCATGAAACATTGTTAAAAATGCAAACCATCAACGTCAAGATAAATTAATAAAACAAAATTCTCATGATAATTCACAAATCATACCCAATCAATATGGACACATAAAAGTTGCATTAGATTATTTTCAGAACATTACCAGGTTGGCGTGTCCATAGGACTCTTTTTTTTTTGGTAGAAGTGTCTATAGGACATTGTTATATTATACCATATAGAACTAGATGGATATAATTGTATCACATGCTAAAGATCACGATTGTATTAAGATAGTTCTTTGAGTAAAATCATTACCACAGAAACCTAAATCATCCTCACAATCAGTTACCTTATCAAGAGAAATACTTAAAGTCAGAAACTTACTGATAACTGATTTTTTGTTTTTTGTTTTTCTTTTGATCACTAATAAGGACAGAATATTAATAGAGGGCAAACAGCCCCGAAAGAGAATACAGATAATGCACACAAAAAGTGTACAGCAGGACAGATACCCCACTACCTACAATCAGAGAACATCAAAATTTGAACATTGCTTGATTACATGTGAGTCCAAGTCCTTGCAACATTCCACATTCGACAACCAAAATAAGATATGTCTCACTCAACTGATCTTTAAAAGGTTAATGCACTACAAATCAACAAAAAAAAATTTCACTAGTTCTTTTAGGGAGGCATATATAAAATGTAAAGAGAACTGGAAAAAAAAAAGGAGGAGCTTTAAAATTATTTTCTTTGGCGTAGGTTTCAGAATAACAAAAATACAATATGTACACAAGAACTTGAACAATAAAAAAAGTAATTATGACCATCATTGCTTAAGCAATGATGAAACATGTGACACCATCCAACTCTAAATATGGTCCAAATTAATCTACAAATAGGAATTATGCACACATCTGAGAAGCCCCAGATTATAATAAAAACAAAAAACAAAAAGACAAATAAAAATGGTAAACATAATCAATTAGATTCACATGCAAGGCTGCAACGGGAATACAAGAGAAAGTCGGAGAAAAATGTTGATGAGGCAGGAATCTAATGAATTTTTTAGTAATTACACAACTTATCTAATTAGCCCAATTAAAAAGAGAATAGCTATAGATGTTTATGGGTAATGTATTCTACATTAAATATTATAGAGATGATGCTAAGAGCATAATATGATAGATTATGACCTGATTCCTCTGACAAGGCATCTCTACTTCATATACTTGAGACAACACCAAACCAATGGTATAATGACATAAACTTATAATTACCATGTTGTGTTGAAGAGAACCACCATATGGAGGCCTTCTAAGAGGAGAATCTGCAGAGGGGGAGGTGCTACGCATTCGAAACAAATGACGTGCATGGGTACTGTGATTAGATGCATCTTCTGCTTCCCCCGCTTCCAGATCACCACCAAAATTTGTCTCTGAGCCCATCCTTGGAGTAACTAGTCTAGTCATTGACCCTGAATCAGTTGTGGCATCCACCTGCAATGGAACAGGACGGATAACTGAACCATGCATACTACTACGTCTCTTCATTTCTTCCTCTGCATTTAGAATCTGTTGAACACCACCAAGAATACAGTTCAAAATATAGTAAGCCAGAAGCTTATTATTCTAATGCTAAAATAGAAAGTGTCGCAAGTTAAAAACTTAAAACTAAAAAACTTTTTAGGCAACATCATGAATTAGTAACAAAGCTACATTTTCTTTTCTAAATGGGGATAAGATGAAGCAGAAGAATACCTGCTTCAGCATTTGTACCAGATTATGCTTCCTTGCATTTTGAAATTGCAGCTTTTCCTCAATCTCCCTTTTCCTTTTCTCTATGTCACTTGATACATCAGGCTTGTTGATTACCTGCCAAGTAAGCAAATGACTACTACTTATCAGTCCTACTGTAAATTACTCAAATTTGTTAAAAATGGAAAGAGGAGAAAGGAAAAGAAGAAACATTTATCTTAAGAATATAACAGTTGCTTGGGAAATGGGTTTCAAGATTTGGCAAAGAGAGAAATGCAAAATGATGGATAGTCATGCCAAGGAAATTTTGAGTGCATAGAAATGGAATAGACATTAAGCCATATGCAAAGGCTTTAAATCGTAGCCCCTAGAAAGGCTATTGTGGCCTTTTATTCTAATCAAAGGAAATTTGGAGTGCATAGAAATGGAATAGACATTAAGCCATATGCAAAGGCTTCAAATCGTAGCCCCTAGAAAGCTATTGTGGCCTTTTATTCTAATCGAAGGAAATTGGAGTGCATAGAAATGGAATAGACATTAAGCCATATGCAAAGGCTTCAAATCGTAGCCCCTAGAAAGCTATTGTGGCCTTTTATTCTACCTTTGCTCCCTTAATCAAACCTAAGCTAAGGGCTGGTAACTTTATTACTTTTTGGCACAACCCATAGTGGGGGAATTCCACCCTTGCTTCCAAATGCCCCCAACTGTTCCAGTTGCGTGTAGACTAGGATCCTTTTGTTTGTCATATCTCTTGGTCCTTACCAGGGACTAATTGCAATCTTTCTTTTTGCCAGGATTTACACATTGATGAACTTCAGGATTTAGGGGCTTCGCTTGAGAATCTCAAGAGTATAGTACTTTTCCCTAACATCCAGACTTTCATGTGTGGTTTCTTGAGTCTAATAGGGTATTTACATCCAATTCATTCTTTCGTCATTTGATCCTCACACATTCCCAGCCCCGCCTTTCATTTTCAGTCTTAATTCTCTTGTCTGCCAAATGCCATCTAGAGTAACATTGAGAAGTTTATAATTAAAAAAGGAAAAAAATTTGTAATAAGTTCATAACATTAGCAATCAAGGACCAAATCATGATAAAAGATACATTAAGAAGTTTCATAATTAAAAAAGGAAGAGAAAAAAGGGTATCTAAGATATCTCAATATGCAGAAACACTCACACAAACACCTGCATGTATAAACTTTTGAAAACATTAAGCACAATATCCTACACACAAAAAAAAGATTTAAAGAAAGAAATAATAAAGAAAAAAAAAGAAAAAGAATATAATCAACATATTAATATTTGGTGTACACAATAAGAACTATATTTTTGAGTAGTTGGTTAGAAAGGATATGAATACCCATAATCTGAGTAAGGTATATTCTTTGATAGATTGAGATGGAGAAGTAAGATTCATGTTCCCAACACTAACTGAGAAAGGCCTTTGGCTTTGATTGATTTTTGGTACTCAACAAGCAAAGCTTCTCATCTTCAAATTGCAACAGAGACACTTTTCCAGTCAGATCACAAACATATTTAGTATCATCTTAACATCCTCAAGAGTAGCATCACGCATACCAAAGTGCACAAATGACAGCCGCAATCACATTAAAGTTTATTTGACTCCAGAAAACAATAAAAATAGAATGTTCAAATCCTAATATGAAAAGACCCTCATGACATGCTCCTTATTAGGTTGAAAACCAAGTTTCGGCCATATTCCATGCATCTCTTCTTATCTTTATAATTAATTTTAATGCATTCAAAATTTCTCACAAACCAACATCTCCAAAATTGCAAATGTTTATGCGCATCTATTATTTTGGGGTGTTGAATCCATGAAAAAACAATAAAGAATGCTATTAATCGCTTGTAAACCTATGACAACAGTTTTCAGTCGATATCACCAAATTAAGACGGTAAAAGACGGGAAAAGTTCTAAAGCTAATTTGCTAAAAGTTTGTTTCGGGAAAATCCAATATCTATTTCGTTGAGAAGAGCACTACGACCATTTTCAGATAAGAGAAACATAAGGGCACTACGACTGGCAATAATCTGAGACTTATCAGATAAGATACAAACAAGGGGGGAAATAAAGGAAAAAATATAAACCTAACCTCCAAATTGGGTGTGGTTGAGATCACAGCCAACGCTTGAGAAGTGCCACTACCATCTTTCGAGCCGGAACCGTTCTCTCTTACAGGAGAATTTGCAGCGGGGGATGAAACCGATGAATCAACAACCCCAGGCTGTACAGGAAAACGATCACCGCTTTGTCCGTTCCGGTCATTGGCGTCTCCCGGATTTTGCTGCCGCGAAGGCGTCTCGACAGAAATATTGATCCCATTGACTTGTTGGGATGGAGGGTGGGGATCTTCGGTAGCTTCTTGTGGATCTTGCTTAGGGCAGCCATTGTCTCCTACGCCTTCCCCTTGTTGATCGGCACTGGAACCAGCGTTAGGGTTAGAAGTGGCAGCGGATCGGAGGCGAGTGAGGGCTTTGGATCGCTTGTTGATGAGAAATCTGAATTCCTTGAGAGATATACGAGGCGTTGGCATCAGCCATCGGCGAGGAACGTCAGCGACCCTGTGTAAGTTCCCCCTGTATAAACTGATCGCCACCATTTCAATGAGCTCGCTTTGTCCTTCTCTTTCGTCGTGTCTCCCCTGAAATTTAGGGGCGTCCCCGGAATTTGATTGACTCGAGCTCGCCCAATGAACCACTTACAACGAATCTTTACCCCAACATGGTTTACACTAATTACACATACCTTCTTTCATGTTCTCAAAATAACACTCTCCCCCCTAATGTTAAATGAAAGTTAAATGTCATATAAATAAAATCAAATAAAACTTTAGGGATTATACTTGCACCCCCTTGAGGTATAAAATTTATGGAGGAGGCCTTTGTAATCATTTATGCATATGCTAAGGGAGGTTTTTGACATTTTTCAAATGTGAGGGGTCTATGATAGACATATTCTAACAAGAGGGAAAGTGTTATTTTGAAAACATGAAGAAAGGTATGTGTGATTAATGCATACCTCGGGGAGGTTTCTATAATTTACTCTCTTTTTTTTTCAAATTTTATTTGATGAGATAATATTATAGGGAATTGCAACTCTTTCCTTTCTAGGATTTGTAAAAAAAAAAGAAGGAATTCAATGAAAGCAATGGAAATAACTAGAGCTGGCAAAAATTGAACCGACCCAACGGGTCAAGCCAACTAACCCGATTATAAACGGGTTGGGTTGACCGGTTTATTAATTGGGTCGGGTGTGGGTTGGGGTTTTCTCAACCCGCCTGTAATCGAGTCAAACCCAATTATGACCAAATTAAAAAAAAAAGTGTAAAAAATTGGCATGAATCAACCCGATTATGACCTGAACCCAACCCAATTACCCCATATCCTATTTTAATAATACTTTTTGAAAAATAAAAATAAAGAATAATATAATCGGGTTGGCCGGTTGAACCCTTTTATTGGCGGGTTGGGTTCGGTTTGGGGTTTCCCCAACCCGCCATTAATCAGGGCCAACCCGAACCCGACCCGTTTTACCACAACCCGATTACAACCCAACCCATTTCCAGCTCTAGAAATAACCAAAAAAGAAAAAAAAATAGAATAAGAAGAAGAAAAAAGATCTTGGGAGAAAGGTACAGGTCGAAAAACAACGTAGAAAACAAAAAAAAAAAGGAATGAAAAAACTATAATTCAAAATTCATTATAGTAACCTCGAGTCATGTTGAAAAAAGATAACTACATCAAGATAGATGGTATTCATAACATATATAATAAGTTAAGCTAACATCTATATCTATATATACTACTATTAAAATTACAAATTATCTAAAGTGTTTTTAGTTTTCATATGCCTAAAATATCATTTTCTAGAATCTTTATCTCAAAAAAAACTTTTTTTTATCATGTCCATTAATTAGCCACCCTTAGGCTTGTAGACTTTTTCTCCAATATTTATCTAACTAAATGAGTTTTAATAATTTAAATTACTAATAAAATCCCACTAAACTAGGCTTCTTCTCCAATACTTATTAGAATAAAAGAACTTTAATAATTGGAATTACTAACAAAATAATTCTAAAAAGAAAAAAACATATCTAAAATAGTGCTTTCAACCCCAACAACTTGAGAAAGATTTACAATATATAATATGGCTCATACTCCATATTCCAGGTTTCATTAGTTGCCATAAGGTATGGATAATTTGAAATATATTGGCTAGTTTTTCTATTATTCCTTGTTAACAGGAGGCAAGCTCATATTGATTGGCTGGATATACTGGGCCATCTAACATCATTTTAAAGTGCAAGGAAACATAACACAATAATAAAAGTAATCAAATAATATATCAATAATTATTTGGTTATTAATAATCATAAATATTACTTCAACTAATTAAATATATTAATTATTAGAATAATTAATATATTTAATACATTTTTAGTGAAGTTACTTTCATTCTAAAATTTTTTATAGGATTAATTTAATTATATTTAATGTATACTTGATGGGATTCCAATTCTTTCTTAATTATTTTACATGTGTTCTTGTAATTATTAATAAAAATTTTAATGATTAAACAATATAAACTTTAATAATTATATTTTTCCGAAGCTTGAAAATATATGGCTGTGTAATGACACATGGTTGCACATGCAATTGTTATTGTGATTAGTTAAATATTGTTTATCATTTTAGAGTATAACGAAAACGTTATAAATAGTTTGTCACGCTTTTTGTATTTTAAATGATCCTGAAAAATTATATGCATGATTCAAACTTATAAATATATTGCTTAAGATAATTGCTACCATATAACCTTCACCATTGCCATATACCAATTTCTATGCTTTATAAAGATTCATAAAATTTATACCGACTGCCTCTTAATTTAAATTTTGTTTGATTTTTGTTTACCTTTTAGATAGCATTTGCTTGAGATATTGGATCAAATTGAATATTTAATAATTGCGAGATAATGATTTATTTTATTATTTTCATGTTTGTAGGATAATAGATAAATTTGTCATGGTTATTTATTTATTGAATGGGTTAAGATAGTCATACTTGATTTAACGTAACCCCTATCGTAACCTATGTACTGTACATTTATTTTATTAGACAATATGCATATACTTTGCACATAGTAGTTGTTGATAAATAAAATGCCAATAGTACATTTTCTTTTATATCTCATAATTTATTATATAATTTGATCATAAAATTTAATAATAAATTGTTAGCAAATTTAAATAATAAATTACTTTTAATTATATAAGATATTATACCATAATATAATAGTAACATTATTATCTACCTATAATTAATTTAATGGTATAATATTAATGATATTTAGTATTGTGTTATATATGTTGATGTTATATAATAGAATATAAATTTAAGAGAGAGAGGGGGACGATGTGCCTAAAATAATGATTATTGAAATTAAAAAATTTTATATTAACAAAAACTTTTATATGCTGTACAAATATAGGATTTTGTGGAAATGTGCCTAAACAGGAAAGAAATTTTGTATATTAGTTAAAAAAATGTCCTTAGAAGAGTTTGTATTGAATTAATATATAAACAAAAAAGGTTCTTGATTTAGAGTGCCCAGCTAAAGCTAGACGTGTTGAAGCCTAGTCCCTTTACGCCCAGCTTTGTTTTGAGTGTCATTGTATGTATAAAACTAGTTTAATGTCTATAATATGTCTATCTTAAACTAATTTTGACATATTACGAATTTTGTTCGGAATTTTGTTGGTACTTTTTATGCTTAATAAATAAGTACAGATATTTCAAGTATTTTTGTAATAGAATTACAAGAAATTGAAAAAAAAAAACTAAAATCGCGCTTAATTGGCTTGGGTTTGAGGGCGAGGCCTGAAAATTGGGTTGGGCTAGGCTTGGGCAAGCATAACGGCTCTTATACCATATAATAAACCCCGGCCTAGCCCGGTCCATTGCCATTCCTTTGTCAATATTAGGGGTGGCAATCGGTCGAATATGGTACGGATCTACTAGGATCCGAATCCGATCCGAAAAAAAATTTCCGATATCCGAATTCGATCCTATATCCGGCGGATCTTTAATACTTAAATCTGAATTCGAAATTCAATGAATATCCGAAATCCGAATTCGATCCGATATCCGATCCGAAATCCGAATTCAAAACCGAAATCCGAATTCAATCAGAAATCCGAATTCAAACCTGTTTGAACTTGAAACTTTAAAAAACAATTTTAACAATTAAAGTAAATTTAACTATAAATTTTAACACAAATCCAAGTGTCTAATGATCAAATGATGATTTAACCCTTTTAACTTATGGTTGAACCATGGTCTAGGCTAAGTTTATATATACTATAAGTATATTTTCGGTTCGGATCTTTTTCGGATCGGATACATGTATATCCGAATCCGAAAAAATTCGGATCCGAAATTCGAGATCCCTATCCGAACCGTGGATCTAAATCCTATATCCGAATTCGGTAATTTCGGATCGGATTCGGGTCGGATTCGGATATATATCCGACCCATTGCCAGCCCTAGTCAACATCGTAAAAAACTAACGCATTTCTTTTTGAGCTAGAATTTGGTGGTTCCGCTAAACCACCAGCTGGAATAGAGTATAGATGTGTGGGGCCCACTTGTGACCGTGCATTTCACGCTAGTTCTACTGAGGGGCACCAGACGAAACACTCTCTTAAAAAACCTTTTGTGATACGTGTGGTAATGGTTAAGCGAATGCGACCTACCCCCGGTCTAGTTCATAGATCTTTATTTCTACCTGAAGATCACGCGCGTTTTAGTCCATCTTTTTCAACTGTATAAGACGGACTTCTTAAGGAGTCAGGACCCACCCGGCGTCCTTTCTTGTAAATACACAAGTCTTCCAACAGCACGGCAAGAAACTCAATAGTCAATATTATAACAATTAAATTTTTTTTCCAGCCTAAACTTTTTATATGCCAATGAGTATAGTAACATTGCTTCAATTAATAAATCAATCCTGACCCTTTTATATATAATATATAAACATATGCATATGTAGTACCTAATGTTTTTTTTTTTTCATTTTCCAAAGAATATCGCTTATCCTTATTAAAGTTTTTGATATTTTGTTTATATTATTATCTATCTATAACACGAGGTGCCCCTTGGGAAGCGTGCCCAAAACAATTTATAAAATTTTCAAAATACCTATCCTTGCATAGTTTGGTTTTAATAATACAAGGCTATACCCGTCTCAACTCATCATTTTCGTTCAAAAACAGTTGGTTTGTAACTGCTCCCACTTCTCCTCTCTCCATTCCCTCTTTCCAAGTGCAGTTTTGCACGTGCATCCCTGCTAGTATATATAAAGGAAAGACGATAGATTCTTCTAAAGTTTAAAAGATTTCGGTGTCCTCTAATTATTCATTATACATTATACTCATGCATATTTTTATAGGATATCGTTTAAAAAATTTAACTTTAAATGAATTATATATAGACACACCCACACAAACTATAAATTTATGTGGACTTAGCCAAGTTGAGAGCGGTATGGGAGTAATGTCCATATGGCTAGGTTTTGGTTTCTTCAGCACCATATATTGATTGATACTTCAAGAGTCATGGAATCTTCTTTTCTTGAAAGATTTATTTGCCTGTTAAGTCACTTTGCTTCAATGATTTGTTACTTAAGTAACCATCTCTATCTGACGTTGGCTAAGTCCACATAAATGGTTTGAATTTAAAGCCTCTTTTAGTTGGACGGTACTTCCTAATTTGTACTCATTATTTTAATGTGGGCCAGGTCCACATTTAATTCATGTGTACCGTATATCTATATAAAGTAATCACTACAACTACCCCATTCATTTTGACCATGCCTTTATTTAATAATCATCAATATGGAAGTTTCAGATTTTTAAATCTTTTTATATATATATATATATATATACACACACATGGCCCACCATTCGAACAAATCTTCTTGTCCGTCCGGTGCATAAAAAAAAATGAAAATTACTCAAAAAAAGTAAAGCCTTCAAAAAAAAAAAAAAGACAAAATTACCCAAGAGACACTTAAATGGTAAAGTCGGTTGACAGCATTTTCACCTGATGCCACTCAGTTGTGCGAGCGTGGAATGTATGGATGGATGTCCTTGTCAAGAGGGTCCCACACATCCAAACTCCATCCAAGCGAGTGATTTCATGAAACCGTCAGATTTTGGTTCTATCTTCTGAAGGAAATGCTTTCCCTTTGGTTTTGACGATGAGGGCAAGAAAAGATATTTGAACGTTCCTTGATCACCCACGTGTACGGATGGAGCTCCATTCCGGGGAGAGTGGAGTAAGTCGATTACAGCGTCGCAACAGCACTGCAAGAACCATCAAACATGCGGAGGACGTTGTGGTGGTGACGGAACCGTCGTAGAAAAGAGCGTACGTTGAACGCGTCACGCGAGTCATCAACATCGTGCACTCAGTTCTACGGTGATATTTGTCGTCAATCACAATCCTTTGATCAAATTCTATTTAGCCACGTGGCAAGATTTAGAGAGAGCCGTCTCTCAAGACTAGTGAAAGACACCGTACGCTGGCCGGTGCTGCATCCACGTCCGTGTCTTTATTGACTTTTCTGGAGTGGCCGAGGTCGGGAACCGAGAGGCGTTCGTGTTTCTGTTCGCTCCTCTCGTGCAATACGCGTTTGTAAATATTTTGTATTTCTCGGTTTTTCTTTTCGAATTATTGTTTCACATTCTTTTTTATATGTTTTTAGTTTACATTGTCAAGATCGAGTTCTCTAATTGGAGTGGTGGAATGGTTTAAGGAAACAGAAAACCTTCTTGTTTGTTTTTGGAGAGAATGGGAGGTTGTGTTTCGAGACCAGAAGGGTGCGTGGGAGGTCGATCGAGATTAAAAAAACATCGGAAACGAAGAAGAGTCGATCGGCGTATTTCGTCTCGGAAGGCCGATGGATCGCTTGTCAAGGTCGATAAGTCGGGGCCTCCAGATCGTTCTTACAGTAATCCAGCCTTCCAAGGTAAGGTTATTGCTCTCTGTTTCTTTTCTTTCCAAAATTTTCAAGAAGTTATTTCTGATTTATGGATCGAATGCGCTTTTGGATCTGTTAAAAAAATTCAAATTAGAGGATAGTTCTATTTTCAGTTTTAGTCCAAGATCCTTGGTAATTTTCATTTGATAAATTCGTTTTTTAGGCGTGATCTTGCGTATTTGATTCGAATGAATTGTTGAATTATGGGTTTATTTTTCTATATTCTGTTAAACTGTTGCTGTTTGAGTCTTTCTTCTGGTGACGGTAGGAATTTTGTTTCAAATATTGCTTCAATGAGTGATATTATAATACAAATGTCTCTTCCACATCTTATTCTTCTTTTATTTTCTGATCAAGAAAATTTATCTTTGTTTTGAGGGGGCATCTTCTCCAATGGACAGAATTATGTAGATTACACATGGTTATTCACATTTTATGATCATTAGCCTTGGAGTTCTTTTTGCAAAACATGTCTATTTTCTGTTGCATTTAGGATGATTGGTCTTTAGTAATGTTTCAAATTTGATCAAATAAGTGATCAAATCTTCTTGTATGTTCAATGTGAAATAGCAATCTGACTGGAGGTGATTTTGTAATAAATGTTCAGATTTGTGAGATAGACTTGTTTTGTTGAATGAAATCTGATGCTCAATGAACAAATTCTCCAATCAATTATAGGTTTGCTCTTTTTTTTTTAATACTTTGAGAAAAGAAGATTCTAGTGGTGAAACACTGTTTTTCTCTAATCAATGTACATCCCACCCCTGGTTCATTTTTATTTTCTTTCTAATTTTATCTGTTTTTCTTTATAGCTCATTTCTGAAAGTGTGGATTTTTCTTTTAAGTAGTGGATAGCAGTTGCTTAAGTAATAATTTGGAAATCTTAGCTCTCTCTTGTAGATGTCATCATTCTAGCTTATATTTTCATTTGCAAATTATATCATCATTTAAATATATTTCTGGACTGAAACTATGATACTGCTTTTACACTTATTGGTATAATTTTTTGGACAATATCTTGCTAAAAATTCTTCACAATGGATCTAAAATTTCCTAAACTAACTTCTGTTCAATGCTTAGTTGAATCATATATTTATCTTATACCGTTGAACTTGCAATTTGATGATATGGGCAGGAAGTATTGAGGAATCATGGTTCGATGCTGCGGCAATGTTTGAGTCTGATTGTGATGAAGATTATCAGTGTGTTCAGGATGGTAAAACATTTGAAGTTTGTGGAATTTAATGAACTTTTTTTTTCTCTGACTTGCTGGTTAATCCTGCATAATCTCAACATTTTCAGATGTTCATTCTGTTAATGGCTCTGAAGGCGCATCCATAACAAGTATTTCATCACCAAGAGATGCCAATCCTGAAGTTTATAATGGAACTTCCAGTGATGTTGCTAAAATTGCAAACTCCCGGGTCGTGCATGTAGATGATGCTGATTCTCAATCGAAATCTGATGCCCCTCAAAATGAACCAAAGTCTCCTGTGTTCGTTGATGAAACCTCTACCTTCTCTGCTGATGAAAATAATGGCAGGGAGCAAGGGTTACTGGACCATTGCAGAATTCTACCAAATAACTGCTTGCCTTGCCTTGCTTCCACTATCCCCTCAGTTGAAAAAAGAAAGCCAACGAGTCCTACTCATCCAAGTCCAAGAAAAAAGGCTCCCTTAAGGCTGTCCTTCAAATGGAGGGAAGGACATGTTAATTCCACGTTATGTGAGTGGGGATAAACATTTTTTTTTCCTTTTTTCTTAATTTTCAAGTTTAAAACATAATTGTAACCTTTTATGTGGTATCCTTATATAAACTCTTTAATGTTAGAATATGATTTTCACTGCAGCTAGATGATATCCAATTATGCATATAGGTGCACATAGTTGTTGTTACTTCCGTTTTTCTGATAAATTTTCATCTGTCATGCCCCAAATCTTTCCCCCTTGTTTAGCTTTTTAAGCATTTATGGTCTTTTAGGCTGAACACTTATAATTCCTAGCATTTGTTAAAATATTTTGTAGTCATTTCAAATTTTGTACATGGGCAGCTTATATCCTTAGGAGAATTTTGTTTTCATTTTTTATGGCTTTATGATTATGCTATTGATGCAACACATTGATGTAAGTGATGTATGACCATAATCATCTTATAATCTAATGGCAATTGATCACTTGAAATAACTTTGTTTAGGGAAAAACACCTGTTGGGGATCAACCAATCAATCAACCGGGGGAAGACAACATTGTAAACCACGTGAAAGTAGGAGATAAAAATTTTCTAGCAATATCAATAGTTCATTATTCATTAAGGACTTCTTTATATTTATATGTGGGCTTTTATCAACTTACAACCTTGGCAATAATAAATGCATTTTTACCTGGAATCCTTTACAAATTAGTGACAACTCAGAATCATACTCCTTTCTGACTGATTAAGATCTGTAACCAGACAAGGAGACAAAACTTTCTTCTTCCTGTAAAGGAATTATATAATGAAAGTCACTGACAGTCCACATTTCCTTGTTCCTGGTTTCATCTTTTAAAATTATGTATCTTCTGGGAAGATATTTATTCCTCCGTGGTTCTCGTGTTCAAGATGTGTAGGGGATAAGGGAATTGATTCAACATGTTTTGAATAATACCAGACCTGGATGATTTTTTTCATCAGCTACTTGAATATTAATATTGTTTTGAGTAAGTTGTTGGTGGTAAACAGCAATCCCTAAATACCATGATCATATGTAACGTCCAATGGCATCGTGAGATGTGTCTTAGTGAGACTTTGAAATGTGGACATATTTGTTTTTTGAACATCTCTATCCTATCATGCCAAGATTGGGTTGTAATAGGCCATAGTCTTGTTTCTCCTGGCATGTTAACAGAATAGTGGTCAAAGATGATCTAATAGTCTACCAAGGTGCATTGGGTGTGTTGAGCTGCAAGGAAGCAAATGGGTCTTTGGAAATTCTTTCCTACCATTGGAGAAATCCTTGATAAAGTGTCTCCATTTAACATCTTATTTATCTTATGTCCCCAAGATATGATGGGCCATTTTTGCTTCCACTGCAGAGAACATTTATTATCTTGCACTCTTTTGCCACAACAGGGCCACCACCAAATGAGATTTAAAAAAAAAAAAAAAAAAATTCCAGTCCTAAAATCCTGAAACGTTACCAAGCAATCCTTAAATCAACCTTCCAGATCCATTGGAATTGGCAAGTTCATAAGAATTGAAAGTGAGTCAAAAAATTTAATAATTTTTCATATCTTGGATATTCTTTCATTTTTTCCTATTTATTACATTAAAAATTGACAGGCCTAGATCTTTGGAAATTCTGTATATGTTAATAGATACTCTATTACATAGCGAACATTGAAAATTTTTATTGTTATTTAATTTAATTTGTTCTCTCTTTCTCAGTTTCTTCAAAAATGCTTCTGCAAAGACCCAAGGCAGGTTCTCAAGTTCCATTCTGCCCAATAGAGAAGAAAATGTTTGATTGTTGGTCACCTATTGAACCTGGTACTTTCAAAGTCCGTGGAGAGAATTATTTTAGGTGAGAGCAGTATCCATTTTGTTTGTATTTCCTGTCTAATATACTTCTGACATTTTTGTTATCATGCAGTCACGTGAAGGTTTTTTTTGGCACTTGTGAAATTGCATGGTTGACGACTTTGATTATGCAGCTTGTCTCCAATTTCAAGAACTTAATAACCCATCATCTTTAATGTATTTCTTAATTTCTTTTTTGGCAGGGATAAGAAGAAGGATTTTGCTCCAAATTATGCTGCATTTTATCCGTTTGGTGTTGATGTCTTCTTATCTCCGAGGAAAATTGACCATATTGCTCGTTTTGTCGAACTCCCTATTTTGAATTCATCTGGGAAATTCCCCACTATTCTGGTTGTAAATGCTCAGGTATCTCTCTCTCTCTCTCTCTCTTTTAAAAGATTTTTCATCTTTCTTTGTATGCATACTGGATGTCAAAGATATTATTAAGGAATTAATTTGTCTTGATATTGCCATGGAAATTCCAGTCTGCTTTTGTTTTTGAAATCATGTCCATTCTCTGTGGCTAGATATTTGTGTTGCATCCTATTGCTAGTCATCTCATATGTTAATATTTATTCATGGCTGGATTTCTAAGTCGATTGTGCAAATTCTCTCTCTCTCTCTCCCCTGCATCTAAGAGCAGAAACTTGGTGGGATTCAATATATGCCCACATATATTTATTTTTTTGCTTAACAGCCACTATGAATCCCAAAATGTAAATATAAATTGTTTTAACCGCTAGTGTTGTATTAAAATTGAGTTGAACAAGAGTTGGCTCAATGCATCAAAAAAAGGAAAAAAATTTAGCAATTTGAATACTCACATGCTTTTGTGCTTTATGCAGATTCCGTTGTATCCTGCCACAATCTTTCAAAGTGAAAATGATGGGGAAGGAATGAGTATTGTTATGTACTTTAGACTTTCGGAAAGTTATTCTAAAGAGCTTCCACCTCATTTCCAAGAAAATCTCAGAGTAAGCTTGTAAATTTGTATTTCAAACACATTTTGCACTTTTTTTTTCTTTTTCCTGTCATGATGATTTGATTTATATTTTCACCATGTGCTCCAAAAGGATGTTTTTAATATTCAAAAGAGATTCTTAAGATCTTGATTAATCCATGATAATTTCTGAAGTGCATTGTCTTGGATATTATGGCATTTAACTGTAGATTCGCGATAGTTTAGGTTGATTCATCCTTGTTTTGCTATGATGATGCACTTGGTTCTAATTCTTCCTCACTAATTCATGGCATCTTTATTCTTAAGATGCCATGATAATTTCTGAAGTGTGCTCCGGAAAGGATGTTTCTTTATTCTTAGGATGCCATGTGCTCAAAAAGGATGTTTCTAACATGCAAAAGAGATTCTTAAGTTCTTGATTACTCCATGATAATTTCTGAAGTGCATTGTCTTGGATCTTATGGCATTTAATTGTAGATTTGCAATAGTTCAGGTTGATTCATCCTTGTTTTGATATGATGATAAACTTAGTTTTAATTCTTCCTCACTAATTCTTGGCATCTTTATTCTTCTTATATTCTTTTTTTTTTTTTCATGTGACAGAAGCTAATTGATGATGAAGTAGAAAAGGTCAGAGGTTTCCCCTTGGATACAATTGTACCATTCAGGGAAAGATTGAAGATATTGGGACGTGTGGGAAATGTAGAGGATCTTCATTTAAATGCTGCTGAGAGAAAGCTTATGCATGCCTATAATGAAAAGCCTGTTCTTTCACGTCCTCAACATGAATTCTATTTGGTAAATTTCACACTAAGATAACTTTTCCATTCACTTTAATTTCAGACTTTGGCCCATTTATACCAGTCAGCTTTGCGTCTTTATCTTTTTGGTTCTATAATGAATGAACTGAAAGCTCACTTTTAAGGGTAGGCAACCATATCATATGTTATTCGTAGATGATGTGATTTTGGCAGACCAAACTAAAAAGTAGTAATGCAAAACTAGAATATGAAGGGATATCTTAAAATCATTAGGTTTTGAAGTAAATTAAGATTTAGGGTGTAATTTAGCACAAGTGGTAGTAAAATTGAAAGTGGTAAGAATTAAAAGAAAAAAGGTTCCTAAAAGTAAGTGCATTTATTTTCTTGGATCAAACATTTATATATAGGTGTATATTGACAAGAATGTTTGCTTCAAGACTTTGTGCTTGATGACTCAAGTGACAAGGATTTTCTAAGGTTTTATTTAATTGATGTAGTCCTCTCAAGCAAAAAGTCAAGTTTTATAAGAAAATATTAGGTGGGCTATCATTTAAAGAGCATAATATTAGACAATAAGGAAGCAACATATTCAAGGGATGGTTGTCATGAGGATTATGAGGTGTAGAGACACCAAGTAAAATAAGGTAAGAAATGAATGTATGTACTATGTAGAAGTATTTAGGAAAAAAGGCCAAAGAAAAGGTAAGAAAAATAATAGTAGGTTAAAATGGTTTTAGACCAAGATTAGCCAACTCTTTAGCCGACAGGTTAGCCAAATTAGGAGCACAGAGAAATAACATGTTAGAATAGCAGCTGCTAGAGTGTGTGCGGGGGTGCTTATTGTTAGTGTGTTTGCATCTGGCTTGGAGGCTGTGACTTCACTTTGTAAATTTTTGTTCAATTTAATGAACTTTTTGGTTTACTTGTCATAAAATCAATAAACAAAGACAACATCAAGTCATGAATGTCACTAGGTGAGCCTTGAGTGAGCATTATGGGGCTAGGTGTAAGCATCACAACTAAGCCTCAATGCATAAGACTCACTCCTTTTAAAGCACTGAACTACACATAATCGAACTGAAGACTTCTAAGATTAGGATTGTGAAATGGGATTCTTGTTACCAATCCCAACTAGTTAGGATCATGCATTTTCTTCTGGTCATCTTGAACTGTTCACAAAAAGCCTCTCTGACTTTTTAATAATCAAGCATGCACAACCTCCCTGGTATAAGTACCAGTTTTGTAACCAGAAATATATTTCTACTTTTTGCACCAATTATATGGGAAGTGAAGAAATAGTAGTGTTGTGAGCTATTAATCCTTGATATAGTTTGCTTTCTCACCTTAACCTAGAAGAACTCATTATTATGGCTGTCATGTTATGTGAATTCACAGTCACCAATTCTATTCTTAAAAATAATGTAGCTGATACGGTTAAATGAATTGCCTAAAATCCAATTTGATTTGTAGCTGCAAAAATAAATTCTATTCTTAAAAATACTGTTTTTCTTTGTTATCAGACTGATTTGAAAATGAAGATTTGAACTTTGTTCAGGCAGTCATTTAACCTTGTTAAACATATGTTTATATGTTAAAAAATAAACCTATTTTAGCATTAGCATGCGAACAAGGCACAGAATAGTGTAAGATTACTAGAAAATGCTAGTTGTCGTCACCTTATAAATTGCTGCTGTGGAAATTTAACAGGGGGAAAATTACTTTGAAATCGATTTGGACATGCATAGATTCGGCTACATATCCCGGAAAGGTTTTGAAACATTCCAAGACAGGCTGAAGCAGTGTGTCTTGAATTTTGGACTGACAATCCAGGTTAGTCTCTTCATCAAGATCCCAAGTCATGCTAATTTTCTTGGTTAGTTAGAAATAACTGTCAGTGCGCATCTTATTTTTTGTTAATATTGTAAACAGGCAAACAAGGCTGAAGAATTGCCGGAGCATATCTTATGTTGTGTACGGTTGAATGGGATTGACCATGCAAACTACCATCAACTGGGTTTGAGTTAAGGTCCATTGTAAAAATAAAAAAAAAAGAATCTAAAACGCTTTAGGAGTTCAAGCTCCTGTGCCATTAAATTTATTGTTCCAAAATGCCTCTGCCAGCTATTTTAGATGCCCTGATATATTTGCAAAAAAATAACATATTTGCAAGTCAGAGTTCTCGCAGAGGGAAAAAGAAAATTCTCATCCAGTTAAGATGATCACAGAAATAACATATTTGCAAGACCTGCACATGATGCCAAGAAGGTTTGAAGTTATTAAAGGAGATCCTTTATTGACGGGTCTGTTAGTGTTAAGTCTCACATGTATTTTGAATGTGTTTGCCTTTCCTACATTGGTGATGATGAGTTGGAAAAAAAAATAAAAGTACATTGATGATGGGTTCTTTACCAAAATATAATATGATGGGTTCTTCAACAAACTTCCGCATCTCTTGGTCATGAATGCTAAGATCTGGCCCAAAATTTTCAATCCGAGTCCTCACTTCTAGGAGAGCATACTTTTTGCCAATTCACTAAATGCTTCTTCAACCAAAAGCTCCCATTTTGTATGATATTCCATGCTAGAAATAAGAGGTGTGATATTGGTGGGGAAGCTCTGCCAATTCTTTTCCGTTCAAGCTTTTGCAGACGCATTAGATTTTAATCTGGAACTTCTATAATCAAAATGAATAGCGTTATAGAGAGGATGCTCACCTTGGCAGAGACCTCTCCTCAAAACGAAGGGAGCCAAACGTTGATCCATTGAGGAGAACGCTAAATTGGGACGATGACATGCAAAACATGATCCCAGCTTCAGAAGTGTTAGCTCCCGAAAAGGGCCATTCCACTGGATTTTTTGCTATACTAAGGTCCATCTTAAGCGCCATTAACCCACCTTTATCCTCTCTCTTGCTTGATGTTTGTAGGATCAAACGCTTACTACGAGCCCAATAACTTAAAAGTAATGGTTATAACAACAACTTTGTTTCCTTATACCGTTAGCAAGATGCTAAGCTTTTGGCCCAACTTAAGGTCCATCTTATGAAATATTTCTTCTGCTAAAGAAATCATCCATGCAACCTTACACAAACCCAGTTGTCCAAACTCGGTGGTTAATCCTATTCAACCTTGTACAAACCCAGTTGTCCGGCCAGAGTCTTTTGGGCTAGCTTTACAACAGTAACAGGTAGATAATTATGAATAAGGCCATTGACGGAATGTGAGGTATGCTCACTTGCTTAGCAAGATCTGGAGGTTGTCTTTCCTGTCTGTTCTCGTCCGAAAACTAAACTCGGAAGTTAAAATCAAGACACACGTAAAGAGATGGTTGGCAAATTGTGTTCAATTCACCATCGAGATGTCCGACTTTGCCTCAAATTATAATACGTCCAAAATGATAAAACCCCCATCAAATGTCACGCCCTTGAAGTAATCGACATCCATGAAGATACGCTTCACCACCGCTGCAACAATATCCCCGGCTTATTGTCAATGGCGTCTTCTACCTTTCGGTGTTTCTTCTTCGTCGAGTCTTAGACAGTAGAGAATTCAGATCCCAAAACCTACTTAAGCCCTGTCAATTTAACAGACTGCAGACTTGAAGACAATCGAAACTGATTGACTTCCTTCCAATCTGTCATGATCTTCCATTGAAATATGCATTCCACAGGTACAAAGGTCCACTCAGGCTCAAAGTCTTACCGTTGTTTCTAGCATTCCACAGGTACAAAGTACGTACGGATGTTAAAATCAGGATATTCTGGCATGTCTCGTTACAACAGATTTCCTTGTTATTTACAAGAACTGGGAAACAGTCCATGAAATGGATACAAAATTTCAGCAGTAGAAGAAAAGAAACATTAGATATGATCAGCACACCTTGCAACTCTTCCGGCAATAACCATACGAGTTGCTGGAGCCCACCATGTAAATTGAGTTCTTCTTACACTCACCAGCGGCTGCCCATTGGGGGCAGTTCACATCCTCATCGATGCATTCTCCAGTTGCTGACTCCTTCACTGGCTTATCAAAAGATCTCACGTGAATCCACTTGGTTGCTGACCACTTCTCACCCTCGATCACAGGGCAGCTCCCATGCAGGCTGCTTGGATCAATTGTTGCATCGGGATGAAGGCTGAAGAACAGCAAGGCATCACCCTTCTCAGGTTTCACTGCAAGAATAAGAATTACAGGTATTTATGAGCAGATGAGGTAAATGCTTTCAATCCCAACTCTACCATGACAACAATGCCTGATTTTTTGAAGCAAGGTCCGACTTCCCTTCCAGCACTCCTCTGTTTACTTATTTATTTTTAGATGAAAATTTCTAATGAATTTCTCCAAAATAAACATGAAAAACATTTGATTTGGATGGAACAGCCAGTCTCTCTCATGCTAAAATTCGAACATTGTATCTTGCTTATCCCTTACTTGACTCAAATAGCATAGGTTGATCAAATTTTCCAACTTCCCTGCTTTTATATGACATTGTCCTTTTCTTATTCCCCACAGGTAAAAAAAATCACATGTTTACTAACCTTTTTTCTTCTTTATGTACGTACGGATGTTAAAATCACATTCTGGCTTGTGTGCTACATATACTTTATAACAAATTTTTTCACTATTTCATCGCTAAATCTACAGTTTGGGGTTCAAGACCCATACAACAAATCCTAGGTAGATGTCAACCAAAGAACGGATTTAAAACATTAAGTTGATTCATCAAAGTGCTGGGCATCTGAATGCCCCAGTGTGATCTAACATTTGGCCTTCTTAATAACCATTTCAAGGATTCTTAATCACCAGACCCAAGACTCTATTGTACAGGAACACTTTCTCAGGAATTCCAAAACTGTTAGCAGACCTAGGAAAGAGGTAAGACTTCCTTTTGACAACAAAATCATACCTGCGTATCCGTTTTTAGCACAGTCGGACCAGTTATCATCCTTTAGTTGAGTCCCTTTAGCCTGCAGAAGATCAATGCCTTGTAAATGACATGTGAACTGGAATGGAACCATAATCCTGTTACAAATAACTTTACCTTCATAATGACATGGCAAATCAATTTACCTCTGAATTGGGGAAAATGGTCTCCCCACCCTTGCCAATATTAGACAAGTACATAAGTACAGTTGCAACCCTGTGGCCACCAAGTTGTTGATTGGCTTTGTCATGAAAGTAATCATAATGTGGCTCATATTTCTGACCATGCTCATAGTGCAGTATTTGCGTGGCCTCCCCATTTTCTGATTCCAAGATTTAAACATAGATAAAAGCATATGCTCTTATTCATTAGGATGAAAAATAAAAAAAACTGAAGAAAATGAAAAAAGCAAATTAAAATTTACCTTCTGGAAGAAATGTCCAAGCTGCAATTCTAGACTCAATATGGGCAACAATATCATCCTAGAAAGGTAAAACAACACAAATCATGTGAACCTTTTTTTTTTTTTCTTTTTTTAATAACTGAGAAAAAAAATGTGAACTTTGTAAGTACACAACAATTTGAAGCCACACTACATAGAGATTAACCAAACACCTAAAATTGCCAATAAAAAGGACCCAATTTTGGCATTTTTATGCAAAATGATTTCACCCAGACTTGAACCTATGCTCCCACGTTGGTAGCCTGAGAGATTTTCCCATGAGAATTGACCCTCTTCACCGAATGCCAAAAAGAAAAAACCATCACAATTTATAACAATATTTATAGCTAACAATACCTTTGATTGTGAATATGCTACACTTATCTTCAGAAAAGGACCGAAAGAAATATATTAGCAAAACTAGGCATCATTGATGAAGTTTCATGCATCATGGAGGGATAAACACCTTCAATCATCATTATAGTGCAAAAAGGTTTCCAAAGGATTGATTATGGAAGGTGTGGCAACTTTGCTGTGAGTCAAACCTCAAATTTAACTTAACATAGGCTGCAAATAATAGTAAGCTAACCTAGCATTCAAGTACAACAAACCTGGCATGAGTTATTGAAGCGCAGAGTGGGAGCAACAATAGGTGCATGAGCAAGACAGCACCGATTTTATAAATGTTATGCAGCCTAGAGGTTATTTCCATTGCATATCAATGAAATATATGCAATATATAAATAAAGTTTATTATTATTATTTGAAAATGATATACATATGATCAACAATTCAATGCTGACTTATTTAATAAGTTATAGAAATATGTTTTTAGAAGGTATTTATACACATGGGAAATATACAATGGGCTGCTTCATTTAAAATTGATTGACTTTCTGCCGTTTAAAAGTTGCAAAATTACCATGAGATGCCTGTTTTCCACAACTGTTAAATCATTAGGAAATAAAAAGTTACTTACTCGTCCAAAGGAGATAAAATACCACTTCAAATTCTCCTGGTCCTATATTCATTGGTTTGAAGAGTAGAGCTTTGCTACTTACAATTTATAGCCTTGACAATTTGTATGGAAATTTATGTATTATCCTTGTTAGTTGGCAGTCTGTCAAATAAGACTGTATAATGTCATATGCATTTCTTCATCTAATCTTAAGCATTGGAAAATTACTAAAAAAGATTATACATTATAGAGTTTATAACAACCAAACAACATTGTTAAGTCCTCTTGGAAAAACAGAAGTAAAGGTCTTCCAACTGTAATCAGACTTTGATTGACTCAATGAAACAAATGGGCAATCTTGGGCAGTAATGTAATTTTTTCTTCCTTCTAGGTTTCTGATTTCCATTGGTATTTAAGGATGAATTCTCTGCCAGGTAAGCATGAAGTATTCCTTGGTGCCTAAGCCACATTTTCTACTTCTACAGATGGTCTATTTGGGTATTGCTGCAACGTTTTATCATGACAACCTTAAACTCCTACAGCTCTTATCCATGGGTCAAGCTGATTTTTCGATCCATATTTGTAACCCATTTTTGTGATCAAAAGAAAATGCGCATTATTTCTTTAAACAGACAATGAGAAACCAACCCCTTAGTACACTGCTCTAGATCAGGGTGAAGTTTCCTAAAACTGCAACATTTCTGTATAGCTCTATTGTAAATCGTCTCTAAAATATGGATACCCATTCCAGCACCATGCAAGCCCATGCCTTAAAAGTGTTCTCACCAATCTTGACCTTGAACCCATATCAATACCGATTCAGGCTTCCCTAACTAATAAAAAATAAAAGAAAAAAACAAAGCTCTTATATTGCCTTGGGTGGCATGAGGAACTCTTGACACCCTCTTTAGCCACCCTTTAAAAAATATCTCCTAAAAATGGCATGCTCTGGTTCCATTCAGCCAGAATATCCAGCTTCAATTTCACTACACAGACTAATTTCAGGATGATGCAATGTTTTCTACGAACATTAACTTAAAACAGAGGTATGACATTGAGAGGTGGGATGTGCTACAGAAACTTTAAGGTGGGTTGGGTTTGTGGTAAGGATTTGCATTTATGTGAGATCGTTGACAAAAACCAAGGATACTGAAAAGGCGAGACAGGCAGAGCGAGGGAGAGAGAGGTAGAGCACGGGAGGGAGAGGGAGTTATTGACAAATGGTAGTTATCAGGGGCTGAAGAAGGAATGGGTAGCACATTCTCTGCAAAGTTACGCAGTAAAGAAAAGACAAAAGCTTCTGACCTTGAATGAAAGGCTAAGTTGTGTCCAAACGAATGTCTACGTTCTCCTTTATACAAATAAAAGCTCCTTCTTTAAATGATCTACCAGCAGTGAAAATCAGGCCTCTCAAGGTCATTTTTAAAGCAGCATAATGTTCAAAAATTCTCAAAAAGGCATCCTGCAGTAATTTTCCCAAAACCCAATATATAGTGTAACTTATAATAAATAAGTACCTCTTTTAAGTTTTTTTTAAAAAAAAAATTTAATCCTTTATATTATAATTCTTTTTTTTTTATCTAAATTGTAAGCATTAACTACATTTTAGAGGAAAGAAAATCATGATTTAAAGGCTTTTAATAGATATAATAAAGTAGCATACAAGGAGAGAGAACTTTAACAAAGTGGTGCGATAAGTATGAGACAGTGGGAAAAGAGAAAAAGAAAGGGCATCTATTAACTTCATTTCAGAAAAGAATGTTCTTACAGGCAAAGTTCACTCTGTCATGCTATTAAATACTGAGATCAAGGATGACTTAGCTTTCAATTAGAAAATTGGCAAATTTAGAGCAGGTGAATTGAACTCTTAAAACAAATTAGGTAAATAAGCTCCTAGCATTAAAGCAAAGAAGAGCTATCATGGAGACTGACTTTCAAGCTTTAGGGTGCTGAGCCTAACTCTTGGACATGAAGTGATATTTTTCTGAGAGCTATCATTAAGGTTGACTTTTAAGTAGTTGCAAAGGAAGGCATCAAGCACCAATATAGTGTAAACCCATCATGCTAAGTTTTTTCTATATCAAGGGATTCAACAGCCAAAGTAATTAAATGGTATCATCTAAATCAATAATGAACATTTGATGAATAATCAGGGCTCACCATTCATAATCTGATGTAAGAGTATGATCAGCCACTTTTAGTATTCCTTTTATTCAGTTTTCTTTATTGAAAAAGCAAAATACCCAATGATGACACCAAACCAAAATAGAAAATAAGAATGTAAATTCACCACAATGGCTGTCAATTACCCAAGCTAGCTGCTCTGGATTGGGCTTGGATTGCAAAAGCCAAATTTAGGATCAACAATTACGCTTGCAAGTCAAGCTTGAGCATAAAAAAACATATAATTAAAAAAGAAAAAAAAGCTCATACCCCCAACAAGCCTTAGATGAGCAAGGGTGGGACTTGCTTAGTAAAAGGTTAACTTGCATATTTTAAAATAAAATAAATTTACAATTTTATACTCATTGTTAAATAAAAAAAGTCTTTGGAATTTTGAAGGAAAAAATAGAATTGCTCATAGTTTCAGAATTCCTTCTTAACATCGTATGTTGCCAATTTATGGGCTTCATATAATAATAAAATAGTCTTTGGAATTTTGAAGGAAAAATAGAATAGCTCATAGTTTCAGAATTCCTTCTTTAACATCGTATGTTGCCAATTTATGGGCTTCATAGAATTGGAATTAAAAGTCTTTGTGCGCATATGACTCAATAATATAATTGGATTGAGCTGAGCTACTAACTGATCCTGAGCCCTTTGATTTGAAAAGAGCTTGAGCCCAAACATGCTTGCTAGCTTGAGATGGGCTTGAAGCTTTGAGATCAAGCCGAGCGACGAAAACTATGTAAGGTTACATAGTCCTAACCAAAAGATAATCATCACCTTGATGAGCAGTTGTGGGTTCTGAGTGTCAACCCTAAGTCATGAAAAGGTTACTTAAGAATGGAACTACACATCTGACTTCACCTTAAAGAAGAAATGTTGCCACTTTTTAACAAGTCTCACAACATCAAGTATCTTACCAACTAGCTGAGGTCAGACACACAGAACAAGCTATCAAAAAACATATCTTCAGTCAGAATATCAGATTATGGGTATCCAATCATTTATGATTAAACCCACTTGCCTTCAGAGCCATCACTAAGGCTCCCTTAAAGCTTGAAAGCATACACAAAGATTTTCAAGCATGAAATTCAAGGAGTAAAAACAGAGGCATATATGCTTTCAAACAGTGACAGATTATAAAATGGCCATTTTCACACATTGAACGGCCATCTGAAACAATTTGTAGATTCAAGTTTTCTAGGAAATTTTTTTCCCTTTTCTGCTTTAAATATAAGCCACAAGCAACCTCTAAGAGATTGTCAAATCCATTTTGGTACACAACCCATGGTTGAAAGGGTATTTCTCTCCTGCCAATAGGAAAACGATGTTTCATTCCAGACCTTTTTTTTGCCCAAGAAGTGAAAAAATGCAATATTATACCTTCTAAAGGGAAAGACCATACTTAATGGTTTCTGAAAAGTTTTTCAGCAGTAGGTAATTTCCATGAGTTGACTGTATATGCCAAGAAGTTATAAAATGCTGATAATTCAATTCTGTCATATAAATTGTCCATTTACTCAGTTTCCAACAAGTTTACCTGCATAAAACCAACTCAATTCCTGTTATCCTTAAGTTAGAGCTTCACAAGGCCTAAAATAAGAAGAAATATTAGTGACAAACCGTATTTTGGTGAAGAAAAATACAAAAATCATATGCTGCTATCAGGATGGTTCGTCCATAATAAACTTATATTACTAATAGAAGGGGGATAAGTCATTAACAGTTCCAGTTATCCCAAGACCGATAAGTAGAAAATTCTTTTCCTGAGCCAAAATGCAAATCAACAGCCATTGCATTTATATCATTGCCGAAAGGCCTCAATTGAAGATAACTAGGACCCAGTCTTTTACAAGCATAAAATCTGCTACAATGTTTATGAATTTAGAGTCAAATAAGATCTTAAATAACTGAGTAATAAAAAAGATGCGGAATCCAAAACCCAAATTAACGTTAAACAGAACTAAACAAATTTTACCAAATTGGGGAACATCGCAAAATGAAGTTTACAAAAGAAAAAACCTACAGTTGAAGACAAATAGCGTAAAACTCACTCACCTGAGCCTTGTCGAGAAACATGCCAGAGCTTGTACGAACTTCACTCTTTACACTCTTTCCCGAATCATTATCAGCCACCATCGATACCTCTAGCTTATCCTTTGCCTACCCACAAATTAATCAAAAGAAAAACCAAATCGGATTTCAGTTGATTCGTACATAACTACAGTTCCTTTTCTCCAAAACACCAATAGACACAAAATCAAAAGGAAGGGAAAATAAAGAATAATATAGACAGATTTCCTCTCACCAGAGTAATAAGGTGGTCACATTCCTCTTCCGATAGAAAGCCCTTATAGATGAAAGCTCTGCGTAACTCCAAACACCACAAATTTAATAGAGATTGAGAGAGATAGATAAAGAGAATGGGGTATAGAGAGAGAAATCAGACCTCGGACGCCAAGAGATTTGCGTGACTCGCTTGGGATCAAAACCGAGAGAAAAACTATCTCTATTCAATCTAAGCACCGATCCATGTCTGCCAAGAACAAAAACCGAATATGATCCCTGTTCTTTAATAGATTACTAAGAGCGAAATGTGACAGAAAATATAAATAAGATAGCGACTTACGTCTTCTTTTCTCCGTTGCCAGACAATTGTAGAGATGAACGAGAGAAAGCTGGAATAATAATACCGAAAAAACAAAGAGCCAGAAGAAGAAAAGCTCGAGAATCCATTGAAATTCTTCTGCTTCTCCAGAAAAGAGAGAGCGAAGGAAGATTAAGAGACGAAACGAGTCTTCAGTCTTCACCTCCCGGCTCCCCAGTTGAGAATCCGTGTAAGACTTTCGGAGAAAGGCTACAGGTATTGAAGCATGCGTCCGTATCGTGACTTTCTCGAATATTCCTTCTTTTTTTTTTTTTTTTTCTTTTCACGCCCTTTTTTAATATATTTTCCTGTGTTTGTTTGGTACACCTGATTATTTCTCTTTGACATGAATGAACTTGTCCGCGCGGTAGCAGGTGACTAATTGGCCGTCGTCAAAATATCAACAGATGATTAATTGGCCGACGTAAAGGGCATCAGTCGAGTTATTAGAGATCTGGGCCCACTGGATAAACCGTACATACCACATGATTTCCCAAACCCAACGGGCGAATCGTTGGGCCTGCTTGCTGTGCCGGGCCGTGCCCCAATCTGATTTTCTTCCTGGTAAGTTAGCATACGATATGCCGAGGAAACAGTGTTAGTGCCCAGTTGCAGTTCTTGCACAAACCATTTGATCTCTTGGACCATGTTCGTTGATGGGAAAAGTCATTATTTGGCGTGCAATCTGTTCCGGCCAGACCTGTAAGAGCTTGTCCAACTTCCAACAACAGCTTTGTTGGTCGATTAAATCAGCAATTTTACTGGAGTTTAACTCCCTGCATCATGCTGTTGATCTGATTTTGTTGCTGAGTCCAATTTTATCAGTAGCCAAAGTTGAATCATTCCAATATCTCGAAATTTTCACTTGTGGCCAATATTTATTACGTTTATGTGATCATAAGCAAAAACACAAAATATTATAGAGACTTTTATCCATAATCTTCTCCAATTCTACGCGGAAATCAGAAAAACTACTCCTAGAACAAGAAGACACAGATGCAAAATGAGAGAGAATATAGTAGAGACTAGTAGACTAGTAGTGCGAAGTAGGAGCAAACGTTCTAGCAACCCATGATTTTGTTTTTCTTGGGCTTCTCCACCACAGTCCCGTCGTTGCCGGCAAGTGCCAGATACTTATCCTTCCTGGTAAAGCTGGTGCACTCGTAGGAAAGACTGGCCGCAATCATCCTCTGTATGTAATTCGCCACATCATGGCTCGACTTTCCTGAACTGCAGGTCAGCTCCTCCGGCAACTTATTCAAGAAGGTGACCTCATAAGCTGGGCTTGGATTCATGAAGAAGTAGAAGGGATCCAAACCCTTCCACCCCCTCGCAGTAGTCCCATGGAACATGCTCATACGGTTCGACATCGCCACGGGCATGAGCTGGTCCGTCAGCTCCGCAAACAAAGCCGAGAACCTAAGCAGAAATGGCTCTCTGCATGTTGTCCCTTCGGGGCATATAACGAGGTCGCCTTCCTCCAGGAGCTTCTTTATCATGGACGCGTCGGCGGCTCGGTCCCGACTGAGTCGGACGGTCTTGATGGGGGAGATGATCTCGGAGAGTCGGGAAAGGGAGTAAGTGACTGCAGGGATCGGACGGCCGAGAGCGGTCGAGAGGAAGATGGGGTCGAGGAGTGTCCTGTGGGAGCAGATGAAGAGGACGCCTGTTTGGCCGATCGATTTCTTGGCCGGTGGTGGTGGGGTACCCTTGACGGTGACTCGGACGCCGAGTGACCAGAAGGCGTAGTAAACAATGGGCATGGGAAGGAGAGCTCCGGCGGCGATTCTCAGGCAAGCCAGGACGAAGCCGACTGGGATCCAGAGGATGATGAGTAACGCCATGAGAGGTGTTGGTTTCTGGACGAGTCGGCCATCGTGGAACACTATGGGCTTTGGCAACTTGTCGCGGCTCACTGCTTCGACCTCGGGCTTCACGGGAACCATGTAGCCCTCCTGCATTGAGATTAGTTAAAAATTAAAAAATAGTTAATCTTGTCGTCATCATCCAAAAGCACCGCTTTAATTGCTCCCATTTTCAAGGATTTGTGAAAGAATAAAATCCTAAAAATAAATGGGAAGTGATACAGTTATTGCATTTAATTTCCTTAAGGGTGTTTTTTTGGCCATTGGATATAAAGATAAGAGGGGCTTGTAGTAATTGGGTTCATGTAGTGGTCAGCTAAAATCCAATTGAGGGGAGATGATCTGTCTGCATCAAAACAAAAAATGCAAAAATTAATTCTACCATCCATCAGTTAATTTTTTTCCTCTTTTTTCTCTCTAATTTTCTATCACAGCTTTTCCCCATCTTTTATTAGGAAACAGGACTCCTTAATTTTCTTCATTCCCTCCCTTGCTCTCTTCTTTAGCTTTTTGTTGGGAAGGAGGTAGGAAGCTACTTGCCTATATAGTAGATTTCTCAATGGTTTTGGAGCCATTTTCGTGGGATTTTCAGAACAGAGGACCTCACCAACGCAACCAAGTGTTGGGTTTTTCTCTTTTCGTTTCACGATTCATAACTTCTTCATACTACTCATGCATAAATTTACGTGTTCAAAGCGATTAATTCATTAATAATATAAAACACCAAAACCTACGAAGTAGTGGTTTAATTGCTAACCTTGCAGAGTGACATGAAGGGATGATCGGTTTTCCGATCACCGAGTCCAATCTCCGGCTGGGTCTCGCCGAACGCCTTGCGAAGACCGTCAGCCTTGTTCTTCCCCACGAGAATACCAGGGCGACGTACAAACCCAGTTGCTCTTCCTTTATAAGTCGCAATCTCCGTCCCAATCACCAAATCAGCTCCTAAGTAATCTTTCAAGGATGCCTCCACCATTATCCTCGGATTTGCCGTGAGAACACACCGGTTCCCGCACGACGAGAACACCCGCCATGACTCGGGATGGAGATCGCTCGAGTAAAACTTGGGAAGAACAGCTCGTGCTACCGACTCGATGCTGGACGTCTTCATCCCAGCAAAAGTTGCGAAGATAAGAACCTTGACACCGGCAGACTCCGAGACGAAGTAATAGAGAAAGCCAGCGAGTGGGGAAGCCAAAAGCAGGAAGAGGAGCCTAAGCACCCCACCCACCTCGAACGCCACCAGTGCAAAGTACGGGAACGAGCTGCGACCTCTGAGTAATGTTCCGTCCAGGTCTGCAACCACCGTGTGCTTTTCACGGCCAATTGAGGAACACTTGTCGACGGTTGGGAAGGTAGGAGAGGAATCTTCTGCTGTTCTGGCCATGGCTAGGACCTTTGGATTCGTGAATTCCACTAGAACTTATCACTGGAATTCTTGAGATTTGTGACTTGTTACAACATGTATATATAATTGCACTGCAAATCGTTAACGTAGGAAGAACAGGTGTGGGACAAAATAGTTGAATTGTAATCAGTGAAAGCGCCGGAATTTTCAACAGAACAGTACAGCTGATCAAGAAAATCTTTGGAATCGCAGTTGCTCTTGTTTCTATTCTACCGAAATGGTGGACGTTAGCGTCCTTGGTCGTACCGCCGGTGCTTGTCATGTTCCTTCCCCTCCCTCTCTCTCTATGTCTCCCTGTTCCCTCATTTGACGTTAAACGTTGGAATCAGCGATTTGTGAACGGTAGATAAATCTGCTAATTGATAGCTCGGCTTTATTCATGTTTTAAACTTGTAGATAAAAGTTATTGAAAAGAGCAGCGCATTTTTTGCCAGCGAAATTATGGAAAGGGCTACTTTAATTTTCAAACTATTCACAAAAACATGCTTGGAAAAATCAATGCTCTAAAAAACATCCTCTTTTTCCAAAATAATTGCAAATAAGTCTGAAAATTATACCTTAATGTTATATTCCCTAAATGCTCTAAGAAAAACGTATTAGTTTCTTATGATGATTACTCTTATATTCTTGATTTGGATCCAACAATGATAACAATAGTATCCCACAAAAAAACCCTACATGTATTCCACCATTGAATCAACTAGTATCCCATAAAGAGCGAGCTAGTATTCTACAATGATTAAATTGATATCCTTGGCTTGTATCCAAAGATGATAAAAATAGTATCCCATGAAGAACGTACTAGTATCCTACTATGATTTGACTAATGTCCTAAGAAGATTTAGCTTGTAGCCCATGATGGTAATAAGATTCAGCTTGTAGACCATGATGGCAACACTGGTATCCCATAATGATTTAAATGATATCCTACAAAACATGTGGATTAATTGTTGATTAGTCGAATACATCTATAATTATGGACAAAATAGGATGTTGATTAATTGAATACATCTATGATTAATGGTCAAAAAAGTCGATTAATCAAGCAAGTAAGCGATTTTAATCGATACTTCTTATGATACTACCAAGTTCTTCGTAGGGTATTTAGGGAATAAAACATTGAGTTACAGTGTTTTTAGACTTACTAGCAATTAATTTAGAAAAATAGGATGTTTTGGGACCATAAACTTTTCCAAGCATTTGTTACGCATGATGCAATTGGGCTCGGCTAAGAAACTAACGTTTCCCATTTGTATTGATGATGAAGTAGCTCTAAGAAATAATCCAAAACATCTTTTTTCTTGTCCAGCTTAATATCGTCACATTTTGCTTGGGGCATTAATGCTTATTCATTGACTGCTGTAAAATGTGTCTAAAACACACAAAATAAGAATTAAGAAGTTCTTCGGTCTGTCTGAGGGGAATGCATAACCTCTAGTGCTAGAAGCCGGTGGTATTGTGACTAGGGCTAGCAATGGGTCGGATATATATATCCGAATCCGATCCGAAATTACCGAATTCGAATATAGGATTTAGATCAACGTGTTAGCACCTGATTTTTGCACCCCCAAAATAAAGAAAAATGAAAAGTCAAACTAAAAGTCAAACCCTGAGGGGGTCAAAAATTGACTTTTTGATTCAAGTGAATTTGGCCATCAAACTCCATCTCATTGAAAAGAGCATTTCGACACGATTCTAACGCAACCGAATTTGCTGGAATCGGAGTCCAGATGGAAAAGATATGAGCTGGTCAAACTTTTGGGGAGCAAAAAGTTGACTTTTTGCTCGACCCCAATTCAACTGCCAAACTTGATCCCAATGGATAGGTGGTTCCGAGCTGATTCCAACGACACTAAGTTTGCTGAAATCGGACACCAGACGAAGAAGTTATGAGCAGTTGAAGTTTCATAAAAACTGCCCATGTGGCAAAAAGGCAGCAAAAATGGACTAAACCAATAAAATAAATAAGATAAAAGTGTTTAATAATATTTTAATAAAGGAATCTCGTTTGTATAATAAAATAATCATAAAATCGAATGTAAATCTTGCAAAAAACCAAATTGAATAAAGATTTGAAATCCAAACATTTTTAAAACGTGCTGGACCGTATTTGTATTACGGGCAAGGCATGCCCGTATTTGAAGTACGGGCACGCTTCTAGAAGGAAACACGCGTCGCTGTACGGCGAGACACGCGTCCCGTACGGCCGAATCTGCGATAATTGCAAATATTCGTTTTTCGCCCGTATTTGAATTACGGGCAAGGCACGCCCGTACTTGAAGTACGGGCAAGGCACGCCCGTACTTCAAATACGGGCACGGGATTTTTGCCTATAAATAGAGAGGCCACCCCCCTTCATTTGAACAAGTCTCTTTCCCTGGCCATAACCCTCTCCCTCTTGGAGCTCCCCACGACCAAATGCTGTCCAACCACCACCACCATTAACCCAAACCTATTTTAATCCCCAAACTACCCCTACATTTCTAGACTACCCCAAAACCATGCCCAAATCCTTTTCAAATTGATCTTGAACCCATCTACCCTAACCAAGCTCTTCCCATTTCGTCCCAACAAACCTTGGAGGACGCGGAAGCGCTGCCGAAATCTCTAAGGAATCACTCCATCACCAAATCCAAGAAGCAATAGTGTGGTAATCTTTGTATTCACTTCTTTTTAATGAATTATTTCATTTAAGTTTTCTTTCATTCTATCACAATGCTACTAACTTATTTGCTGTTTGTTTTGAGAATCATCAAAAGATGATAATATAAAATGGATTATTACAAGAAGAAAAAAAAAAGAGAAGAAGAAAGTGTCTAAAGGATGCTTTAACCCACCAACTTAATGCTTCACTTGGTTTTTTTTTAACATGACATGGTGATATGTAAATCCTTGAAACATACCCTCTCCTCTCTTGGATGAGGAGTGTGGTTGGTTGAACAAGAGAAACAAGAAAGGAGCACAAGACCCAAAAGAGAAGAAATGGCTTTATAAGCCAAATGAAGGAAATGTGAAACTTGGAAGGAAGGCAAAAGCTCGGTGGAGGTTACCAGAAGACCCAGAAAGGCCACGGAACAGATCCAGATTGAAATCGGCAGCAAAAGTGCAAAACAGGTTGCGCCCGTAAACTCAGGCCGGTCCAGCCTGGACCGTGTTGGCTTCACGGGCAAGGCCAACCGGATTCTATTCACGGGCGATGATGGACCGTATGGAAAATACGGGCACTTGTAAAATAATGTAAAATTTGTCATTTCTTGGTTCGGTTGGACCTGATCCGGTCTAAGCCGGTTTGAACCGCTCCTTTAAACCATTTGGGCTACCTTAAGCCCATTTTTGGACTTTGGGCCTAAATAGGCCCATTAAGATCCCTTTGGCCCACTTGTGGGGCCCACTTCTGACCGGCCCAAACCCGGCCCGTTTTCAATAAAACGGGCCCAGGCCATTGGAATTTGGCTAATGGGCCCGTTCCAAGCCCACTAAGCCCAAATAAGTTGTAAATAAATAAAATAACCAAATGGGTTACCCAATAACCCAACTGGGCCCAAGGCCCAACCATGGCAACCCACGGGTCTTCCAACGGGACCCGGGTCCGACCCACTTCTCTTAAATAAATAAAAAGATAAAATCAAATAAAAAGGGACCCACACCTTCAGAGGGCCCCGCCAGACTTAACAAGGTAGCATGCTGGTCTAGGAAGGGTGAACTTGACTCAAAAACCAGGGAGACCCGAGGGACCCGTCAAACCGACGGGGCGGACCGGGGTGTCTTTAGGACTTCCCCGGATCGTAACCGAGGACTTAGCTAGAACTCTGAAAAGCCGCAGACCAGACTTAGACCCGATTAGGGCAAAACCGTGTCTGCCTGCACTCTCAGGCAGTGGCGACTCTAAATGTCCCGAGGCACGCACCGAAGGTGCGCCCGGTGTGCGATCTAGGTCAAATTTAGGTGCGCACAGCTTGGCGACTCTGCTGGGGATGATCCCTCAACCCAGTTGGACCTTGGTTATCAAATGAGTCAACTTAGGAGGATATAGGCTAATTTAGGAAGTACTTTTTGTCCAACCTTAGTAAGGTATGGAACTCATGTAATTACATGATATTGGGGGATCCTGTCAAACGGACATGATAATCGCCTAAGGTAAGTGGTTTTTAACAGGGACCAATGTGACCCGCCCACTTACCTGGGGATCCACCCAAAACTTGTATTACATGCTGTTCTGCACCTTTACTATAAATGTGACATTAAGGAACCCTTTATTGGCCCTTATCCGAGAATCACCCAAATAGACACAGCACTTGACCCCACTGCACATACAAACACCTCACTACACCATCAATGAATTTTTTAACTGCGTGGGGTGACAGGCATGAGGGAGTCTGCCTGAATGATCCGAACTGAATGCTGTCTATCTGAATGCTCTTCTTAACCAAAACCTAGATCTCTCTAGCAGCCACCCTTCTTCAATCGAGAAACTTACTTTTGGGATGGTATTAGCCCTACGCTCCCGTGGCTTGCCGGGGAAAGCAGGGTAAACCCATCTCCCCAGGTTTCTGGATTCTTCAAGCGCCATTGGTTTCTTGCCATGGTACGCGAGGGGTCTAGTACTTGGCTCAGACCTTTGAAGGCAGGTGCCTCGGGCTGGGTATCCTTCCCCACCTATTGATTCTGAAAAACTTTGATACTCTGAATGTGAATGGATTTGGATCTGAATGTGAACGCGAATGCTGGAACAAAATAAGGGAAAAATCAATTTAAAACCCAAGAGTCCATCAGGGGTAGCAACCCCCGCCGTTTTTTGCATCAAACTGAGTGAGACCTAGACCATGGGCTGCCTTAGTCCTAATTTAGGAAACCAGCCCAATTTGATCAGGGGTCTAACCCCAGGTCCATGCATTTGAGTCCCGTAAGCCGTGGGCCTTGACCCATAGAGTCCGGTGGAAGCACCTTAAGTCCTAGTCGGCCTTTTGAGCAGATGAGAGCCGGCCAGATCAGACAATCAGACAGAAATGGATCAGAACAGACCTAGGGGCAGAAAAACCCTAGATTTAGGATTTCAGCTCACCTACCAAGAAGCAAACTTGTACCCTCTTTTTGGGTTCTCAACAACCCTAAAGGTGATTTTCTTTACAGAATTATTTTTGTAAATTTCGCCCTCGATGGCAAGTTGTAAGCATTTTTGTTGTGGTCTGACACCCAAAAGCAGATGAAAGAACAGATGAAAGATAAAAGGCTGATCAGGACTTAGGAATGCTTCCTTACACAAGTATGTCTAGGAGTCGTGCCTTAACAGGCATCAACCCTTTTAGGACCATGCACACACCTGTTGGTTTTTTTTAGCATTTAACTTTCATTTTACCTGTGTATATATTTGTTCTTGTGTTAAACATGTGCACTACGAGATCATTTACACCAGCCTGTTTAGCCGAACCATTTTCAAAATGCACAAAAATTTTCGGGCATGCATTGAGCCGCCTTCCGAGGCGTGCATCAAAACTGCTTTGTCAAAGCACACAATGAAGTGGCCTTCGAGCCTACATTGACTAGTCTTTCAGTAACTTTGTCTCGTGCTACGCGCAATAAAACCGTCATCTGTGGTTATATTGAGCTAGCTGTTTAGACATAAATCAAGTCGCCCCCCTTGCGGCGTAAATTCTTCCTGCCATTCATGGCATGATTTGTTTAACAGTCATTACCCATCAAGGCACGGATGTGGAGGTATAATCTCCGCAACATGATTTCATAAGGTTTGCGCTCATAAAGCATGTGTTGCACGGTTTTGAAAACCATCAGACATGGTATGATCTTCAGAGTCTCAATCTCTGAAAGACCAAATCACAAGCTTTTTTTTTAACTGCACAATTCTCCGAAGGAATTGTTGATTGACTGGGGCATTATCTCACACTCTCCACAGTGATGTTTTTCATGCATGAGCCGTATTGTATTTGTTTTACCATGGCCCAAGAGCACCACTTACGGTGTAAATGATCTCGTCACACACAACACCTTGTTCATAAGTTGAAAAGAAACTGATCGAGATCTTTAATCAGCAGGTACGATTCAGGTACTTCACATTAAAAGCACTACCCAGAAAGCTGAATTTGCAATAAGAAAGGACTGTAATGGATTCTTCGGAGGCCTCAATTCCATCATCACAGCAAAGGGCTGAGGAACAGCCAATCACAATGGACTTAAGTCAACAAGTGACCATGACACATGCCATGGGGATTCAAATGCCAGAAATCCAGTAGGGGCAAACATTTCAGCCAGCATTGATGACGGCACATCTGCCACAGCAAGTCCAATTTGAAGAAAAGATGGCAGCGGTACAGGAAGAAAGCAAAGCAGAGCTAGCAGCCATGAGAGAGGAATTGAAACAGCTGCGACCTAGTATGCTCCCAAGCAGGGCTACTCTGGAGAACCTCTGCTTTTTCTCGGATATTCAGCTCCCACCAAAGTTTAAGTGTCCGGAGCTACACCAATTTGATGGCACTAGCTGCCCATTGAACCACCTCAGATCTTACTCGGCCGACATGTGCCAATACGTGAAAAATGAGAAGATCATGGTGCAGTTCTTCCAGAGATCTCTAACTGGGGCAGCATACTCATGGTTCCTTAGCCTGGATAAGCAGAAGGTTAAAACATGGAATGACCTTGCCGCTGTGTTCATCCAGCAGTATCACTTAAATAGCCAAATGGTTCAGACCAGGGCCGAATTGCAGAAACTGTCAAAAAGGAATAGCGAGTCTGTAAGAGACTACGCTAAAAGGTGGATGGAATTGGCAAGCGTGGTACAACCCCCTCTCCTTGAACAAGAGCGGACTTCCTTGTTCATATCATCACTGGGGCAACCATACTTCACAATGCTATTGGGACAGTGCACTGTAAATTTCGCCGACCTAATTATGGCGGCAGACAGAATTGAAGATGCGATTAAAATGGAAAAGCTCGGAGGTCCCATGGTAAGCTTATCACGTGGAAACACCTCAAGACAAGAAGGTGATGACAACACAAGTACAGTTCACCTTGTGCAACCTCCTGTGCCATTTCACATCCCTTCTTCAAGAAGTATGAGCCTCCCCTCCAATAACAATACAGCGGCTCACCTCAGAAGGCGTCTTACCAAAGAAGAGAGAAAGAACCGGGAGTTCACCCCGCTTCCATATACGTTGGCTGAATTATTACCAACTCTCTTGAGGGAGGGACACCTGCAACTGGCAACGCCAAATCCCAAGGCCTCAAAGATGAAGGACTATGATCCGAGCAAGAGCTGCGAATACCACATGGGCGCACAAGGACATGATACTGATGGATGTTGGGGCCTTCGGCATGCAGTCCAAGACCTTCTTGAAGCTGGGGAACTCAAACTTGATCCCCTGCCAAAATAAAAAAAAAAGAGTAAAAAAAATAAGAAAAAAGAAAAAAAAAAGAAAAGAAAAGAAAAAAAAGAAAAGAAAAAAGAAGAAAAGAAAAAAAAAAAAAAGAAGAAAAAAAGAAAAGGAAAAATCATCATTTCCATGTATCTTATTATGCATTCTGCTTCCTAAGGTTTGTTCTTTATGGCAGGAACCTCATCAACAACCAACATGGACTCTTCCTTAAAGACAAATCATGATGCAGCCCAGCAGATGACAATCAGGAATCAATGTTGGGAAGCATTGGAGAAGGAAAATTTTGAGCTACAATCTCGAGTAAGGGATTTGGAAAAGGAGATTGAAAGCTTGAAGGCAGATATACCCCGGAGTAACCTGGAAGTGAGCCTTCCACCCACCTTAGCCGATGGTCAAAAGCAAAGAGGAAAAGGGAAAGCCGTGGTGGCAGATAGTCCTCGACTCGTGAAGAAGCTGGGTGTTCACCATGACAAAGGGAAACATGACAAACTGGTGAATTGTTCCCTCTCAAAGAAAATCCCAGAAGGAAGGCATGCCAGACTTAATAGACAGTTCACCCCTCTGAATACCCAACCAGCTCAGATTCTAAATGGTTTACTAAAGAAGGGCCTATTGCAGCCTAAGCGGCCTAACCCACGAGCATCCGCTAGTCGCAAGTACAATCCAAATGTATTTTGCGCTTATCATATGGGATCTCCAGGACATAGCACGGAGCAATGTTGGGGTCTGCAGCATGGAATCCAAGACTTGATTGATCAGGGATTCCTAAAGGAATTTGTCGAACAACCAAGATCTGTTGCCTCCAACATGTTAGCCCAGGCTCGGACTTCTGAATTAACCATCTTCCCGCAGAAGAGAGGAGATGACGAGAGCACCTGAAGGCTTCCTGCCACGACAGGCAACTGAATTCCAAGAATGCTGATTCGTATCAGCCACCTTTTGCATAAATTACTACTTTACTTTTGTTTATGCTTTCTTTTAATTTCTGAACTTGATAACATGCTTCTTTTTTGCAAGCTAATGAAATCTTTTGGGAAATCGCCAAAGTGTTGAACCACACCAAGGCATGACTGTGATCTCAGGACAAACCTGAACAATCAAATTTGACAGATGAAATATGTTGAACAGCACAAACTGCGTGGGTTTCAACATAGCCAAAGGATCCCCCACCAGCACCACATTTGAACCCTACCCTGCCAAGCAGTGGGGCAAGCTGAGAAGGAAAGAAATGAGAGAAAAAGGCCAAGGTGCCCATACCAATTAAGGGTCACTGACATGATCCAGGATCAATGATTCCAATGACATGATGAGAGGCCATTTTTGGCTGAAATACTTCAAACAAATTCCGCTAGTCAGACGTGATTGAGCTTGATCGTCTCATTTCTAACCCATGTTATGTCTAGCCACCCCAAACTGGGGCAAAGTCAAAAAGAAAAATGAATAAAGATGAAAGTGGTTCTTAAGCCAGTTAATTGTACAAAAACAAGTAAGTGTTACATTCTCTGTAAAAGGATGAAAGGCCATCCTTGATTTTCCCCAAAAATCATCTGACACAAGATAAAACCCTAGCAAAACACTTTGGGCCGAACAATCTCTTCATTTAACCCTACCATGTCCTGTCTTCAAAACTGGGGTACACAAGCTTCATAAAATTGGAGACACGAGAAAGACAAAGGGAAAGATAGGGCAAAGCGAAAAGGGCCCTAAAAAGGAGAAATGGGATAAAACCCAGAAGGCAAGAATGTGAAAAGGAGAAAGAACTGGGGTAATTCCCTTTGAGAAAAAAAAAAAAAAAAACAAACAAGAGCTGGGGCAAATCTCAAAAGCAAAAGTCAAGGATTGGGGCAAAGAACCCAAGAAAGGAAAGAAAAGAAAAAGAACAAAGATGGAAAAAAGAAGTTACACAAAGATGAAGCAAGCCCTAACCAAGAAAAATGGACAGGATATGGCTCTTACCCTGCTCACAAATTTTGAGCCTTTATATCATTTCTTCTGGACCCATAAACCTAGCCTACATTTCGTCCTGTTATGAAGTCCTTTCTGATTATAGAGAATGTGACACTAACTCCCGGATAAACTGGCAATGACAGAATCAAAGGAACAAAAGAACTTTGGCTAGACATAATGGTCACCCATAGAATGAAGTTATATAGGATTTGGGCTTATTTATCCTTCATTTCTAAACACTGGAACCAAAGCCTACATTTCGTCCTACTAATAAGTCCTCTCTGATCGTTGGATCATAATTCGTGGAAATTGACAGGGCCCTCAGACTGGGGCAATGCACCGAACCTGAATAAGGGAACCAAGTGAGAGAAAAACCATTTCAAAACCCCCAACCAAGGGTGGGAAAAAGGAAAAAACAAGAGAGTGAAAATCAAAAGAACTGGGGAAGGGCAGTGCCAAAGAAACCCCACTGAACCAAAACAACTCCCCCCATTTCAATCTGGGGCATGCCATTGAAGGCAGAAATGTTGATACCCTTGCAGGGAGTGCCGGGAGGCACAATTTCATAAGTCTAAATGAGAGTGTCAGGTGACTGACCCAAAGATTGCTGGTCTTGCCAAGGACCCACCTTGAAAGAGGAAACTCTAAACATTTGGTGAATTCCAAAAAGATTTCTATCAAAGAAATTTTTTGGACTTGCACATCACTTTGACAACAAACAAATAAATTCTGATTTTATGTGAACTTTTGCAGGTACCAACAAAATTGGAAACAGAAAGATAAAGACATCCCAGCACATTCCACGTGTTGGACAGAAATTGAATGACACGAAAGAGTGTCCCTTAAGGAGCAAGGCGTCTCCCTACCTATATAGAGCAAGATGTCTCCGAAAAAATTAAAAACAGAAAGGAGCAAGGTGTCTCCAAAATTAAATACTGAAAGGAGCAAGGCGACTCCAAAAAGAGAGCAAGGCGTCTCTCAATATCAAAAGGGCAAGGCGTCCCTGGAGCAAGGCGACTCCGAAACTAAAAGGGCAAGGCGTCCCTGGAGCAAGGCGACTCCGAAATTAAAAGGGCAAGGCGTCCCTGGAGCAAGGCGACTCCGAAACTAAAAGGGCAAGGCGTCCCTGGAGCAAGGCGACTCCGAAATTAAAAGGGCAAGGCGTCCCTGGAGCAAGGCGACTCCGAAACTAAAAGGGCAAGGCGTCCCTGGAGCAAGGCGACTCCTTGCTCCGAAGCTAAAAGGGCAAGGCGTCCCTGGAGCAAGGCGACTCCGAAGCTAAAAGGGCAAGGCGTCCCTGGAGCAAGGCGACTCCGAAACTAAAAGGGCAAGGCATCCCTGGAGCAAGGCGGCGTCCCTGGAGCAAGGCGACTCCGAAACTAAAAGGGCAAGGCGTCCCTGGAGCAAGGCGACTCCGAAACCAAAAGGGCAAGGCGTCCCTGGAGCAAGGCGACTCCGAAACCAAAAGGGCAAGGCGTCCCTGGAGCAAGGCGACTCCGAAACAAAAAGGGCAAGGCGTCCCTGGAGCAAAGCGACTCCAAAACCAAAAAGGGCAACCCCAAATTAATGGAGCCAGTATATCCCAAAATTGAAGACATAAAGAACAAGGCGCTTCCTAGCCACAAAAGGCAAGGCGTGTCTCAAAAAGCAAGGCATCCCTGGAACCAGGCAACCCCAAATTAATGGACTCAGTGACTCCCACATTTGAAAATCTCTAAGGAGCAAGGTGACTCCCACATTTGAAATCTCTAAGGAGCAAGGCGACTCCCACATTTGAAATCTCTAAGGAGCAAGGCGACTCCCACATCTGAAATCCATAAGGAGCAAGGCGACTCCCAAATTTGAAATCCATAAGGAGCAAGACGACTCCCACATTTGAAATCTCTAAGGAGCAAGGCGACTCCCACATTTGAAATCTCTAAGGAGCAAGGCGACTCCCACATTTGAAATCTCTAAGGAGCAAGGCGACTCCCACATCTGAAATCCATAAGGAGCAAGGCGACTCCCAAATTTGAAATCCATAAGGAGCAAGACGACTCCCACATTTGAAATCTCTAAGGAGCAAGGCGACTCCCACATTTGAAATCCATAAGGAGCAAGGCGACTCCCACATTTGAAAATCTCTAAGGAGCAAGGCGACTCCCACATTTGAAATCCATAAGGAGCAAGGCGACTCCCACACTTGAAATCCTTAAGGAGCAAGGCGACTCCCACATTTGAAATCCTTAAGGAGCAAGGCGACTCCCACATTTGAAACCTCTAAGGAGCAAGGCGACTCCCACATTTGAAATCTCTAAGGAGCAAAACGTCTCCCACCATTTGAATGAAAGCTGTCTCCTACTTCTGAATGACACGGAAATATGTCCCTCAAGAAGCAGAGTGTCTCCCGAGATTGAAGAACAAGATTGAATAAAATAACAAAAGAATCGGTGGTGAAGGACAGGGTGTACGTAGGGAGCAAAGCGTCTCCACAAAGTGGAACAAGATCTCCCCATTCCTAAAAAGACAGAGAATCAAGACTGAAGGACAAGGTGTCCATAAGAAGCAAGGTGCCTCCACGAAGAAAGAGGCTGACAAAGAAGAAACAACAGAAAAAGGAGAAAAGCAATAATGGGCAAATTCGCCCCCTTTTGTAAATTTTGATTTCCCACTTTTGTAAATAGCATAGGCTAGAATAAGTGTGTATGGTCTCCGAGATGATGGACAGCAGCGCAGAAGCTTCCTCCCGTCCTCCCACCTGCACTCCCAAACCCATACCCTGGCCTACTTAATAAATAAATAAAAAAAAAAAACTGAAGTCACTAAAAGCTTTAAAGGAACAAACAAAAAGAAAAGAACATTGTTAAGTGCCTTGCATCAACGCCAAAACAGGCTGATGAGCTCAAAATTTAATCCTATCTTTCTCAAAAAACTAAGGAACAACCCTATTCAAACCCGAAAGAGGGTATAGGGATTTCCAAAATCAGGAAGTGATACCAGACATCTGAAGCTTCCCTTTTAAACAATTCAGTGATTGAGCTCGTCGACCATGTCGACAGAAATGCAAGGTGCAAAAATAAGGTTCTTTTTCTTCTTTGCCGTTCATCCCCTAAGGTGACTCCAGCAAAGAGGGGCAGCTGTTAGCACCTGATTTTTGCACCCCCAAAATAAAGAAAAATGAAAAGTCAAACTAAAAGTCAAACCCTGAGGGGGTCAAAAATTGACTTTTTGATTCAAGTGAATTTGGCCATCAAACTCCATCTCATTGAAAAGAGCATTTCGACACGATTCTAACGCAACCGAATTTGCTGGAATCGGAGTCCAGATGGAAAAGATATGAGCTGGTCAAACTTTTGGGGAGACTTTTTGCTCGACCCCAATTCAACTGCCAAACTTGATCCCAATGGATAGGTGGTTCCGAGCTGATTCCAACGACACTAAGTTTGCTGAAATCGGACACCAGACGAAGAAGTTATGAGCAGTTGAAGTTTCATAAAAAACTGCCCATGTGGCAAAAAGGCAGCAAAAATGGACTAAACCAATAAAATAAATAAGATAAAAGTGTTTAATAATATTTTAATAAAGGAATCTCGTTTGTATAATAAAATAATCATAAAATCGAATGTAAATCTTGCAAAAAACCAAATTGAATAAAGATTTGAAATCCAAACATTTTTAAAACGTGCTGGACCGTATTTGTATTACGGGCAAGGCATGCCCGTATTTGAAGTACGGGCACGCTTCTAGAAGGAAACACGCGTCGCTGTACGGCGAGACACGCGTCCCGTACGGCCGAATCTGCGATAATTGCAAATATTCGTTTTTCGCCCGTATTTGAATTACGGGCAAGGCACGCCCGTACTTGAAGTACGGGCAAGGCACGCCCGTACTTCAAATACGGGCACGGGATTTTTGCCTATAAATAGAGAGGCCACCCCCCCTTCATTTGAACAAGTCTCTTTCCCTGGCCATAACCCTCTCCCTCTTGGAGCTCCCCACGACCAAATGCTGTCCAACCACCACCACCATTAACCCAAACCTATTTTAATCCCCAAACTACCCCTACATTTCTAGACTACCCCAAAACCATGCCCAAATCCTTTTCAAATTGATCTTGAACCCATCTACCCTAACCAAGCTCTTCCCATTTCGTCCCAACAAACCTTGGAGGACGCGGGAAGCGCTGCCGAAATCTCTAAGGAATCACTCCATCACCAAATCCAAGAAGCAATAGTGTGGTAATCTTTGTATTCACTTCTTTTTAATGAATTATTTCATTTAAGTTTTCTTTCATTCTATCACAATGCTACTAACTTATTTGCTGTTTGTTTTGAGAATCATCAAAAGATGATAATATAAAATGGATTATTACAAGAAGAAAAAAAAAAGAGAAGAAGAAAGTGTCTAAAGGATGCTTTAACCCACCAACTTAATGCTTCACTTGGTTTTTTTTTAACATGACATGGTGATATGTAAATCCTTGAAACATACCCTCTCCTCTCTTGGATGAGGAGTGTGGTTGGTTGAACAAGAGAAACAAGAAAGGAGCACAAGACCCAAAAGAGAAGAAATGGCTTTATAAGCCAAATGAAGGAAATGTGAAACTTGGAAGGAAGGCAAAAGCTCGGTGGAGGTTACCAGAAGACCCAGAAAGGCCACGGAACAGATCCAGATTGAAATCGGCAGCAAAAGTGCAAAACAGGTTGCGCCCGTAAACTCAGGCCGGTCCAGCCTGGACCGTGTTGGCTTCACGGGGCAAGGCCAACCGGATTCT